>JAOANR010000001.1:27027582-27627582 GCA_030278955.1 Hygrophila difformis | reverse complement strand
ATGGCCCCCTTTGGTTCCTTCACCTCTGGCTTGTTTGGCATTTAAGGGATATTTCTGGTTTTGAACCCCAACCTTTCGATACTACCCATCCTTCGGCCAATGATCTTCTTGGAGTCCGATTTCCCGAAATGCGCACTGAACAATGGATTTATTATTTCATGAACCGATTCCCACTTGATCCCTCCTCTTGCCACCTTTACTCTGGCACTCCGGGTAGTTGGGTTTCGGCTATCAATGTTCCTCCTTTTGGTAGGCCCCTTCTGACGGAATTCGCTCAAATCTGGAATACTTGTATCATTCCTCGTGATATTTTTAATTGCTCGCTGTTTGTTCCCCCCGAACATCCTATTCTTTCTGAGGTTTACAATCCTCACTTGGTTAGCCGTCAATTCGGCTTTGCTCAAGATGTGGTCCTTCCTCTTCATGGAGATCCTTATCGGTACAGTAAATCCTTCAAAGGATTCGGCCCTGAGGATAGTCGAAGTCTTTGTCGTACATGGGCTCTCCGAATTTGCAACTTTGAAGTTCGTTCTTTTGATATTCGCCCTGGTCTGTCGATCAAGCGTTTTGATGACTGGTGGGGGAAAGTTCTTTCTTATGCTAATTTCGGCACTGACTTGCAGAATCTCCTTATTTCTCGTGGTTTTCCAGGTATTATGATGTTTTCGGTTATTGATTCAGCCCCCGGTTACTCCTGTTCTTCTCAAGAGGATGACCCTTTTACTTCCTTTGCTTAGTAAGTCTTTTTGGTTTCTTATGTCATGTGTCGTATATCTTTTTCAAACTTTCCTCTTATTCCTGTTTTGCAGGGGCTTTGGATGATATTTCTTCTCTTCCACCCCGTTCACGCATTTCGTCTGCTCCTATTACTTCTTCGAAGCGAAAACGCACTGCTTCAGGCTCGGGGAAGTCGAAAGGCGAATCTGCATCCAAAGTACTGCGACGTTCGACTCGTTCGCCCCTTTCTGGATCAACTGTGTCTGCTGATCAGGTATCCTGCCATCTCTTTCCCTTATCTTTTTACATTGTTCACTGTTGCCCTATTGACATTTATTTCCTCCTCTTTTAGGTTCCTCGTATTGCAGTTTCTTCAGATCCGTCTGTATCGCCTAATCCTTCTACTATGGCTCTTGATCCTATTGATGAGAATCCAGCCATTGCTTTTAGCATGATTCCTGCTTCATCGGCCGGCATGGGGTCTGGCTCGATTTCTCATGCTCTTGAAGGCGGCAATACTGATTCGATTATTCCTGGTTCGGCTGCTTCTTTAGCGATTGTCCTTCCTTCTTCTTCTGTCGTCTCTATTCCTGACCCTTCTCTTGCCCGTGTTCCGCTAGAAGAATCAGCTATTGGTGATGTTAATCCTCCTCCTCCTTTTCCAGATAGGAGTATTCTGGATGATTTCTTTTCCCCTTCGTTTACTCCCTCTTCATCAGAATTTCCTAATTCTTTCAAGGCCTGTTTGGACAAGTTGGAATGTTTGATTTCTGGACAATCTGATGTCTTCTCTGTTCAAACCAAGCCCATCCTCCTGCTTATTTCACATATCAGGCAGGCATTCCCTGACGATCTTCTGGCCTCTGGTTTGTCAGATACTCTCCAAGCAATGTTCACTTGCCTTTTACGGATAGACTTGGAACTTCCCAGTATTTTGGCTACTCGTAAAAAGCTTGAAGATGAGCAAGCCTCTCTTACCCTTCACAAGTTGGAATTCGACAAGCATACTTCCGATTACCACTCCTATATGGGTAAGTTATCGGCCAATGATGACCTCAGGTTCGAGTATTTGAATCGTCTCTCTGCTATTGACTCGGAAATCAGCCGACTCCAGCATGAGGCGCAAGGCGTGAAGAGTGCCCTGGCTGAAATTGACAAGGAATCGGCTCACCTGCAAGGTCTTGTAAAGCAGCTCTACAAATCCGCTCAGGCTCCAAGAGATAAGCTCGCTAGTCTCAAAGAGAAAATGGATTATCTTTCTTTGAGGTTGTCCTTTAGTGACAATATTATTGACATTTTCCGCGGTTTGTGGTCGGATACTCAAGCTGTGGTTGATCGGGTTCGCTCTGTCGCGGCCCAACTCCCTCCTGCACTGGATGTTTCAACGTTCTCAGATAACCCTGTTGTCAATCCTTCCATGGGGGATAATTCGAAGAATTCCGGTAATATTTAATTTGTTCTTTTGGCCTTAATGAAATATGATGATTATGCTTTTCTTCTCTTTTGATTTCTCTTCTTAGATGGTCAGTCTGATCTTTTCCAAGACACTTCCGACCACCTTCTCTTGTCCCAACCTGATGACCCTCCGGTTTCGGCCGAAGCTGAAGCTCGATCATTTCAAGAGTTTCAATCAGTCTTGAATTCCGCTACTGCCCGCAATTCGGCCGCTATCCTTCCCAGTGGTTTCGACGAAGACATTGCTTATGATTTGAGTGGAGATTGATATTTGTTGTTGTTGCTTTCCGAATGTAATTATAGCCTTCTTTGCTTTTCCTTCTTTTCGGCTAGATTTTTTTTCTTTTTGATATAGCCCCTTTGATGTATTTCTGACTCTCACTTTGGCCGATCCTTCTTGTATGCTTGATCGGCCTGTTATTAAATGTTTGTCTTTTGTGGATTATTTCGTCTGTTTCTTTCCGTAATCTCAAGGATACCCCTTTTTTTTCTTGATATAGTAATATCTCCTGCAGCTTTATTGAGATTCCTGAAACGTCTCATCCGTGATTAATGCTTTTCTTTTTACGTTTCTATTCTTTGCCATAAATGACACTCCCTTCATTTTTCTCTATAAATACCAGCATCTCTTTCCTTCTCATGTCATGATCTCGCAATGTCCTTCATGAGTACCTTGATGCTTTTTATTTCTCCTCCTTCCTGGCTTCCTTGGTACGTTGACTCTTCAGTTGATCCTTTGCTTATGATCCGGAAATCCTCCTTTCATGAGGCTCGAGTTCAGCTAACCCTTCTATCGCCTTCCTTCTGCGGGAGGGGATCTCTTGACACTTCTCCTAATATATGTTTCGACGGTCATATTCAAGCTCTGCTCTATTTCTTAATATTAATGTGACCTGTCGTAACCCTGCTAATATCGGTCCCAAAGTCTTGGGCGGTCGAATAATAATCGCGCCTTTCTATGGGACCGAACTATCCTTTTAGCTCCGAAGGCCATACCCCTAGAATTTCATCCCTATCTTCCATGCTCAAAGGGGGTGTCCTTACTGGAGCAGATAAAAACATTTTCTTCTTCCTGGCTGGGGAGCTGGCTTTATTGGCACAGCCATCTCTTCTCTCGCCGGCGGGAAGAATTTGGGCTTGGGAATGAATGTTGGACATCTCCCACTTCAGATCCCACTGGCTTTCATTTCTTCCCAGCCTTTTTAGCCTAGGACGTTTCCCTTGTATATTGTAATTTTGGACTATCGACGCCGTTTTCGGCCGAAGTAGTACCTTTTGTAATGCTTGCTCATGCAATAAAATCTTAACATTTTCGCCTTATTTGATGTTTAATCCCATGCTGATGGATAATATTTCTTCATATATCTCGCATTTACTGGATTTGACATCTGTTCACCATTTTCATCTACCAACATATGTGCTCCATTGGGTAATTTCGTCTGAACAATAAATGGCCCCTCCCAATTGGGGCTCCACTTACCTAATCGGCCATCCTTCTGTTTGGGTGGCCATATAACTTTCCAAACTAAATCACCGACTTCAAATCGCTTTACACGAATTCGCTTATTATACCAATCGGCCACAATATCTTTATTTTTCTGCAAATTCTCAAAGGCCTGCACCCGATCGGAATTAACTTCCAATAGCTCATTTTTCATCGCACAATCATATTGTTCAGCCGACATTAAATCTGCTTGGCTTGTCCTTAAAGTCGGCACTGTTATTTTAGCTGGAAGTACTGCATCCATACCATAAGTCAGCCGAAATGGTGTAAATCCAGTGGCTGAAGTCTTAGCATTTCGATAGGCCCACAACGCTTCAGATAACTTCTCATGCCACTTCCTTGGTTGCTCTTCGATCATTTTCTTTATAATTCCTATTAACTGCTTATTCGTGGCCTCTGCCTGCCCATTCCCTTGTGGATAATATGGCGACGAGTGAACAATTTTTATCCCATACTCTTTTGCAAAGGCCTTGACTTTTTCTCCCACAAATACAATTCCTCTATCTGTTAGAATCGTTTGTGGAATTCCAAACCTGTATATCAATTGTCTCTTAATAAATTCGATCACCTCTTCTTGCGAAATGCTAACATATGCTTGAGCTTCAGCCCACTTTGTGAAATATTCCGTTGCCACTAGCACAAACTCATGCCTTTTCGACGAAGAAAGGTGAATCTTTCCAATGATATCCATAGCCCACCCTCGAAATGACCATGGCTTAATCATTATATGCAGCTCTTCGGCCGGTAACTTTTGAATCGGCCCATGCTTCTGACATTCGCGGCATCCTTTAGCATACTTCTCACAATCGATCCCCATATTCGGCCAATAATACCCCAGCCGAATAATACTCCTTTTCATCGATTTTCCTGCGCGATGAGCGCCGCATATTCCTTCATGAACTTCTCCCATCACTCTTTTGGCATCTTCCTCTCCGACACATCTGAGTAGTACTCCATCAATGGCTCGCTTGAAGAGTAACCCTCCTATCACTATGTAATCCATCGCCTTCCGCTTTTCGACTGGATTAGCTTCGGATGGATTTTCAAATGTTTGCGCTATCTTCTTTATCTATTCGGCTTTTTCTGTTTTGGCCAAATGCATTTCCAAATTTCCCGCTATCGGCATTAGCCGATATCTGGCTGCATGTTGAGCCAATTCGTTAGCTAATTCGTTCTTCTCCCTTGGGATGTATTCGATGTAAACCTCGTCGAATTCTTCTAACAAACCAATTGCTTCTTCGTACAATCTGATTAGTTGAGAACTCTTGACCGAAAAATCTCTTAATAACTGCTGAATAACTATTTGCGAATCTCTTACTCCTTCTTCTATTAGTCGTCGTAATCCCGAAATCAATGCTTTGTATTCAGCTTGGTTATTCGTATAGGAATTCGGTAACTGCACGAAATACTTGTATATCTTGCCCTCCGGTGTATGTAGAGTAAACCCTGCTCCAACTCCTGAAGCGGCTTTTGAACCATCGAACATCATCATCCATGGCTGTAGATATACAATCCTTACTTCGTCTATTTCTTTTGACCGAACTTGATCCCCGATATCGTCAGACATTAGGAGCATCGCATGATCGGCCAAAAAATCGGCTACAATTTGACCTTTCATAGCCCTGAGTGGCTGATACTTCAAGTCATACGCATTTAACTTCATGGTCCACTTGGCCATTCTTCGGCTACTGATTGGATCGTTCATCATAATTTTTACTATGTCAACCGAAGCTACCACTATCACTTGCCGTGGTTGAATATAGTATTCCAACTTTTGGCATGCATGATAAAGACTTAAACACAATTTATGAATCGGCGAGTACCTTAATTCCGCATCCCTAAGGATTCGGCTTAGATAGTAAATCGCTCGATCTCTTCGTCGTCTTCTTGAGCCAACAATGCTCCAATAGACTCCTCGGCCGCTGCTATGTATAGTTTCAGCGGTCGGCCCAAAATTGGAGGGACCAACACTGGCGGATTCATCAAAGCTTGCTTCAATTGCTCAAAGGCCCTTTGTTGATCAACTCCCCATTTGAATTCCTCCTCTTTCTTCAACCTCAGTAAATCGGTTAATGGTTTCGACTTCCCAGCCGCATTTTCCAGGAATCGCCTCAAGAATCCGATCTTTCCAAGGAATTTTTGCAAACTCTTCTTATCGTGTGGAGGCCTGGCTTCTTGGATCGCTCTGGTCTTATTCGCATCAACTTCTATACCTTTGTTGTGTACCAAGAACCCCAGAAAATTCCCTGCTTGTACTCCAAAAGCGCACTTGGCTGGATTCATTTTTACTCCATGTAATCTCATCCTTGTGAATACCCTTCGCAAATCGTCCAAGTGGCTTTCCATATCTTTGGATCTGGCCATGGCATCGTCGATGTAGACTTCCACACATTCTCCTATTAGGTCATGAAAGACATAATTCATGGCCCTTTGATAGGTCGCTCCTGCATTCTTCAACCCGAATGGCATTACTACCCATTCGTATATTCCTATGGCTCCAGGGCACCGAAATGCAGTTTTATGGACATCTTCTTCGGCCATAAATATTTGGTTGTATCCTGATTATCCATCCATAAATGATAACATCCCTTGTTTTGCGGCCGAATCAATCAACAAATCAACAATAGGCATCATATATTCATCTTTAGGAGCGGCTATATTAAGATTTCTGAAATCAATACAAACTCTTAATTTCCCATTCTTCTTTATTACAGGAACAATATTTGACAACCACTCTACATATTTAGCTGGCCTCACAAATCCGGCCGCTAACAATTTTTCTATTTCCTCTTTTATTCTTGGGACTATTTCGGGCGCTGCCCTCCTGGCCGGCTGTTTATGCGGCCTAAACCCTTCTTTGATTCGTAATCTGTGCTCCACAATCGATCGCTCCAATCCTGGCATCTCTGCATAATCCCATGCGAAACAATCCTTGAACTCGATTAACACCTCCTTGAATAGGCTTGTCATCTGCTGATTTAAATTTGCACTCAATGGGATCTCCCTTGGGTGCTCATCTGTACCAACATTGACCATCTTCAAGGGGTCTTGAGCTTTGAAATCTGGTGTTCGTTTTGGAATAGCATCCATGAGTTCGCTCCATCCTGCTTTATTGTCTGAAACTCCGAGTTCGGCCGATTCGAACTCGATCGCTTGATTCGGTTGTGCATCCATCATTTACTTTTTCTCATCAACTGGCCGTTCGTCGGCCTGATATCTGACCTCGAACCCCAAATCTGTCCAATCACACTCCACAACCTGCGGATACCGCTCCCTTACCACTGCTAGGAATGGTTGTATGGGCTCTTCGTATAATACCGCATCAATTCGGCCGACTGAGCTGACTGGAAATGGAGGTTGGTCTCCATCCACTTCTTCAACTGTGCCATCTTTTTTCCAGAACCACACCTTCTTGTGCAGTGTTGATGGCAAACATCGGGATGTATGTATCCAGCATCGGCCTAAAAGGGCCGCATACGGGACTTCTGCATCAACAACAAAGAACATGGTCGGAATCGAAATTGTCCCGACCATTACATACACTAAAATACAACCTTCGGCCGCTGTTTGGGCTCCCACAAAACTCAATACTTTCATCCTTGTAGGGAGTAGGTCTTCCTTTGAACGGCCTATCTTCGTCAATGTAGACAATGGCATGATATTGACGGTTGCTCCGCCATCAATAAACATTCTTCTGATCGGTCTCCCATTAACCCAACCTTTCACATACAAAGGCCTCACATGCTGAGACATCTTTGCAGTCGGAGATAAAATCGTGCTTGGTTGAGCTTCAAGGACAAATGCCTCATAACCTTCTTCGACCACTTTCTCAGTTTCAGCCTCAGGCCGAAATGCTTCAAGTTTGGCGAAGCAGAAATCCACAATGGGTTCTTCATCGCCGAAATATTCTCCCTCCTTCTGGCAGAAGACCACTGCTGGTTCAGAATCAGACCAGTACTCTTCCTCAGTTGTTGTGGTCACTCCTACCATGTTCGCACTAGACCCAAAGTCGAACTTGAACTGCCCAATTGAAAGTGAATCACCATTCGGGACAATATTCATTTTCGGCTTCCATTCCCTAGTTCGGACTGGTCTAGGCTTCCACTCCTCTTTTACTTTCGGTTGTTCATCTTCGGCTTTTGACTGCATTATTTTCGGCCGAAATTCAGTTCTGTTTTTCAGCCTATCCTGTCCTTCTCTCGGTTTCCTGTCTTCTTTCCCTTCGGCTGATTTCAAACGAGCCGAAAATACTCTATTGAGGATCTTTCCTTCGGAGAACGAGCAATCGTCTGGAAAATCCTCTTCCATATGTATCATTTCGTAATCCTCCTGCTGAAAAGCACCAGCTGCTTTAAGCCGTTGCATTCTTCGTTTGAAAGTACGACACGATCCCTTTCCTTTTGGAACCTTTTTCTCTTCTGCCCTCCAAGTTGAATTCTCAAATCGGCGTTGGCCGAAATGCCTTTTCTCTGGGGAATTCTGAACCCATCGGCCTACCTGAGTATTTGCTGGTGGCCTTCTAAGTTTCTTCATTTCGGGAGTGACAGCATCTTCAGGAACTGTGATCTGAATCACAGTCTTTCCATTCTGTTTATCGGCTGTCAACTTCATCTCTGAGTCCCAACCTTTAGTTATGATTTTCAACGTTGGTTTCTCATTCTCATCTCCGATTTCGACCTTCTGATGTTTGTCCAATTGCTTGATTCATTCCTTTACTTCATAATTCCCTAATCGGTCGAAAACATCCGCAACTTTCTCCTTCCCCTTTGGAGATCCTAATCGTTTCCACACTCCTGTCTTCTGAGCCGATGGCCGATCTCCTAGCCGATCGTGCACAGAACTTCTCCTAGACGATGGTTGATCCCCCAATCTGTCATGTACAGACCTATTCTGGTCGGGATGCACCATCACCATGTTGGCTACAGGGAACGGATTCTTGTCGATCGCCATAAGCCTGTCCGGGAACTTTAATTTCCCATCATCGACATGCTTCTGAATTAACTTCCTAAAATGTCCACAGACCGCCGTGGAATGAGTAGCCGATCCATGGAATCTGCACCATCCGGCTTCCAATTGATCTTTGGTGGGCTGTGGGTGATTTCCTTTAAACTCCAACAATCCGTTCTTCTGGCAATAGTCGAATATTTCGTCCATCTGAGATAGGTCAAAAGAATAAAATCTCTGAGATTCTTCCCTGACCTCTCCTTCTTTTTCCTTGCCTCTGACTGGCCGAAGTGCTGGACAAGTCATAGGCTTCTTAATGACTAATTCGGCCCTTGCAACTTCGGCTAAGGCAGGAACATCATCCGTGTTGTACTCTTCCTGGACTTCACATCTATCCAGAGACTCAGCAAATGAAGCAGCTGACTGGATAGGTTACGATCTCCCACTTTGACTTCGGCTTGATTTGAAAGCCGTTTGTTCTGCCAAATATGTCTCCATCCTTATAGCTTCGGCCGTTAATTCGGCCACAGTCCTTGGTCTTGTAACCATCAATCTGTCCTTGATGACAAACTTCAAATTCTGCTTCAGGATTTGAATATATTCATGCTCAGGCAGCATTGTCTTCATCTGAGCTTTGACTGCATAGAATCTTTCAATGAACTCAGTAACTGATTCGGTCGCCTTCTGCTTGGTTGATGTTAGATCGACCACCGAAACTTCAGGACTGGTATTATAGAATCGGTCATAGAATAACCGCTCCATTTCGGCCCATGTGTTGACCGATCCCGCTAGTAAATTGATGTACCACTCAAATGCTGGACCAGTTAATGATAAGCTGAACAATATCAGTTTAAGAAAATCGTTTTGGGCGATTCTGGTGCATTGAGCTGTAAATCGGCCAATATGCTCGATCGTAGACCGGCCGACTTCTCCAGAGAAAGTATTGAAATCTGGAACCTTTACTCCTCTAGGCAGTGGATACTGCTCCTCAATGTAGTCTGGATAAGGCTTCCTGTACATCGGCCTGTTCTCCTGGCCGATGATATTTCCAAACTGAGTACGAATTATCTCAGCAATTAACTCCCTGTCAACCAGTTGTGGTGGATTCCGCTGCTGTGGTAAATATTGTTGTTGAACCACTGGAGCAGGCGGTTGGACGACTGGCTGAGGCGGTTGATTCTGTTGCTGATCGTACCTTTGCTGCGGAGGGACGAAAGGCCGTGGTCCGTG
The DNA here is from genome assembly GCA_030278955.1 of Hygrophila difformis. Classification (NCBI taxonomy): domain Eukaryota; kingdom Viridiplantae; phylum Streptophyta; class Magnoliopsida; order Lamiales; family Acanthaceae; genus Hygrophila; species Hygrophila difformis. Next base: position 27,617,732 of record JAOANR010000001.1, on the reverse strand, counting down.
CCCTCCTAGCGGCCGATAGGCCTGCTGTTGAAAATTGTGAGAATTTTGCGTCGCAGGTGGTGGATTTTGCGCCACTGGTGCTTGCTGCGTTCCCAATCGGATACATATTCCTCGCTATTTCGGCTCTGAGCATAGCTGGCATTGCTGCCAGGATATTGCCTTCTATCTGGCGAACCGAATTAGTAACCGCCGCTTCAACCATAAATTGGACCTGATCTCGGAACCGCGGGGTTAAATCGTCTTTTGAAAACTCCTGATTGTGGAAGTTTGATGGTCCGGGGAACCCTGGGGGGAATTCTCCGACTTCTGCTGTGCGTTCTTCCTGAATCGGCGGCAAATCAGTCCTCGCCGCCGTGTTAACCGCTGGAGTTGCTTGTTCAAATGCTATTTCTTGTCCCACTGGGCGTGCCACTGTTTGGCTTGGTGATGAGCCAAAGGACCTTTTTCTCCTCAAGGGAGGCTACCGGAAAAGGATCAAACCGATTACGGGTCCGGATTGATGATAATGCGCCCAAACTTGACTAATTACGCCCAAACTTGACTGAATATTGATAATGGCCAGAAATGACCATTATTTTCAATCCATTTCCGTGTCTTAAACGGGCATTTGATCGCATTCCGGTCTTATATTAAGTAAGAAAGCAGTCGAATTGGACTGATTTATGCATAATTGTAAAAATAATAAGCTGGTGTGAAAAAGACATAAATATGTAATTTTATTACATACTTATGTTAGAAAAATCCAAAAACATGAGAAAAAGAAAAGGAAACAAAAAGATGGGAAAAAGATAGAAAAGCCCACAAAAAGAATATTTTCGGCCCATCTGGCCCAATCCAGCAGGCCCAGGAAGACCTTGGTCGCGGAAGCCCCTTGGCGCGATGCAGTGTTCCACGACAAGAGTTATGTTCCGCGACCAAGTGGCCCCAATGAAGAAGAGACCAGCCAAGCCCTCTGGCGCGATACCTTTGTCGCGATGCCCTGTTCCGCGACAAAGGTCCATTCCGCGACCAAGATACATTTTTAGAGACACAAGACCCAGTCGAGAAGCTTTGCCACATGCAGTGTATTCCGCGACCAAACTTGGTGCTCCGAGACAAAGCTGTGATGTGTGTGATGTCTTGAGACACAATGGGCTCAAATCAAGGCCCATGAGCTTAGGGTTTCCCCTCTATAAATATGAGGTGTTTCCTTTGAGCTAGAGGTTGGAAGAATTTTAGAACAACTATACCTTCTTGAAGACAAGTTGGGGAGTTCAGTAGTTAGTTTAGTTTAGGGTAGTTTAGTCAGATTTTCTTTTGTATTATTTAATTTATGCACTAGTTAGAAGTATTTTACTGCACTTGGGTTACATAGCCAGTTTTAAACCTTGTTTTTGTTCTAAACTTTTGTTTAAGGGTTTGTGGTACTCAAACCATGGGTATGAACAACACCGTTTAATAATATGGGAAAACATTCTCCATTTGTGTCCCAAAATCATGAATGGGTCTCACACCCCATGGATCTTACTGCTTCCGTTTTCCTTGGATCATTTGATCCTTGTTTTGCATTTTAATGTCACTGCTTGGTGACTTTTTCTTGGGATAATGTTGCATGCTTATGGATGATCAAACTCAGATTAGGGTTTCTTAAGTTTTAAGTTTGTTTTGTTTCTTTTATGTTCAAGCATGTTCTAGCTAGATTCAAATTCTGTTTTGTTATTTTGAGCTTAGTTTAGCTTTTGAATCTGAAATGGGTGAGATCACACATAATGCATGCCACTGTTCCACTTTACTTTTCTGACATGTGTACTGGACACACCTTTGTCGCGGAACAACTCTTGTCGCGGAACCACGTTTCGCGACAAAATGGTGCTTTGGCGACAAAGGTGCCAAAGGACATTTGTTAATCATTATTTTAAAACCCTTGGTCGCGAAACACCCCTTGGCGCGGAACCACGTTCCGCGACAAAATCTTGATTAGCGACCAAGGACCCAAATACTTGTAATTTTACTCTGGAAGGGCTTTGTCGCGACGCAACCTTGTCGCGGAACTACGTTCCGCGCCAAAACCTCTTGTTCCGCGACAAGAATTACGCCTTGTCCAATTTTCAACCTTTTTGTCGCTATGGCCTTGTCGCGGAATCACGTTCCGCGACTAAATTTTCTTTACTTAGCGACAAAACAAACCCTAAACTTTCAAAATCCCATTTCTTTTATTTCCCACCCCTTTGTCGCGAAACCTTTGTCGCGGAGCCACGCTCCGCGACATAAACTCTGCATCGCGACAAAGTGGCACTTTTGCCAAATTTTTATTCTTCATCTCACTCCATTAATTAATTGGACCTTTATATTAATATTTTGAGGTTGAAATCCAATGATCTCAACCCATGATTAATTTGATATAAAGAACTTTGTTCAATTCCCCATTAAAAGATTCTTCTACAAAAAATTAAACTCTTATGATCTAAGTATATAATCCGGACTGTAATTAATTAATTATAGAATGAGTGATTATTTGGACCATAAAGAGTGATTATGGAATCATTCCCATACCTTGCATGAGAAACCAATGTCTCTCATGCAAGATGACCCAAAAATATTTTCTTTTATTTATTTTGTCTTTTCCGTGTTGTGTGAAACAACTAATAAGGAATATATCAGATTAATGTTGGCGGGTATTCCCATACGGATAACTAGCTCGTGGTCTGTATATTAATTATTAGATGTTATTTTGCATGGTCCGAATAGTGGTCGGTGGAAGCCTTGGCGGGTAGTCCATCCGGGATTATAATAGCTGCTTAGCTGACCCCTATCCGGATACAGTTTTATTCTCTTTATCTTAATTTCAAAACCTGAATTCAAGTTGTAGTATTATTAAATGATGTCGACCAACATTATTTAAGAACTATTACAACAAGAAAATATGTGGGTTTTTCTTCCATTCACAGACAAAAGGGAGCTGAATGACGGCGGTCACCGTCACTTGGAATTCCTTTCTGTCTAAAAATCTTTCCATCTGGAATAATTGGGAACTGGATAGCAGATGTTTGCAGTCCAGATCACCCTAGTTATTTCTGGCACTCTCTTTAGCCAAAATTCTTCTCATCCCCGACTATTTCATCTTTGTGTTCCAACTTCTGTCTAAACCCGCCTTATATTTTGGGTTATTTACTTTTACACTTCTCTATAAATTTATGCATGATAATATTATGTAACTATCGTGGTCATATTATTTTGGGATCCTTCCCTTGGACACAGGAGTCTTGATCAGATGTTTCATATTAAATTTCCAACAAAAATTCCTTTACAAAATCCGGATCTAAGTAAGGGATAAATTCCACAGTTATGACTAATTCATATCCGACTGGGGGTTGATTTTGGGAAATTAGAAGCAGAGTCAGCGATTAGGTCTCACCTAGACTGAAAGGGTCTGTGTTCTTATTGAGAGTCTAGTACCTGATAGGGAATGATTTTCAGATTTATTATTTTCCAAAATTGCTGTTTGTTGGAAATCTTGTATTAAATATTGCACTGGGTCAGATTCCACTTGGATTCCGATAAGGTGTGACAGATAATACTAGAAGAACAACATTCGGGCCTTGGTCATTTTCTAAGGTAGGGTTGAGTATTCTTTCAACTGTTATCTTCTTCTGCCAAAGCCTATTTTTGAGTCCTGAGTGAGTGCATCCGGAACGAACTAATTTATTAGTTCGTTTCATTAGTTTGTATCTCATAACCACCCGACGAGAAGTGAACACTGCGAGCGGTTCATCGAGAATAGGGAATTCTTGATCCACATCCGGTCATTCTGACTGGAGGCTTTCTGTTACTACCAGGGTCAGACTTTCAAAAACCTCCGAGTGATAGGATTTTAAATGCTTTCTTTACCGCTTTCTTTTAAATGCTTTTGTTAGAGGTCACTCGGTTGTATTGAGAGTTGTGTAACTGCTACTAGAATTGAGAGTTAAGGGATAGTTCAGGGTTTGATTTGAATCTTCGGGTGTGACATGGGGGAATGATAGCAGTACTTGACACTTCAATAAATGATTTGTCAGGTGTTGCTTGTCCACCACAGATAAATGACACGCTCTGACGGGAGCAGTTGTGAGTCTGTGGTATCTTAGATTTTGCTGTCTTAAGAGCATGTAAACTCTTGCTGCAAGTACCTGTCTGTTAAAGGGAACACGGTATAGAGAGCATGAGAGTTAGCTAACTGAAGGATTATCCCAAGCTAAGATCTGTGTATTAAAATGGAAGTTTAACTATGTTTCATCTGAATCTTGTCCAACTTTTATTATTTTCATCCTGTCCCTTCTGTCTCATTTTAAATCTGCTTTCTTAGATAATTTTAACCGCTTTCCTAGAATAAATTTTATCGCTTACCTAGATTGAGTTTAATTCGCCTTCTAGAATAATTTTATATACTTTATTTTAATTGCTTTCATAATCTAGTTAAATTCTGTCAAGTAGTTGTTAGTCATTTCACACACTTGAATCGAGTAACCGAGTGGAAAATCTTAGTAGACGACGTGGGACCTGCTTCTATCGCACATCCTCCAGTGAACGATCCGGTCTTTCTATAAATTACTGCAATTTTTTACACCGTGCGCTTTCGGGAGCACAGTTTCTTAACTACGAGCAATAAAAACATGACTACGTATAAATATATCCCTAATCACAACACCGCCATCATAAATTGGTTTCATTAAATAAAACCTAAACCAGGATCACGAATTTTCGGAAAATACTCATGTAGTGGGAATTAGTCAAAAGTTTCATGGCAGGAAATCTTATGGCAAGAACTGATGAGAAGTATCATGGCATATTTGCCGGGGATCCTCAGTGTGACAGGCTGTAGGTCAACCTATCCCGGCTATGCCATGAGATTTGTCAACATTTCATGACAGAGAGGACCACAGCGCCATTTGAAACCAAAGCACCATACTTGAGTAATAAAAAGACTAATAATCTTGATATATCCCTAAACCCTTTCCCGTGAATCATAACGCTTTTCATTTAATAAATCTAACCTGGTATAATTTTAGCAAAAGCTCGTGTTAACGAAACTTGTCAAAAGTTTCATGGCGCCGTTGCCGGGGAGGATGCAGCGTCGTTTACTAAGAGGATTACACTCCTGATTACTCCTAGATTAGCTTAGATCAGTCTAGTTTAGGGTAATATATCTAATCCAGAACAGAAAAAGTACCCTCAAGATTAATTGAACATTTAGAGTACCAAGACTCTAAATGTGAGGATGTTGATAATGAGGAGAAAACCTAACCTAATGGGTATTTATCTGTCTTGCAGGAAATTCGGAACCACCAAAAAGAAGGAGCAGAAAAAGCAAGGAAAACCAGGTTCTTGGTTGGGAAAATTCCACAAATCTGAGAAATTATTTTCGGAATTTAAAGAAATTTAAGATCCGGAATAAATCTTGCAGATAAATGGAACTGACCCAACCTAATTTTATGCAAGTAGATTATTTTAAATAATGGCCCAATGATTTGAATTTACTTGGACTGAATTCATTCAGGTCCAACTCAAATAAAATGGACGCAGGCCCAATATCACACTCGGGCCCAATCCGTTGAAAATTTGAAAATTCAAAAAGTTTGTCGCGGAATGACCATTTTGTCGCGGAACAACGTTCCGCGACCAAGTGCAACTCCGCGACAAAGTTCTCCATATCATCAACCCTTGTTTGTCCTTGTCGCGGAGTGATCATTTTGTCGCTATGCCCAGCATCGCGCCCATGTGCAAATTCCGCGACAAAATTATACTCATCCCTGAACTCTGCTTGTCTTTGTCGCGGAACATTTTGTCGCGGAGCATGACTCCGCGACAGAGTCCCTATTCCGCGACACGGGCACACCACTCCATTCTTCCTCGCCATTTTGTCGCGGTACACTTTGTCGCGGTGCATGACTCCGCGACAAAGTCCCACACTCCGCGACACCTCTAATGTCGCCAAGCCTGGTCGCGTAATCCTGTTCCGCGACCATGGGCTAGGGTTCCGCGACCGGCCCATTAGTATTTAAACCTCTCCGCCTCCCTCTTCTTCCCCACGCTCCCACACTTAGAAATTTTCGGAAAACCTCTCGTACTCGAAACTGCCATTCTCGAACGAACACCACCGTGTTCCTTCGCAAACCCGACCATTCTCAAGGGAAACTCTGCCCAATTTCTGCAATGGAACCTTTGTCTTCGTCATCCCCGAAGAAAGCCGAGCCATGGTAAGCACTTCTCCATCCAATTTTCGCACCCCTGTTCTCGCGATTTTGAGGATTCTCGAGTTTCTGGTCGTGCGAATGTTTGAATAGGGTCGCAATGTGTTTATCGCCTTGTCTTTGGTTTGGTTCTGGGGATTGTTCACTGTGGGCAGTGGTCTCTAGAGGTATTGATTTGGGTAGTGGCCGATTATGATCAGGAGGAAGGGGTTGTTGTTTTTGCAATCTGGAAGTGTGGGAAAGTTCGTAATCTGTTGGGGGTATGGATTTGTGAACTTAGGGGTGTTAGAGAACGTAGCGGTAGCTAGGGTCATTTCCACCATTGTTAAGTTTTCAAGCTTTCTAGGGTTCTTAGAATTGATTGTTTGATTCTTATGAATGATTCAATCTCAAGTTCTGGGTCCTTGGGATTCATGGAGATTTTCAAACTGTTCCTGTCTCCTTCCAGTAATTTTGATGTTGTGGAACTATGAACTTCCTCCCTGTTTCACTGTCTGTGTTGTTTTGGCCTTATTTTTAAAAATCTGATAAACCTATGAGCATGTGGGTATGTGTAAATATCTTGTTGTTGTTGGTTATTTGTAGTGAGTGTGTGATGTGGAGCAGTAGAGCATGCATGTTTGTTTAATCTCCTGTTTGGCTTTGGGATAGTGTGATCTTGTGTTGGTATTGTTTGGTTGTCCCTTGCATGCCAATGCACACATTTAATGTCTTTTCCTATTTTGTAGTACCTGTGTATGTATGCTGTGAATCTGTAAAAGTGTATGTTGTTTGGTTTTGGGCAGCTTGTGCCACCACCCATCCACTTTTCAGCAAAATCACTTTTCACTAAAAGACAAAAATAGTACTAGGAATTTTGGGTTGACAAATGTGTTTTTGTTCCCAATGGAACTAAAGAGTGTGAGTTAAGTAGCAGTATTTTGCCACCTCAACTGCTACCTTTTTACAAAAATCCAAAAATGGGACCACACACATCCCACTTTTCATTAAATAAAATCAAGTCAGCCTTTTCAAAAAAATTAAAAATAGTGTTTGCATTTTCTTGAACGTTTTAACTGTCCAATGACAGCCCAAACAATCCGGAAATAGCGAATCCATCCCGCCATACCTCCATTGCACACTCCATTTTCGAGCCATCCATTCCATCATCATCATCTCATTCCATTTTCAACAAGTGCCTCGAGCTTGTTTAATAAAATTGGAAAAGCAACCTTTTTGGGCTCAAGAGCCTACTAAAAAAAAAATTCTCTAAGTCCAATGACTTAGACTTTTTTTTAAATTAATTAATGGCATATGCCTTATGATAATGTTTTGAGTACTAATCAAATAAATCACATTTCGAGCAAAGCTCAAAATGTGAGGATGTTGATTTTTGGCTTGAAACTCAAAAATACATAAAAACTTGATTGGAATTAACACTTTCTATATTTTTCAGGAACGAATTAGTAATTAAGTCAGCTATTGGATTGCCCGATTGCACTCTGCATCAGGCAGCAGTGGAAGCATCTGCAAACAGGACTCAGATTAAGAAGCTCAGGGAAGCTTTGATAAGCGTGTACAGTGTTCCACTGGACCAGGGTACTGAAGCTGAGCTAACGTTGAGGCCCGGGTGGGACGTACAAATCCCTCCTGAAGATAGATCAACCGCTCTGACAAACATAGAAAGGGATTTCTCCCACCACATGCTGAAGTTTTGGGAACTAATGACAGACCATGCTCCGCATGATTCCATAATGACACCCGAAGTGCATTTGGAAAGAATCACGCTGAAGTTCCAAATACATACAGCTGTCTGGCAACGTCATCTAGAAGATGGAACAGTGGGAATCGATATCTCAAACTATGATATACTCATTCCCGACCAGCCCATAGACCCACAAGTGCGATTGCAGTTCGTGGAAAGACCTTTACCGGTAAGCCTGATACTGTCAAAGGGAGCCATTTCAATGTATGAAGCTTTCCCTTGCATTTGGAACCCGAGGTTATTTGATAACATGGGAATAGAAGAGCAGAGATGGGTGGCCAGGCAGGCTAAGCTAAGGCATCGGGAGATGAGTTACAACCTGCGCCACAAACTGAGGAGAATTGAGGAGTTCAACACAGAAAGGAACTCCACCATGATAAACAAGTTTAGAGAAGCAATCAATGCAGCTCGGAAAGAATGGCACGAAATGACACGTCTGTGGGGGCAGGGCAAGGGTTTCATAACACAAGAAAGATTGGATGAAGGATTGACCTTGCCAGATGAGGATAATTTTGAGACAATTTTCATAAACAAGCGGTTTGGCCAGACAAGACCAGCGGAAAAGGGAACTCAAGTGGACCCTGGATTTCCCGAGCACATCAGAGAACTAAGGGAAAAAGCCCTTTATGAGGTGCAGCACCACAATTGGTCAGTACTGACCAAAAAGAATGTGCAGCTCAGATTAATGACCGAGGCTGAAGCAAAGGAATATCTGACGTTCGACAAAGCACAGATGATGACCTATGTGACGGAAGAGCTAGAAAGAGACATGATCAACACCATGATGGAGCAATATAGGACCTCGTATCTTGAACTCCTCATGGAGATGGATAGAGAAGCCTTGAGGTATGGGAAGGAAGGAAACAAGACAAAGGTCATGCACTATGACCACAAAGTCAGGCGCCTGTTTTGCACACGGATTAAGGAGGCTTGGGAACTTAAACTGGTTCGGGTAACAAGTCAGACATTCGTGCATGATTATCTGAGATTTGCACACAAACTGTTTGGAACTCAAGAAGCCCAGGAAGATCCAGAGGACCCAGATGCTGAGATTGATGCATACTTCTCCACCCCTCCTGAGGCCAACCCACAGCCTACCCAGCCAGCAGTACAAGCTTCGGCTTTGCCGCCTAGAGGGCAGACTGACGTGCAAGGAGTTGCTACGTCCGAGCCAGTGGTGCAGCAAGAAGCAGTCCGGACTCCAGTACAGCGAGCTCAGACTGAAATGACAACATCTGCTGTAGCACCTGCCACCACTAAGGCACCCATACAGCCCGAGAAAACCTCCACTACTGTTGTTACATCTGCAGGTCATCAGCCAGCACCTCAACCGGGAACGAGGAGAAGGTTGATAAAGTCCGCTGACAAGGATAAGCCAGCAAGAGCCCCGGAAAAGAAAGTGGAGATCAAGGAACCCGAACCAATTATTAGGAAAGTGGCAGAGCCCACGGATCCTAAGGACAAGGGTAAAAAGCCGATGCCGCCACCACCCCCGAAAAAGAAGCACCAGGTGGTATCCGATGCTGAGCTAGCCAGAAAAATGCACAATGATGAACTTGCATTAGCTGGTTTGCTGGATCAAGTAACAGGTGGTTCGGGAGTAGAGAAATTGACTGAGGAAGAACGCGTGGCAATGGAAAAGAAAGCTGCAGAGGAAGAGCATATCCGAAAGAATATCCAGCAGACCAGGGATGAAGAAACTGCCAGAAAGATGCAGGCTGAGCTGGAAAGCAGGAAATCTGGAGAGGTTGAGCGGGGTGATGAAGAGGACTTCGAGCTGAAGATCACTGGAGAAGTGCAGGGGCGTGGTTTGAAAATCAAAGAAGAACAACCTCCTGCATGGACTGGCCCCACTGCACATGATGCTGAGACTATCCGAGGGGATATAAGGAAAAGGCTTAACGAACAGATCGAAACAAGAATCGATGCTGGAGAAAGGCCACATCAAATCAAATATCAGACAAAAGTGGGTCAAGTGATTGATCCTCTCGTGGGCACGACCAGAATTGAAGAATTCATCACTCAAGGAGGCCCGTCGCACCAACCTGAACAATCAGAAGGGCCATTGGACTCCATTGATCCAGTAGCACTGGCCAAAACCTTGGAAAAGCAGCCAGACGACCATCTCATGACCTCTGCGCTTAAAGAAAAGGTTCAAGGAATTTTGACTGAAGCTGCAGATGGGAATGATTCGGAAGAAGAAGCTCGGCAGGAGGAGCAAGAATTCATGGACCAAATGGCGCCTATTTTCCAACGTCCAGTTGGACGAGCTGCAAGAATTAGGGAGGAGGAGGAGGTATCAACTGATGTTGATGACCGTAATTTTCATGTAACTACATCTTCTTTGCCTGTAAATTGTGAACTCAATACGATGAAACATGTAATTAAACAGGTTGAGGAGGAATTCGGAGATGAAGCAGCTCATGGAGAGCGAGAGCCAAGTCAGAGGGGAGACGAGGCTGAACCAAGGGATGACCAGCCACAGGAGGGAGACGATCAAACAGACTGGCACACGAGCGACGACGAGTCCGTCGGATCCATTCGACCAGTCGAGTTTTGGACTGAAAATACTGTAAGGCAAAGAATGGGCGTTTCAAAGGAATATGGGAAGAAAAAGCTGAGTGAAGAGCAGGTTCAGATCAAGTTCAATGGCAACAAAGAGAATGCAGAGAAGTATAAGAAGTTGCAGAAGATGATAGTGCCGGATAAAGGGTTCAGACCCGATGCGTTGTTGCACCCCACTGTTGAGACTTTCTACAGAAATCAAGAGTGGGGTAACTTCATGCTGCATCACGACAAAGATGGCTTCGTGGAACTAACAAAGGAATTCTTCTGCAACATTGATAAAGATGCCAGAACAACATGGATTCGTGGACAAACGGTTAACATTGCACCTGACTGGCTGAATCAGTTCTTCGGGACTCCAGATATCCAAAGTGAATTCCCCCCTGATGAGATCATGACGAAGAGAGCCAAAACAAGTGAATATGCGAAGTATGCAACATTGGCTAACAGCATGACAAGCGTGACCGCCCCTGGACACACATTCAATGCAAAATGGCTGCGGATACAGTTCATGCCAACTTATGAGTTCTACATGTCCAAGATCCGGCCCAACTCACATCCGCACACCACATCTGGAAATGTGCTAATGGGATTTGCAAGAATGTGGAGCGGAGCAAAACTAAATGTAGGGAGGCATGTATTCGAGGTGATGATAACCCGGATAAAGGATAGACAGGTGCTGTGCTATCCGAATCTGATTAGGAGAATCTGCATAGCTCAGGGAGTTGATCTGAGCGCTTTCGAGGGTGACACAGTGGTGAAAGTGAACCCACCCATCAGTGTGCCGAGACTCCCCCTGTGTGAGAGTATCAGATACTCTCTCCCCCAACTGTCCGTCAGAGGAGATTCAGACGCTCAATCCTCTTTCATATCGGGTGAGCAGGCATCAAGAAAACGAAAGAGGCAGCCCAAGACAAAGAAGGGAACACAGAACACCTGTGCTGATGCAGGACCTTCGAATGTTCAAGAGGAGCCTCCTGCGGACCAAGAACGGACTGAGACTCCAATTCCACCTCCGACTCAACCTCAACCTCAGATGCCTCCTCAAAGCCAGAACGTATCTCAGTTCCCTGCTGATTCCCAAACGATTGAGATGGTGAGCAGAATGAGTCAATCTATGCTCGATGGAATGAAACCCATGACTGATGTAATTTTGGCAAGTCAAGAGGGACAGCAGAAAAGGGCAGAAGAGGAGCGTGAGGAGCGAAGGAGGGAGAGAGAGGAAGAACGCCAAGAGCGTAGGAGAGAAAAGGAAGAGAAACGGAAGGAGAAGTTGGAGAAGGAAAGGAGAGACGAGGAATTCAGAATGATGATGCTAGAAAAAGAAGAGAAGAATCGAAAAATGGTGGAATCACTGATCCTTAGTCAAAATCAGATCCTGCAAACATTACTCAAGAAGATCCCTGATGAAGCTGGCTCCTCCAAGAAATCAGACGAGAAGAAAGATGGCGATCCCTGACTCCATCATTTCTGAGCTTAATTGTAAATATCATATAAGAGAATTTCAATTCATCCATGCAAGATAGATTTGATTGCAAATGAAATCTCTTGTAATTGATATAACTACTGCTTTCAGATTGGGATTTTGCAGCCCCAACAACAATTTTTGTTTTTATTTGGTCCTTTTATTTCTGAAAAGATGTCTGACAGTCCAAGATGAATAAGTGACTGTCAGGCCAAAAATTTGCTGTTGACATGCTCCGTATGTCAGCAGTGTCTCTTTACTGCTTTCAATTAAATAACCAGCAAAAGTATGCATAAAGTTGCTCTAAATTCACATGTTGAATTTAGGCTTGTGATTAAATTTTCAAACCTTTAAATTGGGATAATATAATTGAGAACATGCATGACATGAATTCCTGAGGTTTTGAGCTATAAAAATTTAATGATGCGATCAGCTTATTGGGTAATAAATCTGCATGTTAGAGATTTTGATTGAATAAATTGTTAGAATTAAGCTTCGATTAAATTTGAGAATATTGTATGACATGAATCAACCCAACCTTGTGAGATTTGAGCCATGAGTCATTTTCTTTACTCATTCATTTTCTTTGATGTGTGAATCACTTTGATTAAAGGAAACTAGAACTTGCGATTGGGACCGATTCAAGACCATGCCATATTCCCGAAATCGAGCGTATGATCGAGGCACCTAGAAAACCCAAATTTTTGGCCTTCTTTTGAATTCCAAACCCAAAAATATTTTCCCTTTAGGATTAACCAAGTTGAGCCTATAAGCCTAATTTTTCTTTGAAGCCCTCTATATTATTCCTAGCCTTCTAAAAAGACCAAGAAATTCAAACCCAAGTGTACAAGGATAATTCTATCAAGGCATTACAATTTTGATCATCAATAAAAACTATAAATCGGTATTCTATAAACCGATTCAAAAAAAAAAAAAAAAAAAAAAGTTGAATGTCATTCAACACAAATAAATTGCAGATGACAAGCAATTAGACTTAGTCTAATGTCATGCAAAGGAAAAAGAAAAACAAAAGAAAGAAATATTGATGATCATAAATTTTCAGATAAAAATGCCAAGTTATGATAGAATAAATCTTTGCCACTTCTAGCCAATAATTTCCCTTTCCCACCTAATGTTACAACCGTACGCCCCGTTATAACCCTCAAATAAGACCTCGTGATCTCGATTTGAAGAAATGAGCCGGTGGCGAGTTGGTCTGATTGCAAGCATATGGGATAATTTAATTGAAACTGATTATGAGCATTCACTGACTGAACCCCAATTGAGAGTGAGTGATTTTTCCGATTCTCTTATAAGTGAGGCTCTGTTTCATTAAGAATATTCATGTCATGCCTTAATTCTAATTTTTAATCTTTGCATCTTTCAAACATGATGTTCATGAAGGATTGATAATACTGTTTGATTTGTAGGCCCGATATAGTGAGCAAGTATCATTTCATCAAACACTGCAATCAAGGGAATTTAATAACTTGTAGTTTTTTATTGTCTTATCCCAATCCAAAAAGTATGAGATTTATGAAGCCACGAAAATGAATTGAATATGTAGAGTCCGTGTTCTTACGAACATTGACTCTGACTGCTCGGGGACGATCAATATTAAATGTGAGGATGTTGATAATGGCCAGAAATGACCATTATTTTCAATCCATTTCCGTGTCTTAAACGGGCATTTGATCGCATTCCGGTCTTATATTAAGTAAGAAAGCAGTCGAATTGGACTGATTTATGCATAATTGTAAAAATAATAAGCTGGTGTGAAAAAGACATAAATATGTAATTTTATTACATACTTATGTTAGAAAAATCCAAAAACATGAGAAAAAGAAAAGGAAACAAAAAGATGGGAAAAAGATAGAAAAGCCCACAAAAAGAATATTTTCGGCCCATCTGGCCCAATCCAGCAGGCCCAGGAAGACCTTGGTCGCGGAAGCCCCTTGGCGCGATGCAGTGTTCCACGACAAGAGTTATGTTCCGCGACCAAGTGGCCCCAATGAAGAAGAGACCAGCCAAGCCCTCTGGCGCGATACCTTTGTCGCGATGCCCTGTTCCGCGACAAAGGTCCATTCCGCGACCAAGATACATTTTTAGAGACACAAGACCCAGTCGAGAAGCTTTGCCACATGCAGTGTATTCCGCGACCAAACTTGGTGCTCCGAGACAAAGCTGTGATGTGTGTGATGTCTTGAGACACAATGGGCTCAAATCAAGGCCCATGAGCTTAGGGTTTCCCCTCTATAAATATGAGGTGTTTCCTTTGAGCTAGAGGTTGGAAGAATTTTAGAACAACTATACCTTCTTGAAGACAAGTTGGGGAGTTCAGTAGTTAGTTTAGTTTAGGGTAGTTTAGTCAGATTTTCTTTTGTATTATTTAATTTATGCACTAGTTAGAAGTATTTTACTGCACTTGGGCTAGATAGCCAGTTTTAAACCTTGTTTTTGTTCTAAACTTTTGTTTAAGGGTTTGTGGTACTCAAACCATGGGTATGAACAACACCGTTTAATAATATGGGAAAACATTCTCCATTTGTGTCCCAAAATCATGAAATGGGTCTCACACCCCATGGATCTTACTGCTTCCGTTTTCCTTGGATCATTTGATCCTTGTTTTGCATTTTAATGTCACTGCTTGGTGACTTTTTCTTGGGATAATGTTGCATGCTTATGGATGATCAAACTCAGATTAGGGTTTCTTAAGTTTTAAGTTTGTTTTGTTTCTTTTATGTTCAAGCATGTTCTAGCTAGATTCAAATTCTGTTTTGTTATTTTGAGCTTAGTTTAGCTTTTGAATCTGAAATGGGTGAGATCACACATAATGCATGCCACTGTTCCACTTTACTTTTCTGACATGTGTACTGGACACACCTTTGTCGCGGAACAACTCTTGTCGCGGAACCACGTTTCGCGACAAAATGGTGCTTTGGCGACAAAGGTGCCAAAGGACATTTGTTAATCATTATTTTAAAACCCTTGGTCGCGAAACACCCCTTGGCGCGGAACCACGTTCCGCGACAAAATCTTGATTAGCGACCAAGGACCCAAATACTTGTAATTTTACTCTGGAAGGGCTTTGTCGCGACGCAACCTTGTCGCGGAACTACGTTCCGCGCCAAAACCTCTTGTTCCGCGACAAGAATTACGCCTTGTCCAATTTTCAACCTTTTTGTCGCTATGGCCTTGTCGCGGAACCACGTTCCGCGACAAAATTTTCTTTACTTAGCGACAAAACAAACCCTAAACTTTCAAAATCCCATTTCTTTTATTTCCCACCCCTTTGTCGCGAAACCTTTGTCGCGGAGCCACGCTCCGCGACATAAACTCTGCATCGCGACAAAGTGGCACTTTTGCCAAATTTTTATTCTTCATCTCACTCCATTAATTAATTGGACCTTTATATTAATATTTTGAGGTTGAAATCCAATGATCTCAACCCATGATTAATTTGATATAAAGAACTTTGTTCAATTCCCCATTAAAAGATTCTTCTACAAAAAATTAAACTCTTATGATCTAAGTATATAATCCGGACTGTAATTAATTAATTATGGAATGAGTGATTATTTGGACCATAAAGAGTGATTATGGAATCATTCCCATACCTTGCATGAGAAACCAATGTCTCTCATGCAAGATGACCCAAAAATATTTTCTTTTATTTATTTTGTCTTTTCCGTGTTGTGTGAAACAACTAATAAGGAATATATCAGATTAATGTTGGCGGGTATTCCCATACGGATAACTAGCTCGTGGTCTGTATATTAATTATTAGATGTTATTTTGCATGGTCCGAATAGTGGTCGGTGGAAGCCTTGGCGGGTAGTCCATCCGGGATTATAATAGCTGCTTAGCTGACCCCTATCCGGATACAGTTTTATTCTCTTTATCTTAATTTCAAAACCTGAATTCAAGTTGTAGTATTATTAAATGATGTCGACCAACATTATTTAAGAACTATTACAACAAGAAAATATGTGGGTTTTTCTTCCATTCACAGACAAAAGGGAGCTGAATGACGGCGGTCACCGTCACTTGGAATTCCTTTCTGTCTAAAAATCTTTCCATCTGGAATAATTGGGAACTGGATAGCAGATGTTTGCAGTCCAGATCACCCTAGTTATTTCTGGCACTCTCTTTAGCCAAAATTCTTCTCATCCCCGGCTATTTCATCTTTGTGTTCCAACTTCTGTCTAAACCCGCCTTATATTTTGGGTTATTTACTTTTACACTTCTCTATAAATTTATGCATGATAATATTATGTAACTATCGTGGTCATATTATTTTGGGATCCTTCCCTTGGACACAGGAGTCTTGATCAGATGTTTCATATTAAATTTCCAACAAAAGTTCCTTTACAAAATCCGGATCTAAGTAAGGGATAAATTCCACAGTTATGACTAATTCATATCCGACTGGGGGTTGATTTTGGGAAATTAGAAGCAGAGTCAGCGATTAGGTCTCACCTAGACTGAAAGGGTCTGTGTTCTTATTGAGAGTCTAGTACCTGATAGGGAATGATTTTCAGATTTATTATTTTCCAAAATTGCTGTTTGTTGGAAATCTTGTATTAAA
This sequence comes from Hygrophila difformis, assembly GCA_030278955.1. Taxonomy (NCBI): domain Eukaryota; kingdom Viridiplantae; phylum Streptophyta; class Magnoliopsida; order Lamiales; family Acanthaceae; genus Hygrophila; species Hygrophila difformis. Next base: position 27,601,164 of record JAOANR010000001.1, on the reverse strand, counting down.
TATTGCACTGGGTCAGATTCCACTTGGATTCCGATAAGGTGTGACAGATAATACTAGAAGAACAACATTCGGGCCTTGGTCATTTTCTAAGGTAGGGTTGAGTATTCTTTCAACTGTTATCTTCTTCTGCCAAAGCCTATTTTTGAGTCCTGAGTGAGTGCATCCGGAACGAACTAATTTATTAGTTCGTTTCATTAGTTTGTATCTCATAACCACCCGACGAGAAGTGAACACTGCGAGCGGTTCATCGAGAATAGGGAATTCTTGATCCACATCCGGTCATTCTGACTGGAGGCTTTCTGTTACTACCAGGGTCAGACTTTCAAAAACCTCCGAGTGATAGGATTTTAAATGCTTTCTTTACCGCTTTCTTTTAAATGCTTTTGTTAGAGGTCACTCGGTTGTATTGAGAGTTGTGTAACTGCTACTAGAATTGAGAGTTAAGGGATAGTTCAGGGTTTGATTTGAATCTTCGGGTGTGACATGGGGGAATGATAGCAGTACTTGACACTTCAATAAATGATTTGTCAGGTGTTGCTTGTCCACCACAGATAAATGACACGCTCTGACGGGAGCAGTTGTGAGTCTGTGGTATCTTAGATTTTGCTGTCTTAAGAGCATGTAAACTCTTGCTGCAAGTACCTGTCTGTTAAAGGGAACACGGTATAGAGAGCATGAGAGTTAGCTAACTGAAGGATTATCCCAAGCTAAGATCTGTGTATTAAAATGGAAGTTTAACTATGTTTCATCTGAATCTTGTCCAACTTTTATTATTTTCATCCTGTCCCTTCTGTCTCATTTTAAATCTGCTTTCTTAGATAATTTTAACCGCTTTCCTAGAATAAATTTTATCGCTTACCTAGATTGAGTTTAATTCGCCTTCTAGAATAATTTTATATACTTTATTTTAATTGCTTTCATAATCTAGTTAAATTCTGTCAAGTAGTTGTTAGTCATTTCACACACTTGAATCGAGTAACCGAGTGGAAAATCTTAGTAGACGACGTGGGACCTGCTTCTATCGCACATCCTCCAGTGAACGATCCGGTCTTTCTATAAATTACTGCAATTTTTGACACCGTGCGCTTTCGGGAGCACAGTTTCTTAACTACGAGCAATAAAAACATGACTACGTATAAATATATCCCTAATCACAACACCGCCATCATAAATTGGTTTCATTAAATAAAACCTAAACCAGGATCACGAATTTTCGGAAAATACTCATGTAGTGGGAATTAGTCAAAAGTTTCATGGCAGGAAATCTTATGGCAAGAACTGATGAGAAGTATCATGGCATATTTGCCGGGGATCCTCAGTGTGACAGGCTGTAGGTCAACCTATCCCGGCTATGCCATGAGATTTGTCAACATTTCATGACAGAGAGGACCAGAGCGCCATTTGAAACCAAAGCACCATACTTGAGTAATAAAAAGACTAATAATCTTGATATATCCCTAAACCCTTTCCCGTGAATCATAACGCTTTTCATTTAATAAATCTAACCTGGTATAATTTTAGCAAAAGCTCGTGTTAACGAAACTTGTCAAAAGTTTCAAATATTCCTCAAAATTTGAATGGCAACAAAATACAATGGAGAATCTACCTGTTGTTAAGAAACAACGGCGAATTCACCGGAAAAACTAGAACCAAACTACCGGTTGTTAAGAAACAATGGTGGACTTGGAGGTAACCGCTACAAGCTAAACTAGAGTCTAGGAAAACTGTAAAGGAATGCTGTAAAGAAAGCAGTAAAGATACAAAGAAGTAAATTTGATAAAGGAATTTGGGGGTTGGATTGATCTCTCTGATTCTGTGCATGGTATCCCCTATTTATAGCCGGAGCTTGGTAACCGCTCCTCCGGCTGATTCCCCTGAGCCGATTCCCATCTCTCTTCAATCGGCTGACTTAGTTCTATTTCGGCCGAAATCTCTTTCCTCCGAAATCTTCTTCCGTTCGAGTTTCTTCTTCTGTTTTGGATCGTTCCCTTTTAATTTCTCGGCCCAATAGATTTCAAGCCCAACTCCTCTTAGAGATCCTTCTTCGGCCCATGTTGTATGGCCCATTCAACTTCTTGTGGCCCATGGCCCCAACACTCCTTGATCTGTTTTACCACTTATTAGGTTTGCAAAACAAGTCTCGGTAAAAGGGTATAACGTCAGATGAATACCCAATATCATTCTAGAAAATATCCTAAGCTTGTCAATTTCCTCCTAGCTAGTACAACTTGCTACTCATAGCATACATATTTAATCTATAAACCCTAAACCCTAAACTCCACAGATAGTACAAAGGTTTAATTGATTATTTACAAATAATATTTGGTTTCGGAAACACTCCCCATTTTAACAAATACTTCCTCCGTTTTTTTTTTTTTTGTTAGCTACATTTTGACAAATGCTACTATTCACTTATATGATTTGATTTAAAGTTTAATATGATTATATAAGTTAAAATATAGCCATGTGAAATCTTGCTAGATTCGTCTCGTCTTTTAGTTTTTAAATATCGAACTTTTAGAATTATTACTTATACTCAAGTTGAATTATTAATGGTTTAAAATTTGCATTAGACTGCGTGCTGGTTGGGTCCATAATAATCTTTGAAAAACAGAGGAAGTATGTACTAGACTCCCAATATGGTGATAGTAATACCACATTACATGATAAATGTTTAATTGGGTTTGGATCAAAAACTAAATTAACTGACCCAAAATATAGTTTAGGTTTAAAACAGAAGTGTAGGCCCATTACAAACCTAAAAAAGAATTTCATAAAAAAAGAAAAAAAAAATCCACAAAAATACGCATCAGGGTCAAACTGTGCTATATAAGATTCGGAATCAAAGTATTAGATTTTCGCATGATAAACTACTCTGGCTTTATAAATTAAGATTAGTGTGTGACAAATTAGGTTATCAATTTAGTGGATGTTTACCGTGAAATTTCTTGGGGTAAAATCCCTGAATTACAACTGGAATTTGGAAAGGAAGAATGTGGAAAGAAACTTGTATTGAAAAGAACTGAAAGCTTACAGAAAACAATAACAGAAAGCGATAAACAAAGGAAAAATTACAGAATTCAAGAAAGCGATAAATGAATGGAAATTGCAGAATGAAAGAACAAAAAATTGAAGTGCAGCGGCTTCTTTTGAGAAGGATAGGAGGTCCCCAATTAGAGGTCGTCCCTGGTATTTATACGCCTCTGTCATGCCAGGCTTCATAACTCCCCATGATCTCGTTATCTTCCAAGGCTTCACCCGCCGTTCACTACTCCTGGGAACTGCCACTCATAATCTGTTTTATTCTTCCGCTCGATAATTTATAGGCTCCAATGAGGATTGAGCTGGCACTTAGGCAGCATGTTGGTTCGATACACACTAGGCCAAATGTATTGACTTAAATATCCATTTTTGGTGACAACAGATGTCCCCTTTGCGCTTTCAGTTGATGGAACTGAGACTGAAAATGCGCATATACCTTTTTAATGCCGCCGTAGGCATTCGAAATTGAGAAACCGGGCATATCACTCTTGATTTTATTTTATTTATAATATTTATATATAATAATAATAGTTTTTTTAATTTATTGTTATTACTATTTTTTTTATGAATAAAAGTGCATGATAACACATGTAATTAAAAGTGAATGGTGGCACCCCTTTGAATATGATAACACGTTGGGTCGGGGACTTACCCTAGCGGTCAAGTCCCCCTTCTCACAACCATAGGTTGGGGGTTCGAATCCCCACCAGGCCCTCTATCCCTCCCCTTTATCTCCCTTTGTAATTTGTGTGGTTTGGGCTCCCACACACTTTTGCCGACACACGAGTGTCACGTTTACCAAAAAAATAAAATGATAACACGTCTACTAAGCCGCCACTTTGATCCAAGCCGCCACTCACTCTTTTGCAACCCAAACCTTCTTTTGCCGCTCAAGTATTCTCATCTACTGCCAGAGATCTCTGTCTTTGCCGCAAACATCAACTCGAGCCCTTTTCTGCCGCCCAAGTTTCTTCCTCAGCCGCCGCCGGCTGGCCGCCAACCAAAGTGCTCCGCCAGCCACCATCCAAAGTGTTCCGCCAGCCGCCAAGATTCGTCAGCCCAACCGCCGTGATCTCTGTCCGCCCGCCCTTCACTCAGATTCCAGAGCTCAACTTCGTAGCGCTCGGAATTCTTGCCGCCGTGATCAGCATCTCCCACATCTCCGCTTGCCGCCTGCCGAATCTCTCCTTGATCGTCACGAAGCAGCCATCATCACCTTCGCAGCCGCCCGGAGCATCTTGGTTGGCAGGAAAAACAACAACGAGCGACACCGGATGCGTAACATTGTCGCTGTTGCAATTTTTTTTTCCTTTTGGCTGTAAAGCCATGAAAGGCCAGGACGCTGCTGTTGCAAGTTAGAGAAGAAAACTCCAAATGGTGGGACCCACAACTTCCTCTTTTTTTTTGCTGACAGCCAATGAAGGCTAGGAAAGGTAGAAAAGCAAAAGAAAACAGATAAAAAAAATGACAAGTCAATTAACGAGCTCTCGGGAACCAGGTTCCCATTGCATCCTCAGATAGAAGAGGTTTGAGATCATCTGGCGGGTAAGCCCAAGTGGTGAAGAAGTGCTCCCCCTCCGCGCCTCTCTTAGCAAGGAAATCAGCAACGACATTACCTTCCCTCAACATATGTTGAATCCAGCAGACGTGGAAGAGGCTGCGAAGGTCCCGAATACTCTCTAGATAGTTAGAAAGCCAGTGATTATTTGTCCAGGAGGAGTTAACCAATCGGATTACCTCCAAGGAATCACAACAGCAACAAATATCAGTAATCCCATTATCCAAGGCAAGCCGAAGTCCATGAGCAAGCCCGGCCAACTCAGCCTGCAACACCGTGACTTCTCCAAAAAATCCTGAAGCTCCAGCGATCCAGCCTCCATCCTGGTGTCTTACCACAGCCCGAAAGCCTGCACGTTTAGAACTCCCACGGAAGGACCCATCTGTATGCAAGAAGCTTCCATCCCAGTCGCCCATATTCCAGCAAATCAGCCTCTGATTATGTGATGAGGCCTGCTGCCGATTTTGTTGTCTATCCATGGAGTCAGCAAGGTGGAGAATGTTCCTTACAACCACTTGGACACTGGACGCTTGATCTTGGAACACTCTCGCATTGCGCTCTCGCCATATTTGCCACATACCTGCAAGGAAAGCAACTCCATATATACGAATCATACCTCGAAGCCACAGTTGAATGTGGGGTCTGTCAATGGTAGCAAGGTCTGAAGGTATGTCCACACTAATAGAGCTCCACACAACACTTGTCCAAGGACAAGAAAATAGACAATGCCGCCAATCCTCAATATTATCCCCACAAATTTGGCAAAGAGGAGAGCCTGCAAGAGGACGATTATATCTAAGGGAGTTGCATGGGAGAGCTTCCCACGCAACCAGCCAGAGGAGAAAGCAAATCCTCTCCGTCCATTTAAAATTCCAAATCCAACTCCAATCCATTTCCGAGGCCGTATTGAGCACCAAGAATTGATATCCCGACTTCACAGAGTAAACTCCATAATTATTCATCCGCCAAACCCAACCATCCATAGATCTGTTGTGTAGGAAAGGTGGGGGGCGCTGAGTGATTTCATCTCGCACTTCAATAGGGATGTTAGTATTAATCACCGAGAGGTCCCAGTCATGGCCCCTAATAATGTCACGCACACAAAGGTTAGTATCACCATTATGAATAGACTCCATCATCGGCCCCAAGAGTTTACCATTAAGCCAAGGGGAAAACCAAAGAGAGCTGCCACCATCCCCAAGCTTGTAAAAAAATCCACCCAGTAATTTCAAGGCTGCCTTCCGGATGCTCCTCCATGTAAAGGAGCCTGATGTCCGCAGCTCAGGAAAAGCGGTGTCAAACGGCATATAGATGGCCCTAAGCTCCGCACTCCAGTGCTTTGATCGACCAAGAAAAAATTCATAGACAAGCTTGCCAAGCATAGCTATATTAGCATGGCGAGCTTGCCTGATTCCGAGCCCACCATTGATCCTAGGGAGCGCGACTCTATCCCATTTAACAAGATTTATTCCATGTCCCTGACAATCTTTCCAAATAAACTTCCGGATGCGTTGATCAATCATCCGACAAATCGAAGCAGGAAGCCACCGATTTGCATGGGGTAAACAGGAATCGAAGCCAAAACATGCCGAGCAAGTGTGATACGTCCAGGTTTATTTAAAAGACGCAGCGCCTACATAGAAAGCCTTTTATCCATATTCTCCAAGATATACTCGAAAGAATGGCGGGAGACTCTCCCATGGTGTATGTGAAATCCCAAATATTTTCCTAAGTGATCTGTGAACTCAATGGGGATAGCAGCAGACAGCCATGCACGTTCAGAGGGGGTCACACTCGTAGATGAGAAGGCTCTTGACTTAGCCGGGTTGAATTTTAGTCCCGACCAGCTAGCAAATTCTTGTAAATTAGTAGCCAGGGACCGAATACTATTTTCCTCAGCTTGGGTACACAATATTAGATCATCTGCAAATAATAAGTGTGATATCCCAACTCCATTCCTGGACAGCTTGATCGGTTTCCATTGGTCAAGTTCCACAACCCGATTAATTGCAACAGAAAGCCTTTCCATGACCATGTTGAAGTGTTAGGGCGACAGGGGGGTCCCCTTGTCGCAGCCCTCGATTAGGCCGAAATCCATCTAGGGTCGCGCCATTCCAAATGATTGAGAATTCCGGAGATGTAACACAAAACATGATGATTCGTCTCAAAGAATCCGGAATCGCCATTTGGCTCAAACATTCATCAAGGAAAGGCCAACGCACATTGTCATAAGCCTTCTCCAAATCAACTTTAAGGACAACTTCCTCTTTTGACTTCGTCTTGTAGTGTATTTTAATTTGTCATATTGCTTTTTTTAAAATACACAAACAATTTACTATTTTTGTTCTCTCCATATGCTTTGAGTTTGTTTTATTCTTAATATTACTTTTTTTTTAAATTATATATATATATATATATTGTCGTCGTTACTTTGCCCCCAACTCCCCGGTCTTTGAGGCAATCATCGATCACATTCTAGGGCTACTATCCAGGGTTGTTTCCACCAAGGGCCATTGTTGCATCCACCACCCTTTGTCCGTCTTCCTCTTTACCGGGTTTCATTTCCTTGAAATGAGTCTCGTATGTAGGTAGACGCTTCTCATCTTGTTCATCAAAGAATTTTTCCAAGCGGGCCACTCTCTCAGCCAGCTGGGCAAGATCAGTTGCATCATGCACAATTAAATGTTCTTTCAGTTTTGGCAACATGTTAGCCAAAGCTATATGGCTATCTCCCTATCAAGGACAACCATCGTGCATTGACCCTTAAGTTTTTGTAACCTATTGATAAATGTACTTGCCATTTCATCGGCGAATTGCTTAACATTAGTTAGATCTGCCAAACTAACTTGTGCTAATGGAGTGTAGAACCTGTCATGGAAGGCTCTCTCTAGATCGGCCCAGTTTTGAGTCGAATTAGGCAGCAAAGATGCATACCACGCAAAGGCAAGTCGAGTGAGGGATGAACTGAACAGCCTCAATTTGAGCCAGTCATTGGCTGCCGCCTCACCACATTGAGCAGTGAATCTACCCACATGCTCTACAGTGGACTTACCATCGTCCCCTGAGAAGGTAGTGAATTCGGGCATCTTGAAGCCCTTTGGATACAGTTACATAGTATCTATCCAATCAGGGTAAGACTTTCTGTACGTAGGCCGCTCCATCGGCCTTAGTTGGATCCCGAAGTGTTGCTGCATCATGTCTACAAGCAACTCGAGTGATACTGCTGACGCTTGTGCAGGCGGCATCACAACTGGGGGTGTAGTAGGAGCAATGGCGGCTGGTGTGGCAGGAATCGCAGCCACTCCACATGGCTGTGGCATCTGCCCCCTGGTTGTGGCGTCTGCCCCCAAGGCTGCGGTGCCTGCCCCCCTAGTTGTGGCGTCTGCCCCCAAGGGTGTGGCGCCTGCCCCCTGGCTGTGGTGTCTGCCACCAGGGCTGTGTAGCCGGTACTGGCGGGTAGTTAGCTATGCAGGGCGTAGTTGTAACATTCGGCACATGAGGCACCGCTTGTCGTGGCTGCATACCAATGCCACCCGAGGCCGCTGTACAGCCTGGAGAAGCACTGGAGGCCGCTAAACAACCTGGTGCCGCATAAATCGGCACTGGAGGTGCCGCATACCTAAATTCGGCATCATGGGTGCCGCTGGCGTGAAGGCATAAGCAGGATGATATGGGTTTGGAAACGGACTAGCCAGGCCTCCAGCCTCAGGGAATGGTGGCTGGCTGGGTGCTGTTCCTCAAGTCCGTTGTTGGCCGCTTGACGGCCCTGGACATGGCGGCGTGTTAGTACCGTTTGCAAGAGCGGTTGTAGAAGCAGTTACTTCTTGTTGTGCCCTCAATGAATTGAAGCCTCTGTCAATTTGATCGACCATGGCAGGTTGCAAAACATCCATAAGGTGCCTCGTGAGTAAAGGTATGAACTCGTCCATCGATTCTGTCATCGATAGCTGCATCTGTTCCGTCAATGTGAGGGTTTGCATGATACCCTGTTGTGGCTGTGAGGTGCTTGTCGTCTCAGCGGCGTCCTCAGACGATGTTCTAACCGGCGTCTTGTCTTGTAAAGACATCTCTTCGAATTTATGCGTTAAATCACTGACCAGTCTTCCAGATCTCAGACGCATATACCTCTTGGAAGCGGATATGGTTTTAATTTTTGTCCCACTGGGCGTGCCAGTTTGTTGACTGTGAAATTTCTTGGGGGTAAATCCCTGAATTACAACTGAATTTGGAAAGGAAGAATTGGGAAAGAAACTTGTATTGAAAAGAACTGAAAGCTTACAGAAAACAGTAACAGAAAGCGATAAACAAAGGAAAAATTACAGAATTCAAGAAAGCGGTAAAGGAATGGAAATTGCAGAATGAAAGAATAAAAAATTGAAGTGCAGAAAACTAAAGGAAAGTAATGCGGCTTCTTTTGAGAAGGATAGGAGGTCCCCAATTAGAGGTCGTCCCTGGTATTTATAAGCCTCTGTCATGCCAGGCTTCATAACTCCTCATGATCTCATTATCTTCCAAGGCTTCAACCGCCGTTCACTACTCCTGGGAACTGCCACTCATAATCTGCTTTATTCTTCCGCTCGATAATATATAGGCTCCAATGTGGATTGAGCTGTCACTTAGGCAGCATGTTGGGTTGATACACACTAGGCGAAATGTATTGGCTTAAATATCTATTTCTGATGACAACAATGGAGGTATCGGTATTCTCGTGTATCAATTTAATATTGTTATGCACGATAGTTCTCAGTGATTGTTCAACCCTCTAGTATATTTAGATGGGTGATATTTAATTTTTGTACCAAAACACTGATTTTTGGCACGCCAAGTTCTTAGAAATATCACGTCTAACATTGTTTTAACACGCATAGATATAACAAGCACAAAAGTGTGATTAAGGCATGTAATGAAATGAAGTATCTTTCATGTACTAATCTAGTTTTCCGCGTGATAACTTTGGTTGACACGCTGTGCTAAATTAATACTCCCTCCATCCAGTTAATTATGGTCCATTTCTTTTGGGCACGGGAATTTATATAGTGATGTTTAATAGTTAAAGTTGTGTGATTAAACTTGGTTATTCCCCCATCCCATTTTATAATTGTTATATTTGACTTTTGACACTATTTATTACTCTCTCTGTCCAATTTAAGATGACTTGTTTGATTTCTGCACACAATCCAATCCACTTTTTTAACCGTTAATATCTCAAAATATGTATGACGAAAAATTATATAAAATATATATTATAAAACTACATGATTATACGATTGTAACAAGACCAAACTCGAGTATTTTTTTTCAAATATATATTTGCGATAAAATTGAGTCAAAATTAAACAATGAACAGTTCCAAAAAGTCAAACATGACATCTTACACGGGACGGAGGGAGTATTTAACTTTGACTCAATATTATCGTAATGATGTAAGAAGAGAAAAATTGTCTAGTGTGATCTTGTTAGAATCGTCTAATCGTATAGTTTTAGAATATACTATAATTTATATAATTTTTACTTATACTCATTTTGAGATATTAATGGTTAAATAATTACATTGGACTTTGTGCAGAAAGTACAATTGTCATTATTGTAGGGTTTTTCATCATACTTATATTTATCTAATTTGCTTAAAAGGGAAAGTGGTCAACCTTAATGAGATACCCCAAAAAGAACTAGTGGCCAAAATTATTGGGACAGAGGGAGTACGTGAAACGCCTGATAACAGATGTTGTCGAGCGAAGTCTTAGTTCAACACGAGAAGGATGCGGAACTGAAAGTGGTGGCATCTCATCAAACATCATGCATGCGTGCAGATTAATGTGTATTCACATGACACATAAATAAATCATTTTAAAAATTCATACTCATTATAAACATATCACATAATTCATAATTTACTCCAATTTTAAATGTCAATCTACTCCTACATTAAATATTAATTATTACCATGCTTAAAAATTTTTGGTACACTATTATTAGATCGGAGTGAGTAATAAATTAAGACCAATTTGACAAAAATTTGTGAAGTTAGACCATAGAATTGAGAAAAAATTAAATATTTCCTACTAGGGGTGTAAATGAGACTGATAGGCTCGTAAAATATTTGGGCTCGACTCGATCAAAGCTCGACTCGAAAAGGCTCGGCTCGAATATTAATGAGCTCAAGCCGAGCTAACTAATACTTGGCTCGAAAGCTCGATAATAGGCTCGAATATTATATATATATTATTTCTTTCTTAAAAATATACTACCTCCGTTCTCATATAAATGAACCATTTGCATAGTAATAACTATTCATTTGATAACTTTAACTAATTTTTTAGGCATAGTTATATAAGAAAAAACATAGTCATGTAAGATCTTGTTAGATTCGTCTAATCATATAGTTTTAGAATATCAAATTTTTATATTTTTTACTTATATAGAATTTGAGTTATAAACATTTAAAAATGTGTTTTGGACTGCGTGAAATACAAGAATTGTACATTTATATGAGAACAGAGGAAGTAGTATATATTCTTAACAAATGTGGGGAAGAGGAAGTCCAACAGTAAATTCACTTCTCCTTTTATTTTATAATATAGTACATTATATTTTATTATGGTTAACATTAAATCAAAAAAATTAAATCCCAATCTCCTTCCAAATTGAGACTATTATAAGGAATTACGAACAGTTTAATATATTTCTACAGAACTCCGTCTTTCAAGTTTTTAAACTCATTATTGAATAATTTAAAATTTGTAGTATTGAGTCCAATGTGGTTAAGGGATTAAAAAAAAAAAAAAAAAAAAAAAAAAAAAAAAAAAACTGAAATTTATGTCGAGCTTTTTTGGCCCTTCGAGCCGAGCTCGAGCTTCAATATATTGTGTCGAGCTCGAGCCGAGCTTAATTTTTAAAGCTCGTCGAGCTTCGAACTCGAGCTCGGCTCAGCTCGTTTACACCCCTATTTCCCACTCATTGCGGTTTTCATTATATAAGTATTTTGCTTAAAAGAAAAAGAAAAAAAAAAACCTTGTAAAAAGTACTCGTACTACTAGTACAGTAGTACTAGTGGTACGTAGAGGTGTCGAAACGGGCTGACCTGCGTGGGCCCCCGCATTTTTGCGGGCTTGAATGGGGCGGGCTCAAAATGTCTAGGCCCGACCTGCCCCACAACGGGCCACGGGTTGGCCGGCGGGCTTTTTATTTAAATAATTGTATTATATTTTTATTTGTAAAAATTTAAAATTCGGATATATTTTTTAATTTATATAATAAATCATGAATACTTTTTGGCATGTACAGAACTTTTTGTCCTTATCTATATATATTAAAGCATTAGTGAACAACTCATCCTACATTTAATGTGGTGTCTCCATTTCAAATTTCTAATTTTTATAAATTTTTACAATTTTTAATTTATCAATTTTAGATTTTCACATTTATTTATTTATTTATTATAGATTTTCAGTTTTTGAAATATATGAAATTTCTACCATATTCACTTTTAAAAAGATTTGAAAGATTTGAAATTTGAAATTTTGCATATCTTATTTTATCTATATTATTTTACATTTTTAATTTGCTAATTTTAGATTCTCCTATTTATTATTTATTCATTATAGATTTTAGTCTATCGTGTATAAAATCTATCATTTACTTATGAATTCTCACTCTATCATCCTATCGTGTCACTATATATTCACTTTTAAAAAGATTTGAAGATAAAATTTGAAATTTTTTATTTTTTATTTTATCTATGTTGGATTTTATTTATTTGCATTTTTGATTTTATATATTTTAGATTTTATTATTTTGCATTTTATTTTATTTATTTTAAATTTTATTGTTGCATTTAGTATTTATTTATAAATTTTCAGTTTTTATACTATAGGATTATTATGACGAGGTTTGCACTGGCAATTAAGAATTATGTTGTGTTTATATTTCAATATGATGAACATATTGTAATGTCGGTAATTTTGTGTAGGTTTGGTCTCAATTTTGATTATATATATTTTTTATAGTGAATGATGTGAGCAAAATATACATTACACATCAAACTTATTTATTAATTAATGTTAAATATATATTAATGTGTATATGAAAATTCCAATTTTTAGTTTTAAAAGATATTTAATTTTAAATTTATATGAAGTTCCCACAATTTTTATTTTTTTAAAAAAAAAATAGAATTTCAAATTTAAATGGAATTTGCAGTGTATTATGGAATTTATATTATTAAAAGATACATTAATGAATATATAAAAAAAATATTTGTATATATAATTAATGTATATATAGGCCATGTTTTCACAAAAATATATCAATTATCATAAAAGAATATACAATTATATAGTTGCGAATAGATCCATCAGTAAATAAAGAAGGAAATTTTAATTTTTTTTAATCTACTCACTCTATCTCATTATTTATGTCTTAAAATTTTGGACACATCGTCCAATACATTTGTTTAACATTTAATATCCTAAAATGTACATATGTAAAAATTATATAAAATATATATTCTAAAACTACATGATTAGACAAATCTAATAAGACCGAATTTGACTATATTTTTTCGTATCTAATTACGATAACATTACGTCAAAGTTGATCAATAAACAATGTTAAAAACTCAAAATGAGACACTTTGAGTGCGACGGATGAAATATTTTTTTAAAAATACTCCCTCTGTATAATAAGTGTAACACTAGGAAATGACACAAGATTTAAGGTAAGTTAATAAAATTTATTTAGTTGAAGTAATTAAATAAATAAAATAAGTCACATTTGATTTTATTCCTTTTGAGTTTTATTTAAATTAATATAAAAAAGTTAATAATTTAAGTACAATTAGTAAAAATTATTAACCTTAAAAATATTTTAAATATGGTAGTGTAACACTTATTTCCCAACGGCTTTAGTTAGGGTGCGGAGACCCATGTCTCTTGATGTACTGTGGCACATCCAAGCCAATGATGAAATATTGAAATCAATGGCTAAGATTAATACAAAGGGTACTATTGTAATTTCAATAAGATCCAAATAATCTCTATTCATTTTTCTCAATTCTCATGCTCATACTTCTCTCTCCCTCATAATCTACTTTTTCTTTTTGGAATTTCTAAAATTTGATAGGAAATTTAGATTACTTGTATCGAGTAGGTAAATTTTCATATAAAGAACGTCAAAATCCGAGTTCGTTTGAGAAAGTTAGAGTCATTTGAAGTTAATTGTGATTTTAAAAAACATGGCATTTACATTTCAGTGACGGTGGCTTTGCAATTCAGCGACGGGAGCTTTACAATTCAGCGACATAGAGCATGTATTTCAGCGACATAGCCTATACAACATAGTTTTTATGACAAACTTCAAATGGCTCTAACTTTTTCAAAGGAGCTCGGATTTGGACGTTCTTTATATGAAAATCTATCTACTCAACACAAGGAATTTAAATATCCTACCAAAGTTTAGAAAGTCTAACCAGATAAATATCATATTTTTAAAATAACGAGAATAAGATATCATTTCCTTTGAAAATCTGGTATTTATCAATTTGTAATTCCAAAAATTTGATAGGAAATTTAAATTCCTTGCATCGAGTAGATAGATTTTCATATAAAGAATGTGAAAATCCGAGTTTATTTGAGAAAGTTAGAGCCATTTGAAGTTCATTGCGATTTTCAGAAATACAGTCTTTACATTTCAGCGACGGTGGCTATGTAATTCAGCGACGGGGGCTTTACAATTCAGCGACGGAGGCTTTACAATTCAGCGACGGAGGCGTTATAATTTAGCGATATAGCCTATGCATTTCAGAGACGTAGCCAATACAACAAAATTTATGTGACAAACTTCAAATGGCTCTAACTTTCTCAAATGTCCTCCGATTTGGAAGTTCTTTATATGAAAATCTATCTACTCAATGCAAGAAATTTAAATATCCTCTCAAATTTTAGAAACTCTAAACATATAAATATCATATTTTCAAAACAACGAGCATAAGATATCTTTTCTTTTGAAAATCTGGTATTTATCTATTTGTAATTTCCAAAAATTGATGAGAAATTTAGATTCATTACATCGAGTAGGTAGATTTTCATATAGAGAACGTCAAAATCCAAATTTGTTTGAGAAAGTTAGAGCTATTTGAAGTGCATTACGATTTTAAAAAACACAGTCTTTACATTTCAGCGACGGTGGCTATGGAATTCAGCGACGGAACCTTTACAATTCAGCGATAGAGACATTACAATTCAGCGACATAGCCTATGCATTTCAATGACGTAGTATATAGAACAAAATTTATATTACAAACTTCAAATGGCTCTAACTTTCTCAAATGAGCTCGGATTTGGACATTTTTTATATGAAAATTTATTTACTTGATGCAAGGAATCTAAATATATCCGATCATATTTTAGAAATTCAAAATAGAAAAATAGAAAATTAAGAGGAATGAAAGACTGACGAGTGAAATAGATGAATAAAGATAAGTTCTCTATTATTATGCCATGAATTGTGTCAAAAGAGTGCTAACTTATGCAAATTTTTTATGTGATCTTTATTTAAGGATAGAAATTACTAAATTAATTTTGTGAATGATTTTATTACTAAAGATATAATTATTTATGTTTGACAATTCTACCCTTTTTTATTTTATAGCTATTGGATATTTTTGTATGTTTGAGATGATTTGTCTTGATATATTACCATTCACATTGGTAGTACCATAACCATTCCCATTTCCAAACACTCAAAAAGGGAAAGTGTAATATTTAAACAACAGATGATGTAATTCATTAATCTATATTTTAACAGATTTGCAATTGACGAAAAACAAATATAAATCTAGCTTTGTTAGAAAATTGTGATTGTGAATTATCAAAGTAAGTACATATTGAAAGGGTAATTGCTGCAAGTTCTATAAGTTTGAAATTCTCTAAAATGCCGGTACTGAATGAAGTTTTAGCGTCTGAAACAAATAATCTACTGATACTAGAAGAGACATATTATAATAAGGAAGAAATGGAAGCGGATCATACTAAATTATTACCTTTGTTGATTGATGATGAGAAGAATATTTATAATTAATAATGTTTGTAGTTGATAGTGACAGGTGTTGATTCATTTTCTTTACGTGGTGGACAGGGGCGGAGCTAGGTTCGACATTTATTTGGGGGGGGGGGGGGGGCAAATTTCAATAGTCAGGATTGACAGTGGGTTTATCATATAATTAATCTAGACTCAATTGAAAGATTCAGTCAAATGATTTAGATACATGGAAGTGAGCGGATCCCAAACATCGTAATGAAATAAAATGAATATAGATAATTTATCAATATAAAAGTATACAAAATTGGAGCATAATATGTGAAAATTATAAATATTAATCATATAAGAAAATAACGGAATACACCTTCTATGCATCCTAAATTTTGACTACAAACTTATTATCACTAACACTCTATACTATCTTAATTTATCAACTGAAAATACTAATCAAAGGTGTAAATTCAAATTTGATATGTTATTTTTAATTAAATATAGATTTTACTATTAATAAATTTATAAATACAAAAAATAAAAAACTATAATAAGTTATGTAGCTAAATTCAACATAAATGTGGCTCAAAAATTTGTTATAGTGAATATTGCTACATAAAATAAATTTACATTCATAAATTAATAGGAATATATATATATTTATAAATTTATATATATACAAAACCCACGGGTAAACGTGGCTCCGCCACTGGTGGTGGAACTGACAAGAAATTTATCTAGAAAATATTATGTTTAGCCCTTCATGGTAAATGTAATATTGTGCTGCCTTTAGCATCCAATGGAATAATATCCTTACTCAAAAGGTAGGACTGCACATTCTAGATTTGGAATCTAGATTTGGTATTCCACTAGATTGTGATGAGAATTTTACTTGCAAAAAACTTACATCAGAAAATTATTTGACCTCTCTAGAAAATTATTTAACCTCTTTTCTCATTAAAACAAAGCTCAATATTTGAGATAAAAATTATTGATTGATAGAATGATTATAAGCCCGTCTGAATTAACCAAATTCTCCATTCGATTTCAGAGAAAAAATATTCCACTCGCAGTTTATTTTACTATGACTATAAAAAAAGAAAGTAAATGTCAACCTTTAAAGAATGTTATACTCTATATTCAAAAACCAGTTTTTACCAATATCAGTGATATGTTGCAATATCTCGTGTCACTGTAAAGATGGGACTCGAAGTATTAATATGTAATTAAGATGGATTAACTTAAATACTATAAGAAATGTTATTTATAATGAAAATTATAAATGGCAAAAATTTGCACAATGAATACTTCATGTACGTGATGGTAATTGGTAAAGCTGGTATTAATCTTAAAGATGTACAATTAGATTTGACATTTCCAGCTGATAATTTTATAAACTCTACCAGAGATTCTATAGCGGCAATTGTTGAGAGTACTTATACAAATATAAACTGCACCACTTCAAATCCAAACATTTTTACTATATATTAACCCCTACCAATGAAATTGTTGCTACAATCAATAATTACATAATGTAACGTATGTCTGCAAATGAAAATGTGTGTATATATATCAATTTTAACAATATTTGTCAAAAGGATAACAACATAGATAATGTCAATGAATTACTTTCACTGGAATATCTAAACACGATCAATTGTTCTGGATTACCGAATCATGAAATATAGTTGAATAAGGGTCGCATAGTCATACTTCTTAGGAATATATATACATCAAATAAATTATGTAATGGAAGTAGGTTGATAGTAACCAATATGCGGTACTAGATAGTTGAGGTTAAACTAATTTTGGGGAAACCATGAAAGTAGAAAATTCTTGATTGGTAGAATGATTATGAGCGTATTTGATTTGACCAAATTTTTTATTCGATTTGAGATGAGAAAATTCTCACTCACAATTTGTTTTGCTATGATTATAAATAAAAGTAAATGTCAATCTTTAAAGAATGTTGGATTTTATGTTCCAAAACCAGTTTTTAGCCATGAACAGTTATGTTGCAATATTTCGTATCACTAGCAAAATGCGGCTAAAAGTATTAATATGCAATTAATAATGATTTACTCAAGATACCACAAAAAATGTTGCTTATAATAAAATTTATATATGACAGAAAATTTGCAAAATGGATTGTAGATGTAGGTGATGGTAAAGCGGGTATTGATTTTGAAGATGTACAATTAGATGTGACATTTTCAAATGATATTCTTATAAACTCTACGGGTGATCCTATAGCGGTAATTTTTTAAAGTAATATACAAATACCAACTGCACCACTTCAAATTCAGACATTTTTAAAGATAGTGTTATACTAGCCCCTATCAATGAGATTTTCACCAATGAAATTTTCAGCGAATTGTTAGGAAAATTTTCATATTATATTTCATACTTATTTTTAAATTTTATTTTATCTTAATTTAAATTTTAAATCAGATATAAATATTATTTTAATATTATTTATATTGATCTATAGGTACATACCGGACAAGCCACAGAAGCCAAAGATACGATATAATATGATTTCTTTGTTAGTTTTAAAAATAAAAATTATTTATTATATATATATCCTCTTTTAAATATATATAAAAAATCATTACATATTTTTCATTACTCAAAATATAATTTATTATTACTATATAATATAAGTATATATATTATATAAAATATATAGTTATGCCCGTCGAGTCTCGACGGGTTATTTACTAGTTAAATTTAATTCATCATTCTTGATTTTAAAAGGTTAATCAGTCATTATATGATCATTTATAGATCAACGGTTCTTAAGTTACACATCATCAATATCTATATTTAGAAAATAAATCTATCCATTAATATAAAAAAATCTTGAGAAAATCTTCATATATATTTTAAAAAGATATAATTGATTACAAATATATATATATATATATATAAATTTTTTGATTGTATACATAACATTTTAAAAAATATTAATACTATAATATTATTAAATAAATTTAATTAGGTTACAAATTTATGTCTGAGAAATATATAATCATATATCAATATAATAGTTATATTTTAAATAAAAATATTTAATTGAAAATATGATGTAAACATTAATATTGATTAATGTAAAATGACTAATAATAATTGTAGTGAAGAAAGTGAGACAAAATTAGTGGGACGGATGAAGTAATTTTTTTCTAATTCTGAATAGTTAAAGGGTATTTATTTTCCACTTGCTCTCATAATTTTAGATATGAGAGAAAACTATATATAGATTATTTCCACCTGTGTTTGAATTTCATTCATTCATCTTATTACTCCTTTATTTTCTTTTTAATTTTTTGTTGGAGCATTTCAATCACTATTTAATCAAAAGACTTTGAATATCATGTAATTCAAAAAACACTATATTCCCATTTTATATCGTCATATTAGTTTAACACCCGTGCGTAGCGGGCGAAAAAATCTAGTGTATATATTAAAAATAAAATAAAGAGATTTGTAATTGGTATTTATGATTATAAATAAGTAAGTGTGTATTTATTGGCACAATTATTTACTTTAATTTTATTGAATAATTATTTAAAAGAATTTATGATTATTCCATTTTTAATACTAAAGGAGTATTTTATATTTTGCAAAATATAATATGTGTGAAAAAAGTTTTATAATTAATTATTAAACCGATTAAAATTTTATGTCTCACATATAAAGTCTTTGCTAAGTTGTACTATTAGGTAAGACTGTCTGAGCATAATTCATTAATTCAATATTTTATTAGGTAAGACTGTCTGGACATAATCCAATAAATTTTGTATTTTATTAGGTAAGATTGTATGAGCATAATTCTTTAATTTATATTTAAAAAAATAAAAATTTGTCTGCACTCATAATTTTTAATAAATAGAATAATAAGGAATTTTAAACTTAAAAACTTAATACCCATAAAATTAATGAACATGGAAATATTAGAAGAGACATATAATTTGTACTAAGATAATTCAATATGCAATCAATTCAATAATTTAAATGTTTGATGACATTATGGTAACATTCATAGTAAAGAATAATAAATTCAATCAATGCATAACGTAAGAAGAAAAAAAAATACTGAAAGCCTGCGGGTAGGCCCACTCTGCCGCGGGCCTAACCCGCAAAAGCCCACCCCCGCGGGTTCGGTCTGTTGAGGCCCATATCTAAACGGGCCTCTGAAAGTTGAGCCCGCCCCGTATTTTTTACCTTGCGGTGGCTAGGTCCGTTTTGACAGGTCTAGTGGTACGTTACCGAGTAGTATTAAGCAGAGAAGAGGGGTCAAAAAGAAAATAAAAGAGGTCGTAATGTAATTTTACAAGAATAAGTATACTAGATACTGAATTTAAGAAATTATGGAAGAGGGAAAGGCCAAAACTTGGACATAAAAATTGGCCAATCCAAGAGTCTCTGCTTTGTTTACTATATTTTCATACAAGAAAAAGCCGTATTCCCTCTCTGACAACATTACCTGAAATTGGAAAAAACTGATAGCCACGCCATAAACACTCCACCACTTTCATACTTGAGTCCACAAACTCTCGCCAATCGCAATACAGAGAAACAGAATGCATTGCAGATTTCCATTCACGTTGTGCATTCAAAATCGCCAATACTGCTCTTTCCATCGCCAGTCGTCACTGCATTTGATCAAAACCCTTGATCGTCACGTCGAGCACAAGGTTGTAGGCCCAAATAACCCTGGATACGCTGAAACGATGGAGGAGGGTAAGAAGTTGGAATTGCTGATGGAAAGGTTGAAGCCCATTCCGTTTGTGCCGGAAAAGATCCTTCATTTTTCCAGGTACGAGAGTCTTTTGAAGAAACTCGGTTTGTGGGAGTTTGTTAATATGGATTTTGATCGGGAGGTTAGGGTGGATTTTATTGCGCAGTTGGTCGCGAGTTACAGAGCCGGGTCTGGCCGTGATTTTGCATATGTTAACGGGTACCGGATTCGGGTGGGTAAAATTCATTTGGGTCGAGCTTTGAAGCTGCCATTGGGGAAGAAGAAGGTGGGGTTGCGTAGGGAGAAGTATTTGGAGGAAGAAATGGAGTTTATTGTCGAGTTGATGTTTGAGTGGCTGGTTTTGCGTAGTGAAGGTGATTGGGTGATGCCCCATGAAGTGGTGGAATGGTTGGGGATGGTGAAGGAGGGTCGACCAGAGAAGGTGGACTGGGCTGGATTGATTTGGCTGATGGTGGAGAAGGAATTAGGGCAGGGGGAGGAGTTGAGGGATTGTTATTATGCTTCTCATTTGCAGCATTTGATGAAATGTGAGCATGAGGAGCTTTTTGTACATGAGGAGGGCCTGGTGGTGGTGGCTGGAGCTGTGGAATGTGAAATGGAGGATGGATTGAAGGGAGATGATGATCATGTAGTGAATTGTGGTGGTGAGACGGAGGAGGGTTTTGTTGTTGGGATATGTAGAGCTGAGACAGAGCAGGGAGGCGAGAAAGAGGCCATTGAATGTGCAGGTATCATGAAAAATGTTGAGAATCATGGTGATGAGGGATCTGGGATGAAACTGTCTTGTTTGAGTAGGGGGTTTCTGGAAACTAATGGTCTTGCGGATAAGCAAGCTGTTGAGTGCAATGTTGGTGATGATTATTATGCAATTAAGAGGAGTGATGAGATGGAGGACTGTGATAATGGAATAAAGGGGATTGAGTTGGAGTGGGGAGATGAAAAAGATGATGTGGAAGATGCAGTGATTATGAAAATTGATGTGAATAATGGGGAAGGGGGAAATGAGGAGGAGCTGTGTCCTTTGAATAGGGAGATTATGGGAGCTAGTGGTGTTAAGGATGAGGAAATTGTGGAAGAGGAAGCTATGGAATGGAATATTGATGTTTGTGCAATTGACAAGGGCAGAGAGTCAAAAGAGGGTTGTATTGTTGGGCTACAGAACTTTGAGACGATGCAGGTTGATGAGGAAGAAGCTGCAGAAATGGCAGAGATTAGGGAAATTGATTTGAATTGTGTAGAAGAGGAAAATGAGAAGAGGGAGGCATGTTGTTCTAGTGAGGAGAATGCAGCAGTTAGTGGTCTTGGGGATAAGGAAATTGTGGACAAGAGAACCATGGAATCGGATGTTGATGATGATGGCAGCAAAGAAGAGGAAACAGGGGAAGTTTTTGGTGCTTTCTTGAATGAGAGTTCACACGAAGGGGATGATGGCAAAAAAGAAGAAATAGGTGATTTAATTGAAACAGTGGAGAGGAGCAATGCTTTGGGATCACACAAACAGTTGCATGATTCATCTTCAACTCATGACACCGATGATGATATAGAGGACATCACTCCTGCTCCTGCTCTATTTAGCTCTCACCCTGCAACAGGCAAGAACGATGGTTTCAGCAACAAGAGACCGAGGTTTGTCAGTCCATGGGCGACTAATGTTCCTATGTACTTGGAACAAATTCAACACACAGTAAAAAGAGCCAAGATGATTCATGATGAGAAGGAGCAGCTTCTGAAAGCGAAGCTTCAAAAACAGCAAGAACTGCTTGATCGGTTGCACCAGCAAGCTGCAGTCATAGAACACTTGCGCACGACCACAGTGCAAGAGTTGAGTGCAAGGAATTTCAAAATTCGTCGGCTTGAACGTGAACTTGGCTTAATGGGGAGCGTATTGGGTGGTTACAAAAAGAATTTGAAGGAAACCCAAAGAGAGTTCGATGAATACAGGCAGAAGGCTCAGTGTAAACAGAAGATCGAAGAAGAGCAGTTGGCTGCACCAGTTAAGAAGTTGCATGGAGAAGAAAATACTTTTTAATACGAAACTAACTGGTCTCAAAGCCAACTGGAAAACTTCAGTAATTGCATGCCAAATTTGAAAGCCTACTGACTGAAGAAAAAGGGCCTGATTCAACATGACCTCTTTCAATGGAACAGATTTTGCTCGAACTTATTAACTGATGGAAATATCGTCCTTTTGCATCATTACTAAGCTGCTTTTGTAGTTACCTGACTTTTAATGAAGTTATGCTTCAACTTATATATAATAGCACTCTCTATGCACATTTTCATCAAGTTAGGCTCACTGAATGGAAGTTTAATGTGTCATATTCGCGTCTCTCGTTTTATTTCTGTGAATGGCTATTAGACACACCAATTTATATGCATCGGTATTGGACTTTTGCATTTCTTTGTTTGAATTTGATCTGTTGTTCAGTCAGTAATATGAGAATGTGGTGGTGTTGATTTTGGGCACTCGAAAAGTGATGCTTCGATACTTGCTAGTTATGTCGGTATATGTGCTGCTGATTTGCTATGACCCTATGCATCGATAACTTGGGAATGCAGAACATTGTCTGAGCAATTCCAATGATGATGAACCTTATTTTAGACAAAAACATGGCTCTAGTTAAATAACGCTGAAGTTGTTTTGATTGAGCAGGCAGAGCACTGTTGTTTAAGGGCTTAAGCTTATAGAAAACAGTGAAGTGTGTCCACTCTGAGCAGCCATGGCTGATTCATGAGGGCTACTTCCCAACTCTATTTGTTTCTGTTTCATAAATGCTCTTCAGGTAAAATTAACTAGATACAAGGATTATCGTCCAACAGATGGATGTAGGTGTTAGATTGCTGAACCAACTTGGATTTTCCAATCCTGCACTTGAAGGATTCCAGCTCAGAACAACTCTAGACACTCTCCCTATGTTGAGTTCTTCTGGTATCTCAACATCTTCCTGCACAAACCCTGTAATCCAATACAATATGCAGTAGATTGGTGTTTCTCCTCCTCTTAATGCTTTTCAAAATCCAATATGACATGTATGTGGCAGGCAGTGTTATGGGTCATCGAAGAAATTAGCGACCAGTTGGGCTTGTGGCGAACTTCATTCCAGGTGGGTTGGTGATCAAAACTTTGCCATCAGGTTGAATTTATAGAGACGCAAGCTATACAACATTGTGATCATCAAGAGGTGCTGTGCTGGTGTTGCTGCTAGTGAGTGAGTGCTCTTTAACAGCCCATGGAATTGGTATGTAGTAGTATTTATCACAGGGCTTGGGGAAGCATTAAGCAACCAGCGTGGTGGCTTGATTATCGTGTGGCCCGAGGGAGGTTGGGATGCTGGAAAAGGTGTTCCAAGCAAGCGTGTCTTCTAGATTGGAAGGAACAAAGATGGCCATCTAAAAGATTCTGTTTGTGAAAGTAAGAATTGGTTTGAGGCCTGGTGCCTCATCTAAAGCTCCAGTTTCATTTCGAACCTGTTTTCTCCCCTTCTCAGTTCTCATGGGACTTGCCTTTTATCTCATATTGAAAAGAATGACGGGGGATTATATAGCTCAAAAGTTTAACATGGATATGATTAAATCGACCTTACTTTTAGAGAAGATTGTAATTCGAGATTGGTAAGGAATCAGGGTTGCAAAAATGCTGGCTCGATGCTGTTGAATTATTTATAGGTTTGGGGGTACCTTCAATTGCAGTACTGGATATTCCACATATGTATTTATGTGGACATATACATGCTTTTTGAACACAGACAACTCAATTTGCTTAAGTTCATGAAAATAAAATAAAGCTGCAAGAATGTTACAAAGCACCCAATGAAACAGAAACAAAGCTCGAACCACAAAACCGGGAGAGGGTCACCATAAGTTAGTTCAGGGAATCGATCCTCAGCTACAGAAAAGTAGTACCATCATTTCAATCGACCTCGATGATGTACACCAATAAAGGAAAAGCAATACTCTTAAAAAGAAAAAAGAAAAAAGAAAAAAAAAAGAAAACAAAAAAAAAAAAAAAGAAAAAAAGAAAGAAAAAAGAGTAGACATAAAGCACTCCATCTGCACACGAATGGCAGAAATAAATTTCAACATTCACTGATATGAAATATGAATAACAGCTATGAAGTTCAGGAAGTGTTTGCCCTCCACAAACTCTGTTTTTGAGTGATCGAGTAAAAAATGATATAATAGGGAATGGGAATAGATTTGCTCTTGCTAGCTATGCATTCCACTTTGTTGACAAAAACTTCGCTTCTGCGAACTTTCAAGAAACAGTATCAATGAATTGTTATTAGTTTGGAAGGACAGTCATGATCCTTCTTGTTCACATAGAGCCCTCGAGCAACATGTAGCATGCCTTTCCTATCCACTAGCTAAATAGGAAGTTATTGCTTCTTAAGTGCATTCATCTTATCCCTAAGATAATAAAGCTTGGCCCTCCTCACTTTCTTCTTGTCCAACACTTGTATCTCCTTTATATTTGGAGAATACCTGCCATTAGCCATCCAGAAAGCAATCATTATCTAGTGAAAAAAAATAATAATAAAGCTGGCAATAACCACAAAGGTATTGCAACCAAGTAATTGGATCAGTGCGATGGACAATCATAAATCTTATACACTGGAGACAATTTATACAAAACAATGCCATACACCTTATATGTATATTGCTATTAAGGGATGAGAAATCAGAACTCAGAAGGCAAAGGCAAAGGTAAAAGTAAAAACTAGGTGAGAAGGTAGCATGTTTCATACGATATGCTAGACTTTGCTTGTCAGCCATCAAATATTAAGGTCACTTGACACAATATAACTTCAACAAATGATTTGATTTACCCCCCAACCATCAAGCCCATCCAAACAATACAAGGGTCAAATAGAACCTTCTTGTGTACCCAAGCTGAAATAAATACTCACAAATGGAAGAGGTTTTCAATGCCAACTCCAGCTACAAGCCTTCTTATTCTGAACGTAGAATTTAAACCTGCATTACGTCTAGCAATAACGATGCCTTTTATAATTGAAACACGCCGTTTGTTCTCGGGGACTTCCTGTGGGGTAAAAAGGCCAGCGTACTTCAAATTTGTAATAAGTTTTAAATTCATATCCAATTACCAATAATCTTGATCATACATAGCGAAAGGAATATCAAATAATCAAACTTCACAAACAATAGTTATACCACTTTGAGCTGGACAATATAACCGGGCTTTATTTCAGGTATCTCTCGGCTGGTTTTCACTTCTTCAACTGACTCTTTATCAATGATCTGCGTTGTGCATGAAAAAGAAAATCCTCACTGTATAACAAGAACTCAGCTCTACAATAGTAGAAAATAAATGCAAAAGGTGAAGGAATGGTCCACTATCGTGCCTGCATTATGTGCCTTGCTGTTTTATCTAGCCTCTTGAATTTGATTCTTTGAGGCACTTCAGGGGATGCAGAAACACTTTCAGATGTTGATTCTGTTGAGACGTTCCTAGCTGGTAATTGACTCAAATTTGAGCTTAGACCTCGGGATGGAAGTGCTGAAGTTAAAATAAACCTTCTAGAGAATGTGGTTGGTATAGTTCCTGTGCCAACGTTTTGGTGCTGAAGGAGAAAAGAGAAATGTGCTCATTCAATCAAAACCAAACACAATCTGCAAAAATGCATGCTCTTGAATATAGTTTCAGTCTAATATCAATAACCAGAGTAGACAAAATCTACACATTCATCAGCCAGAATATTTCGACTATTTCATTTTATCAGTATGCTTGAATTCAGCAGCTGCCAGGGTTTATAATTTAACACCACTAAAGAAACACATCAAACAACAAATACATAAATTGAAGAAAAAAGTTAAAATATAGCATCCCAATTGAAGACAACAACTTATATCTAAAACCATTATCATGAAGCCTGCAAGTTCACATCAGTAACTACATTCCTTCACTAAACAGTGATTTTACATTTAATTCCTTCTTCAATTCAAATTCTAGCTTCTCTGACAGTCATTCAACCAACCACCAAGCCATGGTTGGACTACATATAATACATACTTCTTCACCACTACTAACAAAGTATTAGAATTTCACTGTATTTTAAAAACCGTATCAGACCTTATACTAGTGAACAGATTGAATGATTCGAACCACATATATCCTTTGAAAAAATCAACATCGGCAAAACAGAAGGAAAAATTAGAGCTTACCAGAAACAGTGATGTGCTAAAACCAGAATGGTCAGCATTGAATGCCGAATACTGATTCCTCACCAATCTAGATTCCAAAGACGAAATTTTTTGAATGTTCTTCAGACTTCCGATCGCTTGCCTCCCCATTGCCCGTAGTTTTCCATAGAAACTTTGCATTTCTAGTACTTTCAGAAGGCTGAGCAAAAACCCTAAACGAGAGAGAGGGGAGAGAGAGAGACAGAGAGAATTGAATTTGGCAATGGATTGGCGACGCCGCGACGGGCCCTATACCCGCACCCGAGGCTAGCGCGTGTGTATTAACCCGACCCGAGAGGTAGATGGACACGTGCCCGATAATGGGAAGTAACGATCACTCAGGGCAACAATCGACGGCTCTGCCCACAAGTAGCTGGACGACTTCGTTTCAATTAGCACACAGTGCCTTGCCGGCTTGACTAGCATCTCCCATTTTTGTGATGTGGCGGGGTTTAGAGGTGATATTGACTCGAGTCGACCTCGAGTAGTGAACTATTTGAACTTGACTTGATGAGAAAATATAGCTACTCGAGCTCGAGTCAGTAGTCAAGCTCAAGCTCGAGCTCGACTTGACTCGACTCGAGTTCGAATAGCTGGTATATATAAATTTTTTTTCCATCGAGTCGAGTAGTGAAGCTACTCGAGCTAGATTATTCTTTTTTAATTATATATTTTTCTTGTTCTCGAGCTCGAGTTCGAATCTAGTACTCGAGCTTATCGAGTATTTTTTTTTTGTATTTTTTCTTTTAAAATTAAAAAAAAAATGAGTCAAGTTCTCGATTCGAGTTCGAGTATCATATACATGGGTTCGAGCTCGGTACTCGAGTGCCCTACTCGACTATATACTCAACTCAACTTAAATTTTCGAGTACAATTCAAGTTTTTTCCGAGCCGAGTCCCGAGTCGAGTTCGAGCAGCTCTACTCGTTAATCACCCTTAGTGGGGTTTCGACGCTAGGACCAGTGCACTGGCAGATTTTAGAGAAATTCCGAAAAACAAAAATTCAATTACGTTAAACATGGAGATTATTGTTTAAATTTTTATTTATGTATCTAAACTTTTTAATTTGAAAAAATTAGAGCTCAACTTTTAAAAATTGGGAAGAAAAAAAAAAAACTAAACCACCACCCAAATAAACATTTTTAAAATATCATTTATTATCCCTTTACTTATTTAAAATAAGTAATTTTCATGGAGAGGCAGTGGTTGGATCATATAATTCTCATCTCTACTTCTTGCATAGAAAGTAAACACAAATTCTTAATCATTCCCCCTGCCTCTGGTTGAATCTGGGTAGCAGAAATCTAACCTCCTCCACGTTTTTGCCAAGGATGCAGCCACTTCGGAGGCACTAGGACATCCAGGTGAGTTTTCCTCAATTCCAAGCCATCAAGTTCGGGCCTTTCCCACCCAATCTGTTGTAAGGTAAGCGAAAAAACTTTATATCTTGTTTTTGTTCAAAATCTTGTTGTTATGTTGGCCGTATACATCAAAACCTTTTATTTGTCATTTCTGACAATTTTGGTCCCTTGTAAAATTCCTCTTTTCTTGTAGATACGTTGTGATTTAGGCTAATTAGTTTCTTCATGCAAAATATTCATCTATGTTTTTGGAATGTTCATGTTACATTTTAGGAAATTTTTAGACCTATCGATTAATACCAGAATATTTAACAACGTGACTGTGTTGTTGAAATTCGTCGTGATTTTGTTGTCTGTAATAAATTTTATCGTGCATTATATGTTAACATTTCTATTCTTTTAAAATTATTATATGAGTCGATCCCTTTTAAAATCTCATAACTTGATATGGGATGGGTAATTGGCTTACTTAGTATTTTTATAGTGACATGTACGTTGCTTACTCTTTTTCTTACAGACTCACGAGAATAATCATACGATAACATGTCATTGGGGATTGAAAATAATTTTTGAAGCAACATTAGCATTTACTTACTTTTTTGTATAACATTATAATATTGCGTTGGTCTTGTAGGCCCTTTTCGTATTTATGCTTAGCAGTTGAATTTACTTATTGAATGTCTACTAGTTAATTAATTTATTGAATTTCCTTAATAAAGTATTAATTTTACATTGCATTTTAAATTTTGGTACGACTTGAGCAGTAATAACATTTTCCAATGAAGTTGGTTTAAGGCGAGCATAGTTGGGAGATATGGATGTAATATCTCGGGCTTGTGTTTGGTTTTGAAAACCAGGATGTTACACGGTTATACACTAAAACATTAATAGATTTAATAAATTATAAATTTTATATAAGCATATTAAATAGGACTGCCTAGTAGAGTTAATAGGCTTTTTAAAAAGTTGGACCTAATTAAGCCTATTTAGCTCTTACAAAAAAAAAATTAAGCCTATTTAGCCTCATAGGCTTTAATATCAGTCCGAGCCTGACATATTTACAAAATAGCTTAGGTCAGGCCTAGGCGTACAATAGGATAGCTAGGTCATATTTCTATGTTTTATCGGCAAATGTATCATAAATCCCCCATAACCAAAATACTGCATCTTTACTCCCAGTATACTATCATACTCCAACTTTAATACCTAGGATGTAATATTGCTTTATGTTTGAAAATTAAAAAAAGAAAAAGACTCTTGTACCCCCAAGTGAATATTATCTATAACATATGAAGAAAGGGTGAAAGAGTATTTTCATTATGCTGTCACATCCTTCCTTGAGTTTGACACCAACTCTGCACCTTCTCTCCATACTCTTGTACCCCCAAGTGAATATTATCTATAACATATGAAGAAAGGGTGAAAGAGTATTTTCATTATGCTGTCACATCCTTTCTTGAGTTTGACACCAACTCTGCACCTTCTCTCCATCCACCTCCACAACAGAGCCATTCCTTCCACACCAGAGAAGCAGTTCAAGATCTTAAGTTCTTCACATTATCTTGCGGAAGAGGCCACCCATTTGCATAGTCATTCTTCAATTCGAAAGGTGGAAAGAGGGCCATCGAAGTGGGTTTGAGTTCGGTGGTGAGGGCGAAAACAGGGGCACATTCTACAGTTTAATTGGAGGTTAAAGACGAAAGGTAATGCATCCCCTTACTCTAAAATGAAATGGGTTTTGGTTTAGGTGCGATTGAAGTGTTTAGATGTTTGGATTACTTATTTTTTGGTGCGATGAAAGGTGTTTGGGCATATTTTTGCTGCTGCGAATTTGGGGATTAGGGTTTATGGAATACCCAATCAATTTGAACTGGGTTCCGGGGTAGGGTGCTTTTGGTGTGTATCTTTGACCGAAAGTGTTGTTTTTTGGGTGGATAAATGTGTCTGCCCCTTTTTAAGTAGTTGTGAATCTGGCATAGGTTTGTGATAAGAAACCTGAATTCATATATGTGTTGTGTTGCTGGGAAAGTATGTAAATATTGTTATTTTGTTCATACCCGTGTTCATTGCTGTGTGGAAACATTTTTTTTTTGTTGCGATTAAAGGTGTTTGACCATTTTTAAGTTACTGCGATTTTGGAATAATTTTTGGGGTAAGAAATTTGATTTCACACAAGTGTTATTTTTTGGAGTGAACAAAGGTGTTTGCCCCTTTTAAACTTGTTGTGAATTTGGCATATGTTTCTTTGTAAGATATTTGAGTTCATACCCGTGTTATGTTGTTGGAGAAGTATGAATCCGGAGTAAAATGTTGTTTTTTTGTTCAAAAATGTTGTTTTTTGTTCATATATGTGTTCGTAAATGTATGTGTTGTTCTTTTTTACAATTATTGGTGTTTTTTGTGTTCATAACTGTGTTGTGTTATTTTTTTGTACGAAAATATTGTTTTGTGTTCATACCCGTGTTCATAAATGTATGTTTTATTTTTTGTTGCGACTAATGGTGTATTTTTAGTTAATAACTGTTCTTTATTTTTCTTTTGTATGAAAAAATATTATTTTTGCTCATACATGTTGTTTTCTGTGTATAATGGTATGAATAGGTGGAGTTCGCAAGGAAAAAGCATGGGGCCAAGGAAAAAAAAAGTGACACAGAAAAGTAGAGTGTGGGGATTAGGATGGAACAACGGACCGCTCTATGGAGAACGTGGCGAAAGAAAGTGGACCAAGAGCGACGAATAAAACACGTGATAAGAAGAAGAGTTATGGGGCTGGCATGATAGCCCGGTGTTCAATTTCCGTACTCTTAAACTCTTTTGTTTCATAAACTTGTATTATTTAAATGGAAAGTAGTGTGTTGAGTTATGCAATAGCAGTATACAAAACTTTATTGTTTTAAATGTATCCTATGAAGTCATGCAAGGGTGATATTTTTGTCTCCCATTAATCCAGTGTGTTATGTGAAAGGTGGTGTTTCATAACACACTTGTGGTGTTGGGTGCACATCATTTCAGTAAATGCCCATCAGTTTCATAATCGATACATGTTGTGTTTTAGAACGTACATGTGGTGTTGTATGACCGTAGGGTGTTATGTTCAATGTTTGTATGTTGATGTTGATTTCAACTGTGATAGTTCAAAGTGAACCCGATTATTAAGAGATAACAATTGACCTTTCTCCTAAGTTGAAAATAACATAAGATTGTAAGTTTCATCATCCACTTATCCACTAGACATACCTTCCCATTTTCAAAATCTCATTCGTTGTAGTTAAAGGTGATCCCGATTCTAAATACTTATCCACTAGACATACCTTATCCACTAGAATGTTTTATCCATGCCATCCACCAGACATAACTTCCCTTTTCGAAATCCTATTGGTTGTAGTTCAAGGTGATTCTGATTCTAAAGTAATGGTGTTGTTATATCTGTTACATCCTAAACATACATAATCATACAAGACTATTGAATACACTGACCACACTGGAACAACAGATTCATGTATGTAAACACCAAACTACTGGTACAACGAACACCACTGTTAGAACCCACAACATCATTGTGCCTACTGACTATGTTTGCACACTAGTTTCAAACACACTTGCTCAAAACCACATACCATTTAAATATCAGCTTTGCATACACCAAAATAACCACATTCCATATAAATAATCGATTCAAATAGAACATTACACCCACACAGCTGTCCACTTTACAGTACATCATTCCAATGTTGCATAAAAAATGTTTTACATTATGAAACAATCCAGATCAAGGACCGTTTCAAACAATGAAACAACTCAAAATAATACCACTCCAGCCAGGGGAAAAACACCACAGTATTTCAAAAAAGTGCAAAAGTGAAGCGTATGTTCAAAAACTGTGCTGTGCAACTGTCATTCAGGCAGTTGTTTTGTACGCCACTTTGCATGTGGTGTGGTTGTGCCCCTGGCGTCGCATAGGCCACACTTGACCTTGCATGTATAGACCCATGTTTAGAACCGTGGTGCTCATCATTTCTGGAGAACCCCAACATTTTCATTGTTTACAACTGTCGTGTTTTAGGATAAAGGTGTGTTGTTCTTCGACGGTATGGTAGTGTCAACAACAGTGCTTGTATGTTGTTGTTGATTCCAACTGTGGTATTTCATCCCATGAACCAAACACGTTGTAGTTTAAGGTGAACCCGATTCATCGTGTTTAAGCATTGATCTTCCTCCAAAGTTGGAAATAGCTTAGGATTGTATGTTTCATCGATTCCAGCTACTAGATGAACAATTCCATTTCGAAAACCCTTTTCCTTGTAGTTCAATGTGAACCCGATTCATAACATTTAAGCATTGATCTTCCGGTACTATAGTTTGCATGACTTCACATTGTATGTTTCATCGATGTGATCCACTAGATGAACCTTCCCATTTCTAAAACCACGTACCACGAGTTGTAGTTGAAGGTGAACCCGATTCATCGTGTTAAAGTATTGATCTTCCTCCAAAGTTGGAAATAGCTTAGGATTGTATGTTTCATCGATTCCAGCTACTAGATGAACAATCCCATTTCCACTGGATGAACCTTCCCGTTTCCAAAACCCTATTAGTTGTAGTTCAATGTGAGCCCTATTCATAACATTTAAGCATTGATCTTCCTCCAAAGTAATAGCTTAAATGTGTTGGTTTCATCGATTTCATCCTATGGATGAACCTTCCCGTTTCCAAAACCCTATTAGTTGTAGTTCAAGGTGAACCTGATTCTTTAAAATAGATGTGTTATATCTGTTACATCCAAAAAGGTGCTAATCATACACGACTTCTGTAAACACACGAACAACACATTTCAGTTATATTAACACTACATACTTGTAGCTTGAACACCACTGTTAAAACCACCAACATCACTGTGCCAACTGAGTATGTTTGCACACTAGTTTCACACACAATTGCTCAAAACCACATTCTGTATAAATATCATCTTTGCATACAAGAAAATAACCACATTCCATATAAAAAGATACTTCATACAAAATATTACACCCACACACAGCTGTCCACTTAACAGTACATCATTCCACTGTTATATCAAATTGGTATCACATTTTGAAACAATCCAGAACACGGACCATTTCAAACAATGAAACCAGCCAAGAATAATACCACTCCAGTCAGCGTAAAACACCACACTAGCTAAAAAAGGTGCAAAAATGCAGTGTGTGTGCAAAAACTGTGCTGTGCAACTGTCATTCAGGCAATGAACTTGTATGCCTCTTTGCACGTGGCGCGGTTATGCCCACGTCGTCGGCATAGGCCACATTGAACCTTGCTTTTCTGGACTTGTGATGGTATATGCTTTTTCTTCCTACAGCCGGTTGCACCCTCACATCCCAGGGCAGCACAAACTCACTGTCATTGCCATTATCCTCTTCGCAATTTCCACTGGACGTCATGAGAGGGTATATCACACCGTCGTAGGTTCTCTTATAATATTCCATGGAGTAATATGGGTTACAATAGTCATAAATATTACCTTGCATCCCCTTGATAGTAGCACATCCATGTTTGCAAGGCAACTTCAGCATTTTCCAGTAACCACACGAACAAGTCCTCCTCTCAACATCCACAGCATGCATTTTGTTATTTTCACGTACTTCGAACAACGTTCCACCAGCCCGCTGAATCTCTAGTGCACCAGATCCCATGTAAAATTGGCTCAACAAATTTTAAAATTAGCGACAAAATTGGCTCATCACTTGCAATCACACAAAATGAAAGCCTTTAAACACGACAATTAAGCATAAAAACACAACTCATAATAAGCGTGACACTTAATAGCAACACTCGTTCTCATACCGAACAACATACATACAACTCTATGAAACAACTATCACCTCTGTTTTGAAGTTGTCCTCAAGATACCGTATGCATATAGAGTGGTGACACCCGTTAAACACGCTTGGAATCGCTTTCATCAGTCCGGAGTGACGATCACTAAAAAATGTGAACTCTCCCCATTGATCACGTTCATTGCCGCCGTCAATTGCACTCCTTAGTTTTCGACAGAACCGGTCCCAATTTTCATCAGTCACCCCCCCCCCCCCCCCCGCAATTATAAACCAACAAAATCAGCCAGAAAAAACAACACGGTTGGTCATTATAAAACAACTAAATCAGGGTATAACAAATACAACACTGCATCTTTTAAACACCAAGGTACGCGTTTAAAACACAAAACCACGTTAGTAATACAATAAACTACAAACAGCATGTCAGTGGGCACCTGCATATGCAATTGTTATGAACCCACCATTTGCGTCTTTGCCCACAGCGCCCAATATTGAACCTTTCCACTCGGACTGAAGAACCTCTCCAGAATCTCCTCCAAAACCCTGCCCTTACCCTCGTCTCTTCCCTCTCAACCCAAAAAGAAACCCGCCCCCTATTCCCCTGATGATCGGTTGAAAATATGGTAAGAAACCCTAACCTTTTCCATCTCCAATACCACGATCGCAGCTCGCCTTCCCACACACGAATTTCGCGCGAACAGGAGCTTCCCAACGAATAATGGCGCGAACAGGAGCTTCCCATGTAGTGATTTGTGTTTATGGTGGGTTTCTTCCCCATTTTTGCATAAGAAGGAGGAGAGAGAATGTAATGAGAACCTATCACATCAGCCTTCTTTTGCAGCAAAAGGTAAGGTCACAAAGGTAATTTCATTACTCATTTTCTTATTCCTTTTCTTTATTGCAATGGGGATTAAAGTGGAATGTATTTTACTACTAGGTACTAATACATGAGAAGAAAAGTATGTGGGGATTTAACTAAAATAAGTTAAATGGAGGGGGATTTAACTATAAAAACCCCATGTTTTATTGTGAATAAATATTTTGGAGTTAATAGTGAAAAATAGTTTTGTGTTTTGGTGTTTGGTATCTACTACTTCCTCTGTTTTTTAAAGATTGTTACAGACCCACCGAGCACGCAGTCCAATGCACATTTTAAATCATTAATAACTCAAATTCGTTATAAGTAAAAATTCTAAAAGTTCGATAGTTAAAAACTACAAGACGAGACGAATCTAACAACATCTCACTTGGGTATATTTAACTTATATAACCATAATAAAACTTTAAGTCAAAGTATGTAAGTGGCAGTAACATTTGTCAAACTGTAGCTAACAAAAAAAAAAAAAACGGAGGAAGTATTTTACAATATTATTTCAAAAAATAAATAAATGCTAGCGTTTTCTGGCCAATTCGATCCCAAACGCACCCAATGATTTTGTCCTTATTATGCAAAAACAATATTCCATTTAGATGGAGTAGGTGTAGTACGATAATATGAAGCCGGCTTGAGATGCTTGGACAAGCCGTGTATGGCTGCATGGCTGATTTGGCCCTGATAGTTACTGCATGCAGCATGCCAATTATTAATTTCCAAGATCAAGATTCCCAAATTTGTTGATGAATTCAACCTTTAATTTCACTTCTTCGGGCTGGGGGCTCTATAAATACTGATGAGGCTCAAGTAACCATCCTCATTCCATCCCACAATATAATTAATTCTGCTGCTCTCAAATAAGTACTAGTACTTTTTAAGATCGACATTGATTGATGGGTTCCAAGACAATGTTTCTCGTCTTCTGCTTGGCTGCCGCAGCTATCCTCATTTCAACCCATGTTCATGTTGCTGCAAGGGATTTTTTGTCCGAGACTTCTTCGGTCCGCGGACAACATCAATGTAAGCATGTAGTAAAATAATACTAGCAGTATTACATTGAAATCCTTGTGATGAGTTATTTTGAGCTTTAATTTCAAAGTGTTGCACACTTAATACTAGTGTTAGAAATATCCAGCATCGTCTATATGTTGGGATGCCCCCTTATTTATTTGGATCTGGGCTACTCTACCTATCACCAATTGGTTTTAGTCTGGAACCCCATGTCCATTGTCTTTCTCACAACGACTAGTATTGATGATCCTTTGAATTATTAATTCTATTATAACGACTCAGCTGCCGCAGCAGCGAATGCAACCAATGACGACCAAGGAATATCATGCTGTGGCTGTGCCGGTCGATCCTGTGTCCTTTGCTGCAAATCCGATGGTAAGCCCAAGGGGAAGCTAGCTGCTGCTGCTACTGATGATCCTCTTCGAAACTAATTAATAAGCGGAAAATCGATGTGGTGACAAGAAGATCCAGCAGTGCATGGGCTTAAATTTAAATCCCTATTGTATTGTATGTGCGTGAGTACTACCGACGAGTACCAATTTAATAATAACGTTTGTTGTCATGGGAAGAAGTAGCTGCTAGTGCAACCTTATGCACTGGTTTATAATTGTGTGTGTAATACAAAATCTGCTCTTTTCATATTATTGTTGTGTTATTGTATTGTACTGGCTTCTTGTGCTTCTATATATATATCAGTCGTATCCATGGCTTTTTACCGTTTTTAATTTATTCATCATTCCTTTCTTTTTTTTTTTCTTTTTTTTTTTCTTTTTTTTTTTAACTGTATAAGTATTCAGTTTCATCGATCTCTATTGTTAGTTCAATTTCTCCACGATGGATGGGATAGCATGCGTTTACTTTGTTTTTTCTATAAAAAAAACATTGGCACTCAAGTGTCGGCAAATGTGTGTGGGATTCTATGCCATATAATTTACAAAGGGAAAAGGGGGAGATAGAGGATTGGGTGGGGAATCAAATTCCCAACCATAAAACTCCAAGTGTAACACTTAACCATTAGGCTAAGTCTTGATCTCTTTTTTAACAATTGTTGTAGTAAAAATCTCCACAATAAAAAAGTACTTGTCTATACTATTACTTCGTATATACTACCTATTATTATTGGAAGAAATTATGTCGGGATGGTCCTATATATTATCAATTTAC
Organism: Hygrophila difformis; assembly: GCA_030278955.1. Lineage (NCBI taxonomy): Eukaryota > Viridiplantae > Streptophyta > Magnoliopsida > Lamiales > Acanthaceae > Hygrophila > Hygrophila difformis. Next base: position 27,564,329 of record JAOANR010000001.1, on the reverse strand, counting down.
CCGGAAGAATAAGACAAATAGTTATGTATGTATTGTTAATTGTCAATTTAATCCGTTAAGTTTGTTAATTATATAAAATAACATCCTCCAAGTATTCAAATATAACCAATTTAGTCCGACCATCCCTTAATAACCTAATTAGGCCCCTTAGTCGGCCAACCCCCCCATTTTTAATCTTTTCAACATCATCTCATTAGTCTAGTTAATGGACCAAATGACCAAATCGGTTATATTTGTATATTTAGATGATGTTTTTAATAATTAGCCAACGTATTGAATTAAATTGGCAATTGTTGATACATAAAGAACTATTAATTAAGGCTACCCGTCATATCCGTCATTCACCCCCATCGGGACTCAACCATACCTATAGCCTACCCATCTAATTACAATCATCACATCGACCCATCGAGCCAGCATATCTGTTAATTCAATGCAATATAATGCATATGCCACATAAAATGCTATTCAAGTACCTAGACATTAGGCTCAAATGCTTCTCAATAACATATAATCATAAATCATACTATATAGTCTCCTAAGCTAAGACGACATCATCAAACAACATATGGAATAGCATCAACCTCATGTGTCTAACAAGTCATATGATCATCTCAACAATCCCCACGGGCCACATAAACAAAATCAAACTCAGAATCATCATTTAGATATCATAAATCAACAATCGGAGCAAGAAAACAACAAGAATGCACAGAAATAGCTAGGCCTGACAAGGCCAAGCCGCACCGCTTGGCATTCAAGCCTAAGAACGCCGATCGAGTTCACGCCCGGCTCCCTAACGGTAGCACGCTTTGGCTGGCACAGCACAAACTCGCTCTGATTCTACCTCCAGCGCTGCCACGGTAACCCAAAAATCACATATATATAAACACAAAAATACAAGTATAGCGATTGCCTTATAGTCTTCAACATGCATGTATTGGCCTCTGATTCTTCAATTCCAACTCGAATAATCTTGTCCTAATACCAATCAAAATCCCTAATTTCCAACATAAAAATACATTCGTATATATATCCCCAATCCTCAATCAATGAGAAAGAAAGGGAAAAGTGAAGAAGAGACTTATCGAACGAGATAATCCCCAAGAATGAACTCAAATCCTTCCAAGTTTTGGCAAGAATTCCGTTCCTAGCTAGCTCGTTCCCCTTCATCTCTCGACCGCTCTACTCCCTCTCTCGTTCTCCCCTCTCTTCTCACTTGTACGTTCCGAGTGCTAATACACTAATTCCACAATACCCAATTAACTCACAATTAGGCAAATGGACTATCCATATAATACACAACACTTGGGCTACACTAGCGCCCACTCCCACAACCCACACAAATCAAACAGAATATCCTACACCAATTAAGACGGTCGTCATTACAATTATATTATGAAGGGACGAAGGCCCTCCACATGACTAAATAGTCTTCCCACTGGTTGGATTAGTCCCTGTTCATTTAAACTAATTATATGATGAATCCCACCAATTTATTACCACATGGAACACTTCCAGTTCCAGCAACAAATGTACAAGTATCCTTGTTGAATTCTGCATTTCAGAAGAGTCCTACATTTTGAGTAATTATTGCCGAAATATATATAGTCCTTTTTCGCAACTGAACCAAGCTTCATATATATATATATATATATATATATATATATATATAGAGAGAGAGAGAGAGAGAGAGCGCTACACAAACTTCTGCTTTAATTTCTAAAACGTTTTGTCATTAAAATGGATGGTAGTAGTGTGGGTGGTGATTGAGGCCGCTTGCTTTATTGTATATAATTAATGGAGTCTTGGGGTTAGGTTTACACGCTGATTCAGCGTGTACTGAATATGTAGTTTCATGACTAATGTGTGCTTGTTAAGTGATTAGGATAAGATTAATTTAATTTAGTAAATATTAAATGAAATTGTGTAATTCAAACTAGTCAACATTTAGGATTTATGGAATCCGGAAATTATGGAAAATTCCAACTGTAGGGTTCCTTTCTTGTAAGACTAGTTTTATCGACCATTTCCCACCCAACCCAACCGCCACCTCATCCTTAATTTAAAAAAAAAAGAAAAAATATGGTGTGGTTGCATAGGGATGGCAACGGGTCGGGTCTGGGTCGGGTCCAGCCGGACCCAAGACCCGACCCGAGGAGAATTCCAGGACCCAAGAACCGACCCAGACCCGAGGTATTACTCATTGGACCCGAGCAGACCCGAACCGACAGGACCCGGACCCAGACCCGTGGACCCGTGGACCCGAAGAATTAATAAAAATTACTAAGCAATAGGTTGGACCCGACCCGACCCGACCCAGGACCCGATAAAAATAATACTCCCTCTGTCCCACTAATTTCATCTCATTTTTCTTATTGTTCCGTCTCATTACAATTATCATATTTCCCGTTTAGGAAATAATTACATACTCCCTCCATTTTTTAAAAATATTAACGTTTACATAGTAAACACTATTAATTGAGTATCTTTGATTCGATATTTTAACACAACTACCATTACATCACATTAATAAATACTAACTATATTAAAGTTTCAATCACACAACTATCACATCATACATAAATAAATCAATTAAAAATTTAAATACAGTACAATCACGTAAATTCCTAATTTACCTCCACTTTAACACAAATCTACCCCTACATTAAATGCTAACTATCCCATATAAAATATCGTGCCAAAAAGAAATGAGACACTATTAGTGGAACGGATGGAGTAAAAAAAACATCAGCAACTATGAAACATGAAAAGAGCAACACTACAGCAGTAGCAACATGGAGATAATTTGATTAGTTTGTGCAACCATTCGACCACATGAAGATGAGTGTTTGAGTGACATATAATATATCAGCCATGTATTTCAGAATCAATAATATGCATACCGGACACTGGGAAAATAATATTGTAGAACAATGGGTGAGCAACCAAACATTGTAGGCTAGAGGCTGCTCTCACATATCTAGTGTTCCACAACCAAATCAACTCGGGTCGGGTCGGGTCGGGTCTGGGTCGGGTCTACCCCTGGACCCAAGAACCGACCCAGACCCGAGAAAACTAAATTGGACCCGACCCAAGAACCGACCCAGACCCGAAAAGAAGGACCCGAACCGAGCTAAACGGGTTGGGTCCGGGTCGGTTCTCGGGTCCACCGGGTCCAATTGCCATCCCTATGGTTGCATGACAAGGTTCGACCATTTTAAAATTGAGACCAAGTGGTCTCTTTGTTTGGGCTAATGGGATGGTGACACTTGTCACCATCCCATTGGTTAAGTAATTATTTTAAATTTATCTAACAAAATGATTATATCTTTTATATAAATAAATAAATATAATTTTAACATATACCAAATTTTATAATTTTTTATTCTCTACAAATAGAGACCACTCTTGCCATATTTTTATTAAATCCACAATATATCAATTTTGATGTATTTAACCTATTTTTAATTTTTTTATAAAATGAAAATAAATAAAAATATATTAATATTTTATATTTTTATTCTTTATAAATAAGATAATATTTTATATTTTTGATACACTAATTTTTTTATATTTCAATATAATTTAAAATTATATCAATTAAAATAATTATATAGTATAATATTGTGGTTGGATGGTTGGGTGGTTATTGATAAAGTATGTAAAATTGAGGTGGTTGGGTTGGGATGGATATTGATGAGTTGGAGGATAGAGAAATTAATAAAATAATGAGATGGTTGGATGGTTGGGTGGTTGGGGTGGTCATGGATAATGGTAGTCTAAGGATTGAATCAATTGTTGGGCCCGATTTCCGTGTGCAAAATCATTTTCCCTTCTGTGCTTTTTTTTTTTCGGTGAAATTTTTCCTTCTGTGCTTTGTCTTCCTCTAATTTCATTTTCCCCGTGCTTTCTTTCTCTTACGTTTCTACCGTTTCCGCTGGTATCCTCATCTTGCGAGTATAATCTCCCTCATTTTTATCACCTGGAGTATTCAGTGCAGTCGGCGCCGCCTATTGTTCTTGTTCAGAGTGGTGGCATTGTGTTTCGGGGCGTTCTGGTGTGGTCGGAGGTCGGCCCAAAATACCATATTCAACGGTGGTCGATGCTTTTAAGGTTAGGCTTCCTATGTAAAATACATCTTTTGTTGGGGCGCGATTGTGCTTGTGATTGTTTGTTTGGATTGGGTATTTCAAGCAAACGATGTTTTGGGGGAAAATTTGGTTTCGTTTGTTCTGCGGGTGTGTCTCCTTTTACCGTTTGGGGTTGGTCATGTGTTGTTGGCCTTGTGTTTGTGTTCACAATCAGGGGATGACTGGTTATATATTTTTTGTTTCAAGATGGAAAATTATTAGTCAATCTTTTTTCTAAAAAAATCTATTTAATTAATTAAATTGATGATCTTTGCTGTTACAATGATAGCAACAATGAGTTGAAACTTGAAAGAAGAAATCAAACAAGAAGGTAGTGGTCCCTCCCCTGTCAGCAAATTAGATAGAGTTAGAATATATTTCTGCAGAATATATGAGTATATACTATATAGAAATTGAGAAAAACAAAACTCTATGTTCATGGAGTATTTCTATTTCATAATTCATACAGTATTTGTCTGTCCATGATATAGTAAAATGATGCTCTAAATTGGAACGATGAAAAAATCAATGAAGTATTTCTATATACTTATTTTCTGAAGTTATATGTATTTTGCTTGTGGGACATTTTTTGAAGTTATATGCATCTTAATAGACAGTGGCATCCGCCGTTTTGGGAGAATAGTTTAATGCCCACATTCAACTTGTTTTACTAGCCGGATTGTCTAAGTCAGGAAACAGAGCATGTATTTTTTTACATTGGTCATGTGCTGGTCTAAATCACATATTGTGCAGGTATTCTGTTATCTATGTGTTGCTTTGACGTTTAATTAGTGCTTAATATGCGTAAAACGTGTTGTTGCTGAACACAGGGAATCATATAACTAGACCACCAGTGCTTATGTATTCTGATGATCCTTAATACAATTCAAATACTTTTTGGTGTACAAACAATGACAAGATTTGTTAAAACATATATACATAATCTAGAGAAGCTCTTTGTCACTGTTTATTTGCGAGATCCATGTCATCTTGTCCAACTATATATAGTTACTTAATTCACTTGTTTTTCTTGAACTGGTGCATTATGCTATATATATAATTACTTGTTGCCAGACTCGTTCTTCATTCAGCATGTGATCACTTGGTTATACATTTGTGAAAGGTTCAACATGGTGTATATGTTATGCAAGTTATGAGATAGGTTCAACATTTATGTGTGCCGCGGTAGTTACGCATCTGTGATAGTTGCACCATTCTTATGTGCTACTGTAGTGGCATATCTGTGTTGAGTGCAACAATGTTATGTACATAGCCGTTACTGTGTGCTTGTGCTTATATATTCTTGTGCCCTTTTAAACAACTCAATTACTTTTGGTATAAAAAAATGACAAGATTTCTCAAAATATATATTATTAATCTAGAAAAGTTCTTGATCACTGTTTATTTGCCAGAACCATGCCATCTTGTCCAACTATATGTATTTATTTAATCTATATGTTTTTCTTGGACTGGTGCATTATGTTATACTACTGCTAACTTAGGTATACATGTGTGCCATGTTCATCATTCATGTGTGCTGGTCTACATGCTATGCAATTTATGACATGGATTCAGTTTTCATGTGTGCCATGGTGGTTACGCATCTTCAATAGTTGCCCCATTACTCTTTGATACTTTTAGACTTTTAGTGATATATGTGCTGGTTGCAGTGATCGGATGTGCTTTGCTAACCGTTTGTGTGTGCTGGTGTCTATTCTATATTCATATTTCAACTTTTTATAGTTAGCTATCAAACTATGTAGTTTCAACATATTTTTAACTGAATCATTTTGTTTCAGATTTATCAAATATTTGGATCATTTTGTTTCAGATCTATCAAATATTTGTTCAGGTTTATAATATATTGACTTGCGCGTTATTATGACAGTTGTTCTTTCCACTTATTCGGCACCAGCATTGTTAGTAGCTAACAGGGAGAGACAGAAGATTTGGCACTTCAATACCAGTGTGCCTTCTAGTTAGCCATGTTGTGCTTCCAATAGGGTGGTCCCGAATTTGTAGAATATGGTTGCTGCTATATATTTATTAATGCATTTTGATTGCCTTATTATTGTTAAACAATCGTACTTTTGTAATATTTTTTAAACATTTATATGGATTCAGATCAGGATTGGTAGATCTGTTTTTTGAAATTGAATTGTGGTACTAATTTCATATATGTTTTCGGCCTACCTCTTTTGTAGACATTGTGCTATTTAACATTTAGTTATATCGGATCAGCAAACCTCTCATTGCACACACCACCCACAGAAAAGTTAGATCATTAATTACCGATGGTTGCGTCGGCAATATCATCTCCGGCTTCTTAAGATAATTTATTATGTTCTATGGAGTCATTGGGCAACATTGTTTCACTATCCACATTAGCATCTACATCCTCCTCACCCAGCACATCACGAGCGTCGTCTCCTGTCCATTGTTCATCGTCCGCATTCGGCTTTGAGTTAAAAGTCCAACATCACATCCATTATGATGTGTTGTGTGGTGCTTCTCTGTGTGGGAGATTTTGATTTTCCGGGAATAATTAATGCCGTCGGTGATAAAAGCATTTATGAGTATCATCATTTAGGGTTTTCATCATGGCAGGTCTTACACACATTCAAACTCATTAATGCAAATCTCTAAAATTATGGTAGCAGTAAATCATTCCTAAACAGCGGTTAGCAAAACATAGAAACTGAATATCCAATTGTCATAATCAATGATCGCTCATAAATGGAAATTTAGAAACTCCAGCAACGACTAGCACGAATAAGCTTCCAAAACATCACGTGAAGCACCTGCTGAACTTGTGCAGTTCAGCAGGCTAACCGGTCCGGGATCAGTTTCGAGAGAAATGCATCACTAATACATAGCCAAGACTAATTTTACCAATGGCCAGGGCCGTCTTCACTTTTTTGGACACCCGGAGCAAATATTTTGATTGGGCCCCAATAATTTTTAAAAATGATTTATTAAATAAAAAAAATTAAAATATTAAATATACAAAAAAAAGATAAAAAAAAACAGAATGTGGAGAAGGAGGGGAAGAAGATGAAAAGATGGAGAGTTCTTGGGGAAAACAAAATAGAGACTGCAGAAGGAGGGGAAGAACGAAGAAGATGAAAGGGAAGTAATAATAATCGTCCTTTAAATGAAGCAAAAAGGAAGCTAGGGAACTGCATTTTTTACATAGACTTAAATGAAAAATATATATAGATATATATAATTATATTATATATATAATAAAATAAGAAAAAATAGATGGGGCCCTGAGCAAACGGACCAGTCGCTCATGCTCAAAGCCGGGCCTGCCAATGGCCACTACTAATTGGTAGTTGACATAATCCACAAGCCAACTAAATGCCAACCAAACAACATTGGTCCACAATTTAGGCTGTATTTGAGAAATAATTAGAGTTTCAGATTTTAAAATTTTAGAGTTTGAAATTTGGATTTAATGGTCAACAGTACTTTTAAATTGAGAGAGTTTGGAGTTTTGGTGTTAAGGTATTAGATTTTAAATATTGGACTTTGAAAAATAAAAAATTGGAGAGGATAGAGGTTAGATTTTAGCTAAAGTTTAAGGTTTAGCTGTTAGAATAAAAAAATGCTAGTATTTATAGTCTAGTACTACCTCCGTTTCTTTTTAAGTGTAACGTTTCTCCTCTGCACGCATGCCAATGCACATTTTAAACTATTAATAACTCAAATTCGGCACAAGTAAAAATTGTAAAAATTTGATATTTAAAAACTACAAGATGAGACGAATCCAACAAGATCTCATTTGACTATAATTTTTCTTGTATAACTATAACAAAAATAGAAGTCAAAGTGCTACAATGAACAGTAAAAAAAGTCAAAACGTTACATTTATTTAGAAACGGAGGGAGTAGTAATTTTTAGTATTTCACAACTTAAACGCCAACGTTTTGCGACCAAACGCAGCCTTTAACATCGCTAAATGGCTTCATCAAGAATTGCGCCGGTAATTACTTCTGTTATTCTTTAAATTTTGACATCATTCACGGATGTTGACGCCATCACACTATAAGAATTTTTTATTTTTCCAAATAATAGTATTAACAACCACAATTTTATTGACTGAATCTAGAAATTTTGTAGTTATTGTCTCAATTTGATATAGTATATACTTGACCCAGCCTTCATAGAATACATTCTCTATGATGTCTAAACACAAAATTAAAGTTGATGCTAACGCCGAAAGTAATTCACAAAAAACTTCAAAACATCATTAAGCCAATAACAACACCACCTAAAATCTTCAATCACAATGAATATAATAATCTTCAAAATGCTATTTAGCCTTCCATAATTTCACAATGCTATGTAGAAGCTACTCTTTAATTCTTCTATGGAGATGGAGCCCTCTCCGCCAAATTAAAAGAACTCGATCTACTGTTCATCGCTGACCAAGATCTAGCAGGTATTTGTGGGTTTAATTAGTAGGTAGATAGACTACGTATTTCAAAGCAATTTTATGTATTTACAATATGGCTCAAACGTGAATCTTTGTTTATTGTATACACGGCCTAGCATTAAGAGCAAGAAGTCAGTAATATGTTTTGTTTTTATCAGGCTCAAATACCTTCCCGGACAACAAAAAGGTAGAGGCGAGACCCTCGACCACTCAAGTTATTTATCGTTGGTTTTAACAATATTATAGTTGTAGTTAGCTTTCATTTGTTTTTTTTTTTCAAAAAAAGAAAAAAAAATTAAAAAAAAAAAAAAAAAACTCATGAAACACATAGGTAAAATGAGAATGGTAATATGTGAATGTGTGAACCAAAATAGGACTTTAGGATACTTTTAACTATCGATTTCAGAGATTTTCTTGATACTGAAGTTAAGTATTAAATATATCCCCCTTAAATTTTATTTTTTCGCACTCAAATTTTTGAATTCTAATTTTAATTTTCGAACTTCAACTTTTAAACTTTAATACCAAATACTATTATTTAAAATTATTTCTATTTAAAATTATTTTTTTATCATTAATTTGTAAGCACCGGTCTCTATTTATTTTTAAGACATAGCCCCTGTTATTGAAATTGAGCATGTTGATTTTTCCAGGTTTAGCTCTTCCAAAAAGAAAAAGAAATTGAGCAAGTGGAATTGGACGCCAGTGTCAATAGTCACATAAAATAGAAGTGCGTGCCAAGTTTGCTGTTTGATTTTTGTTATCGTCTTTATCCTTTTTCTTTTATCATTTTATTATTCCTTCTGGAATTATTTGCAACTTATGCTTACCAAGAGGTTGCTTATTAGGAATTGGGGAATTACCTAAATGGTAACTTTCCCAATTCCCAACCAATAGATTGGGTTTCGAATCCATATTCAGTCCCCTATCCTTTCTCTTTGTTTCCGAGCTTCCATCATCCCTTTTCACACCTTCAATTGCTCCTTAAAAAAAAAAACATAAAAAGAGAGGTTGCATATTAGTAAACTGTAATTCTAAAAGTCTTAGTAATGTACTCGCCTTTAATTTTTAATGATGTTTATTTAACAATAATGAATATTATTAATTTGTATATATGGTACTTCGCCAGAAAATACAATAATATTATTAGGGATTGGCTTGATTCAATTATCCTAAATTTGTAGGTATTTAAATTTGTATATCAATATATGACAGTTTAAGCAAAGATTCAGGTTGAAACCTTAATTCTCTTTATTTATTCACAAAATTTTTTTGGTTACTATTTATTCACAAAATTGAGAAAGTATATTTTATTGTATATCTTTATTTATTCTCTTCTATACTTTAGAATTATTATATCTCTTTAATTCTAAATGCATAGTACTTATTTGCTATATTTATAAATGTACTATTGTTTATATCAAGGTTGTAAAAATCGGGATCTTATATAGAATTATTTTTGTCACTGTAAGATCGGGATCGTAGGATCAAATTGGGATCCTAAAATCTTATGAAATTATTATTTATATTTTTTAAAATTAATGCTTGTTAATTATCTTACTAAAGTGGTGATAGTTAGAATTCTAAATATCTATTTTAGATCCATTTTGAACAAGAATATGATAGTTAATAGCATGTTTATTCATGATACAATGGAAGTTAAAGACTGACACATAACTCAACCATTCTGAGTTCAACATTTCAAAGATATATTAAACAAAATTGACCAAAAAATTCTCACTCCGTCCCACAATAATGTTCCCATTTATTTTCTGCACACAATCCAATGCACTTTTTAAATTGTTAATATCTCAAAATATATACAAGTAGAAATTATGTAAAATATATATTCTAAAACTATACGATTAGACGAATCTAACAAGACCGAACTCGACTATTTTTTTCAAATATATAATTACAATAATATCGAGTCAAAGTTGAACAATGAACAGTGTCAAAAAGTCAAATGGGAACATTATTGTGAGACGGAGGGAGTAGCATAACCAAAACCACAATGAGATAGAAACAATAAGTAATTTTGCTCCGGAAAAAAAAAACATAAAGGTTAGGATCGGATCGCATAGCGATCCTATGATCCTAGTACAATCCTAATGCATTTTCGATCCTAAGACAATCTTGATCGCTTTCTATGGCTAGGATTGTAGGATCGTGCGATCCTACGATCAAGATCGCGATTTTAACAACCTGGTTCATACAAACACTTGACTTTAAATTTTAGAAACCGAACTTGTGTTATTAATAGTTTAAAATTGTGCACTGGGTCAAATAAAAACAGAGGAAGTATATTTTGTTTGTGGATTACGTACCGAATATTCCCAGGCCACGTTGGATCTAATATTAATCCTTCAAAAATCTGCATGGGCAATGAAGAGTGTCTCTCCAATTTTTTTTTTTTTTTTGCATACACAAAGTTCGAATCTGAGACCTCATTCATCTACTCAAGCCAAGTTGTTAGAGGAAGTATAGTTTTTTTCAGTGAATTATCGGGTATCTCCAGGCTACATTGAACCCAAGATTAATCGCTCGAAAATCTACATGGGCAATTAAGGGCACCTTTTCTAAAGCAATATTTTGCATACACAAGACTTGAACCCAAGATCTTACTTAAGCGATTAGAGCCCCAATTCACTGAAGAAAGTGTTATTGATTAGAGGAAGTATAGTTTAATACTTAATTTAGATTTTTCTTAAAAAAATAGTAAAAATAAAATATACTACCTCCGTTCTTTTTTATTTATACGTTTTGACTTTTGTCACTGTTCATTGAGTAGCTTTGATTCGATATTTTAATACAATTATATAAGATATAATATAGTCAAGTGAGATCTTGTTGGATTCGTCTAATTGCATAAATTTAGAATATTAAATTTTCATAATTTTTACTTGTATAGAATTTGAGTTATTATGAATTAAAAATATACATTGAATTGCATGAGATGTGGATATGTATGTTGCATTTATTTATTTAGGAACGGTGGAAGTAGCAGGTAGTCGAGTAGCGACAAAGCTCGAATCCCCGAGAGGGGGTGTGATAAGAGTTTATCCACTGCCCAATTGCCCATACCCTTAATAATAAGCAGTGCGGTACTACTTGTACTACTACGTGTATAATAACAGTGTGATACGCGGCATACCGTCCCTGCACTTTTCATTCGCCATTTGCCACCGCAACACCCACCTCCCATACTCTCATCCAACCTCTTACCTCAGAACCCTAATTTCAGTTCTCCCCCTTCCCATCTTCATTTGTAGTATTCTACTCTCTTTCTCTCAATTATTATTATATTATTATTGTTATTCTCATGGCTAAATTCCGAGTGTATTACTACTACTTGTTGTTTGTGTGTATGATGATGATGAGCATAGATGGTGCAGTGCTGTGTGAGTGGAGGAAAGTGGGAGGCCGAACTCCGGTGAAGAACGTGGAGGACAACCAGGAAATCCAGGAATTGGGCCGATTCTGCGTTCGCCAGTACAACATTAACATCAAGAAGCAGCAGCTCCAGCTGGTCTTCTGCCGGGTGGTGGCGGCTGAGACGCAAGTGGTTTCCGGCATCAAGTACTTCCTCAAGATCTCCGCCGGGGGTGCTGGAGGCACCAAGATCGTCGATACTTTCGAGGCGGTGGTGGTGGTCAAGCCCTGGCTCCACTACTCTAAGGAGCTGCTCAGCTTCTCACCCGCAACCACCCCATCGGCTTTCTCTTCTTAATTAGGAATTTCGTCCAGAGGCCTTAACAAACATGCATGAGTACTTCGAGCTGCTCAGCGTTCGTTTCTGATGCTGTTGCGAACTGCTAATAATCAATCCTGCCCCAATTTTCCCTCAGAATAATCAATAAAATTTCACCTATTTTACTTTCATTGTTACCAACACAAGATGATCGAAGGTAGAGTAAAAGGGATTATTTCATACGCCAAAAAATATGAGGCGGAGATAATATTTTATTGATTCAGCTCACACTAATTTGACATTCACTAACTCCACAAATTTATGATAGGGCAATACACAAGATTCATCATCCCTAGTATTTGTATTTAATATATTCATCCTTTCTAGTGCATTAATATTTAATAGATTTATCATCTACATACACTTAATCAAGTGATGCATGAATGGAAGAATTAGATAATCTATTGTATTGTGCAAATTTAATTTATCTCCAACAATGTCTGTTGTTGTCTTGCAGATGCTACTGTCAGTTCTGGTTTTGTTGTAACCGCTTCTCGGTAACTGCTCTTTGGCAGTTTTTGATCTCGCCCGCTTAGTTGTTTTGATCGGTCATTATTTTACACTTTCTCATATATTAAGTCTGTAGATCGATTGTCTAGTTAGTTGAGTTGTATTTTTCATTGTGTGAGATTTTACACTCTTCGAGTTAGTTTGTTTTCTCTCCAAGATTTCATAGAGTTCTTTTTGAGAGAATTTAGAGTCTTGATGATTTGTTCTTCACCATTTACACATCTGTAATCAATCATTGAGATCGCGCTTCACCTGCTTCAATTGACATCGCCGAATTGGAGAAAACCTTCCATTAAGTTTCTTAATCAAGTTTAGGAGGAGGTGCCTTGCGAGGAACCTCTGAAAGATTTGAAGGATCATTCCAGCGTGTCTGCTACACCAAGGTTCTGAGATCTGAAGGATTTGGCAATTAAGAAATCAGATTGGACGGGCTGTCCAGCGATCAGAGTTGTGGGGGAGTCCAGACTACGATTATTCTACCGGAATTGTCGTCTCGGTAACAGAGTCTGTCTTTTGGTTGTTTTCAAGTCTTGTTAGGTTTAGGATCTTTTGAGTGTTAGTGATAGAACCTGGATTGGAATCCCCCAGACGTAGATCCGCTTGGATCGAACTGGGTTACCAAATCTTGTGTTCTTACTTTACGCTTTTCCGCTTATCACTCTGCACACACACACATATACTCTGTTTATGCGTAGTTTTAACAGCAAGCCAACGACAAGCTCATAGTTCAAGATAGTTAACTGGGACTAACAATGTCTCTTGTAAATTGAACTTGCTCTCGACTCTTAGTGCGGCAATATTTTTTGTGAAAGCATGCCCTCCAAGTGCTTTTGTAAAGATATCGGTCAGCTGTTCATCACTTCGACAATATTCAATATTGATTTCTCCTTCACTGACAAGATCCCTTAGAAAATGGAACCGAAGACGAATATGTTTTGTCCTTCCATGTAAAACTGGATCTTTGGAAACTGAGATAGCAGAAACATTGTCACAGTAAAAATGTTGTCGGGCTACTCTCTTTGAACCCCAAACTGTTAAGGATGCCTTTTAGCCACACGAGTTGGTTACCTGCAGAAGATGCCGCAATGTATTCGGCCTCAGTTTGTAGATAGCGCCACAATTGGTTGCTTCTTTGAGCACCATGAAAAAATGCCACTTCCAAGATTGAAGACATATCCTGAAGTGCTACGTGAATCATCAATACTTCTTCCAAGATCACTATCTGTATAGCCAACAAGTTTAACAGGAACTTGTGCTTCATAAAATATGCCACTGCATCGTTCCTTTGACATATCGTAAGATCCTTTTGGCAGCTTTCCAATTATTTGAGTATGGATTTTTCATAAACCTACGAAGCTCAAGGCAAACATGATATCTGGTTTTATCAACCAATTTTCCTTCTCTATTTTTACTCAACTTCAAACCTGATATGCAAGAATGTGAAACTGGTTTCGCCTGGTCCATATTGAATTTTTTAAAAACTTCAACGGCATATTTTTCTTGCGAGATGAATATTCCAGCTTTAGATTGTTGCACATTGATCTCAAGGAAATGATGCAACTCTCCTAAATCCGTCATCTCAAATTCTTCCATCATAGAAGTTTGAAACACTCTAGCATCTCCACATCATTACCAGTAAAAATTAGATCATATAAATCCTCCTTTCATATCTCTTTTGATATACACCGTATGCTGAAAATGACATCTTTCAAAACCTGCCTTCAAGAAGAAATTCATTAATTCGTCCATACCATGCTCGCGGTAATTGCTTCAATCCATAAAGTGCCTTTATCAATTTATACACTTTATGTTCTTCTCCCTTTCGAACATATCCAGGCGGCTGCTCCAGGTATATTTCTTCTTGAAGAAATCCATTCAAGAAGGCCGACTTTACATCCATTTGATACAATTTCCATCCCTTTTGAGCTGCAAGTGAAATAATAAGTCGAATGGTGTCGAGTCTGGAAACAGGGGCATATACCTCATTAAAATCTTCTCCTCCCTTCTGTTTGCAGCCCTTCGCCACTGATCTTGCTTTGTACTTGTTGACTGATCCATCAAGATTAGTCTTTGTTTTGTAAACCCACTTCACACCAATTGGAGATTTGTGTGAAGGCAAATTTAAAAGCTCCCATGTCCCATTATTCTCAATGGAATTTATTTCTTCATTCATGGCTTGCACCCATTTTTCATCCTTCGCAGCTTCTTCATATAACATGGGTCCTCTCCAGCCAAAAATGCAAACTACACATTATTTTCTTCAATGACCTCTTCAGTTTCATCTAGAGTTCCCTCAAACTCCTTGTTCTTCTCGCCACTGATAAATTTTGAGGTAGATCATCTCCACCATCAGGAGCGGCCTGCACAGGTTGAGCCTCACTTTCTCCAAAATCAATATCCTGCCAATTTGACAATTCAGACAAATTTGAAAAATTATAGGAACCATTTTCATCAAATCGTACATCCCTACTAATGACAATCCTTTTTGTCTCAGGATTATATAGCTTTTATACTTTCGTCCTCTCACTATAGCCGATGAATATGCATTTTTCAGATTTATCATCCAACTTTGTCCGCAAAGAGCCTGGAATATGTGCATAAGCCATGATCGAAGGTAGAGTAAAAGGGAATATTTCATACGCCAAAAAATATAAGGAGGAGAAGATGATATTTCATTGATTCAAGTCACACTAATTTGACATCCACTAACTCCACAAATTTATACTAGGGCAATAAAAAAAGATTCATCATCCCTAATGTATTAGTATTTAATATATTCATCCTCCCTAGTGCATTAATATTTAATAGATTCATCATCTAGATACACTTAATCAAGTGATACATGAATGGAAGAATTAGATGAATCTATCCTATTGTGCAAGTTTAATTTATCTCCAACATTTATTACTATATTTTATTTTATGATTATCATCATCATCATCATCATCATCATCATCATCATCATCATCATCATATGTGTACGGTTACTGTATCAAGGAATTTTGTGTTCACTA
This sequence comes from Hygrophila difformis, assembly GCA_030278955.1. Classification (NCBI taxonomy): domain Eukaryota; kingdom Viridiplantae; phylum Streptophyta; class Magnoliopsida; order Lamiales; family Acanthaceae; genus Hygrophila; species Hygrophila difformis. Next base: position 27,548,480 of record JAOANR010000001.1, on the reverse strand, counting down.
CAAGAAAAAACGAGTTTACCGTGGACTAACACCGTGGACCGAGAAAATGGTCGGAAATTACCGAGGACAACACCAGGGGTAAGTCCACGGCAAGTTTAGTGAGTATACTAGCGACCACAAGTCCTCGGTAAATATAAAAGTGGGCCCATATTTAGTTTTGGATAAAAATAGCGACTAAAACACCGAGGAGTAGTACATGGCGAATTTGCCGTGGGAAAACATCGATGAAATGTCCTTGGCAAAATAGACCGAGCCATAATCCGGTTCTTAGAACTTTTTTTGCAAGGCACTTTAAGGAGGACTAGTCCACGGTAATATTGCTGTAAAATTAGGGTTGCATAAATCACCAATTTCACTCTCAAAGCGGCATTTTCACTTTCACCCTCCCGCCCTCCTCCCCGCCTTTGAATTCCTCCCTCACAACGAGTAACGGCGGATGGCTCCGACGAGTCTCACTCTGCGGCGTTCTGAACACAACCCCGACGAATCTCCGTCAGCGTCCACCGGAGTCTTTGAAGTGAAAGCCACGGCGCGCTGCCCCTAGGGCTCCGAAACCTCGGCAACACACGCGGTACATCAACTCTGTTCTTCAATGCCTCACTTACACCCCTCCCCTCGCCAATTTCTGCCTGAGGTTTCTCCATTCTTCCATTTGTGCGTGCTTTTATTTATTTTGTCATTTATCCCCAAATTATTGTCGTTCTTAAGTGCTTATTGTTATAGTATTAAGGCTAATGATATGTTGGGTGTGGATTAGCGTTTTGAGTATTAAAGATTTTTTCTAATCTACTAGTTTTAATTTAAAAAGGTATGAATTTGTATAATTTCTATCTTATGATTCCAAGCTTCGGAGTGTTTTTTAGGTTTGTTAAAGCTAGGAACTATTTTGTTAAAATGGTATGAGTTTCAATGAATTTGTATCTTATAATTCCCTGCTTACAGTTTCAGATTTGTTAAAGCAAAATTTGTGATATTTACAATGGTATTAGTTTGTGTTTTTAAAGCCACCTTTTTTTGTTTTAGCTTTGAATTGGTTGGATGTGGTTTAATAGGTTGTGTAATATTCTGATGGAAAGTTTACAAACATATTCGTTTTTCTTGTTTCCACTGAACATGCTAATTTGAACATGGTATTAATTATGGGGAATCCGCTGAGCCGTTAAATAAATCTGATGTAGTAGTTATTTTCAAAGCATAGCAGGTCTAATGTTTTTCTTTGGATTTATATGTTATGCTTATTTTGAACTAAATAGGGAAGGTCTCTTATAAAATAGTAATTAGTTTCTATTGTTATTATCCTATGAAGTATGAACATTGGCTTTAGGTTGCTGCAATGTTCCCTGTTTTCTTTGAAATGTGTTATCAATTTTTTATGGTGAGACTTGTGCTTGTTTATGCATGATGGATGTGTAAAGTGGAGTTGTATTAATTTCAATTGCACTTTGAAGTGGATATCCACTATGTTCATCAAATAGTTGATTCACTTGTGATTAATTGTCTCTGTCTACTAATATTTGTCTCTTGATTATGATAAATTATACCAACAGTCAAAATGTTTTATCTCTGATCTCTGCTTTGAGGTTGCAGCCATCGATGGAAAGAAAGTGAGCAGTAAATTTGTTTCTGGAGCACGCAACATGATTTAGAGAGGAACCTACAAACAGAGAGTTGTTGCAGTAAAAATGGTGAGGATTCCACTCACAAGGAAGAAACAAGAGTTCTCGTGGAGCAGCAATTTAAGTCCGAAGTTGCTTTTCTTTCTCGGTTGTATCACCAAACATTGTGCAGGTCAAATTCCCTTCTTTCTAACTTATGGTATGATGTGCATCAATTCAAATCATATGTGCTAGAAATCATATGTGCATCACCAAACATTGTTTCTTCCTTTTTCTCTTAACACATGAAGGTTACTTAAATATCCAACCATCTAGACTGACTGACTGAGCTTTGAGCTTTAATTGTGGATATTTGAATGATTAAGGTCAAATATGATTGTAGTGTGACTGGAGGATCGAACCACCATATAATGTCTTCAATTTTATTCCTCACATTTAATCAATGAAACCCTGATATCTTCAATCTGATTGTAGGGATGATCCAGAATTTCAAAGGGTTCCTCATCGGTTGCAGACCATTGAAGAAGAACTCTTTCGCTTGCGTAGTCACAGAGGCCCTAATGATGGCCCTGATGGTGATGATAATGCTGCGTTTTCCTATTTACTTTCTTTTGCGTATTAGTTTGTTATGACTTTTGTTGGTGGATATATATTTAGTAGTGCACATTTTTGAAAGATTGTGTATGCCGTCCACCTTTATGTTGTTTGAATGACTCATTTTGGATCATATATGGATGTGAAGCACATTTGTTTATGTATGAATGTTAAAGATTGAATTGGATTTTCTGTTTTGTAATTAGTGGGATTTGTTGAAATGGTTTTGTTCGATTTTGGTTTTGTTGCAATCGCAGGATGCTCTAGAAGAACCAAAACAGATTCCTATGGTGTCTGCCTGTTTGTATTTACCGAGGACTGTACCGTGGAGTAGTCCAAGGCGAACACGAAAATCAGATCGATTTTTGAACCGCTTCACTCGACCACATATGCGTGTATAAGTCCACGGTCTTTTTACCGTGGACTAGTACATGTTATAGTCCACGGTAAATTGTTTACCTTGGACCGAAAATGGACCGGTTCAAACCGGAAAATTACCGAGGACATGCCATCGGTAGGATCATCGGCAAAAATGGTCCACGGTCTAGTCCACGGTGTTTTTTCACCGACCAGCTGTTTCCGTGGACAAGTTAGGGAGGATTTGTCCTCGGTAAATTTAGAATACCGACGAGTTGTCCTCGGAAAAATTCGTCGCAAAATTTCCTTTTTCTTGTAGTGGTTGGTGTTTGCCCATTCCAACTGTAAGCTAGATCGTCTTGCGGTCAAGCATCAAAGAATTTGTTCATCTCCCCCTTCCAAATTAGGTGTTAACGTCAGTTGGATTGGCTCATCGTTATGTTGATCAGATTAAAGCCATGAAGCAACGGAATTGGGAAACTCGTTCCTCATATGTCCCCACAGAGTGCAACTTTGCTGCCGATTTCTTTCTCAAAGGTGTTCCTTTTCAGTCTGGTGTCCAACAATTTGTTAGGCCACCGGAATTCATGAATGATGTTCTAGCATCGGACATTATTGGCTTGTATCATACAAAGCAATTCTTGAAATAAAATTGGCCTAGGTTCTCCTCTTCCTCGAAAATTAATTGTTGGGTGTTAATGTTGGGGTTACGAATCGGGCTTTGGAAGATGGGTTACGAACGGGTTTTGGGTGACTTCTAGCGTTAAAGTAATTCACTTCCTGCATCCAATCAAAGTAGCACTTCATTACAGATTGAATGGGATTTAGTAGGGTGAGTTTTAACATTTAAGTAACTCTATGTAGTCCCTTCATATTCAAAAAATTTTAATATCTCAAATTTTATAAAATAAAAAATTATAAAACTTTAATATTAGACGAATATAACAAGATCTTATTTGACTATGTTTTATTTTATATAACTATGTGAATAATTGAATCAAAATTACTCAGTGGATAGTAATTCCTCCGTCCAATTTTAAATGTCTCATTTTCTATTTTCGTCCGTCCCACTTGTCACATTTCCTTATTTTGAAAATTTTTACTCCTTCAAACTAACATCACATCAACTATTTACTCCGCTTTAACACAATAACTCATTCTACCTAAAATACCGTGCACAAAAGAAATGTGACATCTCAAATACTAAGGAGGGAGTATTTGCTATGTAAACGTTAGAATTAATAAAATACGGAGAAAGTATATTGGATTGCGTATTTGGTGGGTATGTACTAGGAGGGAGTATTACATAGAGAAGTACTTCATTTTTTTCTCGGAAAGCGAGAAGTACTTTATTTTAGAACAGATTTTTTTTTCCTAAACATTTTAGAACAGATCTTTATTTTTTTTTTTTTGAGGAAAGAAAATTTATTCCCGAAAAGGAAATACAAAACCTGCTACAAGACAACCAACAACAGTCCCAACTCACAAAGACAAAAGCAGACCAAGGAAGATGGCCATAAGTCACCGACCATGTGTAATAATAACAAGTACACCATGAGAAAGAAGTAAAGGTCAGACCAATAATCCCCAACATAGTATGGCATATAGCGGCTTCATAGAACCTCAATGTAGCACCATAGAACAGCTGAGCTGATTACGCCTGAGTCCGATCACATTGCTCTATATATGAGCAGCCATCACCGCCAATGTTATGTCTCTCTCAGTTCCAGTATGCAGCATCACATCCAAAATTTTAGGGCTATTCCTCTATCATGTCCTCTATTTTTCAAATGTAGCCAAGGAACTCCATGCTCAATACAGATCAATTAGAACCCTATACGTCCTGATGGATTACCATATAATCACCACCTTGTCCATTCCAAACGACGAGCAGCATCATGCTAACATCTAAATTGGCACAAATACTCAAGGGCGGCACCAGCATCGGTGGTCTCTTGTCTCAGGATCCTGTCTAGTGGTAAATCACAGTGATACCCCTTACTCTTGTTACAAACAACACATTTCCCCTGCAAATATTGTTCAAGTTCGATGCATCGAAACAACGGGCCAAAGAAGAGATAAAATAGGACCGAAGTTAGGTGAAAGAGGAGGGAGGAGGAAGGAAAAAAAAAAACGGCTCTAGGGGCTGTGTATAGAAAAGAAGCCTGTCCATAATGCTCACACTAACAGAAAACTAACCGTGTTGCACAGTAAAGGACCCGACAAAACACAAGGACTTGTCAAGGAAACTACCACTCCATAACAGACCTGGTAAGACCAATACCATTCTCGCTGAATACTGAGTATACTCTTTCACATACACTCAAGTCTGTTGCACCCTTTTAAGTCAATCAACCCAAACTTCCCATTGAAAACTCTCCCCCTATTTATATTTTTTCCTTTTTTTTTTAAAAAAAAAATATATATGTATACTCCCCTGAACATCCCAAGATTCCACTTGCTTCTCAAAACTGATGCACCCCCTTTTTTTTATCAACGAGTACAACTCCTTTTTTTTTCTTTTTTTTTTTTTTTCGGGGTAGCCTGACATCCACCAACATTAATTACAATGATCATAGCTCCTATGTTTCTTCTTCCAAATAAGAACCAACTACAACCCCACCAGTTTACGCCCTTGAAATAGTCACACCCTCCTACCCTCCCCCTAGCACAACGCCGTTTCCTCTAGTTAGCCAGGCCCAAGACTTGCGGCCACGGTAGATCTGTCAATATGAGCATTAACAGGCAGACCAGAATTCTAGAGGCTGCAAGGGGACTGTATGGATGTGTCAAGTCAAGACTATGGGTACAGGGTTAAATCGCATAGGGTTAAAGGATATAACATATAGCCTCAAGGCAGGCTCAATGCATTTAAGTGAAACAATGCAGTCTGTTGGCCATTTTATTTACCATGCATCTAAGTGAACAATGCAGGCTCAATATGTATGATTGAAACAATTTCTAGAATACCACAATGACCGCCACAACTTCACGTAACCAGAGAAAGCAAGATACTCAGGGCAAAGATCTCACCAGTTTATCTTATCAGTTTTCTTGATTTGATCCAAGCATTTTCATCTTTCCTACCATTTAAGCCATATGCCACTTGCTTTGATTGTCCATAAGGCTTCAACTCTCTTTGGTTGTCCCGAGCAAAGTTATTCGCTACCGCAACCTCAAATTCAAACAAGGGCCAACTTCGATCTGGAGCAAAATGAGAAACAACCTCTATTCACATCCTGTATTCGCTTCAGCAAAAAATCACCATCCCCGCAAAGCTCCTCAGCGGCATCATCCTGAAAAAAAAAAACCAAGCAAACACAGGATCAAAATCAATTAGAACCACTTCTCAACACCCTCGTTGCCAGCTGCCCCTAATCTTGCCCATTTATCAGCCTCCTCATTGCGTTCTCTTAGAATATGTTGGAAGCTCACTTTGCCTGCGAAATTCAGAATGACCTGGATCGGGGCCAGGAGGGCGTGCATTCTGTATGGAATACTGCCCGGGTTTGTGACCCATCGTACCACATTTATCGAGTCACATTCGAAAATTAGTTTCGGTAGAGGGAACCCTTGATCCTTGATGAGAGCATGGCACACACGATTAATTGCAACTAATTCAGCCTCGGTAGAATCTGTTGTTCCGATACTGTCTGAAAGAATATATATAATCTTTCCATCTTTGTCTCTAATAACACCTCCAACCCCCGCCGGCCCCGGATTTCCCATTGATGATCCGTCGGTGTTTATCTTCCACCAACCTTCTCTAGGCCTTTCCCAGACCAGACCTTGCCTTAATTTTACAGCTCTGGACCTCCTGACTTGTGTCAGCCCCATAGGAAAATTAGAGTCCATATTCACCAAGCTCACGTCCAGGTTGCCTTGGTGAGCTTTCCACCAACATGCAATTCTCCATTTTGTCTCCTCTGCTGCTTCCCCCATGTCAAATGAGCGTCCTTTGAAAATGACCTCGTTGCGTTTCTTCCACACCGTCCAAATTAACGCCATACAGGTCAATAACCACACTTCCCTCTGACCTTTTTTAATTTCAGTATCCATCCACCCTTTCACAAGACATTTTGCATCCCCAGGGAGAGCCCACTTTAGATCAAACCACTTCACCCCTTGGTACCACAGCTTACTTACAGCATCACATTTACAGAAGAGATGTTCTATAGTTTCTTCTTGGCCATTACAAACAGGACATAAAGAACTGGGAACCTGAATATGAGCACGGTTGGCCAGAAGAGCTCGGACCGGTACAGCCTCATGAAGTAGCTTCCAAGCAAATAATTTTACCTTGGTCGGGCAATTGATCCCCCACACTTGCTGCCATAATCTGCTATCCTCGGATGTCCCCCTATTTTCATTCCTCTTCCAACATGATCTTGTTGTAAAGTGGCCGTTCGATTCTCTTTTCCAATATACTCTATCGGCCACAAATCTATTTAATTTCCTGCTACTTAGGACTCCCAGCAGGTTGTCCCATAACTCTAATTCCCAATCAAAAAGCTGCCTCCGCCATTGAATCTTCCATTCCCACTCGAATCCTTTCCAAAAGCCAAACTCTGCAACTTTCCCTCCCTTATTCACCGCTAGAGTATATAGCCTAGGATACAATAATTCCAGTGAGGTTCCCCCCGCCCATTCATCCTTCCAAAAGCGAGCTAGTTTCCTATCCCCTATTAAAATTCCAAAGTTACAGTCCAAACCCCCAGAATCCATTTCCTCCCATGCTCTACAGATTCTACCCCATGGGGTTCTTCCCAGTCGCAATCCAGGTATCAGTGGAGACTCTTTATTATAGTACTTAGCGTCTATAACATCCTTCCACAAGGCATTTTTCTTCCCGAATCGCCATTTCCACTTTAATAGAAGAGCTTCATTGACCCTCTGCACATTTCTTATGCTCAATCCACCTTCCTCTTTTTGTAGACAGATTCTTTCCCAATTAATTGTGTGTAATTTCCTTGTCCCGTCCCACTCATTCCAAAAGAATTGGCGCTTCATTTTTTCCAGCCTTTCAGCAACTCCTCTTGGAACTTTAAAGATTGACATGAAATATACAGGTAAGCTGTTGAGAACTGACCTCAGTAAACTCATTCTACCAGCTTGTGACAGCAGCCTTCCTTTCCACCCCGCCAACCTCTTTTCCACCCTGTCGAGAACAGGTTGCCATAAAGCTATTCCATTAATTCTTCCCCCGACTGGAATCCCCAAATACGTCATTGGCCAGCGCCCCAACTTGCATCCAAAGAGCGATGCAGCTTCCTCTTCCTTCTCAGCATTAACATTTATCCCAAACAAGCAGCTCTTAGCAAAATTAATTTGTAAACCAGTTACCAAAGCTAGACATTTTAGAATTCTCTTGAGGATTAGAATTTGCTGTAGATCTCCCTCACAAAACAGTATGGTGTCGTCAGCATATTGAAGATGAGTAATCGAAGGTCCATTTTCTCCAGCCGGCAGTCCTGATATCATTCCCAATTCAGCCGCTTTGGTCAATAAGCAGTTCAACACTTCAGTCACAATCACAAAAAGATACGGGGAGAGGGGATCGCCTTGTCTCAGTCCTTTTTCTAGGCTAAAAAATTTTGTCGGCGAACCATTGAGGAGAATGGCTGCTGACGCCTTAGTCACACACTCCTTAACCCAATTAATCCATTTTTCCCCAAACCCCATGTCGTCTAGCAAACTGATTAGGGCAGACCAAGATACATTATCATAGGCTTTCTCGAAGTCCAATTTAACTGCAAATCCCTCCCGGCCAGCAGCCTGAGTAGACTGAACTATCTCTGAGGCCACCAAAACCCCGTCCACGATTTGCCGACCTTTTACGAAAGCCATTTGAGAGACACCTACCACCTTGTAGAGAACCGCCTGCAATCTTCTCGCTAATACTTTTGTAATAATTTTTTGGACACTACCGATCAAAGAAATTGGACGAAAATCTTTGAATTCAATAGGATCATCCACTTTTGGTATCAATGCAATAAACGAGCTCCCCATCTCGTTAGGCACCTTGCATTCTGTTTCCAGGTTTCTGAATATCTCCAGGACTTCACTCTTTAGAATATTCCAGTAACGCTTGAAGAAGGAGATGTTGAACCCGTCGGGACCCGGAGCCCTATTCCCGTCACAACTCCAAATAGCCATTCTTATTTCCTCTTCCGTAAAGTTTATGCACAGCCATTCATTATCTTCCTCGCCTATCTTTGCAAGCCCAATGTCTGAAAATTGAAAGATCTCCTCTCTTTGTTTAGAATACAGCCTTTTGAAGTACTCCACTGCTCCATCCTTGATCTCCCTCGGATTCTCGCACAATGTTCCATTAATTTTGATAGCTCCAATGTAGCTCCGGCGCCTGTTTAAAGCAGCCACCACATGGAAGAATTTATTATTTTGGTCTCCTTCCTTAATCCACCTCAGTCTTGATTTTTGAAGCCACCTCCTCTCTTCCGCCAAATAAAGCATCTTTAGTTCCCTTCTCTTTTCTAGCCAAATCTCCCTGCTACCTACTACCCCGCTGTCACTATGCAACATCTCTTCTATCTGTTCAATCTCAACCGACAGCCCGTGTATGCGTTTGTCCAAATCCGATGCCCCGTACCCTTCCCAGTTCCGGATCTTGTTTTTAACCAGTCTCAGTTTGCTAAAAATCCTGTTGGCCCTAGTTGTCCCTTCTGACCCCCAAGCATCACGAACCAACTCCACAAAGCCTTTATCTTCCATCCAATAGCTATAGAACCTAAAAGGTTTTGGGCCCCAAGATTTAGCTCCTACTTCTAACAAGACCGGGTAGTGATCAAACAAGATGGACTCCCCCCTTTTTTGGATGACTTCACTTTCAGTACATAACCAACCCGGAGATATTAGGAATCTGTCTAACCTACTACCCGCCTTTCCTCCCCTCCCAAACCAAGTGAATTGGCCCCCCAACATAGGGATATCTATTAGACCCGTCTGATCCATAAACTCCTGGAAATCCCTATTTGATCTACGGTCCTCACTTGCCCCGAATCTCTCCCCCTCCTTCCCCACTGCATTGAAGTCACCAGCCATTATCCAGAATTCACCATTATACGCCTCTACCTTTTGAGAAATAACGCTCCACAGGGCTGCTCTTTCCCTACGGTCGTTCGGTGCGTGAATACACAATATATTGACAGTCCCCTCAATTCCCCTAAAGCTTCCCTTAATCCATATGTAGTTATGTACACTCTCCTCCACCCTAAACGAACCTTCTACCCTATCCCAGACTATTAGCAAACCTCCATCATTCCCAATGGCTGGTTGGACACAGAATTCACACTCTCTTGACCCCCAAAGTCTGTGGATTAATCGATCCTTTATCTCACTCATTTTCGTCTCCTGGCAGCAAAGAACAGTTGGCTTAGACTTCTTACAAAGCCGCATCACTGCCCGCCTACGGACACCCCCATTGAGACCCCTTAAATTACAAGTTATGAATCGCATCATAAACACTCTGCCACTCCCACATCCCCACCTCCTATATACCCTACTGGACTCTCGCCACCCTGACCACCGCTTCCCTCCAGCCTAGTTTGCACCCCAATCCCAGCGTTTTAGCAACATCCAACACCACCTCAGCTTCTGCATAGTCTACCAGCTTAGTCTCGTCACCTACCCGTATAGTTTCGAATTCCAGTCGAGCGAATTCTTGAGCTACCACTTTCCCTTCTGTCTGAGTTGGCATCCCCTTAGGCCCGCTCTTGGTCCCGGTCCTCTTTCCTCTTTTTCTACCTCGTCTTTTGGACTTTAATCTTCCAGAAACAAGTTTCGCCATCGCCTCTTCAATCATTTTCAATTTGGAATCGAAATCTGTCTCTACCTCCTCTCCCCTCTTACCCTTAGCGTCAGCCTGCTCTCCATCGCCTACCTCCCCTCCGGTCGATCTAACTATAGTATCCCTATCCTCCCGTGCTGCAACTCTTTCCGTCCGAACTGGATCCGTGCCACTTTGACAATTCAACTCACCCTCACTCGCATCTCTCAGATCGCACCCATCAATGGTCTTAAGGTCTCTCGAAGAGTTTTCTAATATCACCGGCAGGTCGATTGCCAATTCCCTTCCTTTGGGTATATCCAAATTCGACATCCCTATCCCCTCGTTAGGATCTTCCTGGGTCTTATTCAAATTATTATTAACCACAAGGGCCCATCTACCTTCACCATTCATAGGCCCATTGTCAAACTCTCCCATTGCCCCACCTTCTAGCAGACTGGGTATTAGTTTTTCCATTTGAAGCCCATCCTCTTCTAAGCCCAGTATGTTAGGCCCACCACCCTCATCCCTAAGAACCTCGACACCATTATTATTCTTCTGCATCATTATTTCGCACCCCGAGCTCGTAGCGTCTTTATGCGCCGCCTCCATAATGAGATTTTCTAGTTCCCCATGAACTACTTCAGGTGGACGTTCCAGATTCCCATGATTCTTAGGCCGGGACTTGGACTCCTCTACCACCCTACTTTCCAATGGACCAGTCTCCGATCCCATGGCCATCTGCTCCGGCGTGGTTTGAGCCTGTCCATCCTTTTCGGGCCCGTCCTCCACCACCACTTTATCATTGAAGTTAGGTACAATCCGAATGTCCGACCAGCAACCATCTACCTTCACCTTTAACAATGATGGAATGGACTCTCCAACGAAAGTTGCCACCATCACTCTTGCTCGGTCAAGTCTCTTCATTGCTAATGTTTCTTTATCTACACTGATTACCTCCCCCCACCCATCTATAATTCTATTGAAGTTATGAAGACTCCATGCATGGAATGGAAGGTCGTAGATGTATATCCATATCAGGTGCTTCCTTGGTAATGGACCATTTTCCCATCTTCTCTTCCACGCCACCCATTGCATGTCCCTTTAATCGGATGTATACGTATCCCTACTCTCTGGACTCTTGAAAACTGTAACTACCAGTAATCCCCCACCATACACTATGTCGTCACAATCCTGGTAAGTTTCATATACCCACTCTTGGTATCCAATTAAAGACTCCAAGTTCTTTAGTTCGACCACCGCCGACCGTTGCAGCCACTCTAAATCCTTGGGAACCTCCTCGAGCTCGATCGCTTCCCTATCCCGGTTATCTTCACCCCCTCCTCTTCTACCCTTAACTCCTTTGATAACTTCAGCAAAGGAACGTTCGTCTCGCCAAGCCTGTTTACCCGCGGACCCCCCTTCCCCATTCCTATCAGGAATCCTATTTGTTATCCTTCCAGTATTAGAACCATCCTTTCTAGCTTCAACCCCGCTCCTCCTACCCATCCTGTTACTAGGGGCCGCCTTATTTATTGTCAGATTCTTCCCCATCCATATCCTACCCCTCATATTCCTAAGAACCCTGTCCACTTCCTCCATTGTTCCAAACCGGATGAACCCGAACTTAAATCCATTTTCCGACCATCGCCTTGTGGGTAGGAACCAGTCTCTGACTCTAGCTATTTTGTTAATCTCGTCTATAAGTTGCCTTAAGCCACTTCCTACCGGAATATTCCCAATGTAAATACCAGGCAGTCTCTGTCTGATCCCTACTGCTTTATCTATCCCTCCCCTCTGCATTTGGTTCTTCCGCCCTACTCCATTATCTCCACCGTCGCTTCCTCCTCCTACTCTCCTCGATACGTATTTCTTTGGTCGTTGCCATCCGCCTCCAGTATTCCCTCCCGATCCTTCTCCGGCCAAGCAGCAACTGCTCCCTTTCAATCTTTCTCCAGCGCTCCCTCCGCCTTCTTCCATTTTTTAGGCCTTACCTCTCTTTATACTTCAATAGTAACTCATATTATAAAAATTATTTAATTAAATAAATTGATAACCAACTCAATCACACCCTTTTTGAAAACAATTTGTCATATGAATAGCTTATAGAATATCTAGAAGGAAAATAAGGAGAATTTAGCATTGAGCTAAAAATAAAGTAAATACCAAGAAAAAGTTTTAGAAGAAAAATTTTAGCGTATGAACAGTAAAAACACGTATTTGCATAATGCATTTGAGTTGTTTTGGGTTTGCATTTTAATTTCGATCGTGCCAAAATACCCTTTTTTTTGGCCGTTTAGTGCTCTATTGGAAAAGCTCTTTAAAGCCCTAAACAAATCAGGATGAACCACGATCCCATCAATTTTAAAAGCCGTTGGACAAATTTAAAAATACATTTCTATGTTTGAGGGAGTGGTTGGGCAATTTTTAAGCAGGATCCAAATTGAATTTTAAAACACTTGTTTCGACTTCCCGCAATCTTCAAACTCGTCCCGCAATCTACAAAAATTTCAACATCAGCCAGACTCCTGGGTCCAAGTTTTCACCGCTGGTTTGACCCCTTAAAGCATTAATCACTGGGCAGGATCGTGCAACGGAAATCGTTGAAAGTCGTAGCCGGGAGGGGGTGGATGTGGAGGTTGGGGTGGTAGACCCTGGCTTACCATCCAAATCTCAACTCATATCACTAACAGAGAAACAACAGGGGACTCAAACAATAGCTCAATTCTTAGCAAGTCTTACCACAGGCTTCATAGGTTAAACACAATCATTTAGAGTTTAGCGACAACATGAGAGACAACACTGAGCACATTGTTCGAGGGTTAAATAATGTCTCATCCGGGCTCAAGCCAGATCATGTGAATGAGATAAAATCTCCCCTGGTACGGTCTCTGGGTTTTATCTACATTGCCGTTTTGATAGTATTTCCACTATTGAGACTAGGACGCGCACGAGGTAGTAGCACTACCGGTCATATGGAAATTCCATGTCATTCTCGGTAACTTTGAAGGGCTGAGTGTGCTGACCGGAGCAGTACAAATTCCACATCTTGAAGTATGCACGATCCAGATTCCTCACCTGGAAACACCATTGAATCCACTCTTATTAGATAGATGTGCTCGTCATTTGGGGTGAACAGAAAAATTATTTTTTGTTGCTTACCCATCGCTTGGTGTCGAACAGAGGGCAACTTAAACGTGCAGCCTTTAGCCTATTTGTAAGATCTTGGAGCTTCGGACGATTTAGGGCCAAGGAAACCGCTTTCTCCTCGTATTCTTTCATGCTATCAAACAGAAAAAGAATTAGAATAAACAGTTGGAAACAGAATAAAGATTCAATCAGCAAACATAGCCGACTAGCCATTTAAAGGTGCAAGGGTGAAAAGAGAAAAATGTTAATCCTCTCAAATCCTTTCCCATTTCTTTTCAATCCAGTGTCATAAACATATGCTAACAGCATACCTATTCACAATCATCTCTTCGCCAACTCCAGTTGCCAAACACAATGAACCAGCAACTCTGGTAGCCATTTTCTCCAGAGGAAGAGTAATCATAGGTAGACCTGCCCAAAGAACATCCGTCCCTGTAGTATGTGCATTGCAAAGGGGCCTATTCCATAAGAAAGCAAACAAGTTATAATGAAAGTCCAGTCAACCAAGAAGGCTTTAAATGACATGTTCTTGGACAGCGAAGCTTGGGAAGGTCATACGTGTCGAGAAATAGGTCAGCCAATGCACTGCGTCTAATATGCTCCTGTTTCATCGCTACATCTGTGAAAATTATTTGGTCTGGTTGCACACCCTGTGCATCAGCATCTGGAGAACAATAACATACAGAAACCCATTATTCTATTTTTCATGACATTACAAATCTTTCATTCATAAGTAGAGATGTATACATACATGCACGAAGCCTCATCTCGCCTGCAGCTGGAAATCGAAGAAGCCAGAGGGCACTGTTTGGAACACGTTTAAGAATATTGCACCTGCACATACTTAAGAATTTGGTAAGCATAAAATACTATGTAACATTCATTCCCACATAATAAACCATATTTACCAGGTATTAACAATTTCAGGATCCATCTTGTAAAGTTGATTGAAACAAGCAAAAATAAATTTGTCCTCAGGCAGTCCATAATCAGATCGCTTGGGTTGGCAGTTTGGATCCAATACATCAAGATTTTTCTGAAAACAAAAGTTGCATGCCAGACTGATAAGTCACAACTCAACTTTATAGATTCATCTTGTAAAAGGATGCGCTTCTCAATGTGTACCTGTTTATAATCATTCACAAAATAACAATGTGGAAGGTGGACTATCTTCTCTGAGTATATATGCGAGTAACGCATAGGAGAGACAAACTGTAATAAAAATGAGGGATTAAAATGAGAGCAACTTGCAGAACATTACACAATCAGCTTGATGACACAGCAAAGACTTATAAAAACAAACATTTTATGACAAATTGTTTTGCAAATAAGAATACCTCGTCAGTAACCAAATAGTGTATGTAGGATGCCCCCGTGGTACCTGGAAACCCCATGTAAGAAACCTGAATGGGAGCAGGCTGCATTGCAAATATTTCATTTCTTGCCCCCTACATGGATGCACAAAAGAAACCACCAATTTTAAATATCATCCAAGCAAGAAACGGAGGAGGGTGGAAAAAACCCTTGATAAACAAATCATGGATGAGACCACATCCACACACGCGCACACACACACACAAAGAGAGAGAGAGAGAGAGAGAGAGAGAGAGAGAGAGAGAGAGAGAGAGAGAGAGAATAACTGATACCTTAGTATACCCATTGAGGTTGATAAGAATTTGTATCTGATCCTCATTTATCATCCTAGCAATCATGTCAGATGCCATAGATGAAACATCAATAAAATGTTCTGCTTCTGATTGCACCCGCAGCCTCCATTCACTACCATCATTTGGACTTAATGCATAGCAAAAAACCTAAAACGCCACCATCATATATGATCAGTCACTCAAAAAGATAACTTAATACAATTGTCAATACATCAAATTTACCTCAATATTCTCTCGACCATGCATGCCAAATACTGAACCCATGAGATGTGATAAAGGGTGATTACCAAAGTCACTACTCACATATCTGATAGAGATCAAAACAAAACTGATAAATTCTCTGTCACATAGGAAAGAAAGTATTTGCCCAGAAGCACAGATAAAAGGACATGTAAATAGACTTACCCAATTCTTAACCTGCCATTCCTGCCCCCACCCCTTACTGGCAATGGAGGAGGATGATTAAATGGAGCAAGTGAATAACGTGATGCTACAACAGAACAGTGGGCTGCATATTTCCGGCTGCACGTACAAAAGTGACCAATAAGAAACTTTTTTGCAGAAACTGGAAAAACTCAAAAAAAAAAAAAAAAAAAAAAAAAAAAAAAAAAGGGAATTATGTCTCTTGCCTTATATCCAAAGCAAGCAAAGGGTCAAGGGGATAAGCTATCGCATGGAAAGGTTGCACACTTGGAATAACTGACATCTGCAACACCAAAAGGATTGTGTCAAGTGCCATGATACAATCAATAGAGGCAAGTTGTCGAAGAGTTTTGAGAATGATGCCAAATTGAGTGGATGAGACACTATCAGAATTAGGTTTACAAACCTTGATTTGTCTTCTCAGTATCCCTTCAACTTCAACAAACATCTTCTCACGATCATCCCAGTCGCATACACACTGAAGTAATGTTGATGGAAAAATAAATGTTAAAGAAACTAGATATCTAGTATGAACAATATCATGAAAGAATAAATTCTACTCTGAACCCCCTGAGAATTAAAGGCGGATGTAGCGAGATGACACTCTTAAAAATGAATAATTCTAGTGCATCAATTGCTTCAACATGTATGGACTATAAAGGAAGATGTAATTCTCGATGAAAGTATGACACCTAACTATTTTTCAACACCCAGTATCCTATCCTAATAATAGTTCTATAATATGTCTAAATTTTTACGATTATTTGCAACTTATGCATTCCTAAAGATCCATCAGCTAAGAGATGAAATACACTTCAAATGTAAACCGGAAACCATATTGCCACATTAACACATCCTCTATTGTGAAGAACTGAAGATAATTTTAATTTAATGTATGCAATCAATGGGATATTCTTTTCAACTCAAGTAAATCAAAATATGACACCCACATACTCAATTCCAAATCCATATCCATACCAACAATAAGTCAATAACAGATCATCCAAGTCAGTCCAAAGGTCTAGTTTACTAAGGAATGATTTCACCCAACAGACAAAATTACCAGTTTTCTTTTTGCAACAGTTGCCCCACCTGTTCAAAAGGTCTCACTATGCAAGTTAAACAGTAAAAGTGTTTCAACTTTCCAGTTGAGTAATTTATCAAAACTCACCAACATAGCTAAAGCATACCAGTCTGATGTTCTCACCATTTGCTCTAAACAACCCGGGTCAAGAAGAAATTGGAGTTCTATTATTGTTCAGGTTAGAGTTACTATGACAAATGGCAGAAACAAAATTCTGTAAATACTTCCTCTGTCCTCATTTAATTTTTCTATTTCCATAGTGTTAATTCATTGAGTAACTTTGATCAAATTTTTAACATAGTCATATAAGAAAAAACATAGCCAAATAAAATCTTTGTTATATTCGTCTAATCATGTAGTTGAGTATCAAACTTTTATAATTTTTACTTATACACAATATGAGTTATTACTGGTTAAAATAATTTATTGGATAGCGTGAATTGCAGAAGTGGTGGAGTTATTAAAGAACAGAGACAAGTATATACTAGAGACACTTCTAGAGTCTAGACACAAACGATATTGAGTAAATAAACTTTGTGAACATAGTTAATGTCTACCAAAAACTTTTCAGTGCAGAAAATGGTAAACGTGAGCTGTAATTGCACCTGTAAAGTATGAAGGAGGTTACAAGTGGCCTCTGGGAAGTCAGGACGCAACACCAATGCTTGTTTATAGCTTTTGATTGCAGCTTCTACATAACCACTGAAGACAAGCCATGACAGATAAAACATTTATAATATACCATTCAACTATAAAACAATCAATAATCCCTTATGCTAACATCCTGCTTGGCAAAAAGAAAAAACAGTTATGTCCACATGCAGAAGACCAAGCCAACTCATGAGAAGTGTCTCTCATACACATTTAGCAACACACCTGTCCTTGTACGCTGATGCCAAATTAGCATGCGCCTCGGCCATGGATGGTCGGATGCCAATAGCACGCTGATAGTCTTGAATTGCTTCATTAACTCTCCCAATTTCTTTGTAAGTGTTTCCACGATTCACAAGGCCATCAGCTGCCAATGGATCAATTCTAAGGACCTCATTATAGCAAGATATTGCATCTGCATAATTTCCCTGTAATAATTGAATCAAAAATGAGTTGAAGCAATCCAGACACCACGTTAAAGAAAAGAGTGATCTAATGATATTAGAGTAAGCCATGTAAAAACTCCTTGTCATTCAAGAGTACTTCCAAGCCATTTAACCGATGCTGCTGTTCAACAATTTGGCAAGCGAAGAAACTCACATATTACCTGCTGTTTGTATATTATAGCTAAATTATTGAAAGGAGCAGATAGCCCAGTTGTAACCGCTAGTGTTGCCTTGTAGCACTGAGCAGCAGCACTCATCATGTTCCTAGAAATAATTTTAGAAAACAAAATATAAGAAACAAAGTAAAAGAATAACAGGAAAATATTTTCCATGGAAAATAACATGTTAGGTCAGCACATCAATAGGGAACATACCACTCCATATAAATGTTGCCAAGATTTGTAAGTGCTTGAGGGTGACTAGGTTGAAGAGACAGACATTGCTTCACAAACAGATATATGATAATCAGGCAATGCAATGAGAACATAAATGAGCAATGTATCAATGATAAAGGAACAAACTCGATAGCAATGGATTGCTTCCTCAACTCTCCCAGCATCCTTCAACGCATTACCCTGGAAATTAGAAATTACATCAATAATAAAGTTATCAGCTCTTTGGTAAAATATACATAATCGTAGAAAACAATCAAGGCATCTTTGAGCTAATGATTCAAACCAAGTTATTGTATGCCTCCAGGAATGCAGCATCACATGTAATAGCTTGCTTGTAGTTGAGTATTGCCATATCTAGGTTCCCCTGCTCATAATATACACTAGCCAAGTTGCCTGCAAGAGTTGTTTTACATTATGAACCCCAAACCAACTTGGTAATGACAAGAAGCACTAAAAAATTCTCATTAAATTCAAAAATAGTTGACCAGAATTTTGATTATATACAGATGATGGCTCAAAATTAAACAGTTGCAGCTGAAATTTCTTCCATTGTTCATGAATTCTTTAATCAATGAAAATATATATTCAGTGAGTCCATATCTATGTCAAAAAACTTGGACGTTATTGTAATTGTGCAGATGATGTATTTATAAGCAAAACACAAAGCTGTGACCGAACAAACGAATTGAAAAGGGAACAATGAGAAACTCATGAGTAGCTGAAAAAATGAAGGATTAAAACATATTTCAGTGAAGTGGAATCCTTGCCATATAAAGAATCATTTGACCCTCCACAAATAAAAACCTTGTCAATTTTTCTTATGCTACTACCTAGAAGACGCTAATCACTTTTTGATGGCAATTAATTAAGGAGGTCAGTCCAAAGAGGGCATATGAAAAGCTCCTATCTTGCAAGGTTAGTTCATGTGTCCTTTAATTATAATGTAGAATTCAAGGAAGTTCTAGACCATACAACTCTCGGATTTCACATTACGCTTTCCAACATAGTACCCTCTGCCAGGAGTTATCGGGAGTTGAATAAAAAAAAAAGAAAAGAAAAAAAGAATCAATATATTCCACAGAGAATATCAAACTGCAGTCATAACAGGTGACAACATATGTTAAAGGTCATTCAATTCCAGATTCCATCAAACTGCAGTCATAACAGGTGACAACATATGTTAAAGGTCATTCAATTCCAGATTCCCCTTTGCTAATTTAAGAAGCCAAAATGATATCAAACTGCAACCACAACACGGGAAACCATGAACGATAGAGTGCCCCCAGAAAAAGAAAAAAAGAAAAAAGAAAAAAAAAAAAAAAAGATACAAACCTCCAGTAAAAGAAGAAAGCAATTAAAATAATACAACCCAACAAAACTTCCATTGAATAACCACTCACCAAAAGCCATTGCGTTGTCTGGTCGCGACTGCAAAGCCCTTTGATAGCAAACAATGGCCTGTTGTGGCATTCCCAGGGCCTATAAAAGATGAAAAGATGAATTAATTATCATGATCCGAGGCCAATCAACTATCAAGCCTCTCAAGAAAATTCATTAGAAGGCATACCTTGTAAACATTTCCCAAATTCAAGTATGCGTCAGAAAAATTTGGCTTCAACTTGACAGCTTCCTGGAATACAATAAATATATGAAATGCAGATGGGTATTATACAAAATTACAAACTAATTCCATCATAAAAGTTGTCAGCTTCTAGCATATCACAAGATGCCAGGCTATTCCAGTTTGAATTTTCCAACTAGATTATATTAGTAATTACTACCTTGTAGTACTGCAAAGCCCTGTTAAGATCACCAGCCTCCATGAAAAGCCCAGCAAGATTGGACCATGCAATAGCAAAAGTGGGTTGTATGCGAAGAGCCTCTAAATAACAATTGTAAGCCTGAGCAAGAAAACATGATTAAAATATTTTGAAAAAGTTATTGACAGCAATGTAGAGAATCTAACTGCGTAAGACTATCATCTTACCGAATTTAAATATATTAATTCATGAGAAAAGAAAAAGAATCTCAAAATAGATCAAATACCAATCCAATTTCCTATTTCCAAAACAGAAATTGATTGAATGTACAGAATAGTAACATTTATGAAAACTGATGTGAAGTTTAAAATAAAATCAGCAAGTTTAAAAGACAACTCAAACCAAAATTACTTTAATAGATATCCAGTACGGCCAAATAAAGGAAATAGTAAATCCTTGATAAAAGTTCAGCTGGGGAAGTTTCATCGTGTATGATATTACCTCTTGCACCAACCCTTGTGCTTTCATCAGATTTCCAAGGTTGCTATGTGCATCAACCTAAACAAGCACAAATTGAAGCCAATAAGAGGAAGGAAAATCCAAAATGTGCTAAACTGGACGAAATTACAAAGACTTTTACCAAGCGAGGATTTAAGGCAAGAGCCTGACGACAACATTGAGCAGCCTCAGTTAACCTTCCTTTTCGCATGTAAGCACTAGCTAAGTTTGACCATGCATCAGCAAAATTAGGTCGTAGCTGCAAGTGAATTTGAAGAAAAACAATTATTCTTACAATACTGAATGATGAAACCATCAGTTACTCATAGGAGCTTGAGCTGTGTGAATAGAATTTTGAGATATATACATCCTATATGTCAGTAACACATAGCGCAAATGGCATGTAGGTCATAAGGTGGCTTGAGATTAAAAGAAGGCAGAACTGTTGAACTATGGATAGTATATTTCAACCCAAAACCAATTGGCAAAGGATTGACTATTGAGTAGCTTCTATCCATATAAACAAGGGGGAATCCCACTCATTCACCGATGTGACAATCAATGCACCCCCTCAAGATGATACCCATCTCGAAATAGAATCCTACCTCAAAGATAAAAAAGTAAAAGTAAAAATAAAAATTTAAAGAAAAAAAATACCAATCTGGATACTCATAGCTCTTATACCAAGTTAAACCATAAAAGGTTCAAACACAAAACCAATTGGCAATGAGTGGAGTAGCTCCTACCCATGTAAACAAGGGGACATCTCACTCATTCGCCAATGTGGGTCGGAACCTCCTATCCCATAGTTTAAGAAGAATATATATTTTATTTAAGAAAATTGAGATTATCAACACTATCTAAAACAAAAATACATGCCATTTGTCAAAATGTCAAAATGAACTAGATATGAAATTATACACATCATAAATGTCAATAGGGTATTGTCTATCACAATTCACAACACAAAGGCACTTCCAACCATGGTATATTGTTGCACAGCACTACATGTGCGTAATAAAGATGACACAAAATTGGCATATCTATATTTTGTCATATATATATACATGCATATATCTATATTGTTAAGAGTCCCACATCGGATATATGATGGGATTCTCCCTTGCGTATATAGCAAAAAGTTACTCCACCTATTGCCAATTGGTTGGAATCTCATATTGTCTAACATGATATCAAAGATATGGGTACCCAGTTGGGTATCTCTTTGTTACCAAGATGAATATCATCTCGAGTGGGGGTGTTAAGTGTCCCACTCCCACATCATATATGTGATGTGAATTCCCCTTGCTTATATTCCCTTTTATGTCAATTGAAACCTTGTATCCATCGTCTAATATATATATATATATATATGTATCTATATATAAATATCCTGAAGGGCCGGAATAAATAGATAAACTTATACAATAAACAAATTATGCACAGGCTTAAGAAATCACTATCCTGGAGTTAGAAAAGAAGAAAATGGAAATAAGATGTTGCATCTATAAAAGAAAACAAAACACAGGGAAAGAGAATATAAAAAGGAATATTACCAAGAACATGTAAGAGAACTGGATTAATGCAACAGCCAACAAGAGCTCATAAAAGGGAACAAATTTGATAGGTAAAAAACAAATTACTAAGAGGAAGACAGGTCATATGAGTTAGAAACAAAAGGAGAAAATTTTAGCCATTTGATTTCTTCCATAAAGAAGGATCATAGCATAAAATACATGATTACTTGGAATCGAGGCATGTACAACAAATCAACAATACATCAGCCGAACCAAATACCAATGCAAAATAGAGCCTTAAAAATCTTGGACCACAAATAACTACTACCTCCGTCTCAACATATTTGTTACGGATAGTTTTTTTGCACTATTCACTGTTTAACTTTGATTTAAATTTTTAGTATAGCTATATAAGAAAAAACATAGTCAATTGAGATCTTGTTGGATTCGTCTAATCTTTAACTTTTTATAATTTTTCGTTGTACACAATTTAAGTTATTAATCGTTGAAAATGTGTCTCGGCATGCGTGTCGAAGGCTAATGTAACAAAAACAATGAGACGGAGGAAGTATGACACAATCCAACAGAAAGATTTTGGATCCTTGGAAGTATAATAGGATGCTTGTGCACAAGATTTTAAATGTCGCTTTAAATATAAATATCTAAATATCTACACAGAAGCACATGTCCCTATACTAACATCTTTTTACATATTCCTTGGCCCACTAGGGTTATTATATATCAACTCCAACAAGATTAATTTCACTTGAGTAAGACGAACCTCAATAGCAATCAAGTAATAGCGAATGGCGACATCAATGTTGCCTTTCTCCTGCCAAGAAAAAAGAGCAATATATGACAGGTCAGTTTCATGACAGTTAACTTTCACGAAATACATAAGACAAACATCACAAGAGGTTACCTTCCAAGCATTTGCCATATTTCCATAACACTCCGCAAACTGTGGATCAATTCGAAGGGCTTCCTCATTCTTTGCAATGCATGAATCAAAGTCATGTAACTACAAGACATATCAATAAAGAGAAAAAAACTTTAAATTTTGCTTAAAGGACAGATCGAGATTTAACAAAAAACGTGAAATGATAAATGAAACAAACAAATAGAAGAAACCGAAAAGTAACCTGATAATAAATTGCGCCCAAAAGAAGAAGGTTATCAGTGCGACATGGATTTCTGTCATATACGGTCTTGCTATGCTCAAGTGCCAGATTATAGTTGCCAGCTTTGTAATTTTGATGAGCAAGGTTCAAGAGCATATCTTCATCAACTGCATTATACACACACCCACAGAGCAAAAACCAAAAAGAAAAAAAGAAGAAAAAAGAAAGCCAAAAAAAAAAAGATTAGCTTGAAATGACAATAAAATATGTATAAGAAAATGATTTTTCTTATCATAAAACACAAACACTTCAGAGCGAAATCAAATTGCCAGTAAATTATTTGCATAGAAAATGAAACCAAAACTCAGCTGCACTTGTATTGACTATCACTCATAAAACAGGGCACCATCTGTATAGTCTACATCACTCACATACCACAGTGGAAGTACAACTGTAAGAGTCCATTTCCAAGTGTACAATTATTCATGTTATTTATGAACCCAGATATATTCAATGGACTAATCACTTGACCAAGCAAAAAAGAAATTATGTAACCATATAGTGAGATTAATGCATTTCATATATTCCAACGGAAACTTTTACGTCACAGGTTTAATACTTGCTAGTATTTTTTATCAACTTTAAGTGAATAAATATATTATTGATATTATTTGAGAAAAAGGGGATAAAGAAATGATAACTTCTAAATTTATTTTCTAATTTTATAGAAAAATGTGAATGGTAAATAACGCAATATAAGTCATATTTATTATTTCAAAGTGATACGTAAAATAAATTTATCGCATGTTCAAATTGTATTATTATTATTATTATTATTATTATTATTATTATTATTATTATTATTATTATTATTATTTCATGGATATGCCTTTTCCAAAAGGGAAACAATAATTTACTTATTTGCCACATCCTATCAGGAAAAACAAGATTCTAAAGAACAAAAACATCGAGCTCTCCTATTGAGTGGAGAAGAATATTACTGAATCATATCCTGTACCTTAGGCTAAAGTACTTTTATAAAGAATTAAACAAAATTGGGAGATTTCCTTATAAGTAACAACAAATTCCCAAATATATTAGTGGCTGCACAATCCCTTTATAATGGAACAAAACATTTAGGAGCTGGTATGGAACAATAAAATTCCCACTTTGTGAGTTTTAATGCAATATCATTTGAAGTAAAATGGGCCCTCCTTGCTAAGTTCAGTGAAAGGTACCGAAGCACAAATTTCCAGTCAGCTATCAAGCAATTTCAAAGAAGTGCTACATTAAACTACTAAACAAATCACATTTCCATCAAAATGAGATGATCCATAAACCAGTAAAAGCTCAAACGAGTAAACAT
Source organism: Hygrophila difformis (assembly GCA_030278955.1). NCBI lineage: Eukaryota > Viridiplantae > Streptophyta > Magnoliopsida > Lamiales > Acanthaceae > Hygrophila > Hygrophila difformis. Next base: position 27,524,049 of record JAOANR010000001.1, on the reverse strand, counting down.
CAGTGATTCCCTATATAGCTGGCTGAGTGCAAAATTCAAAAGATTATGACTCTAAAACCCACATATCCATAGTGCTTAACTGAGGAATCATTCATTTGCTTTTCATAGCACCATGAATTAAATATACGTTAAGACAAATAACAACTTGCAGCATAAACATTGAAAAAAGATCCATCAGGAGAAGTGGATTTCGAAAATTCTAAACCTAAAATCGGGGGAAAATAATTAATCAAAAGAACAACCACCACAACAAAAATTTCCCCCAATTACATCATCACGTGCTTGGATCATCAACCCTAAGGTGCAATTATGCATCATCAATTCTGATTTCGCAAAAACATATTGGCGCATACACCTACACACATGCATATCAATTTTGGCTCAATAATCTAAACCTAAACAAGTCACCCTACTTCATACATCTAAAACAGCGTAACAACAAAGACCAATTTAATCCCAAAAAACGAAAAAAAAAACCCTAGAAAATAACATAAAATCAAACCTTCCCGAGAAAATTCTTGCTTGATATTACTAGAGGTGGCCAAAGCCAGGGACGGATCGTCCCCGCGATGATCGGCTCCCGCATTGTACGGAGCCCTGGCAACCTGATGCTGTACCAGCTGCTGCTGCTGTTGCAGCTGCTGCAGATTCAGGTTATACTGGCGCGGATCGCTCTGCAACGACAGCATGGTAATCGATCCCCGCGATTACGATCCCCGCCGCGGAATTATCATGTACGAGAATCGGAAATTCGGCGGAGGGGGGAAAGCGTGTTAAAAACACAGCAGAGAAGTAAAAAAATGAAATCTTGAGGACGAATGAAGGTGTTGTTGGGGAATCGTCGGAGGGAAATTATAGCAGTAGAAAGAAGAGGGAAGGTAAATGGGGAAATGGGAATCGGTGAGGTGAGATGAAAGGAAATTGGAAAAAGGGAATAGAATAGAGAGAGACAGAGGGTAACGACACAAGGGGGAAAAGGGAAAGCACAGAGAATCCCCTTTTCTTCGTTTTTGTGTTCTGCTGCTTTCCAGTTTTTGGTATTACACATAAGTATAGAGAGAAGGAGAGAGTACTCTCTAGAACATGGTGTGGCGTCAAATGACTATTTTGTCCCTGGCTTCATCTTCTTCAGTATGAATGAGTAATGACACATGTAACATTCATCTTTAAAAGATCACAACTTATAAACATTGACTTAAAATATTATTATAATTAAATAAATTAAAATATAGTTAAGTGTGATCTTATTAGATTGTCTCGTCATGTAGTTTTTAAATACAGAATTTTTATTTATATCGAATTTAGTTATTAATGATTTAACATTTGCATTGAACTGCGTGAAAATGGATTTAAGATTTGTCTCGTCATGTAGTTTCTTTTTCTTTGTACGAAGACTTCGACCAATTCTTTATGAAATTATTGGTCCTCATCAATTAGTTTTTTTGCCGGAAAGATGTACATCAGACAATGATATTCTATTGTAGGAGATTGTGCCTTCTTTCGAGAGTCCTAGATCCGTCAATAAGGCTGCCGTTATAAAGGTTCACCTCACTAAGGGCCCGTTTGGATTAGATTTTGAAAAAAGCAGAAGCCAAAAGTAGAAACAGAAGCAGAAGTCAAAAGCAAAAGCATGTAACTTTTGTGTTTGGATGGAATGTTTGAAAAGAGGCTTTTTCTAAAAAAATATGTTTGGATGAATAAAAATGAAAAGTGCTTTTGAATGTAGTAATTACCAAAATGGACGTGCTATTTAATATGATAATAAGATATATTTATTGTGTAATTTATATTAAGTAGTGGGGGTATTTAAGTCCTTGCACATTTTACGAGGTGCTTTTGGCTTCTGCTTATGTGAGAAGCACCTCCTGGGTTGCTTCTCCCATAAGCACTTTTTTGGTTTTTCGAGATGCTTTTGTTTTTTCTTAAAAGCCAAAACAAACACCTAATTCTACTAGAAGTGTTTTTGGCAGAAGCAAAAGCCAAAAGCACCTCCCTAGAAGTCATTCCAAACGGGCTCTAAAGCTTTTGACATGGTTACCTGGTAAATTTTGGAAGAATGTCTAGTATATCTGGCCCTGCCTATTGGTTGTTGAGAGCTCATTATCGCGTGTATTTCCTCATCCAGCTTTTCAATTATGTGGAATGGGACTCCGCTTGGAAATATTAAAGCTGAACGTGGTCTTCGTCAAGGTGATCCCCATCACCTCATTTATTTGTCATTGTGATGGAAAAAGCTTTCTAGGACTATTATTGAGGCCACTAATTCTGTTGCTGGAAGCCGATGAGGTTGTATGTAGGTCGTGTCGGGATTTCCCATCTCATGTTTGCAGATGATCTGATTTTTTGCTCTGAATTGGAGGAAGTATTGGTATAATGGCTTCGATTTTAAAAATATTTGGGTCGAGATCGGGTTTGCATATGAACGCCACTAAATCTAGTGCTTTTTGCTCACCTTCTGCTACAGCCCTGGATATTGCCTTGTTGGAAAATCTTCTTGGTGTTTCGGTTATCAGTAGTCTGGGGACCTATCTTAGTTTCCCAATAATTCACGGACGGACTAAGTTGTCGCATTTCGACAGCTTAATTCAACATATTGAAAATAGATTGAGTACTTGGTCATCTTTTCTATTAAACAAAGCCGGTAGAATAACTCTTGCTCGGGCTGTTTTAAATTCCTTGCCTATTTACACATGCAAGTTCATATGCTACCTATTGGAGTTTGCAATCGGATTGACAAACTTATTCGTCGATGGATTTGGAAGGGACCTGATGGACGTGGCCTCCATTTAGTTAACTGGGAAGCTGTCACTCGTCCAAGGAAATTCGGAGGCTTGGGGATTAAAATGTGTCGTCAGATGAACTTGGCCTTACTGGGTAAGCAATTTTGGAGTTTCATTGCGGATCCTGACAAGTTATGGGTAGCTGCATTACGCGAGAAATATAGCATTGAGCCGGGGGTGATGGCCCGCCATCATTATAGAAGCACTAAGATTGGCGCTCATTGGTTAAGGTCAATGAAACTTTCTGTCAAGCTAGGGTGGATAATGGTTCTAGCTCTCTCTGGTATTTGCCTTGGTGGGAAGGACAATGTTTGGCTCATCGTGTTCCTTTTGTCGATGTTCATGACATTCAACTTTGCATTAAAGATGTTATTGTTGAGGGCAGATAGAACTTGGATATAGTGTATTCGTGGCTTTTAGAGGATCTTAAGAGACAGATTGAAGCTGCCCCGGCCCCATTTTTAAATAATGATACTCCTGACATATTATATTGGCAAGGTGATTCTAGAGGTGTTTGCAATGTTCATTCCGGATATAATTGGTTATCCGGTTATTGATTCTCAAAAGGGATGGACTTGGATGTGGAAAATTAATATTCCAGAAAAGGTTGGTATTCTCATATGGCTGATGGGTCATGGTGCTCTTCCTTGCAATCAATTGTGTTACCAAAGGGGCATGACTGCATCTCCGTTATGCTCTATTTGTGGTGATCATAATGACGACTGGCGCCATGCCTTGTTTATTTGCGCATGGGCTTATCATATTTGGTTGCGTGCAGGGTTTGATCTCAGGTCTATACTCTAGAATTTGAATGCGCTTGATTGTAGACATTGGTGTGAATGGGCATGGCGCACACAGGGCACTCGATTTCTGTCCCTGCTTTGAACCGTTTGGTGTCAATGCAATGCTATGATTTTTCGTGGTGTTCTCCTCCCTCGCGAAAAAAGTGTTGGCTAAAGTTGCTCATTTTCATATTAGCTTAGATCTTCGTGATTCTGTTATTGGCAAGTCTAAGGTTCCCATGGAGATTCGGTGGATTGAAGAGGGGGTGACAGGTGTGGTGCTTCATTCTGATGGATGCGTCATTGCATCACCGCCAACCTCTGGTTATGGCATTGTTGTTCGCTCTTATTCCGGCCAATGGGTGTCGGTGTGTAGTAGTTCCCTTGGTGCTCGTTCTATATTGAAGGTGGAGCTTATGGCTCTTTGATTCGGTTTGTTGTTAGCTCACACATCAATATATCTTTGTCTATTTGTATATGGATTCTCTAGAGGTGTTTAAGCTAGTTATGGGACCGGTTTTGATTCGTCATCCACTTTGGCAGATGATTAAAGAGGTGCGTGGTTTACTTTGTAGCATGGATGGTTGCTTTATTCGTCCTGTTTACAGGGAAGGGAACCAGGTTGCTGATGCCCTAGCTCGTAAAGCTGCTCGTTCTGTGGAGTTCTATACTACTTGAGTTTTTCTTCCTGATGATATTTCTCCTCTAGTCGACAAGGATGCTAGTGGTTCTGTGGCCATTCGCTTGGTTTAAATTGCTTGATACTCATTTGTAATTTTTTTATTTTTCTCTTTGCTAATCTTTTCAGGCTGATACATCCAAAAAACATAATAATAAATAATTGTTGGCGATAATGGCAAAGGCATTTGGACTGAATATTATCTATTAGTTTAAAGAATAAAATCAAAAAAAAATTAAATACACAGTTATTCACAACAAAAACTTCTGGCCATAATAACAATAAATAATTTAAAATAAATACATGAATATATGTATACTATAAATTAAATATCCGCGCTATAAAAGATAAAAGGATGTTAGGAAATTAATAATGAAGAATTTGAAATAAATGCAAACATTCCACTTATTGTTTTATAATTTTATATATAATTAAATTTTCTTAAAACTGTTCCACCGAAATTTTTTTTCTTAAAACTATTAATTTAAAAGAGGTCCAAATAGAAAAAATACCAGGGTCATTTAAAAGAGGTAAGGCAGGGCAAAAGGAATTAGTGTAAGCCGAAAAATATTACCATAGCTTTACACTAATTAGTAAATATCAATTAATTTATTTATCTCACTTTCAACTCCAATTAGTATATGATTACCAAACGCAGTTGGGCTGAATGGTATGGGGCTCTGGCAGTTTAAGCAAAGATCTCGAGTTTCAGCATTTGTGTATGCAAAATTCTATTTTGTGAGGGGCAACCCTTTAATGCTCATCAGATCATCGATGGATTAGTTTTTGGTCCAATGTGGTTAAGAATACCCGGTACACGCCAAAAAGATTATTATATGATTGATTTTGAGATTTATTTTGATTTCATTGGATATATTTGTACATGGAAAAATTTGTGGATTTAAAAAACTCATAAAATCTAATAGTGTTAAGTTTGGATGCCATGCGATAACCCAAACACGTTCAACTCGAAAATTATCAAGGCTTCGTTTGGTAATAATAGACTTTAGAGTTTAGAGTTTGGTTTTAGAGATTAGAGTTTAGCTTCAGAGGTTAGAGTTCCCAAGACCACGATTTGTGGAGAAAATCAGCGATTTCAAATCTTATATTTTCGGGAAAACAAACATATATGAATCTCGTAGAGTTGGAAATAAGCTTTTAGCGTTTGAACCGCTTATTCCAAACGGGGCCCAAGTTGAGTTTGGTATTTTTTTTGAGTTCATCTGATCAAAATCATTCGACCAAACTTGAAAATGCAAAAAAGAAGGTGACACGGGTTCAAGTTGACATAATACTTACTTGTTAACCTAATATCCACAAACAACCTGATAATTCATTACTGACATAGTATATTTTTCCATCTAATATATAGTCATTCTTTGAAAAATAAAATAAAAAAATTAAAGAAAAACATTTAGCATTAGACTAATTTAAATTATAATACCAACTCTTAAAATAAAATTCTCTATAATAACAACAACAATATTAGATGTTTTCAATTCCTCTTTATTTATTTTTCCTATTCCTCTCCCCTTAGTCCCTTACTATAGTTTTTTTGTAGTTTCGCTAGTTTGCTGATATTTTGTGCCTCATGTTTTTCCTTTTTCTTTTTTAAAAAAAAAACAATAATACTACATTATAATGTAGGGTGTGGCTTGTATGCTGTCAACAGCACATACAGGCAATATGAAATGATGGCTACGCATAGAAAAATGATGTCAGAGCAATGAAAAATGATGTCTGTGTGAAATGATGTGTGCGTATGAAAAAATGATAAAATATTATAGAATGGGCAACATCATTTTTCATTGAGCTATCATCATTTTTCATAGCGTGTACATCATTTTTAGCGCTGTCTGTACCTGCGGCAATAATAATGCTAGCACCAAAATCGGACTGTATAATGTAGTCTACATATGTTTTGTTTTAGTTTTCATGTTTATTAATAGTCTTATTACACTACAAGAAATTTCCCATGCGGCGACCGAAAATGCGGTCGGTGGGCTCTGGACACGGGTCGTCCTGGAGCCCACCGACCGTCCCATCGACCGAAAACGTCGGTCGGCGAATTCGTGGTAGGCCGCCATCCGGCGACCAGTAGTCATGCGGTCGGCGGCTCCGGCGACAGGGCCACCGACCGCAATATGGTCGGTATTCTCCGCCGACCACTTGGTCGACTCCAAGTTTTGGTCGGTGGAGAAGATCTGGTCCTCCTGGACCAGCTTCCACCGACCCGGTCGGCGACCGCAGGTTCGGTCGGTGGCCGGCTGAACCGAGACTGTTCCGGTTCGGCCACCCACCTGTGCACCGACCGCACATGCGGTCGGTGGGAGGCTCCTCCCTGCACCAGCAGGGCTGTTTGTGTACAGCCAAACCTGCCAAAAAAAAAAAAAACAAGCCCAAGCAATGTATAATCTTTATCCAAACACCTGCTACAAATCAATCCATTCAAACATCAAACCATCACACTAACTTGAAAAATACAATAATACATCAATCTAGATCAACATACACCGTCACGAAAACATACTCTAATCCACAACAAGTCCAACTAAGTAAAATCACACCAAAACCAAGTCTAAGCACATCCAAGCATACAACCATCCTACAAATATTTCAAACATAAATCCCCAACACCAAATACATAGAAATGCACAAAGGTCAGTGAACACTAATATCACCTCCACCGGTGCCACCTCCAAGGTCATCATCCCCATCGCCACGGTCTGGGGATCGAGGCCCTCTTACTCCAAGTACTCTCTCCAGTTGCTCAGCCATAGTCATCTGTGTCTGGGAGAGCCTCTCAACTCTATCCATGTAAGCCTCAAATTGCTCCTGTGTCACAAACTGTGAACTTGAGGGGGGGGGGGGGGGGGGGGGAGTGATATCGTCAGATGCACCGGGCCTAAAAGACTTCGCAATCGAGCCCATGCCATACACTGCATTGCGTCTGTCATGTCCGCCAAGGACATTGTAGAAGGCCTCATCGGGATCGAAGTGCGGGCCAATCGTCGGGTCCTGGGTCAATGTTTCCGCCACTGCATCGAACTCCTCCTGTATTTCGAAATGAAGAGGAGATGAGTATGGGCAATGTAACTTAATAAATTTGTTAAAGGATGAATGTGACATATATTTAACTTGGAATTGTTTAATAACTATAATTACATGAACTTGTTGTGACCGATCCCTAATCCAGTTGTCCTTTTGATGTTTTCGCGTGTGTGTATGCTCGTGTAGCTCATGTAGATGGACAGTCCTGTTTTGATCAGCTGACTGCAAAATTTAGATTTAATGCAATGTAAGAACAAGCCTCATATGGAACTACAAAATTAAAACAAAAAAAACATGGTGAAAGCATACTAATTTTTCCTTCGTGGCCCGAAATGTCTTTGGTCCAGCAGTGTGCGTCGGGAGGGCTGGTGCATCCTCCTGTCCCCGGCGCCTGTTTAGTTTGCCCATTTTTTATTTTTCCTTAAAAGCCGCTGAATCCCATATACGAGCCCAATTCTGTGCAACCAGCTCGTCTGATAGCATCGGTCTTTTCTTACTCCTGATGTCGAGCGTGTAATCCTTGTATCTGGTATTTTCAAAAAAGTCATATAAATTATAATTGAACGTACAATCGCAAATTCAAAAGAAATTTTAAAAAATACCGCGCAATATTCTTCTTCTCCCACTCCTTCCGGACCGCTAATGCATGCTCTGGTGCCCAACGAGCAACTTTCTGCAGTTCACGAATGTAAACTCAATGTATTACTTAGAATAGTAGATAAATAGCTAGAACTCAATACACAATTGCATCTTACCTGGAACTCCCCCCAGTAGAAGTCCTTTGTCGATTTCATGACTTTTCCCCAACTGATCCCATTCATATCGGATCGCATGGGGTATATGTCTGTAATCTTCCGAACTAAGGCATTCTCGAACTTAATACTGGAAACAATGGAATTTAAGCAATGTAGTCAGCTATAATTACATAGACGTCCGGTGAAAAACAAGGTTGTAACTTCAAAATTAATTCACTTACACCCCATCCTTTGGCGCAATGAGCAGCCTCTCACGACCTGGCTGATCTTGCTGAACAACAGGAGGACCTTCAAGTGCAGACCCCACTGATCCTAACAAGACAACAAAAAATAATGTCATATTTGTAGAATGGAAGGAAACAGTATGTAATATAGTTTGTACCTGGAGTATGAGGGAGAGGTGTCTCTGGAACAGCAGTAGAAGTGTCAGGTGTATCACGTGGTTGCTCCTCCGAGCTGGATGTAGCACCTGGTGTTGAAGTCATCATTAATGGAAAGAATGTAACTTAAGTGTAAAAAATATACCTGTAAGAAATTGTCTTGAACATCATGTTTTTTTTTTTTTGGAAATACCTGCAACCTGTCGTCTAAATGCCTGTGAAGCCCGCCTACAAGCTTCCGCGAGCTGTGATCCTGAGAAGATATATCGAGGTCGGCCTCTCTGGGACCCTGCCCCACGTCCTGAACTCGAAGACGAGCCACCCCCACGATTGGACATCTGTAAAATGTTGATAACAAAAAAATTAGAATTTACAATGAATTTAATAGTAGAATGAAAATGAGAATATATTGTACGAGATGTAACGAATTAACTACATTTCAAGCTTCGAAATCATCATCCGAAGTATCCTGTGAAGGATCATCCGGATCACTCTCATCTGAAGTAGAACTAGTGTCCAGCGAGGATTCTGAACTGCTATGCTCATCCGGCTGAAGATCAACATATTCGACTATATCATCTGTTAATCGCTCCCGTCTGGATGTTATATTGGAATTTTCGATACCAAGTTGCTCTGAAACATCAACTTGGAATGCATCAGTAGGTGATAATGGCCAAAATTGACCATTATTTTCAATCTATTTCCGTGTCTAAACATGGACATTTGATCGTATTCCGGTCTTATTTTAATAAGAAAGCAGTTGAATTTAACAGATTTATGCAAGTTTGTATAAATATTAAGCTGGTATTGAAAAATACAAAAATATTGTTATTTTCAGTAATTTCATATTAAAAAATCCAAAAACATGATAAAAATATTAAAAACCATACACTTGATTAATTTTGGATTGGTATTGTCTATTCGATGGAACGCGGGTTCATTAAATGGAGCACAAACCAAATAATCAAGTGAAATAAATATTATATTTATATTATTTTTATTTTTTTACATTTTGATGTATATATTTTTAATTTTTGTGTTTAGTTATTTCTATCCCCATTTTCTGTTTTAATTAGAGTTAATTGGTCTACTAATCCATTCCAATTAAATGCAGGTTATTGAATTAATTAGGTCCAAAACATTATTGAACCAGTCCAAGCCCAATACAATTTCCAATAGCCCAATGATCCAACCCAACCATCCCAAGCCCAACTCAACCAAGCCCAACCAAAACCTAACCCTAACCCTAGCTTCAACTGCCGCCGCCCCTCCGGCGCCGTCATCGCCGGCGCCGCCGCCGGCGAGGTCCCGACCACCACCATTTTCCTCCACAACCATCGCAGATCCACCGCCACCAGCGCCGCCGCACCAGCCACCACTCCACCGCCGCTGCCTCCTCATCCACCTTCCACAGCCCTTCCTCCGCCTCTCCGCTCAACCACCGCTCCCCGCCTCCACTCGTCGCCACCACCTTGGCCGCATCTCCACCAGTGGCCGCCGCCACTACCTCCTCATTCCAACCACCATGGCAGCCACCACCGCCACCGCATCCTTCCATAACCACCACCATCTCAGCCCCCCATTTTCGCCGTCCAGATCCGCCACAACCCCGGCGGCTCCTTCACCAACAGCCACCACCTCCGAGCTCCCGCGAGCTCTCTCATCTCCTCGCCACCAGCAGCCGTTCCTCGCCCCTTCAACCGGCGACCGCCGCCACCACCATCTTCAATAACTCCGGCCGAGAGAAAGAGAAATGGAGAAGAAGAAGAATGGGAAATTTGAGAAAATTCAAAACCGAGAGAGAAAGGAAGGAGGAACGAGAAAGAAGAAGGAGAAAATGGAGAAGAAACAAGAAAATAGGGAAGAAATCGGTAGAAGCAGGAAGAGGAATAAAGAATAATGGAGGAGAAGAAGATGAAGATTAACGAAAGAAAGAAACAAAAATGGAAGAAATGAGGAAAGAAGAAAAATCTGTGAACAAGGAAAGAGAGAGGCACGTGAGAATCGAGACAGACAAGAGAGAGAGAAAGAAAATTAAACCTTTGTCGCGGAAGGGTACACCGCGACAAAGTGCTCCGCGCCCAAAAATTTGCTCCGCGCCCAAGAACTAGTCTGAGACTGTGAGAGGAGAATCAAGGCACAAAATTTTGTCGCGGAACCATGTTCCGCGACAAAGTGGATCGCGCCCAGGACACAGCTCCGCGCCCAAAAGCAGCTCACGTGATATGTCTCTTTTCAAATTCCACACATGTCAAAATAGCTGGAAGCTCCCAGGACTTGAAGACCTGCAGGCACATGAAGTTTGTCTTTTCCTCCAAGGACCTCAAGTCCCGGCCCCTCCTGGGCGCCATCTTGGAGCTAAAAAGTGTTTTGTCCCTATAGCCAATTTGTTCCGCGACAAAACAGTTGTTTAGCGACCAGATGGGCCTAATGGGCCTAGGGCTAATTTTCCACCTCTATAAATATATCCTCCCACCCACTTGAACAGTAACCTAGCTACACTTTAGTTTAGTTTACTGTTTTGGAGGCACCACTGTGCTCTCCAAAATTAGTGTAGGTAGATGTAGTTTAATTTATTTTCATGCCATGTAGATGTAGATTTTAGCCTAGTTTTAATTTATGCTTTGTAATAAAATAAGTGTAGCTAGTGTTCATGTTATTTTCCAGTTTTATATTTTGTATTTTTGGGTTGAAAACACTTAATCAATGGGTGTGTTTAACCCATTTTTGGTTTTTGGTAATATTGAGAAAATGATTCCCAAAAATATGTCATGTGTTTATTTCTTGGGCTATTTACTGTGTTGTTGCATTTTGGGTCACTTGACCAATTTATTTTTATGTTTTAGATAGATATTTTTTTTAATTTTTATTTATTTATGCATATATTTTGTGTTGCATCACCCATATTGTATTGCACCACATTGTAACCCCACGGGTTGCAATGTAATTTTCCCGTTGTGATCCCACGGATCACCACGCACACCCATGTAATGCAATATTAGGCGTTATGCTGCCGAAATTTTTATAAAATATTTTAAAACCCTTTGTCGCCATACACTCTTGTCGCGGAACCACGTTCCGCGACAAAACCCCTGTTTAGCGACAGAGGACCAAATTCTTGCATTTTGTCTGCATGGCTTTTGTCGCGGAGCACCCTTGTCGCGGAACCACGGTCCGCGACAAAATCTTATTCCGAGACAGAAAATTATGCCTTGCCATTAATTTTGAAACCCTTGGTCGCGAAGCAATCTTGTCGCGGAACGTCTTGTCGCGGAACCACGTTCCGCGACAAAACCCTCGATTAGCGACCAAGGACCCAAATACTTGTAATTTTATTCTGGGAGGATTCTGGCGCGGAACCTCTGTCGCGGAACCACGTACCGCGACAAAATCCTTGTTCCGCGACCAGGAATTATGTCCTTGCCAATTTTTCAACCTTTTTGTCGCTATGCCCCCTTGTCGCGGAACCATGTTCCGCGACAAAGTTTTTGCTTAAGCGACAAAGTAAACCCTAACTATCAAAATATCCATTTCTCTTATTTCCCACCCCTTTGTCGCGAAACCTTGTCGCGGAACCATGCTCCGCGACACAAACATCCATTCCGCGACAAAGTGGCACCCTCTTGCCAAATTTTTATTCTCCACCTCACTCCATTAATTAATTGGACCTTTATATTAATATTTTGAGGTTGAAATCCAATGATCTCAACCCATGATTAATTTGATATAGAGAACTTTGTTCAATTTCCCATTAAAAGATTCTTCTACAAAATTAAACTCTAATGATCTAAGTATATAATCCGGACTGTAATTAATTAATTAATTATGGAATGAGTGATTATTTAGACATGAAGAGTAATTATGGATTTAATTCCATACCTTTGCATGAGAAACCAATGTCTCTCATGCAAGATGACCCAAAAATATTTTTCTTTTATTTATTTTGTCTTTTCCCGTAATGTGTGAAACAGCTAATAAGGAATATATCAGATTAATGTTGGCGGGTATTCCCACACGGATAACTAGCTCGTGATCTGTATATTAATTATTAAATGTTATTTTGCATGGTCTGGATAGTGGCCGGTGGAAGCCTTGGCGGTTCGTCCATCCGGGATTATAATAGCTGCTCAGCTGACTCCTATCCGGATACAGTTTCTTTTTCTTTATCTTAATTTCAAACCTGAATTTTGAGCTGTAATAGTATCAAATGATGTCGATCAACATTACTTGAATAGTATTACAGCAAGAAAACATGTAGGTTTTTCTCTCGTTTCACAGATAGTAGGGGTCTTGATGATAGCGATCACTGTTGTTAAGATTATTCTGCCATCTAAAATCTTTCCATCTGGAATAATTGGGAACTGGATAGCAGATGTTTGCAGTCCAGATCACCCCAGTTGTTTCTGGCACTCTCTTTAGCCAAAATTCTTCTCATCTCCGGCTATTTCATCTCTGTGTGTCAACTTCTGTCTAAACCCACCTTATATTTTGGGTTATTTAATTTTACACTTCTCTATAAATTTATGCATGATATTATTATGTAGATATTGTGGTCGATATTATTTTGGGATCCTTCCCTTGGACACAGGAGTCTTGATTCTAAATCAGATGTTTCATAATAAATTTCCAACAAAAATTCCTTTATAAAATCCGGATCTGAGTAAGGGATAAATTCGACAGTTATGACTAATTCATATCCGACTGGGGGTTGATTTTGGGAAATTAGAAGCAGAGTCAGCGATTAGGTCTCACCTAGACTGAAAGGGTCTGTGTTCTTATTGAGAGTCTAGTACCTGATAGGGAATGATTTTCAGATTTATTATTTTCCAAAATTGCTGTTTGTTGGAAATCTTGTATCAAATATTGCACTGGATCAGATTCCACTTGGATTCCGATAAGGTGTGACAGATAATACTAGAGGAACAACATTCGGGCCTTGGTTATTTTCTAAGATAGGGTTGAGTATTCTTTCAACTGCTATCTTCTTCTGCCAAAGCCTATTTTTGAGTCTTGAGTGAGTGCATCCGGAACGAACTAATTTATTAGTTCGTTTCATTAGTTTGTATCTCATAATCACCCGACGGGAAGTGAACACTGCGAGCGGTTCACCGAGAATAGGGAATTCTTGATCCACACCCGGTCATTCTGACTGGGGGCTTCCTTTTACTACCAGGGTCAGACTTTCAAAAACCTCCGAGTGATAGGATTTTAAATGCTTTCATTACCGCTTTCTTTTAACTGCTTTCGTTAGAGGTCACTCGGTTGTATTGAGAGTTGTGTAACTGCTACTAGGACAGAGAGTTAAGGGATAGTTCAGGGCTTGATTAGAATCTTTGGGTGTGACATGGGGGAATGATAGCAGTACTTGGCATCTCAATAAATGAATTGTCGGGTGTTGCTTGTCCACCACAGATAAATAACATACCTCTGCGCGGGGGCAGTTGAATATCTGTGGCATCTTAGATTTTGTTGTCTTAAGGCATGTAAATCCTTACTGTAAGTACCTGTCTGTTAAAGGGAACATAGTATAGGAAGCATGAGAGTTAGCTAACTGATGGATTATCCCAAACCAAGATCTGTGTAATTAAAATGGAAGTTTAACTGTGTTTCATCTGAATCTTGTCCAATCTTTATTCTTTTCTTCCTGTCCCTTCTGTCATATTTTAAATCTGCTTTCTTAGAATAATCTTAATCGCTTTCTTAGAATAATTTTATTGCTTTCTTAGATTAAATTTAATTCGCTTTCTAGAATAATCTTATCTGCTTTATTTTAATTGCTTTCATAGCTTAGTTTAAATTATGTCAAGTAGTTTATAATCAAACACAAACTCAAATCGAGTAACCGAGTGGAAAATCTTAGTAAACGGCGTGGGCCCTGCTTCCATCGCACATCCTCCAGTGAACGATCCGGTACTTACTATAAATTACTGCAATTTTTGACTCCGTGCGCTTTCGGGGGCACAGTTTCTTAACACGAGTAAATAAAAAATGTGATTCTTTCAGAAAATACTCATGTAGTGGGAATCTGCCGAAAGTTTCATGGTAGGTAACCTTATGACATGAAATCATGAGAAGTATCATGGCACATATGCCGGGGACCCTCAGTGTGACAGGCTGAAGGTCAATTTATCCCGGTTGTATCATGAGATTTGTCAAAAGTTTCTTGACATGAGAGGACTGCAACGCCATTTGAAATTAAAGCACCCCACCTGAGTAATAAAAAGTGATACTCTTAATATATCCCTAAACCCCTACCTATGAATCATAACTCTTTCATTTAATAAATTCAATCCTGATCTATTTTATAGAAAAATACTCGTGTTAATGAAATTTGTCAAAAGTTTCAGTAGGTTCTTCCCCGGGTTTCACGGTTATTACACCTCTAGGTTTGACTTTATACACGGCTACCCACTCATTCCTGCTCGCAATTGGTCTCGTGGTGGGGAAGGATACATAGCACACCTGTGCCGCTTGAATAGCAAAAATGAAAGGTTCGTAGACATTCAAAGACTTAGAGATGTTGATTTCTACAAGCTTGTAGTTTGTATGAGTTCGCGTCCCGATCCCTTCACAGTTCACACGGATCAAACCATCTACATTTGAATAATGTAGTTTGCTTGATAGGCAGTGCGGGATACTTTACGACTAAAATCTCTTCGATAATGCCATAGTAGTCACCATACTCAGATGATGTAATGCAAACACCACTGTTATAAGTCGATCTATGCCTGCCATGGGCCTCTGTGTGAAATTTCATCCCATTTATAAAGTACATAGGATATGATGTACACATGGGAAGTGGGCCCTGTGCTACGTGACACATACATGGATTTTCAGGTGGATTATCCATAACATAGGTCTGAAACCACTTAGGAAAATCGTCCGATATAGCTCCCCAAATTTCTGTCTCAGTTATTTCAGGGCGTTCTTCTTGCAATTGCTTCGAGAATTTCCTATAATAAACAACGACCTTAAGTATCATCCAAACGTTTTGAATATTGAAAACATTTATCGGAAGGATTAAAGTTCACTTACTCCAAATACGGCTCGATCTCTTTGCAATTCATCAGTAGGTATTTGTGTACAGCTACCAACTCTTGTTCGGATAAACGCCTCTTCTTTGACTTTCCTTGTGCACGTCCCGCATGTTTGAATACACTAGGAAGGACTTCGTCATAAGGAATGGTGCCACCGTCATCATTCCTAGGTACATTTCTCTCTCGGGTGAAAACATGCTTCTCAAAGTAATGAGAACAAAAAATGGAAGCCTCCCGAACCATATATGCGTTGCAAATACTACCCTCAACATGTGCCTTGTTGCGCACAGTTCTCTTCAATCGATTCAAGTACCTATACGAGATTATTTAACGCAATTTATCTTATAAGGAAAGGAAAGTAAAGTTTTTCATCGACGGGAGAACATAACGTTGAAAAAAAGTTTACCTTTCATAGGGGTACATCCATCTGAACTGAACGGGACCGGCAAGACTAGCTTCGAAAGGTAAGTGGACGGGCAGATGTTCCATACATTCAAAGAAGGCAGGTGGGAAGATAGTCTCCAACTTACATAAAACAATTGGAATGTCTATTGCCAACTTCTCTACATCCGCAACTTTGATTGTCTTCGCAGTCAAGGTCCGAAAAAAATTGCTCAATTCTGTTATTGGTTCCCACACACTTTTTGGAAGTAGCTCACGCCATCCAACCGGTAGAATGTATCTCGCTTCTCCTTGTCCATCGTATACACTGCTTTTGGATATCTGCCTGTACGTGTGTCCCTATGCAATTCAGGCCTGTTACACAAGGTCACAATGTCCTCGCGTGCCTTGGCATTGTCCTTTGTCTTACCCCGAACATCTATGACAGTGTTGAAAATATTTTCAAACACATTATTCTCAATGTGCATGACATCCAAATTGTGACGTACCAAATTAGTTTTCCAATACAGTAGATCCCAGAAAATACTCCGTTTTTTCCACCCGCATGTCTTATTGATTACTGAATTCTCCACATCTGCTCTTAATTCTGTGACACGGCGTAGGCCCAGCGTTTCTATTTCTTCCAACACTTCTTCGCCGCTCTTATACCTTGGTGGCAAACCGTGTTCCTCACGATCCTTCTTGAATTTAGCCTTATCAACTCGAAAGGCATGATCTGAAGGAAAGAATCTCCTGTGAGTATCAAACCACGACTGTTTGCCACCCTCTTTAAGCCTAATAGATTCAGTTTCGTCCATACATACCGGGCATGCAGTGTTTCCATATGTGCTCCAACCTGACATCATAGAATATGCAGGAAAATCTCCAATAGTCCACATTAAGGCCGCCTTCAGCTGAAAGTTTTGTTTTGAAAATCTGTCGTATGTTGTGACCCCCACATCCCATAACTCCAACAGCTCGGCTATTAAGGGCTGCAAGTAGACATCAATCCCCTGCTTGGGACTTGACTTCCCGGGAATAATGCATGTCAGGAACATATACTCATCCTTCATGCACATGTCGGGAGGGAGATTGTAAGGAGTTAAAATCACTGGCCAACATGAGTATTGCGAACCTGACTGACCAAACGGTTGGAAACCATCCGTACATAAACCTAATCGGACATTACGTCCCTCAGAACCAAATTCTGGATAACATGTGTCAAAATGCTTCCATGCCTTTGAATCGCATGGATGACACATCTCCCCAGTCGACCCATGCGTATGTCCGATATGCCAAGACATGTGCTCCGCCGTCGCCTCCGATGCATACAACCTTTTTAATATGTTTTTAAGGGGGAAATAAAACATGTACTTCCGTCCAATCCGTGAATTAGAATTTGTATCCTTGTACCGATGCTCGTCACAAAACTTACATCTATCTAGTGTTGCTTCTTCGCGCCAAAACAACATACACCCCTTCACACAACAGTCGATTTTCTGAACAGGCAACCCCAATCCCTCAAGTAGTTTCTTTGCTTCGTAAAAATTCTTAATCATAGAATTATCATCAGGGAGTGTATCAAGGATGAGTTGGCATAAAGTATCGAAGCACCTTTCAGATAAGTTGTGTTCGGCTTTAATATTTAACAACCTTGCAACTGTTGACAACAAGGTCATTTTCTTGCAGCTGGGCCACAAGTCTTTGTCTGCGGCCTCTAACAAACTGTAGAACAACTTCTCTTGTGCATTGGGTTCCTCGGGTTGCCTCGGTTCATCATCCGGAGTGCGTGGAGTAGTGTCGGGAATACCAAATCCCATTCCTTCGTACACCATTTGAATGTAATCATTCTCATGAGCACCCGCAGACGAAGTGCCAACATCATCAGTGTCGTAATACCGACTAAATTGGTGTGTCTCTCCGTGACACGTCCACCTTTCGTAGTTAGGGATAAATCCATGTGATTGTAGATGATACTTGATGTCATTGTCAGTTTGATAACATTTATTCCTACATTGCCTACAAGGACACCTTAATTTTCCCTGGGCCCTATCGACATTGGGGTTTCGATGAGACATACGCAAGAAAGATTCAACTCCTCCTATAAATTCGGATGTAAGTACTCCAATTTCACGACGACCGCAGTACATCAAACTACGGTCCATCACCTACAAATATGGCAAGATGCCACTAAAGGGAACTAATTTTCATCAATACATTGTGTTCATTTACTTTCCAATTTTATTTAAAGTTTTTAGTATCACAAGGAAACCATTTTCAGTATGCTACACAAACTTAAATTTTTAAAAATATAAACCACATCACTTGTAAGAATTTAAACTACTTTTGCATTAATATATAATGTTTGGTAAGAAATTTATGGTTTATAACCCAATATGGAAAGTACTTATGCATCGATACTAGTATATTAAATAGGAAGCTTAGTTAATTTAAGTCTTATAGAATTAATGCATAACAATACTAAAATATATTACCTTGGTATTGCAGAGATTGACGAGAAACGCCCGGTGAGTAGTGTACCGCTTACGAACTAGAATCCCAAA
The DNA here is from genome assembly GCA_030278955.1 of Hygrophila difformis. Taxonomy (NCBI): domain Eukaryota; kingdom Viridiplantae; phylum Streptophyta; class Magnoliopsida; order Lamiales; family Acanthaceae; genus Hygrophila; species Hygrophila difformis. The sequence goes on along the minus strand of JAOANR010000001.1, from coordinate 27,505,640 downwards.
TGTGTCTGATAATATGAAATATAAAGTTAAAAAGAGAAACAAAAATAAATAAAATAAAAATCTCACAACATAGGCTCATCCAAGATGTTCAAACTCTAGAACAATTAACCACATGTGCAAGGGCAAACATGTTCAACTCCTATACATAGACTTAACAACCAAATTATTCATTCCAAATTAATCACAGAATACCAAATATTTATTCTCCACTGTGTATTATATTGTTTAGGGTCCGAACAAAAACAATACATAGACTTAACGTTCAATACTACATCCAAAACCACCTAAATCCATTCTACATCCTAAGATTCAACTCCAATACGTCCATATCAACAAATAATAACAAGTAAACTTAAAAAGGACATAATTTTCTCATACGATCTCCAAATCTAGCATATCATATATGAAAATTAATCTATTCAACGAGAGAATCGTGTTTATGTGCTCAGAATTTATGAAATCAAAAAATTCACTCCGTAAACCTCAAAAAACAGGGGCTGCCAATATTTTTTAATATCAAATTTTTCGGTTCTATGCTAAGGAATCGACGAATCATCATATATACAGGCATTTTAGGCTATGAAACAATTACCAATCATATTCAAAGAATAATGAAATATAATTCCGAAAACACAATAATGTGAGAAAAAAAAAATTCACACAAATGAATGCAAATCGTAAGAGCCTAAGTGTGACAATCGATTACCTCAATCGAGTGCTCGAAAGGGAAGGAGGATGGCGGAGGTGGCGTTCGCAGGCGGCGGTTCCGGCGACACCTTCGGGCAGGCGGCAGTGGTGATGCGCGCGGGGTGGTGGAGGAGCGGCAGGCGAGCGGGAGGGAGGTGAGGGTGGTTGCAGCGGCGGCGGAGGCGGTGCTCAGAGATGGTGGCCGCCGGTGCTCGGGTGGCTCTCGAGTGATATGGGCTCGGTCGTATGGTGCTCGAATGGAAGGGCGGCTCCGTCGGCGGTGGAGGTAGGTGGTCGGCGCTCGGATGGAGGCGCCGGGTCGCCGGTGGTGGTCGGCGGAGGGGGGTAAAATTGATGGAGGTTAAAAATGGAGGAGGGGGAGTAAAAATGGAGGATGGGGGCGGCGCACAGGCTTTCACCCCGATTTGGGGATGAATTAAATCCCTAGGGCACCGACCGCACACGCGGTCGGTGCGGTGGTCGGTGCCACCGACCAAACCGGGTTTGGTCGGTCCATTGGTTGTTGTGAGTCGCGTGGAGTCCCAACGGCTCTTTTGCCACCGACCGCTTGATGCGGTCGCCGGACCGGTCGGCGAAACCGACCCGTGTTTCGTCGGTCGCTGGATCCGGTCGGTGGACGAAACTTTTCTTGTAGTGTTAGACCAACTATTTCTTTATTTTTACTTTTTTTGTTTTTCTCTCAACTCACGCGCAGATTGAATTCTAGACAAATTAATATTATATAAAATATGATAGACATCAATTGATGCTAGATGTTTGTAGTAAAAGTTTTCAAAGTTGTTTGGTTTTATATTCGTGAATGAGAGAATCTTACACTCCTATACAATCTCACAACAACTGTTCAATCCTACAATTATCTTATCATGATCCACTAGTTTTAAAATCCTACAACGACCTTATACATTTTGAGGGGATAGAATTGTAAGATCCTACGATTAGGACTGTAATTTTAACAACCTTGTGTGTGTGCAAGGAATCACCATGAAGCAAGGCAAATTGAGAAAAACAAGAAATAAATTGAGCTTTAAAATTAAGTCATGTCTTATGTCCTTCCAAGAAGAAGATAGCATAAATCTGATTTACTGCTTTCTCTATCCGAAAAAACTAAAGAACAATCCCCCGTCTGATTATATATGATTACGTGGTTGTGTAAATGTATACCTTGTGTTGGCGAGTCTAAAATATATATTTTTTTTTTTGAAAGGATGAACGAGTCTAAAATAATTAATCACCACTTTAGGTTTAGGTTAGTCAATACAATGTGACCAATTCGGTTTCTGTGCAAAATTATTAATTACAACATGATGCCTAGTAATCTAAAAGTGATGGCAGATTTTATCCATTATTTTTATGGCTTGGAGCATCATGGTGCATATACAACATTCTGCACCTGGTCCCCAACGTGACCCGTCCAACGGAAAGGCCAAAGCATTACAACACGTGTTTTTTCTAAGACTTGGCCGCATGTATTCTTGTGTGTATTGTTATGTATGTATTGTTTATTACTTGCACATATGACATTTTTATAAAGCCATTTTCTACATATGAATCTCAAACCCGATGTATATTTTGGTTCGGACAAATTGCTTTTTTTTTTTTTGGTCCTTTCTTTTTTTCTTTTTGGATGATTCTAATAGTTAAAATTGGGCTTGAAAATTAAGTTTAACTCAAAAATCCATACATCATGGTTTAAAAATATACTTATTTAAGTTATAATGTTGTTCGACCGCTTACCAAAAAAGAAAAAGAAAAAGAAATGTTGTTCGACCAAAACTTCACCTTAACTTCAAGATTATTATGATTTTATTCATTTTAGATGATTCTGTACTACTCCCTCCGTCCCAGTAAAGTTGTCTGATTTGAGTTTTTAACACTGTTCATTATTCAACTTTGACTCAATTTTATTGCAAAATATATTTGTACAAAAAAATAGTCGAGTTGGGTCTTGTTAGATTCGTTAGTTTTAGAATATTTATTTTATAAAATTTTTAGTTGTATATATTATAAGATATTAATGTTTAAATAAGTGCATTGGATTGTGTGGAGAAATCAAACAAGACAAGTTAGTCGGGATAGAGGGAGTATTTTATTTTTTTTTGGTACTTTCCAAAAACCGTTAAATTGCACTTATAATCAAGCTAAGCTAATTTTTCTTGAATTTTCCATGTGGGACTTGATTGCCTGCTCGAGTGTGGAAATAGTCAATGTTTATTGAGGCATAAATACGTGTTCTTTATTTATTTTTTAATCTTGTAGCTGTAGGTAGGTTTGGTTTGTTCTAAAAACACATACTCCTTTCCTCGGGCCAACATTTTCGAGAATCAAGTATAAAAGTAAACGTGACGATAAAATTTTGTTTTTAACAAAAGAACAAGAATAAAAATATTCTTATAATTTAAATCATATTCTTAAAAAGAGGAAAAAGGCATACGTGGATGATACGAAATAGGAGCATATATACTGAAATCTTCAATCGAAACATTGGAAGAATATAATATGAGCAACCATGGTGCAAAATATACCATATAAATTAACAGAGCCGTCTCGATCTTTTTGGGGGCCCGGAGCAAATCTATTAGTTGGGCCCCTTACATTGATAAAATTAAATTAATTCATAACTATAAAATAAAATAAATAAATCATAAGAAATAATGTAAATATAATAAGAAAAAAATTGAGTATTATAACAAATTTATCTTTGAAAACAAATACACTATTGAAAAATCTTGTCATGTATTGTCCGCATTTTTCGAAGTTACTTCATCCATTAAATTTTTAAAAGAAAGTTTATCTAAAATGTTATTTTCAATTGCCATCAAAGCTAGTCAATTAAGTATTTCTTGCTGCACTTAACTGTGCAATTAAAATTTTAGTAAAAAGATGAAGCATGAGGGTTGTTGGGGTTTGAAAGAAAAAATTAGAAAAAGATGAACCAGAGTTAGAAAAGTTGGAAAAAACCGAAATCGAAGTTGAGAAAAATTGAACATAAATACATAGAAGTATTAGTATTTAGTTTTTTCTTAAAAAAAAATGGGGCCCCTAAAATTTGGGGGCCTGAGCGAGCGCGCCACTCGCTCCCCCTCCGAGACCCCTCTGTAAATTAAAGTACTCACGTGGGGGGGGGGGGGAAGCTCATATGTGCATTAACTGTAGTACTAATACTTGTGATACTTGATATTCTAATTTTTTAGGAAAATATTAACATTTAGAGTGTTGCATTAACTATATAAATTAGGAATGGATGAAGAGAATGAATATGAGACCGAGGAGGAATAAGAGGCCAAGTGGGAAATCGAACCCCAATTATAAGTTGGAACTCATAGGATTTGATCACTACGCTAAGTTTTCATCCCCAATACTTGTATGTTCTAATTGAAAGAATTCTCAATTATACTTCTCCATTTTTTTTATTTTTTTTCTGCCTCATTTGGGTTTTGACTACTATTAGTACACACAAGTTAAAATAGTTAAGTACGATCTTGTCAGATTCGTCTCGTCGTATAGTTTGTAAATATCCAACTTTTACTTTTAGAATTTTTATTTATATCGAACTTCATTTATTAATGGTTTAAAATGTGCATTGGACTGCGCGTTGGGTGGATCCGTAATAATAAAAAATAATTGAAAAAAACCGAAGAAGTATAATATTTAATAAAAAATTGAAGTAGTTTTTTGCCCGCACATAATGTTTGGGTGGTTTTTTTTTTTTTTTTTTTTTTCAATATTTTGATTAATTTAAAAAGTATAAATGAAATTGCATTATCACGTTTTCTAAATATACATCTTTAGATAATTCGTTTTATGATTATATTATTATTGCAAAATAACAGGAAAACAAAGTATAAAAAATGATACTTAAACATCAATGACATCCATAATTTGTATGAATATCCTATGGAATGTGTTTGTCTGCATCCGGAATTCCGAATCCTTAAGGATCCGTTTGGTTGGAGGGATCTTAGATTGCTTATGAGAATGTAATTGCTCCGAATGTGAGATTATTGGGTATATGGGATTGCTAGCAATCTTATTTTTTCATGTTTTAAGATTATTGTTTTTGGTTAAATTGTTAATATTAGATTTCCAGTTCTCATTAATTTACAATAATGCTCTTATATTTTAATTGAGCAAATTTTAAAAATATATATGTCATTTTGTTATACAATAAAAAATATTTTTAACATATTTAGTTTTTTAAATATAGAAAATTTTTTATAATAATTTCTTTAATAATATTAATAATTGAATTTAATTTATCTAAATCTTTATTATATTTATTTTATATATAGGAATATAAATAAATTTTAAGCAAATATGAGAATAAATATTAAAAAAAATATATATTTAAAAATAATCTAGTATTTTAAATTCTTTTTTTAAAAATTAAATTTCATATATTATCATTTTAAGAATATAAAATATCTCAATTAATCAAATCAATAAGTATATAAAATATGAGGGTATAAAAGATAAATTAGTATAAAAATAGGAAAAATGAAGATAGTGATATTAGAATACCTGCTTTCTGAGTGGGAATCACATTCCCACTAAAAATATCCAAGATTCCCACATCAGTGAAATGTCACATCCCCCAATGAAACATGTCTCGAACCGAACATAAGCATGTCATTCCATAGCCAGATTCCCGGTGGGAATCTTGGATTCCCCCAAACCAAACACCCCGTAAGAGTTTTCCTCCATTTTCTCTTGCAGCAGGCGAATGTTGGTGCTGTTAAATAAACGAGCATCATCGAATTCGGCTCATTCATTAACGTAACCGAGGTCGAGCTCGGTTTAATTTTTGTAAAATAAATGAGTCGAGTAGGCTTGGCTCGATAATTAAGCTCGTTTAAAATATATACTAGTAATAATTTATAAATAAAGTTCTATAAAATAAATTTAAAAGAATTCAGTTATAGTTAATTTATGATTAACGAGTCGGTTCGGGTTTGCTCAATAATTAAACAAGCTGGAGCTCGTTAAAATTTCAAAATGAGCTTGAAAATCTAATACTCAACTTGCTGGTTGTTTAACTCTAGTTGTGACTTGTGACAATACATTATACTCCCTCCGTTTCCAAAAATTGAAACGGACCCACAATGCACGTAGTCCAATGCATATTTTAAACCATTAATAACTTAATTTCAGTACAAATAGAAATTCTAAAAGTTTGATATTTAAAAACTATTCGACGAGACTAATCTAATAAGATCCCACTTGGCTATATTTTAACTTATATAACTATAATAAAACTTTAAGTTAAAGCGCGTACGTGAATAGTGTCAAATTTCCAACGTTTCAACTTTTAAAAAATGGAGGGAGTACTTGGGTTGACGGCCTTATTAGTTGTTTGCCCCACTGGCTCCTTCACTCACTGCTGACTGCCCGTTAGCAAGGGTACTGTGGTAATATCCAAGTGGGTGCCTGGATGGCGGACACGTGTCAAGTAATGCGTTGTGAAACTGGAAGTAGTATTGTAATAATGAATTTGGTCAAGCGTCTGTTTTAAGTTTGTTTTTCTTCTCTTTCAGCAACCTTTTTTTGAGGCGAAAGTATTTTTATTCTTTCCAAAAATCAAGCTAGAATCCGCGTTACAATGATTATACACAATATAGTGTCATCCACTAAACACACCCCAGCCCTTAAATTTAATCTACGCAAAAGACACAGTATTCAATGCTGATACATAAAGCCACAGGACATAATCACCGCTGAAAGCAAAAGTCAAGGACTAGGGAAATACATTAGATGAGCAACGGACGTCGACGGAGGCATTCCATCAATCCCAAATAGGAGGATTATCTAGTGACACTGCTCCCAATATCTTTAGCTACTGCCTTCAATTCAATGTATCCCAATGACAATCCCACAAACTTACTTTAACAACATATCTCCCCTACATACATTTCATACCCAATGTATTACAACCGAACAAGGGGGAAACTAGGGGCCATGTCTAAAGGAGATAGAAATAATGAAGCAGGCAACGGGAATAGAGGTAGTGAAGCAGGCGGAGGAAGTTGCGACGGGAGTGAAACATATATAGGGAATTGAGGAACTAGTTGGAAGTCTTCACATGAAATCCAAAGACCAAAATTCACAGACATAAATTTCTCATAGGCATAGACTGCACAGGCACAGGCAAAAGATATACATACATAAAATTTGCCTGACGCTCAAAACTCAACTCTCAACGTGCTTTTAGAGCTAATTATAGGAATTACTCTCTTCTTATTTGATTTTTTTTTTCTTTTTTTTTTTTTCTTTCTATTTTTTTTCTTTCTTTTTTTTTTTTTTTTTTTTCTTCTTCTGATACTTCATCCTCACAATATTTCTGCTAACATAGATAATCCACCTGCCATTCCACATCAAAAGATTAATCTACACCATTCCGTTCTAAATACCCGTCATGCCCAATCAAGACAACCGCCCTGTACTTTCTAATAAGACTATCGCCCTCCCTTTTGCACACTCAACCAACCATCTAGCTTGTTTCCACACCAAGCATGCCTCTGTGTAAGGATTTTCATATGAAGATTACCAGTATTTCCATCAATTCCCAGTAGTATAGGAAGCTGAAAACAGGATCAAGAATGGGCTGTTAAGAGTTTAGACATGGTTTGGAGACGTGGAAATAAGGAGATAGTTAACCTGGTTCAGTATTTTAGACTATTGAAAGATCTAGCATGGTTTGGGGCTATTGAAACATCAGACATGGCTTGGGGCTGCGTGGTTTAGGGGTATAGGCAAGAAATATGAAATATGGAATAAACGAGGTCCAAAAGGATCAACCTAGCCCCCTATTGGTTCCAATACAATGGCATGAAAAAACATATGCAGGATAGACATAGTTCTAAAGCAAGTTATAGGGATCAAAATGAACACCACATTGCACTAATCACAGGAAGCAACAGAGACTGATCTCACCGAGTACACTTGTCCTTAATCTTTCAGAGTTTGATGCAGGAATCAATAATCCTTGTTCTGTAGATTGGATGGCCTTTCACAGTCGTTGGGACATTTAGTAAAACAATACCCTTTCCACAATTCCAGCGTCCGCCAACCACGCACCAGCCTTCTCCGAGGAGCAACAGCAATAGCATCCACCTGAAAAAAGAACAAAGTGAAGAAACAAAGCAGCAACATTCCCCAAACATCGCTACACATCCGCCTTTTTGTTATGAATCTATAGGATTCCTCCTTAATTAGATCTCATTCTTCCCCCCACCACTACAATGGCTGCCAACAACTTTTAACCCCTTTCACCAGTTTCGAGCCCCAGCCCTCTCAAACCAAAGCCTGCACCATCCCTTTCCCATCTTTTATATCGCACCACTCACTAAATCCCCGAGGGCAGTCCTCCTCCCACCTCCTCGCCTCCTGTTATGGTAAAATCTTCACTATATTCATCACGAGCAAAAGCCTCCAAATAGAAGAAGCCCACTGACATTTCAAAGACAATCACCCATGAGCACAAAACCCCCAGACCACATTTGCCCTGACTCAAACCACCGTAAGTAAACAACATTATTTCACCCACCGTGAGCAAAACTATATCAGTATCAATCCCACACAAAAGAACGTCAGAACCATGTTTCTATCACACCCTCCCCTATTGCCCCTTTTTTTGCCCATTTATCCGCATCCGCATTTCTTTCCCTTAGGATATGTTGAAATCGGACCTCACCCGCACATTCCAAAACCGTCGCTATTGGTCCCACAAGCTTGTGCAGTCTCCACGGCATTCTTCCGAGATCTAATAACCAGTTAACAACATTACTCGAGTCGCATTCGAAAACAAGTCTTTGCAAAGGGAAGCCTTGGTCCCTAATTAATGCTTTACAAACCCGACTAATTGCCGAGACTTCAGCCTCTGTGGAATCTGCCACCCCTATCGAATCAGACAAAATGTAAATTACCTCCCCACATTCATCACGAATCACTCCACCAATGCCCGCCGGCCCCGGGTTCCCAAGGGAGGACCCGTCCGTATTTATTTTCCACCAACCCTTTTCGGGACGTAGCCACACCAGCCCTCTCCGAGACTCTTTAATCTGTCTCCTAACAGATCGCACCATGGTTTCTGGAATCTGCCTCTGTATCTCCATTAAGCTATATCCATTATTAAAACCAGCGGCTTCCCACCATCGACTAGCATTCCATTTAACTTCATCAAAGGCTGCTCCTATGTCAATAGTGTTGCCATTGAACACAATGTCATTTCTGGCTTTCCAGATTATCCATATAATAGCCAGACCAATAGTAATCCATCCATCCCATCTATTTCGAATAGAGCAGTTTAGTATCCACCAATCAATCAATCCCTCCACCATGCCGGGAATAACCCATGTAATCCCAAAGAGAGCCACCCCTTTGTACCATAAGTGACAAGCAAATTCACATCTACAGAAAAGGTGATCCACCGTTTCCACCTCCTTTTGACAGCAAGGGCAATAAGCATCTTCAGTCCGGATGCATCCACGACGGAGAAGTATTTCTCGTACCGGGAGACCATGTTGAATAACTTTCCAGACTAAGATCTTTACTTTCATCGGGGCCTTAATTTTCCAGAAAACTCTCCACTTATGCTTTAATGTCGCATCTCCTGCCCCATCCATCTTCTCCCAGCAGGACCTAGTCGTAAACACCCCATTTCCTTCCTTTGACCATACCACCCTATCCTTAACAAAACGGCTCAATTGTGAACGTCCAATCACCGTTACAAACTGTTCCCAAACCTCTGATTCCCAATCGAACAATCTTCTTCTTAAAATGATGTTCCATTTCCAATCCATCCCCGACCAATTGCCATACTCCGCAATTTTCCCCCCTTTATTTATGGCCAAAGCATAAATTCTAGGAAATAGCACCCTCAATGGCCCCCCCTCCTCTACCCACACATCTTCCCAAAAACGAGTTGCTTCGCCATTCCCCACCAGAATCCGAAACCCAGCTCCCTGGACTGCCCCACCCTGCTCATCCCAAGCCTTAGTTATATTTCCCCAAAGTGATCTACATACCTTTGCATCCGGGATCAGCGGGGCTTCTTGACTGTAATATTTTGCATCAATAAGCATCTTCCACAAGGATTGCTCGTTACCAAATCGCCATTTCCACTTTAACAGTAAAGCCACGTTAAACTTCTTGACATTCCACACCCCCAAGCCACCCTCTTCCTTGTGACAACATACTTTATCCCAACAGATAGTATGTATCTTACGACCTCCATCCACCTCGTTCCAGAAAAAGCTTCTCTTGAATTTTTCCAGCCGTTCAGCCACCTCACTAGGAACTTTAAAGAGAGACAAGAAATATGTCGGTAGAGCGTTCATAACAGACTTAATCAAGCACACTCTCCCTGCCTGCGATAAAAGTCGCCCCCTCCACCCGGCCAATCTTTTCTCCACCTTGTCCAACACTGGCTTCCAAATCGACAACCCGTTAATTCTACCTCCAATTGGAATCCCCAAATAAGCCATCGGCCAGGCCCCAACCTCACAACCAAACAAAGCAGCAGCATCAGACAGAATATCATCCGGGCAATTGATGCTAAAAATTCTACATTTCCCATAATTAATATGTAAACCCGTAGATAGAGAGAGACATCTTAAAATTCTTTTAACAACCAAAACTTGAGAAATCTCCCCTTCGCAGAATATAATCGTGTCGTCCGCATATTGGAGGTGAGTAATTTCCATACCCCCTGCTCCCACTTTCAGCCCTTTTAGTAGTCCCAAGTTCTTAGCTTTCGTTAGCAATTTATTGACAACTTCCGCCACCAACACAAACAGGTATGGGGAAAGCGGGTCCCCTTGCCTTAACCCCTTTTCCAGCTTAAAAAAACCTGTTGGCGTACCATTAACAAGCACTGCCGCTGATGCCGAAGTGACACACTCCATAATCCACTTGTTCCACCTTTCTCCAAAACCCATGGCCTTCAATACCCGAGACAATGATTCCCACGATACATTATCATATGCCTTAGCAAAATCCAACTTTAAGGCAAAACCACGTCTTCCAGATGCAATGGAAGAATGAATAACTTCTGCCGCAATAAGTGCACCGTCTAGGATTTGTCTTCCAGCTACAAAAGCCATCTGAGAAGGACCAACTACACCAGCAATGACCGATTGAAGCCTTCTCGCTAAAGTTTTAGCTATAATTTTGTAGACACATCCAATTAAAGAAATTGGCCTAAACTGATTGAATTCCACTGGGTTATCCACCTTTGGAATGAGAGTGATGAACGATCCCCCTATGTCCTTTGGTAATTTCCCATCCTGTTCAAAACTATTGAAAGCCTCTACCACATCCCCTTTAACTACCTCCCAAAATTTTTTAAAAAAACCCATGTTAAAACCGTCCGGCCCCGGGGCCCTATTGCTATCACAGCTCCAAACTGCCAACCTTATCTCTTCTTCCAAAAATCCCCTCTCCAAACTATTCTTTTCCCTCGCACCAATTTGATCTAACCCAATAGATCCTGCATCAAAAATCTCTCCCTCCTGTTTGGCAAAAGCGGATTTGAAGTGAGAATAAGCCAGCTCTTTAATCTTTCTTGGATCATCAGTTGTCTGTCCATCGCAATTAATGGCACCAATATATCCTTTTCTCCTATGAATTGCAGTTACTGCGTGGAAGTAACTGGTATTAAGGTCCCCTTCTTTCAGCCATCGGACACGTGATTTCTGAGCCCACCTTCTTTCCTCATTCAGCAACAACCGTCTCAGTTCCCCTTTAAGAATCCCCCCTTCAAACCCTGCCTCAACCTCTCCAGACCTAACGTGAACACTATCTTCGATCTCCCTCACCTTTGCCATTAATTCTTGAATCCTCTTCTCCAATCCCCCTCCGCCATAGCCCTCCCATTCCCTAATTTTCTTCTTTAACATCTTCAACCTCCCACTAATCTGGAAACCTCTGCCTACCTCCCTACTTCCACCCTCGACCCTCCAAGCATCACGGACAAGTTCAGGAAACCCCTTTTCACTAATCCAATAATTGTAGAACTTAAAAGGTTTAGGACCCCAAGATCTCTCCCCAAATTCCAAACAGACCGGGTAGTGATCCGACATCACTGAGTCCCCTTTCCGTTGAACAATCTCCCCGTTCAAAAGAAACCACCCTGGTGAGACCAAAAATCTGTCGAGCCTGCTACACGCACGTCCACCCCTCCCGAACCATGTAAATAAGCCCCCCTCCATCGGCAAGTCTACAAGTCCTGTTTGATCAATCATATCTCTAAACTCCCTGATCGATCCTGCATCCGCACTATCCCCTATTCTTTCATACTCCGCCGCCACCGCATTAAAATCCCCATTGAGGCACCAAAGCTCCCCATTAGAAGTCGCACACTTTGACTTAATAAGCTCCTAAAATTAAGCTCTTTCACCTCTATTGTTTGGCGCATGTACAGTGATAATATTAACCGTCCCCTCTATCCCGCGCATAGACCCCCTGATCCAAACAAGTCTGTGGCTTGATTCCACCATACTAAAAGAACAATAGTCAGCATCCCATACTATCGCAATCCCCCCCGCATTCCCGACTGCCGGTTGAAAACCAAACTTACAACCCCTAGATCCCCAGAGCCTCCAAATTAATCTCTCTTGGATCTCAGACATCTTAGTCTCTTGACAACACAACACCGTTGGCTTCAACTTCCTACACAACCTCAGTACAGCCCGTCTTCTCACCCCCCCGTTAAGCCCCCTGAGATTACAAGTAATGATACGCATTCCTAATCTTTAACCCCAATACCGAAACAAAAGCACCCCCCTCATCTGCCATTCCCAACTTCCTTTACTACCCTGCCGACTGCCTCTTCTCTTCCCACCAAACACTTCAACCCCAACATTCGTGCCATTTCCAAAGTTGTTTCTGCCTCCATCCAATCAACAAGCTTAACCCCCTTACTTGTTCTTATTGTTGAGAATTCAAGTCTAGCAAATCTCGGACCACCCTCCCTGTCGCCCGCCTTAGCAGTGTCTCGTCCGCCAATCCCCTTCGGCACCATCTTCCGACTCCTCCGACGCCCTCTACCTCTACGTTGCATCCCTTTCTTTCCCCCAATCACCTCGGCCAAAGCTTTCTCAACCCGGACCAATTCTTTAAAGACTTCAGAATTGTAGTTTTTCCCCGCACCATTGATATCAACTTGATCACCAACAGTTGCAGTATGATCGCCACCACTCCCACCTGTAGCCTCAACATCTCCCACCGATTTTTGAACATCATACGAACCACCTGCTTCCCTTCGTCTAGCCATGACCGGAAGACCCATCTCCGGCCTATCCCTAACACCCCCAATTTCTTCTACCCTAGACCGCTTCTCCTTGCCCTCACCCTCACCCACTTCCCCACTTGGTTGATTCAATTGAATCACACCTATTGAGAGATCCGCCCCGGCAATGACTTCGTCTGACTTCTGATTTTTCCTAGCCATGGTGGAGGGCGATTCCCCAACTGGATCCACTTCTAGCACCTTCCCAGCCTAATCCCCCTGCTCAGCCCAATCACCCCTCAATTCAACACCAAGAGGCCCATTTTCTGTAGGCCCAGCCAAGTCCTCATTAGGCTCCTCTCCCGATTCAACTTCGGCCCAGTTTAGGCTACCTTCATTCGGCCCATCCCCAGTTGTAATATCCTCCTCAACCGATCTGACCACCTTATATCTATCTCTCCCGCTGCTTTCTTGGAACTTTCCACAGCCTCCATCTTTAATGGTATCATTATCCTCTACCACCCTTTTTGTCAGGCTCACTTCCCCACCATTAGCCGACATCGCCCTTCCCACTTCCCCATCTACCGGGGTCCTGGACTCCCCATCCTCCATCCTTTCTGATGTCCCTTCCTCTGCATGGCTCGGACACGTTTGCAACTCCGGCAACCTCTTTCTGATCTCTCCTGAAGCATCCTCCACCACCACCGCTTCACAGAAATTTGTTGCTATACGTATCTTTGAAACTTCGTTCCCGACTCTAACCATTAACTCCGATGGGACGGAGGCCATTTCGTTTAATGCCACCAATATTCTAGCTCGATCAAATCTTTTCATCTGAAGAGTCTCTTTGTCAATACTGATTACCTCTCCCCATCCAGCCACTACGTTCCTAAAGTTATCTTCGCTCCATGCTGAAAACGGGAAACCAATAATATGAATCCAGACTAACGATTTACGAACAATGGTATGTTCATTCCACCTCCTTTTCCACCTAACGGTATGGTAGTCCATCCGGTCTGCTAAGAACTTCTCCCTGGCCTCTAGATGTTTAAAGACGACCATCAGCAAGTGTCCCCCCCATATATGATCTCTTCACAGTCATTATGCTCGCCATAAACCCAATCTTGGAACTCGCATAGCCCTTCCAGACTTATCAGTTCAACTACTGCCGCCTTCTGCAGTTTTTCAACATCCTTTTGCACCACATTAAGTTCAATTGCCTCCTCCACTCTGCTTTCATGCACGGTCTTCCGAACCCTAGTAACTTCAGCGTATGATCGTTCATCCCTCCATGCATTGTAGTTCACTGACTTCCTTATCGCCTCCTTGTTAGTGTTTATAGTACCTCGTTCGTGCCCCTGTTTCGGACTCTCCCTTGGCCTTACATTGGAGTTCCCTATGCCCCTGCGACTTGGAATAGCCCAGCAAACCCTCAAAGCCTTCCCCCTCCAGACTCTACCATTCATCATTCTGATGACCTTTTCTGCCTCCTCTTTTTTGCAGGCCCTTTCGAACGTCGCTCCCCACTCCTGCATGGCATCTTCCATTGTTGGGTCGCCTAGTGAAATTCTCCTGCCCACCTTGCCTCTGAATCCCTGCATGATGTCTTCCACTGTTGAGTCGCCTAGTGATATTCTCCTGCCCACCTTGCCTCTGAACTCCGGTCTCCTTCTCGCCTTGCCTCTGAGCTCCGGCCTCTGAACCCACACCTTGCATAGTTTTGTCACTCTTTCAGCAACCTTAATCGAATTTTGATGGTTTTGGTTTGGTTTTGTTTGGTAAAACTTTTTTACTAGTATGATATAATCTTCAAACTCGGAAATGGACAACGACGCTACCAAATCATGACAGGTTTTTAACCATTTGTATGCTTTTCAGCAGTTGTATATTGTTCAATTTTATTCTTCCATTCGAAACGTGTTGACATCTTCTGGCTAAGATACCCAACAAGGGCTTTCATGAGGGAACCAGAAAAAGAAAAATAAATAAATAAAAAAACTGACGACACAGAAAAACTACAATCAATGAATGCATGGTGACTGGTGAGACACTAATTAAAGGTATTATTAATTTCATTACACAACATGTTTTAGTGTATACGTATATAAAATGTCGTATTGCGATTCTTGTAGATCAGACACAATAGAGATAGCATACAGACTTGGCTCTTACCTGTAAGTGCATACATCACATAAATCACGGTGTCCATCACACCATAGACGCACAGGGTCCTAGGCAAAGTAAAATAGTAGGCCTAAATAAATCTGACATATGCTAATAAAAGAGAGATTACTTCCATCATAGTTCAAACAAATCATAGTTCACAAAATGAAAGATTACTTATAACATACAGTACCGTTGAAGTAATTATAGGACACGTCTGAATTGAAGTAAGCTGCAAGACAATTGGAAAGATGTAGAAAAATATGAATAAATAAAAGAATCCGAACACGTCATCAATCCAATGACATGCATGCTATATATGTTAAAAGTAGTTAATTCCTAATCCTTGCCCACACACCTAGAAGCTTCTGATCTTGTTACCAGGGGGTAAGAATCCAACAAAAATTACATTAATTTACTTCTTTTAAAACCCTAACTCAGATCTGACTAAAATTAGTACTACATTCAATACTAAGAACAGAGCATGAATACCTTAAACAAATCGCTCAATAACTCTAGAAACCTTCAGCAAGATTAGATTTTTACATCAAGAAAAGTAATTTTTAGACAAGAATTCATCATCATTAGAAGCCAATTTGCCATTGATGACGATTCAATAGTTACCATCAGTTAGCCCACAGATATGAGATATCAAAGCACACCGCACACAGAAAGTAAAGATATTCAATTTCTGGACACATTACAGATATCAGCAACAGCAGCAGAGGAATCGCAAACAGATCACAAAATCGGCTTTATTCCTCTTTAATTTCAGTCACAAAATTAAAGAAAAGAAACGGTAAATTTTGTTTAATGAAGGAAACGACTATAGAGATTCCGGATGAGAAGAAGAAACGAAGGGAAGAAATAAATTACTGTAACAATTAATGCCCTGACTTATACACTAATAGCTTGAATTGGGGCCCTAAAATGCAAATGGACCCTGGGCAATGGCACTTTGGGCCTATGCCCAGGGCCGGCCTTGCATAGACACAGTTTATATGACAACAGTTTGTAATATACCCACATCATGGATCATGATTCTCATAACACCATGTTACGCTTACATCACATAATATACTATAGGCATCACATGAATATAAGGTATTTGCATAGTGTAATATAAATAGGGGTGGGCAAATGGGTTGGATTAATCGGATACCCAAACCGAACCTGAAAAAATAGTGTGCTCGGGTTGAATTTTTAAAAGGAAAAACCCGGAGTTGGGTACCCGAACCCGAAGCTAATAGATCGGGTCGGGTATTGGGTTTTATAGTAAACCCTAATAGCCCGATCGGGTACCCGATTAACCCGATCTTTATTTTTTAAAATTATATCCAACTATCCAAGACCAACTCCCATTTAGAATAGAGACTTTGTTCTTTGAATGAGAGTTTGGAGCCAATTAGCCAAATATCAAATATTTTATGTACTTTTAATTTTTATAATAAAATTATATAGATATAAACGATTTTAATCAATTAAAGACAAACTGCTCATTTTTCATTGCAATCAATATCTATATACTCCCTCTGTCCCATTTGAAATGTCTCATTTCATTTCTGCACACAATCCAATGCACTTTTTAAATTGTGAATATCTCAAAATATATACAAGTAAAAATTATGTAGAATATATATTTTAAAAATACACGATTAGACGAATCTAACAAGACCAAACTCGACTATTTTTTTTCAAATATATACTTACAATAATATCGAGTCAAAGTTAAACAATGAACAGTGTCAAAAAGTCAAATGAGACATTTGAGCTGGGACGGAGGGAGTATTATATTGTGGGTTTGCTTTGTTTCATAATGTGGTTGTAGACATCATTGCTTTTTTTCATTGTTATTTACCCATTTTTTTATTAGAGAACTTAAGAAAATAAAATAAAATAATTTTAAAAAGTGATGGGTACCCGAGGTGGATAACCGACCCGATCAGGTATGTCTGGTACCTGCCATTATCGGATAATGGTTGGATAATAAATTTTTAAATCCGAACCCAATTAACCCGAACCCGACTAAATTGAACCCACCAAACCCGACCCAACGCCCCACCCCTAAATATAAATCATAAAACCCTGTAGGCATCACATAAATCATGGCGCACATCATATCATCTGACGCACACATCACATGAAACTCTGTAGGCGATTTCAACCATCCACTACAAACCATACTTCCAACAATATCACATAATTAATCGTACACATAACACAAAGTTTTGATATCACGAAAATCATGTGTATCACCATACGTGCACATTCAGGTACGTGCACTTAATCGTCACCTGATTAGACATATCTTTATGTCTTAAGACAAATAGTTTTATGTAGATCATAAATTTCAATGGTAAGCAAGCACAATTCTGTTATGTACAAGACTATTGAAGAGTCCGTATTTGCAGATATAAAAAAAAAATAAAATATCTGATTTCAAGCAAATGTATGTTAATGTTATTGATTCTTTATTTATTTTATTATGTATATTTTTATTTTTTGTTTTGGCTTCTTCCATTTTACCCTGCAGAATTTTTGTTAATGGTTGCATTTGATCAATTTGCGGTAATACTATAAATTATGAAACATTCAAAAAAAGGCCAAATTAAATCAAATTAACTATTTATAAAATTCTCTATTTTTTTGGTGCAGAATGTATTCGAACATAAATATGAATATGTTAATGTTAGTGTAATATAACTAGAGGTTATTAAATTTTATATCTTATATTGATAGATATAGTTTTTATTTTATTAATAATATTATTAAATTTTTGCTTAGGACACCATGCACAACATCATGATATAATGCTCTTAAATTTAGTCAAGATTGGGATTCTAATTTAAGTACTCCCTCCGTTCTGCGAAGTTTGACAACTTTCTTTTGGGCACGGTAATTTAGGTATTATGATTTAGTAGTTAAAATGATGTGGGTGTTTATATTTAAGCTTCTAATAAATTTTGATACTGTTTATTGTTAACTTTGACATAATATTATTGTAATGATGTAATTAGAGAAAAATATTCAAGTGTGGTCTTATTAGAATCGTCTAATCGTGTAGTTTTAGAATATACTTCCTCCGTTTTCCAATACTTTCTACGGATCCACACTGTCCGCAGTGCAATGCACATTTTAAACCATCAATAACTCAAGTTCGGTACAAATAAAAATTCTAAAAATTTGATATTTAAAAACTATAAGACATGACGAATCTAACAAGACCCACTTGACTATATTTTAACTTGTATAACTATGATAAAAGTTAAAATCAAATCAGTCCAATATATACTGATATAATTTGCAATGTTGCAAATAATAAAAAACGGAGGAAGTATATTTTATACACTTTTCATTTGTATCAATTTTGTAATATTATTCTCATCCAATTTTTTTTTTTGGTAATATTAAGAATTAAAGAAATGTAAAGGTCTTTATTATATATTAAGGTAAAAGTGCATTTGAATTTGTAAATAATAGTAAAAGTGAATATTTTTAATCAATTTGACAACAATTAAGATCTAATCAAACTTATGAAGTATTAGTTTAACTTATCTAAAAATGAAAAATGGTCCAACTTCGTGGGACACCCCAAAAAGGAATAGGGGACAAACTTCGTGGGACAGAGGAAGTAGATATTAACTGTGCAAACCCGTAGGGTCTGCTTGGCATCGTGCTAATCGAATTATTCACATTTTGTTTTGTTTTCGAATTAACCTTCGAGTCGAATCAATCAATTCAAAGACTAATAAATGGTTCTTTCATAAAATTCTGTTGAATAATAAGAAAAATGGACATTTTTTTTTTTAATTTCTTTTTATTTTTTTTTATTTATTTATTTTTTTTAATCTGGACAGCCAAAAGAGGGTAAAAAGAGAAAGGTAAAATGAAAGAAAGGGAAAAATAAGCCAGCACGTAGGCGAGCAAGCCTATCACTGGGGAATAATGTGCCAGCCGCATCTATATATTGCTAGAAGAAGCTTCACAGCATCCAGAAGGAATGCACAAATTGTGAAAAAAAACTCACTGTCTGCGCCGAACTTTCGTAACCCATCTACCACTCAATTACCTTCCAGCAAAATATAAATATGCTTAATCCTACAAATGTGAAAAATCCCTTCGAAGACCTTGAATTTAATTTAATTAACATTTATTTTAACAAGTGACAATGACAAAGAGTGGTGGGAGTCAAAACCATACATAATACAAAGGGATAAGAGAATTGATATGAGACCGGATGATAAATCGAACCCCTAACCATGAAGTATAAATTAAGGATAGGAGACTTGTCTATATAGCCAGCGCGCCCTCATCACAATTTAATCAACATTATTACCTTACCAAATTTCTACGATTTAGAAAATTACTTATCACGCTTGTTTTTGCCTTTTTTTCTTTAATTATTATTATTTCCCATAAAAATTGTTTATCATGTTTCTAATTAACAAACGTTTCTCTCAATGAAAATTTCTCAAAAACTTTGCCCTGTTTAGAAGATCTTCATTGGCTGCAGCAGTTTGGACTTTGGGCTGTTTGAATTGTGAATTTTCAATTAGCCTGAGAAGGCCCAATTGCATGACTTCGTGGGTTAGTTTAAGGAAAAAATTCCAATTTGGAATTTAATTTGGTGCCATAAATTTGCTATGATTTCTAAAATGGTCCCATCGACCTTAATCACCTATATTTTCTGACGTGGTACTAGATTAGTGTAAATAATTAATTTAATCACGTAGGTGTCACGTAAGCATTGACCGGATTTGACCTACAAATATTGATACTTTCCAACCCATTTGCTACATACTTAGAGAGTGGGAAGGAGAGCATTGGGTTAGAAATATAGCTAGAGTTAGAAAGAGTCCACATGTGTAGGTTAAACTCAGTCAATGCGTACGTGACATCTACATGGCACAATTCATTAATTATTTACACTAATCTCGTACTACGTCACCGAATGTGGATGATTAAGGCCCAATAGGACCATTTTGGAAACCATTAGCAAAGTTATGCCACCAAATTGATATTTTTTTTCCCCAAGTTTAAATATATAATTTTGAAGTTTAAATAATGAACCGTACATACTCAAGTTCAATGCAACAATATCATACGTATTACAAAAATACAACATAAAATTATTTATAATGTATTATTTTAATAAACACTTCCTCATTTTTTTTTATTTGCTACAGACTCACAGTCCATGCAGTCCAATGCACATTTTAAACTATTAATAACTCAAGTTCGGTACAAGTAAAAATTATAAAAGTTCAATATTTCAAAACTACAAGAACATACGAATGTAACAAGATCTCACTTGGCTATATTTTAACTTGTATAACTATGATAAAAATTGAGATCAAAACAATCTAAAGAATAGTGGCAACATTTGCAATGTTACAAACACTAACAAACCGAGGAAGTAATAGTGATCTTTTTGTAAAGTTAATGTAATTATGGTGTAGTATAAAATAGTCTATTATAAATTCATAATGATATTTATTCCAATTATTTTAATTTGATTATACTTGACAAATTTTTTTAATCATGCCTATTTGATGCTTACATATTTTCGTTGTTCCATTTAATTAGCATGTTCTTACCACTTCCACTTCATGTTACACTACAAGAAAAGTCAGGATTACTGACCCCAAAATGGGGTCGGTAACAGGGTTTTACGGGTCGTTTAGGCCCTTACCGACCCCATTACCGACCCCAAACCCGGGTCGGTAAAATACTGGTAGGTAATCCAAAACCGACCACGGGAGGTTGTGGTCGGTGGCTTTACCGACCCCAAGTGGGTCGGTAGAATTACCGACCCCATTACCGACCAAAAATGGGGTTGGTAATTTAGGGACGGGGACCTTGTGGTCCAGAAATTACCGACCCCATTACCGACCCCAAATTGGGGTCGGTAAATCTCTTATATGAAAAAATGTGTTCAGGAGAGCTCGAACCCACCACCCCAGCCTCACTTAGCCACAACCTTAACCAGCTGGGCTATCCCTTTGCAAGGCCAATGAGAAGCCGCCACGTGTCATATATATTAATTCCTCCTCAATGCTGAAGAGGGGATTCGAACCCAGGTGAAGAAGATTTCTCACCCGCGCGCGCCATCCGGATACACAACTTTTCATGTTATCATATGCAATTTGTTAAATATATATAGTATTTTTATATATAAAGTGGAAATTAATAACTCAAAGATTAATATTAAAATTGATATTAATTAAATAAATAAATAGAATAATCCATTAATTAAATAAATGTAAAATTAAATTAAATGGGTAAAATTAATTAAAACAATAATTAAATTTAATAAAACAGAAATCAATATGATTAAATATTAATTAAATTAAAAATTTTATAAAAATATTAAATTCCATAATAAAAATTAACAATAATATATGCAAAATAAAATTCAATAATTAATATGAATAATTCGGTCGCTAATCTATCGGTAATAGCGATCCAATATATTCGATTGCAAATTTTGGTCGCTAAATTGACTTTTTCTTTTAGTGAATTAAATTAAAATATATATAAACTAAAATTATATTAATTAAATAATAAAAAATTATTAATTAAATGAAATAAAAAATAAAATTAATTAAATCAAGAAAATTGAAATCAATAAATTAATTAAAATAATAAAATTATTCAAAATTAAATTAAATATAAATAATAACATAAATTTATTTTTAGTAAAAATACTATAAGTCAAAAATTAAAATAAAATTAATTAAATAAATTATTGAATTCAATAAATAAATAAATAAATAAATAAATAAATAAATAAATTATAAAATAAATAAATAATTAATTTGCTCAAATAAAAAAATTAATTAAATTATATAAATAATCAAATAAATATTGAATAAATATAAAATAAATAATAAAATAATGGAAAAGAATAAGAAAAATTTAAAAAAAAAAAATTGAAAACAACTACAGACCCCAAATTGGGGTCGGTATTGGGGTCGGTAACAGTTACCGACCCCAAATGGGGTCGGTAATGGAGTCGGTAATACCGACCACATTAATTTTGGTCGGTGTTCTGGTTGTCGAATGCCCCGGGTCCCAATAACGGCTACATATTACCGACCCCAAAATGGGATCGGTAAATCCGACCCGTACTATGGTGGTCGGAAATTGGGGTCGGTAATTGAGTTTTTTCTTGTAGTGTTACATGATCCTTCAAGCATGAAGCATCAACATTCTCCTTTAATTTGAATTTGTAGAGACAAAAAGTACAGCCGATAGGCCTATCGAAGGGATCTCATATAGTACTTCATAATTGATGGTATGACTTTTTATGGCCAAATCTTCGGAGTATTACATCTATAATAATGCGAGAAAAATTATTTCCTCGGCATGTTCCCAGCCTTAAACATATTTACAAGATGATGAATGAGATAACCGTTCATAAGGTGATCATCATGTGCATTTATAGTTTAGTAAAATTATTATATAGTTATTGACTTATTGTACATCAATCCGGTTTCGTACAACGAACTCCTTAATTAATTTGCACAGCATACATCATATATAAGATAGCTCTTCCATCATATATTTTCCCATCACGCAGTACATCACCATCACACGGAACATCTCTTTGATAACATATATAAAGACTGCATGTACAGGTGTTTGCACTCCATCCTCACCCATTGTACATATATATGTATTAAATTGCATTTGAAGTTTTCAACTATATTTACAAACAAGATAGATGAAGACAAACAAGACACACGTGTACATGCAAACTTCTGGCACATCAAAATCTGGCAGTTGGGAATTGGAGTGGAGTTACTCATAGTTCTTGTCAACTCGTCCAAGAGGGACGACTTGATTAAAAGTCCTTTCCGTGAGGTTTTTTCTTTTTCTTTTTTTTTTCAAAAAAAAAATAAATAAAAAAATTGAGTGAAGCTAAAGCTAGAGAAGAGGTAGTGGGAGTTGGGCGGGGATACGATCGAATCCTCAATTATAAGGTTGAAAGACATGGACTTAGCCACATTAGCAAGTCATCATCGTTTTTTTTTTTTTTTTTTTTTTTACGTGTGACTTGAACTTATTGTTCATAATTCTATTGTCAACTTATAATATTATAAAAAATAATATTTAATTGATACTCCCTGCGCCCCGTTCCGGTAATACATACCATAACTTCTGGACACGGTGTTTTAGCACTACAAGAATTTTATGTTTTAGTGACCAAATTTTTTTGGTGTTTGTTCACTAAAGAGGTTATTGACTGAATTTGCAACCAAAATCCGTTAGCTACCATAGTTTTAGCAACTGAAATTCGTTAGTTACCACAATTTTAGCTACTAAATAACAATTTCTCTAGTAATATAGGTGGAATGTGTTATTGTGTTAAAGTAGAGTAATTAGATTATATGAATGTGAGTTGAGAAAAAAATGAAGTAATTAGTTGATACGATGTTTTAGTTGATGTTTATATATTAAAAAATTTCTTAAAAGTACACTATGACAATTGTAGTGAAAAAAAAAAGGATGGAGAGAGTATATAATATTAAAGAATTTAATCAAGCCAAGTCCTAATTTGTCAAAAAATTTGATGAATTGAAGTCATACATGCATGCATGGTGGACTACTCTCAACATATGTACATACGAAAGAGACTCGTGAACAAGGACATTGATTAATTTGACCTAAATGTAAAGGACTAGTATTTGATGGGACTTTTTACTTGTACTTGGACAATTGTGGATACGTTCAAGTCAGAAAATTAAGTATAAGTGACTTATGAGGAAAGTTGCAAGATATGAGAGAGAAATTATGTCGGGGAAAAAAAAAAAATCATATCACATGCATGATCCCAAAATTGTGAAATTATGGGGATAGGACTTGTCTTATTGATTAAGTCCATTGACTTCTGATCTTTAGGTTGTGAATTCGATTCTCTACCCGACCCCCTATCCATCTTCTTTATTCGTTCGTAGTTTGTGGTATAAACTCCCACCATCCATTTCCAAGCATGTATAGGCTGTTAAACAAGAAAATAAAATAAAATTGAGAAAATTATAAATACAACACCAAAAAGTAGAGAAAATATATATTCTACAGAACATAAAAGGAATTTGCCTTATTATTATTGTTTGACTTGAGCCATATTTACCATCCTAATAAAGTCCCGTTCTTACCCTAATTGTTAAGGTCATAGCTATGGAAAGAAGCAGTGCAAACAGAAAAGTTCTTGGGAGTTTTCGAAATTAGTTTCTAGTTTAATAATTCTTTTTAACTATCATAAAAACTCCAACTACTTTTAAAAATATTTTATATAAAAATAAAATTTCCCGCCTCCAGTCTACACCTCCTAGACACCTCCTAGAGCTCCAACTCCTAACAAGGCAACTACAGTGACATGAGCTGCAACTACTTGTATATAGAAAACACCGTTGTCGTATCTTTTCACTTATTGAATAAAAAGTTTTGCAGTAAGATTGTCTGTTACAAATAAGTGATAAAGCCCCTTTTTATCACATATTGTAGAGACCCGAGAATCCATGGCCGCGGAGGGTGGGGGTGGTGGTTATATGGAGGAACAATGCAACAAAGGAATATCTGAACTATGTAAAACAAAGAAAACTAGCAAAATGAGAGAATACTTAAAAAGTGTTATTAGAGGTTGTAAACTTTGTTATATATAGTATGAGTGTACTATTATGAATATATACCAGTTTTATTACATATTGCGTTTTAAATTTTTAATAGGTCTTGCAAACAAATGATTTATATGTTTGAGAGGCTTGTTGGCATTGAAAAAAAAAAAAAAAAAACTTATTAACAAAAGATGAGACAAGATAATGCGTTTAAAAAAAACCCCATAAAAACCCAATCTTAAAGCCACCCAACACAGAAATGGCAGCCCTATTCCACATTCCTAATTTTACCACTCTCAAACTCCTCTATTTCCACCTCCTGACAGGCCGATCCTAACAATTTTTGGGCCTGAGTCGATTTTTTAGAACGGGCCCCAATTTTACGACAACACTACTTATAATATAAACAAATACTCCCTCCGTTTCTTTTTAAACGTTACGTTTTGACTTTTTTACTGTACATTATAGTACTTTGACTTCTATTTTTATTATAGTTATTGAAGACAAAATATAGTCAAGTGAGATCTTGTTTGATTCGTCTCATCTTGTAGTTTTTAAATATCAAATTTTTAGAATTTTTACTTATAACGAATTTAAGTTATTAATCATTGAAAATGCACATTGGCATACGTGCAAATAAGAAGTGTAACCTTTAAAAAGAAACGGAGGTAGTATTAACATAACAAAAAAAACGAACAATGTGATATTTAAATACTATTTCTACTTATCAAAAGACTACATATGTTCAAAGTCATCACTAAATATTAACTCGTCTCACAGTTTTAGCTAGGGATGGCAATTTCACCCGCACCCGCCCAAAATCCGACTCACCCGATCCCCCAAAATGGATGAAAATCCGACAAAAGGTGGATTCTTATAGGGTGATGGGTGGATCGGGTGACGGATCGGGTCGGAGATGGATCTAGGCTCATCCAACCCACCACCCGATCCATCATCCAACCCACCACCCAAACCATCCATCACCCGTTATATTTTTATTAAATATGGATACTCAATATATTTTAGTAAAAAATATTAACATGGTTTTTCCTCCATTTTTTTTATTACATGGTTCCTTCCGCCATTCCAATCTTTCATAATTCCCCCGTAATTACATCACTCATTGCTAAGGAATGCCTTATCGACTAATCTTCCTCATGTCAAGACTCATGTTTTATAATTTTTCGTTTGACCCTTTCATTCTTAGTGTTAGATTCCTCCACTTTTGGATATTATTATTTCGTTTACACTTCGCTTCCATATAGCAAATCAAGTATGTTTCCTAAAACTTTACGATGTTCAAACATGAATTAACTTTGAATATTAATGATTGCAAGTTTATGTATATTTTCAAATCCATTATTCACCCGATCCACCCGTTTCACCCGTGGTTGATGGGTGGATTGGATTTGGGTTGAGTTTTAAATGGATGATGGGTGGATTGGATGATGAATTAACACTATGGACAGAGGTGGATTTATCCTTCTCCGATCCACCTCCGACCCGTTGCCATCCCTAGTTTTAGCAGTAAAAATACTAATCAAGTTACTAAAACACGTTATGACTATGATATATATATATATATATATACTAATTTTTTTTTTAAAAAATGGGCCCCTAAAATTAGTGGGCCTGAGACCATTGTCTCTTCTGCCTCCAAATAGGCACGGGCCTGCCTCCTGTCCTCGAGCGGTTTCCCCGTTCAACATCACCAATCTCCTCTCCGGCCACTCCGATCTCTCTGATTTTAACTCCCTCTTCTCCTCCACCGTCCTCGTCGCCTATCTCGCCGTCCGCTCCTCCCTCACTGTCCTCGTCGTCCCCAATAGGTACCTCCACGCCGCCGGGTCTCTCCGATTTTAACTCCATAGCATTGTCAATCCAATTTACCCAACCTTAGCCACAGGGCAAAATGGGGCAGGTTAGTTCACTGTCAATATCTTCCCTACCAACATCTCATTTTGAAATGGAGGGCTTCATTGGAAGAAAGGAGTGCGAAATTAATGTCGGATCTGGAATGCTGTCGAATTTGTTCTCCATATAAATGGCCTGAATTTGCTCACTAGGGTGAGGAAGGATGCACGCAGGGTTTCAACCCGAGACCCAAAGTATTGGGTTGGGTTGGATTTTAAAGATCCCATTAGTTGGACAATAAAAATGCTAACTCCTTTCATTTATAAGTCATTTAGAAGCTTAATTGAAGAAAGGACTATTTTGCATTTAATTAAGAAATATAGAGGCCTATATTGGGTCAAAAATTAGCAAAGGAGGGATTCGGATAATTGGAAAAGAAAAATGACAATTTGGTAATTCTTCCAATTTGTTTGTGTACATTGTTATTCAAATGTGATGGTAATTTATGCTAGCTAGGGTTGTGTAGGTTTGTGTATTTTCTTTTGTTTTAATTTGTTTGTGTTTTTTGTTATATTGTGGTTAATTTGATTGTTCATACATGGTTTAATGGTGCAAGAATTGAAATTTTTAAATGGAGTTAGAGATTTTTTTTAAGCCATCAATAGGCATGTAATTCACATTTGGACCGCTAAAGACTAAATTATGAAATTGAGCGAACATGGGGAATTCATGCCGCTTTTTTAGGTCAAATTGATCAAGTCAACGTCACAACGGGCCATGTGCGCGTCACTCGCCACACATATGATGCTCTGGCCTAAAAAGTGGAATAATCCTCTTTTGGTGGCTTATTTTAGGTTTTTTATTTTATTTTTATTTTATAAAAAAATAAAATAAATGATACTTCATCCGCCTGTTTATTTTTGTCTCACTTTCATTTTTATTGTCCTTCACAATTTTATTTATTTTTTAGATTTAATTTGTTTAGTGTTATTTTATGTTTTTGGGTGAACAAGTGACACCAATTGCGTCGGCTAAGAAAAATCTACATAATGGGGGAGAGAAGGAAGAAAAGAAATAAAGCAAAATCTAACAAAGCTTATAAGCGTGGAAACCACACTCCTGCCATATCTGCAGCCAAAGCAAGACGGGTCTCATCTAGTCGAAAGGCCCATATCGGACAATAATCCTCAGTATTCGCGTCTTGCTTAGCTAGAAGGTCGGCTACTGCATTCCCTTCTCGAAAATATGATACCAACAGACACCCGGTATATGAGCTTGCGACTCCTGAATCCGCATAACCAAAGATGCGGCCAATGGCCCTCATCTGCCACTACAAGAAAATCGTCCATAGGCGACGAACGGGGGCGAGGAAACAATTTTTCGTCGCCTAGAGGCGAGGACACAGGCGACGAAATTGAGATTTCGTCGCCTTAGAAAAATTTGATTTTTTAATTAGTTTTTTTTTTTGTCTTAGCGACGAAGGGGGCGAGGACTTGTTGTTTCGTCGCCACAGGCGCGAGGGTTAGGGCGAGGAAATGTGTTTGTCGCCTTGTTTTTGGATTATAATAACCCTAGCAGCCCGCGCCTTATACAGATTCTTCAATTCGATTCACACCACGCACGACTCCCTCTCTCTCCCACCCTTCCCTCCAAAGCCGAACCTGTCGCACCAAGGCGTCCAGCCCTCGACCACCGGCGGCTCCTACTTCCGGCGACGGACGGTCACATTCCGGCTTGCTCCGCCCTCCTTCTCTTCGTCTCCAGGTAACTGTTCGATACCTTCTTCTTGCTATAACTTTGTCTAATACACCATGCCGGGAGATTACTCAGGGTTTTGGATTAGTGTTGGTTATTTGGCCGAGTATTACTATCAATATTGTTTTGGATGGTTGCATTGTCAATTTTTTGTATATTGAGAATTACTACGGAAGTAATGTTGTTTTCTTTACTTTTGCCTGCTGTCAGTTGTTCGATTTTTGTTCTTGATTTTCTCGGTTGTGCTGTTTGTACTAGTAGAGTTGTGAAATGGTGTTGCTCTTGCAAAATAGGATCGGTGGGGTACCCTTGATTGTTAGTCCTATGGTGGATTAACATGGAGTTCAAAGCATTTGATTTGATCTTTCAATAACATGGAGTTTGATGAGTTCAAATGTTTGTCTCATATCAATGCTTTAAAGTTTGACAAAGCTGTCATTTAAAGTTTTGCCTCATATTAGTGATTAAAGCTCCTTATGATCATTTTTTTTCCCTTGATCATTGGTATTCTCTCTTTGAAAATTGGCAAATGCGGCTTTTGTCCAATTTTCTGTATTTTTTTGTTGGGACAAAGGGTAGAATAAGCACGTTTTGAAGGCAGGATTTGAGGGGTGATCGCTGCATGAATGAACCTTCAAGATTAGTGGTGGCAACTGGGTCAGCCTAAACCTTCACGAATCCAAAAATTATGTGTATCAATTTACTCAACTCATAACATATCTAGAACAAACCAGGAAAGTTAATGCAAAAGGAATAAAATAGCATTAACCCTTTCAAGCTTGATAAACTTCAATAATGAGACCCCATCCTCCCCTATGGAACAAGTGTAAAACATGAAAGAAAACAGAAGACTAAAATGAGGCAATCAACCAAAACCAAAACCATAGAATAAAATTAGGACAAAGAAAAAGGGGGGTGGAACAGGGCCATAGGTAAAACACATGTTCAAATTGATGAAAGTTACGAAATACATTTGGAGTGGCCTGGGGTATCAGGATTGACTGGTTAAGCATAGATACAAACTGAAATAAAGACTTCTACAATACCACCTTTAATTTTTGTTTCATACATTAAATAATGCACCTGAATAAAGTACAAAAAAAAAACCAGTGTATTACCAATAGGTGTTAACAGCTTAATGCCACAAATTAAAAGAAGCATATCTTTCTTTAGGGTACTTCCTTGCTGCTTCAAAATTATGAAGTTTCATTTTTTCAAAAGTATCCAGATGCATAGTGTTGAGATGCAAGTATTGACATCTGCACAGTGAACAAAATCATTAAACCTAATTGCAGTATAAGACAGAAAAATATAGATAAACTTCTGCTAAATCTTATTGAACCACCTTTTCGCTCAGTGGCCTACGGTTATATGGTTGTTCATGTTCCAAAAACTGGAACAAAAGTGTGTGAGCTGAATTAGCAACAGCAGCAGCAGAACTAGACGAACTTATGACAGATTGATCTCCCAATGAGAGCCGGTTCAGTTGTTGCATATTCAAATTCAAAAAGGATTTTGCTTTCCTATCTCCTTTAGCATTGGCGCTATCCATGACATTTTCCAATGAATATGACTTGGAACCACTCTCCTGATTGAGTCCTCTGAAAATGTCATAAAATTGCTATTACCACAACAGTAGGCAGAGAAAAAAATAAGCAGTTTCCACATTGACTATCTAGCCTTTTCTTGTTAGTCATTTACAAAAAAAGAAAAACGCACATAATTTCCTCAAGTGTGAAAGCTCATAAATAGGGAGTATTGTCTACCTTCTCCAAACTATTCCTCTCTTTCCTTCTCTGATATCTATCGATAAAGGAAGCATGGAGACAGGGGTGCAATGAAGTTAAGTGCTATATAGAACTGATTCTTACCACTAATTAGGAATATATGTGTGATATTTTCTTTTTAAAAGTAAGTGTAATAAGAAATCCTTACATCTCACATTTCAGCCCTTTGTTTCTTAACAGCATTCTATTCATCATGCAAAACTTTAAACACAGTTAAGTGATTAATACTATCCTGGCACACACTATCCTGGCAAGCTCACACCTCATCTCTTTTTTTATTGTTTCTTCATCCAAAAAGTCAGCCCCTGTAGATATGAAAGCATATAACTGAGGAATCGAATCCTAACAGTAAAAATGTGGCATTGTTCTACCCTTTTTTTTTTTTTTGGCTTTGAAGTTAGGCAAGTACAATAAAAGAAAAAAATAAATTGCCTGATTGAATTATCAAGAAGAAGGAAATATAGTAGGTCCACTAGGCAAACTGCAACGAGATCTGTTCAATGGATGATTTGGAAAAAGCTTGATTACCACACTTAAAGATTGGAGCCTAATAAAGTTAAATAAATAATGAAAATTTATAAAACTAACTTAAAACTTGCTATTGAAAATGGGTTTAGATAACTAGCAACTTGTGATCATATTTTGTAGAGCATAAGGTTTTTATATTATTAGCATGCACCATTATATTATATCATGTCAGTCACTTAGAGATTAATATGTTTACTTTTCCATTTCAGGCTCGAACAAAGGTTATAGAAGTCCATCTTCACCTCGACACGCTTGAAGGAGGGATTAGTGCTGTATTTAGAGTAAAAAGGTGATTTTTTTTTTTTAATTGCAATTGAATAAGATGATGACGTCTGGAAAATAAATGATGCAATTGAAAGGATTGAATGGTTGGACTAGATTTTAGACAGATTAAAAATGAAAGTTGATGCTAGTATTCGAAGAATGCACTGATAAGTTGTTATGTTACTTGTGTTATGTATCCTATTTTTGTTCATATTCTTATCAATATGGTTCTTATAAAAAAAAAAACAAAAAAAAAAAAAACATCATAGCTTACTCAACATTCTGTGTGACTCATTACTCCTGTTTTGTGAACCTGACCAACACAACACTTGAATTTTGTTTCCATTACTGCTTGCTATTTTCTACACTTTATCTGGATTGTGATGTGTATTCCTGGTCCTTTTCTTTTTCTTGCATCAATATGCCATCGGCAAAAAGTTAAGCTATATTATTGGTGATTAACACATGGCTTAACTATATTATTAATTTGAGGTTATGTGATGTTTAACATAAATATAGGCATTCAGAAATTCTTCCTAGATTAACCTAAAATGATGGGGCCTGAAGATCGAAGCTGGATGTATGCACCTAGGTGGCCTCGAACTTGGGTTCCTCCATGGTTTGAGGAGGGAGTGGACCAGTTCATTGAATTTTGCAAAAAACATCCTGATAAGATGAGGGGTCCCGACAAAGTGAAATGCCCATGCGTAAAATGTCACAATACAAAGTTCCAAACAATAGATATGTGTAAGGTGCACCTCTACAAAAAAGGTTTTGTCGATGGCTACCACTCTTGGATACATCATGGGGAGTCCTCCGAACCTTTGTCGGGTGACAACAGTGATCCATCACCTGTGGATCCTTATAGCCATATGGTAATGGATGCCTTCGCACAGGGTCCCACTACCTTGGAAAAGGAATCAGATGGTCCATCGCAGGAGAACGAAAATTTTTTCGATCTTCTCGATGCCTGTACGAAAAAGGCATGGTCTGGTTGTACAGAGATGTCCCTGTTAGAGTTTGTATCCCGTATGCTAAACGTAAAGTCAGACTATAATCTGTCAGACAGATGCTTTGACACATTGATGCAGATAATTCATGATTTATTGCCAAGCGAGGATAACAATCTTCCTAAGAACTTCTACGAGACAAAGAAGATGATGTCCAAGTTAGGATTAACACAGGAGAAGATAGATTGTTGCGAGAATAACTGCATGTTGTTTCGGGGCCCTCATTTAAATGAACTGAATTGTTTGTATTGTGGTGCATCAAGATACGATACAAAGAAACTAGGAAAGGTGCCACGCAAGTACATGTTCCATTTCCCACTGAAAGACAGGTTAAAACGTCTATACTTATCTCGTGCAACTGCGTCGAACATGACATGGCATGTGGGACACAAACATGATATAGAAGGCGAGATGTGTCACCCATGTGATTCACGCGCATGGCAACATTTCAGTACAATTCATCCTACGTTTGCAGCGGAAGGCAGAAATATCATGTTGGGTCTTTGCACTGATGGATTCAATCCACATGGTCAATACGGGTCACAATATTCATGCTGGCCTGTGCTTGTGATGCCGTATAACCTGCCGCCACACATGTGTATGAAAGAGGAGACCATGTTCTTGTCGTGTTTAGTCCCAGGCCCAAGAAGTCCATCACAGCGGATCGATGTTTTCTTACAACCACTAATAGATGAATTGTTAGAGTTGTGGACGGACGGGGTGTCGGCGTATGACGTATTCTCTAATGAGAATTTTACATTAAGAGCAGCTCTGCTGTGGACAATAAGTGATCTTCCAGCTTATTCAATGTTGTCGGGGTGGAGTACTTATGGTGGTTTCACTGCTTGTCCAGTTTGTATGGAGGATACGGTGGCCATTAGGCTTGCAAATGGGGGCAAACAGTCATGGTTTGATGCACATAGACGTTTCTTACCAATGGATCATTTGTTTCGTGGCGATAGGGTGAACTTTACATCAGGTAGAGCTGAGGTTCGGCCACCACCTAGGCAGCGTACTGGATCAGAGGTTTTTGGTGATATTGAGCGTTACGGGTTACTGAAAGTGACTGAGCCAGGATCAGAAGAAGTGAATGCAGTAGTGAGCCAGAAATGTGGGTGGAAAAAAAGGAGTATCTTTTGGGATTTGCCTTATTGGGAGACCAATTTGATCCGTCATTGTCTAGATCCAATGCATTGCGAGAAAAATATATTTGACAACTTCTTCTTCACTATTCTGGATGTGCCGGGTAAAACTAAGGACAATGTAAAGTCACGTATGGACTTGAAACTTTTGTGTGATCGGCCTAAATTAGATAAAAACCCTAGGAATGGGAAGTACCCCAAGGCAAGCTATACACTCAGCAAACAACAACGTACTGAATTGCTCAATTGGGTATCGGATCTAAAATTCCCTGATGGATATGCCTCAGAACTTAGACGATGTGTAGACATAAAGCACGGGAGGTTATATGGAATGAAAAGTCATGATTGTCATGTATTTATGCAGCTATTACTACCTGTTGCTTTCAAAGAATTACTGCCTAAGCATGTCTGGGAGGCATTATCTGAGTTGAGCTACTACTTTCGATGCCTTATGACTAGGGTAATACACAAAGATGTAATGTTGCAACTAGACAGAGACATTGCTGTCATACTATGCAAATTAGAACGAATATTTCCTCCAAGTGTATTTGATGTGATGGAGCACTTGGCAGTTCACCTAGCTCAGGAGGCATTGATTGCTGGTCCAGTACAATACAGGTGGATGTATCCACCAGAGAGGTAAATAATTTAATTATTTATATGATGTGCAGGCACTGGGGTTTGCAATATGTTCACAAGTTTCATAATATAGGGCATTACGTCGCTTAAAAAAGACTGTAAAGAATAAAGCACGCGTTGAAGGATCAATTGCCAGTGCATACTTGGTGCGTGAAGCTACCATTTTCTGCGGTCATTACTTTCAGGAAAATGTGTTCACGAAACAACGAGTGGTGCCCCGAAATGATGATGGCGGCGTTCGGTTGAGCACTGACTCGGTTCAAATTCCGAATGTGTTTAAGATTGTTGGAAGATCTCAAGGTCGTGAGAAGAGGCGAACTTTAACTGTTGAGGAGCGAGATGCAGCACATTCATATGTGATGATGAATTGTGAAGAGATAGGCCCATATATAAAGTATGTTCAATGTCTTAATTTCGAATTTAGGATATTATTATATATTGAATCAACATATTGCTCAACTGGTTCGCAGTTTATATAAAGCTGAAATACGGAGGGAGAATCAATGTGTGTCAGATGATGACATAAGTCGATTGGCTGCCCGTGACTTCACAAAATGGTTCAGGAATTATGTGAGTTTAGTTAGATTGTTATAATAATAATAATAATAATAATAATAATAATAATAATAATAATAATAATAATAATAATTATCACAAAACTATTATAACCGTATTAACTTTGTACTCTGTAATCTATTATAGGCTTTGCATAACACGATTGAGGATACAATGATACAAGATTTGGCTTTTGGACCACTGAGAACATGCCATGTACACACCATGTATTTCATCAATGGGTACAGGTTTCAGACAGAAGCGCGTTCATCTGGCAGAGCTACATATAATAGTGGAGTGTGTCTTCCATCCGAAGATGGAGAGTACTTTGGCCGGATTATTGATATTATTGAGATTGAATATCCAGGCCAACCCTTGAAAAGTTGTGTTTTGTTTAAGTGTGAATGGTACGATCCCACGCCTGATGTGGGCACACGAATTATTGAAAAATATGGGATGGTTGAAGTGCATGCTCATAGGCAATTGCCGTGGTATGAACCTTTCATCCTCGCTCAGCAGGCAACCCAATGTTGTTACTTGCCTTACCCTGGTGCGTCTGGTGCTAGATTGAATTGGCTAGTTGTATGTACGGTTCGACCTCGTGGATGGTTCAGTCCAAGAAATGATAGTACGGACTTAGATGCGTATCAATTTGAATCCGACGAACAGTTTGATGTTGAATTGCCCAATGCATCTGATAATGGATTGGCGGATGCTACACAAGGGGAATACATATCAGACGGTGATGACAACAATGGGGAGGATGAATTGGGAGACGACAGAGTATCCACTGACCCTGAAACCAGTGATAGTGATTATGGTCTGTTTAATCACATTATGACTCTTTTCATATCTACTATATTAGTTAACACATCCATACAATAATGAATTTTGAACAGTCTAATGTGAAGGATGTATGTTAATACATATCGTAATATACATGTTAAAAAGATCTTTAACTTGCATATGTGATATTTTTCCTTTTTTGATATGTAGATGGATCGAGGTAGGGGGCGAGGACGGGGTGCACATAGACGTTATGTGGCTCGTGTCGGAGCTCCAGCGAGGACCACCCCTCCACCACGACCGCTGCCGCTGCCACCGCCATCGTCGGCACCACCAGCCTTCATTCCACCTGCCCCGCTTAGACCTCCACCTCCAGCACCTACGCCTACACCTGCCCCGCTTAGACCTCCACCTCCAGCACCTACGCCTACACCTACTGCAGCGCCGCACCAGCGACCACCACTTCAGACTTCAGCGCATCCACGTGGACGAGGTCGTGGACGTGGCACACAGATCATCGATCCACCTAGCACATCCATCCCAGCCCCTCCCCCGCTTCCTGACCGATCGGTGCGACCACGGACTACTACACATACATCGACATCTGGAGGTACTAGTGCAAACGGATCTGGTATGTTATTATATAAGTTGTGTGTTCACATATGGTTAGCACAAGTATCTTTAAAGATTGTGTATATTCATTATTTCTATATAATTTCATGTCATGCTTGTTTTTTCTTAGGTATACCCACACTGACCCCGACACATCACACTTCTGGTTCTGCATATACCCCCACACACACTCCCGACAGTGGATCTGGTAAGTGCAAAAATAATTGTTGTTCCTTTGCTAGACATTGCTTCCATTATCCATTTTTAATATCCGTCGCAATTAATATATTTTTGATGTTCCACATGCAATTTCACAGACCATACTCCTGGTTCATCAGCTACACGTACACCCATACACAATCCTCGTGCCTCATATCAGAGACAGGGACCTGTACATGCCTCTCACGCAGGTATCTTCATAAATGTCTCAGGAGTATGTGTATTCGATTGGTTTGGGAATAATTGCATTGCAGATGATGTATCTTTTTAATGAAAATTTAACGGAAATTGACAGATATCCATCCAGCGGATACACTTGAGACAGATGTTCCACAGGGGCCTGCTCGCCCAGTACGCGCAACACCTGCTAGCCAGCGTGAATCGGGCCGTGTTTACCCGAGGGCGTCTTCTACGGCACGACAGAGATGCTTCGTTGATGCTGGTGGCAAGTAAGGATCGTTTCTATTTCATA
The DNA here is from genome assembly GCA_030278955.1 of Hygrophila difformis. NCBI lineage: Eukaryota > Viridiplantae > Streptophyta > Magnoliopsida > Lamiales > Acanthaceae > Hygrophila > Hygrophila difformis. The sequence goes on along the minus strand of JAOANR010000001.1, from coordinate 27,469,303 downwards.
TTATTAGACACTTTAATGTATGGCTTATGTGTATGTTAATATGTATACTCAATTTTATTCGGTATGTTGTTCTGTTGCAGTATCCAGCCATCAAATCCAATATCTAGATATACGACCACTACGATTTTCCCTGAGAGGGTGGATCCTGTACATGGTATGATATGGAGTAAGATTAGTACGGATGTATATGAGTTCTACTGGACGGAGTTCAAGGTTAGAATATAAACTGATATATTTTTGAAAAGAGCATTTCTTTCATATTTACAAATGTTGTTTGTTTATGAATGTAGAAAGCATGGTATTGGGACCCGGACACATCAGAGGCAGTTGTGAAGAAGGCATGGACCACGCTAGCAGGGAAAGCATATGGGAATAAAATTTATAGGGATCGTACTACTAGGAAAAAACCATTTGAGGATTTACTAGAAGAAGATTGGCAGAGGTGGCTGGATTTTTTTGATACTGATCCACATTTCGTGCGTCGCCAGCATGTGAACCGTCAAAATAGACGGTCGGGGGCTGATCCATCTGTCCCCGCTTTAGGCACTCACACAGCCGGTGCTAGATCCTTTAGTCGTGTACGCGATGATCTGGTACACTTTTCTTCTACCATCAATGAAGGTGCTATTTATTTTACTTTACAGTTTTCACTTATGGCCCATAATTAATATTTTGAAGTCTTTTATTTAGACCGCCGTTCAGGGAGGAACGCGTGCGACGATGGCTGCCACGTACATTGCCATGCATGCCCGACACAGACGGGATGGGGTTGCTGAAGAAGAAGGCGAGATGGAGTGGGTTAACCCCACAGCTGCTGCAATATGGGTAAGATTCACGAATACATCTATTATTTTTTAGTCAAGTACTCAAATTTTAATTTTGTTCTTTCTTGGATAAATGTTAGGATTTATGGGCCACACTAGTGGAGCGAGCCTCCCAGCAGCCCAGGGCACCAGAAGCACCCCCAGTTAATGAGGATGCCCTTTTGGTAGAGGCAGCAAGGAACCACCCAACTCGGGAGCGTTCAAGGAAATTATTCGGGTTCGGATCCCATGCTGTCGATGCTGAGATCCCTTCACACCCTTCGACTGAGCAGGGAGAATCTTCAACAGTATGTTATGTCAACCTTGTAAAATTCGTTAATTGCATAGTGTTTTGTGATGCAATTGTTAATGAATAATGTTCATTATATTTCTTAAGTGAATTCTACACATTGCATATGTTACAGGCACGCGAGCAACGTGAGGGGGCATCAGAAGCAATGCTGGCTGATATTCGACAAATTGTGGCCGACCTAAGGGCAAATGGGGACACATTGCAGGCTCTGACGGAAAGCCAACAACATATAATGGACGATATTTTAGGAATACGAGGTGACATGTCTTCAATACGAGAATATGTTGGCATGCCTGATCCTGTGCCAGCCCAAGCCCAAGAGCCTGGACCAGCAGCACCACGTGGCGAGAATGATCAAGATGGAGTTGCGAGTGCAGAGTCAAACACACCCAGACTCGGTGATGAGCATGAAAATATGTGAATAATGGTAATTTTTCATAGTATGATTTGCTGAAAATGTATTTAGAAAGAATACATATGTGATTTACCTGTGCATTTCTTTTTTCAGGTAAATGATATGGATTATTTGGTTTTGAGGTACAGTGCGCACACTTTGGGGGTTGTGGGGAGGATATTGGTAGTTATATATTTTTGGAGCATTTTATGACCGGGACAATCACGGTGAAACTATTTTTGTTATATGACTAAACTTTTGTTGGACATTTCAGTATCATATGCTCGTAGTAGCATTATTTTATTGTTGAATTGAATTTTAAACTAAATGGGGCAATATTTGCTGGTGTTTTGCTGGATTTATAGTGCCATATGCTCGTAGTAGCATTATTTTATTGTTGAATTTATTTTTAAATTAAATATCGGCATATTTGTTGGTGTCTTGCTGGAGATGTAGTACCGTATGTCATTTGCAGATCACTATCTTCTTTTTGGATCATCCTAGCCAAGTGGGACTTTGTTTTCTTCATCAAAATTGAAGGTTGGTGTTTTTAATGTAATTTAGTTTGGTCAAATACATTGTATAATCTTGCATATGTTTGTTTCTTTTGTGTTCTTTGGTGTCTAAGATGCTTGTTCAGAAATTAGAAAGAGGCTGATCAGTATATTTGTGGTATATTTATTCCTGCTGCCCTTCCCCCTGAGGCCTGATCTGCAGAGTTTGTTTCCTTGACTGCAGGAACCTTGGTTGATATGCCTTGTTTCCTTCCACATATTGTTGTTGCTAGTGGTTTTACTTTCAAGAAAGAACATCAACTTTCAGATGTGTTTTTTTCTTTATTGCAGGTATGATTCCTTCTTTCTTTTTTTTAGTAACTTGCTGCTAATGGTTCCAACTTGAAAAATGACTCCTGAACACATAGAAACTTTCAACTCGAAGGCATATGTGGCCATTAGTGATTTAAAATTGTTTGTTTTCATAGATTCATCTCTTTGATATCAACATTCCTGGCCAAATGACCTTTCAAGAATCAAAGACTTTCACAGCGGGGGATGGGAGGCACCAACCATTGTGGACACAGGTGATTCCACTTTCTTTTTATGAGTTTTATACCATCGATGAAGATCTCATTTGGCTTGATTTGTATTGTTTGTTACTTACTTCTTTTACAACAAGAATATATTTAAATATCATGTGATTCAGAAATATTTCTCTAGGATGCTTTTAACTCGAGGATTTTATAAGCATTTCCAAAGATTGTTGCTTGATATGGAACCTATCTATTTTCTGGATATCATATTATATCCCTTGGTATTCAAATAATCAAACAAAAATTGAGCTCTTCTTCAGTGTGCCAATGCATTACTCTTCCCTTCAAGCAGACTTCCACTGGATGGCATTTCCTTTTCCAATGTGTCTGTAGATTGGACTAGATTTCCATGAGTGGACTGATCCCCAGAACAGTTATGCTTATTCTTCATGTCAGTAAAAAACTGTAGTTCCTTAGTGTTGTACTATCTTAATTTCAAATGTTGTCCGAACCTGAGTTTGTTTGACCTACTTTGGAAACATGGTTGCTCTCGCAAACTAATGACATCCATATGTGGATTCTGAGTTGGCACACATGTAAACTGTAGTATGAGTTCAGTTTCTATTAATGAAGTTTTATAGTTAGTACAAAATCATAATACAGAGGATGCAGACCTACTAGGATTCCTTCCACATTGCTTAAGTTTTTAGTACTGAACTGCTTAACTTTTGCACCAAACTGAGTATTACCAGTCTCTTTCCTACGCAGATGTTGGGCTTAAGTTCGTTCTTGCTCTTTCTTGTTGCTTGTTAGTGATGATTGAGGTCATTGATGCTTTGTATGTTTTGTTTGCAGGTGAAACTTTGTTTTCAATGTGCCATCTGATTGTGAGATGGAAAAGGGCTGAGCTCAAACACCGTGCAAGATTGGCTAATAAGAAAGAGGATCGGAGTGATGTGACACCATGTTAAAACTTACAAAAGGAGAATTTAACGGCGAGGTTGTTCGAAGAGTTATTGACAAGTGAATCGCAGCACACATTTTGGTTTTTATTGGTTTTGTCGTTGTAGCAGAAAAAATTATGGAATTTTGCATTTCATTTGCAGAAAATTGTAGATTTTGTATTAAGAAAACAGAAATTTTTTTTTAAAAAATAATAATTCACGAGGCGAGGACATGGGCGAGGAAACGCTATGTCGTCGCCTAGTTCTTTAAAATACTTTCCTCAACTTCATCCTCGACTACATCCTCGCCTGTCTCCTCGCGTAGATCCTCGCCCAATCCCTCGCTCATTTCCTCGCGCCATTCGTCGCGCAATTCCTCGCCTCCAGGCGAGGTCATTGTCGACTAAACTGACTGCCCGACGATGCCGTAGGCGACTACCACATTTCGTCGGCTGTTTCCTCGCCTAGTGGCCTAGGCGAGGAATTAGGCGAGGAATTGCTGTCCTCGCCTCCCTTCGTTTTTTTTGTAGTGTGCACCATGCACAAGAAGTTTTATGATAGATACTTTAATTCTTGATGTTATTATTATTAATACTATTAATTCTATTTATTATTTTGTTAGTTTTTTAAATGTTTTATAACATATATTTATTTTATTTTTATTTTATTATTTATTTAATGAAAATTTATTTCGTGTAAGGGTATTTTGAATACGGTATTTTATGTGGTGATAAACAATATTTAATGTAGGGTATATTTAGTATTTAATGTAGGAGAGGACTAGAAATTTATGTGATATGATTATATTAAATTTGAATTTTCAATTGATTTATTTATTGTGATGTATGGTCGGGGGTTGGAATTTATTAATTGTCATTAGTATGAAATTTTAATTTATTTATCAATGTGATGCAGTAGATATGGTGGTTTTTTTTTTTTTTTTTTTTTTTTTTTTTTTTTGCGCTGAACAACCTATACAGGTTAAGAAATGGGTGGTGGGAACCCATAGAAAATAAATTACAAAGGGACAAAGGTGAGGGATAAGGGGTCGTGTGCGGAATCGAACCCCAACCTATAGGAGTTGGAGCTGGACTCTGGAGTGCTTTACACCAAGATGGAGTTAGTTCTTAGTCATTACAACTTTTTGGCACTGTTAATTGAATCATCCTAAATTGAAATCCCCTCGATGTAGGCTGCGGCCGAATTGGATCAATAAATTGGTGTGTATGTTCCTTTTATTCATTTATGTTTTAAATTTTGCTATGCATGATTTATAGGAGTATTTGATTATGTTGAATGTTGTTGTTGGAACAAGTATATGAAACAAACATATTTAGATTGCTCATCTACCGCCACCAGAACCTAATATTCAAGAAGATTTACTCTTTCAAATTCTTTATTGCTCTTTTATTTTAGGTTCGAATATAGAACCGATACATTTTTTCTATTTTCTAATAAGGAATGTTCATTACGCAGCTTTAGCGTGCTTTGAAGAGACGAGCTTTTATTTTTCTAGCAAAATACCTTGATTTTATAAAAGCGCTTTTGTTTTTCTAGCAAAATAACTTGTTTCTTATAAAAGTTTTTGATGGTTGTAGCCGTGAAAAAAAGTTTTATGAATAAAATCTATTCTTAGCAGCTTGTTTTATGAATAAAATCTATTCTTAGTAGCTTTTTGAAGTTTTCAAAGCAGTTTTAAAAACAACAACTACTTTTTAAAAAATTCTTTACATAAAATTAGAAGCTCTGGCCGCATCAAATTCTGTAGCTTCTTAAGCTCCAGTTTTCAACAGCTTCAACTTACACTTATAACTAATTATGTAGAAAACTCAACCATATTTTAGTGTGCTTACATAAGATGATAGAACTACGTATTTTTGGAACTTTTTGAAAGCTTTTTGGTGCTTTGACAACTAAATAAATAAACATAAGTATTATAAAAGTTTTGTTCTACACGCAAACTTTTGGGGAGGTTATGGTACTACCAATCAATTGGTAATACATCACGACAACTAATTTGAACTATGACGAAGGATTTTAGAAGCCAAGATAGCTTGAGCATGAAGGATAAGAATGTGGTAGAGGAGGACAAGGAGAAGAGGATGACGGACCATGAAGACCCTGTCCAAGGCGCCATTCAGCTTATTGGCACCTCAAGGAGTCCCCGTGCGCCAATTTGGGTGCCACCTGCTGAAGATTTGGAATTGAAAACACCGAACCAACAATGAAGGGCGCCAGAAAGAGGAGTGGCGCCCCATACCATGCCCGAGCGCCAATTTTGGGCGCCACCTGAAGCCACTACATCAATCTGGAAGGCTCCACTCAATGGACTAGCGCCCAAAACCTTGCTGGAGCACCACCCTGGGCGTCATTTTGCTGCTGTTTTCGGTTTTCTATGGATTTCACCCTATCCATGAGGGATTCGACCCTTCATTACCTTATTTAGCCTATTTCATTTTCTTGCCCACTTTTCCCATGTATTTTCAGTTGGTTTTTGCTACATTTAGGCTTGGGGATTATTATTGTTGGGAACCAGTTTTGAACAAATATGTTCATAACCGATATCTGAAAAATGGCATGACACCCAACCATGATCTTATCCGGACAAACTATTTAAGGAAGAACGGCTGATGGATATGCACAGAGAAACACCAACGACTAGCTGAAGATTTGCTGGGATTGTGTTCAAGGAATATGGAAACAAAATAATCTATTCCAAGTAACTCCATTCTAAGGAATGTTGGGTTATGGAAAGATTTCCTTACCTTGGAACGGAGTCGGACGCACTTCAAAAAGGAGGGATGACGTAAGGAAGAGCACTTCTCATTATTCACCATTACATCGAGTCCTTAATCATATTGAAGTGCATAATCAATTCCTTCACTGTGTTAATGTCTTATCTGGTTGAGAAGGAATCATCGATCCTCACCGCCTTGGAGTCCTGGATCGAAGAAGTGCTAATGTTGCTTTGATTGAGATTGATGAATTCAATCAAAGAAGTTTTTCCTAGGAGTCATCATACACGATCTTAATTGAAATATCTTGAAAGAAGGGTTTGCAAACAGGTTTCGTCCAATGGTAACTTGAAGGAGAAGCCTTCAAGGAATTGAAGCAAGGTCGGGGAGATCTTTACCAAAATTAGAGAGAGTTTTGGTATGACGATTCAACCGCTTGGAGATTGAAGTTTGGCAGACTTAAGTTACTATTGTTTGGATCTTGGATCACTATTAAACACATAGTGAAATCTCATGGATTGGTATCCCTAGATGTAGGCTTAGGCCGAACTGGGTCAACAAATCTCTGAGTTTGTTTATTTTATATTTCAGTTAATTTATTTTCCCCTGCATGTTTAGTTAAACTGAATAACGTGTCAACAAAGTTGTTTAAACTAGTTTTACATGACAAATTCATAGGTTATCTCACTAATGGGGCCTAGCAGTTATGTTATGCTTAATCACCATTTTCTACCTTCCTATTTCCTCATTATTGCATATTAGCCTCCAGAATTAGGTTTCTATGTGTTGGGGCTGAGCTAGGCCAAAACATTATCTCATCTTCATTTTATCAAAGACATTATTCGTGATTTTTGTTCATCTTCTTGAGTGTATCAAGAGTTGATCACTTGGAAATCAAGGGTTAGTTGATCTCTCACCCCAAAACCGAGTCTCTACACATCGTATTGTGTAAGGTTCGTCAATTTCAATTGATTTGCAAGGATTGATTGAAATTGCTTTTTCATTTGTGCATGTTTGGCATTATTCTTGGGTTCTTGTTCCTCATATCAGGGTACTTGATCAATCATTCTTCCATTTGAACCCCTACTTAGCCTATTCTTTATTTTTGCTTTGTTTGATTTATTTTGCACCTTACCTTGCTCACGACATAACATATGATAATCAAAATTGTTGTAGAAACCACATCTCGGTCCTCCTCAAATTTTCATATTTTTAGGATGTCTTTTCTGTGGGAATCGCTCTGTTTCTGAATTGGCATACGTACAGGGACACATTTGTCCTACTATGGAAAATATAATGTCTTCACATAAATATGCAAAGTTCCATAGTTGATTCCTCAAATCTTCAAATAATGGAATGAAATTCTCTGCCGTAAAATGAATCATAGAATAGCTGGAAATATGTGTAGATCAACATTACCAGGGGGAATGGTAACAACAATTGCATCAACTAATAGCCTAACTCTGGAAGCCTGGGGGAATCCTGCTAACACTTAAATTGGCCTGGGATGCATTAGATTGAAAATTGAAACAGATAGTGAAGAACTGGTCAATTTTAGACAATGTGATGGCTAAGGCCTAAGATACTATGTTTGCTAAAAACACAATCATATTAGAACACTGCAGCTGGTATTTCTTTTTCTTATTCACTATATATTGGTAAGGAAAGCCATGTATTGTTTGTAGCTTACGTTTCATCACACTTTGACAACATTCATTTATTACACACTATAATATACTCCAGGTTACAGCCAAGGCACCAATGATAAGTCTATTACACTTCAAATTAAAGTATCGATATTCTGAAAATGCTAATTCTGTTCTGAAATTTCATTAGTTGCCAGTAAATGGATAGCCACCACCAGTACCCCAACCTCCACCGGGATATCCTCCACCCCACCTTGGATATCCACCACCCGCCGCCCCACCTAGGATATCCACCGCCGCCCCATCTTGGATACCCACCACCCCACCTAGGATAGCCACCGCCCCATCCGGGGTAGCCTCCGAACCCACCTCCCGGAAATCCTCCAAACTGGTCCTTATGGACTCCAGATTCCTTGGCTGAGAATACATAAAATAACAATGAATTAGTATAACTTAATCTTCACATCATATGCCCATTATAATGTGTAGACATCCAAAGTATGATATAAATTAAAATTGCAAAATAATGTTGAGCTTACATGTGGTGGGGGTCTCTTCAAGTTCTCGGGCAGACACCTGCAAGAACAAAATAAGCGTTATTGCTAGAATAAGACCAACAACAACCTTGTCTTGATAAAAACCCATATTTCCCAAGATAATTTATTTTTTGAAAGCTTCTCTTTAATTTTCAGATAATGATACTAAAAGATATGATTGGCTTTATTATTTATACATAAAGTTTTCATTACCAGAGCAGAATTAGGGTAAGGAGAAATTAATTACGTAGCTGGTGGCTGTTGCCTGTTGGGAAGAGTGTGTTTAATGAACTAAAATGTCAACTCCCTATGCATGCAATTATTGTTGATTTGGAATTGGTCTAATTTATCCAATCCAAGTCGGCTTACTACTCATCAAGTGTACTTAGCCCCGCTGTTGATAATTAGTTTATAGACCAATTTGTAGCTGATTTGGGGCACTTAGCTTTTTGGCCGACGGAGTCAAACAACTAACAAATGTGTTTGATAAATAGAGGTTTAGAATAGATAATTGGTTCCAAAAAGTTAGTTTTGAAATACTGTTTTTTAAGGTGTTTTGGTTTTAGTCGTTAGCTTTTACACTTTTATCAACTAACAATTAATATAATCAGCTAACAACTAGTAGTTAATTGTTAATCAAGGCCTTCATTTATTAATTTGCTTAAAAACAGGAAAAAAGTGATTTATTTAATAAATTTTCTAGGTTTTGTTTTGCACACTGCTTTTCGTAGTTTTAAATACTTCCAGGTCTTTATACAAGCTTGGAATAGAAGCTCTTTGTGCTAATAGAAGCTATCTTCGTAGTTTCGAGAGCTTCCGAAAGTTACTTCTAAGTTTAATTACTTTGTTAACTGTTTTAAAACTGCAGCTAATTCTAAAAAAAATACTTTATATAAAATTAAACACTTTATATAAAATTAAACACTCTAGTACCTATCAAATAGTATTATAACATGATAATACTCTCTTAACCAAACAAATAGGTTAATTGCATATGTACTTTATAAGACGTGGTTCATAAAACGTAACCCCTATACTGATAAATTTTAGATTTCAAATTTTCTGGATTCATTCAAAAATAACAATTCATAATAATCCCATCTCCACCTTTCTCTCTCTCCATTTTCACTCATGTTTTCACACTAGGAGATGATTTTATGGGAAATCTGGGAGGAAACATGTTTGGTCAAAGCTTGAAACGTGAGTTTAATTTATTTATACCAAGAACAAGATCTTAGTAAACACTCTCAAAGTTTTTGGACACACAGTCCAATGGATTTATTTAACAGTTAATACCTTAAAATGCGTATAAATAAAATTTAAATAATATAACAAAAATATGTATTTTAAAACAACAAACCTGATTCGATGAATTTGACAAATCGAACTCGACATATTTTTCTTATATAATTGCGATAACATTTGGTTAAATTGACCAATAAATAGTGTCAAAAGTTAAAATGAGGAGTGGGACAGGTGGAGCGTAGTAACTTTATGCGTTTTGGATAGTGTGAAATAATGAAAGAGGTGTTTGAACTACCATTTGAAAGAGATGCAAAAGGTTATCTCATAAATAAAATGCCATCTAGACCTAGTATGTAGTAGGATATAAATCCAACCCGGATTAGAAAAATTCAATCTTTGACTAGGTATACTTGCAATTAACGCTAAAAACAAAATATATGCACATTGCCAAAACCAAGTAGAAGATAAAGTGGTGTTCTAATACTTAAACTAATATGTAAAAATATTTATATAATATATCAAATTGCATATGCATGCATGGTAGCATTTATGAGATCTCTCCTCAACAGCCAACAAATTCTGGGTCATGTAATTACTCGGAAGATCCTTGCCCTAATTATATTGTAATGTGAGGTTTATCTATAAATAGAGGAGCCAATCACTTAGCATTTCATCCAAAAAGAGAGAGACATTTAAGAAACAAAATTAAGCATATTGGGGGCGAAATGGGTTCAAAAGAGAATGTCCTTCTAGTCCTTGTCCTAGCTATAGTGCTTATGATGTCCATAGCAGTGTCTGCCCGAGAACTAGAAGAGACCCCTTCAACATGTAAGCTCAATATTGTTTATCCATTCTAAATAATATACATGGATTCACTATAAGTTGTTTAGACTGATTTAAATCTAATAATTATATTTATGTTTTAGCTAAGGAATCAGGCGTTGACAAAGATCAATATGGAGGTGGAGGGTACCCCGGATGGGGTGGCGGCTATCCTAGATGGGGTGGAGGGTACCCAGGATGGGGTGGTGGATATCCTAGATGGGGTGGTGGATATCCTAGGTGGGGTGGAGGCGGATATCCAAGATGGGGTGGTGGTGGATATCCTGGCTGGGGTGGACGAGGAGGGTGGGGTGGACGCGGAGGGTGGGGTGGTTATCCTTGAGGAAGAAGGCAACAAATCGATCAAAGGAATATATGAACTATGAAAACAAAGAAAACTCACATATGGGAAAATACTTAAAAGTGTTAAAAGTGGTTTTGTAAACTTTGTTATAGTGTGATGTTAGGAATAAGGCAGCATAGTGTATGTGTTGAAAACTGTGTGCTGTCATGGTGTGTTGTGAAAGTGTGATGAAATGTAATCTAATATGCCTCTCCTTTGAAAGTTCGTTTGTAATATCAATGTTTTTACATATTTTTTTTTCTCAGTAGTTCATTTTCTTGCAAACACAAAGTGGATTGACATATTTAAGAGACCTATTGACAGAAAAAAAAAAAGAAAACTACAATCTACGATCGATCAACAAAAGATAAGATAATAGAATGGGTTTAAAAGAATTCTTGAATCATCAAATATGAGGACTAATAAAAATGAAAGAAAAAACGTTATGTAATATATATGAAATAAACAGATTTAAAAATTGTTGCCACCAAACAATATTATGCCCCGAAAATTGAGAATAACATTTAATTAATGGGCCCAATAGAACCTGGGATACTTGGTATACGCAAAAAAGATTAATTAGATTTGGACATTTTGTTTGTCCTGAAAAAATTATATAAATTGATTAATTGAATAAAAATCAATTTAAAGTGAAAGTTTTGGCCAAGAAAAGTATGCCACTGCCGACAGAGCGAGCACCATACTGTGTTCATCACAGGCTTACCGGAAACTGTCCCACAATCCCCAGAAGTGCAAATGGGACAATTCTGATCCCATGGAAGGGTCCTTGGTCGACCAATAAGATGTCTTGGTCGACCATGAAGTGTACCCAGGGTAGGAGTACACCTCTTCAGTGTTTAAAGGATACGGAATGGGCCGGAGTGGCTAGAAGGGTCAAACAGCCTACCAGAATTCTGGACAAGGGAAGGCACGTGCCCAGATTCTATGGAAGGGTCCCGTATCAACTAAGAGGGAGTCTTGGTCGAACATGATGGTAACCTATTTTTCATGAGGTGTACCATGGGCATGGGTAACCTCTTCAGTTGTTAAAAGATTCTGAATGGGCAGCCAGAGGGGAGGCCCATCGAAAGTCTGGACAGGGGGAGGCACATGCCCAGATGCTAGAGAAAGGGCCCTAGTCGACCAGTAGGTGTACTCAAATGTACTACTCAAATGTGCTGAAATATAAATTCAACATTTTTAGTGAAAATTTAGTACAAAACATCCAATTTACAACACATTTATTATAAGCTGAAATAAGTACTTTTGCACCCTTAACTGAATCCGCAACTGCCATATTTACTTTGTACTTTCTGATCTTTACAAATGGATTATGTCTGACCAATTCAATGGGTTCATTCATACGGAAATTGATGTGCATTTATAGTTGAATGAATAGTACGGTTATTAATATTGCGCATTGTATTCGAAGTTTTCAATTATACTATTGTTGTGACCATCAAGGCATTGGCCTGAAGGGAGAGATTGGGCCATATAATTGGGCCAAAGGATAATGATGGGCGAGCAAGAAGAAAAGAAACATCTAGAAAAGTCCAAGCTTCAGGGTCGAAAGCTGAAATGATCGACCAGGAATAGCCGAAATGAAACAGCCAAATCGGCTCATGAGGGCAGCAGGGGAGCGGTTATCGAGCTCCGGCTATAAATAGGGGATGCCAAGCTCAAAATCAAGAGAGACCAATCCACCTTTTAATTTTCTTTATGCAAATTCAATTCTTTGTATCTTTTACTGCTTTCTTTACAGCTTTTCTTTACAAGCTTTCCTAGATTCTAGCTTAGTTGTTAGCGATTATTTCTCCAAAACAGCCGTTGTTTCTTAACAACCGGTAGTTTGGTAGTCCTTTCCCGGTTAATCAGCCGTTGTTTCTCAACAACTGGTAAATTTTCTATTGTATCCAACTTTGTTATCGCAATCTAGTGGAGATCAGTCAAGTTTGGGCGCATTTTTATATTTTCGGACCTTTAATCGGTTTGATCCTTTTCCGATAGCCTCCCTTGAGGAGAAAAAGGTCCTTGGCTAGCACCAGCAGCCAAACAGTGGGCCGCCCAGTGGGACTAATATTCACGATGGCAGTTGATCCACATGCAACTCCGGCAATCAACACGGCGGTGAGAACCGATTTGCCGCCAATTCATGACGAGCGTCCAACAAATCCAGGAGATTTTCCTTCAAGATTCGCAGGACCTTCGGATTTTAACGCTCAGGATTTTTCGCATGATGATTTAACCCCGCGGTTTCGTGAGCACGTTAAATTCATGGTGGAAGCGGCGGTTACAAATTCAGTTCGACAAATAGAAGGGAATATACTGGCAGCACTGCCAGCAATGTTTAGAGCCGAGCTAGCGAGGAATATGTATCCATTTGGACAACAGAATGCACGCCTCCAGTTATTCCGAATCCACCGCCTGTGGTTCAAAATCCTCATAACTACCAACAGCAGGCCTATCGGCCGCTAGGAGGGCAGGGACCACGGCCTTTCATCCCGCCTCAACCAAGGTATGAGCAGCAGCAGTATCAGCCACCTCAGCCAGTGGCGCAACCGCCTGCTCCAGTGGTACAATAACAGTATCCACCGGTGCAACAGAATCAGCCGCAGTTGGTTGATAGAGAGCTCGTAGCAGAAATCATTCTACTTAATTTGGAAACTTAATCGGTCAGGAGAATCGACCGATGTATAGGAAACCTTATCCTGATTACATAGAAGAATAGTATCCGTTACCAAGAGGAGTTAAGGTGCCTGATTTCAATACATTTTCAGGAGAAGTCGTCCGATCAACGATTGAACACATTGGCCGATTTACAACTCAGTGTACCATGATAGCACGGAATGATTTCCATAAGTTAATTTTTTTCAGCTTGTCGCTTACTGGTCCAGCGATCGAATGATATATTAATTTGCCTCAAGGATCGGTTAACACTTCGGTCGAAATGGAGCGCTTATTTCATGTATGTTTCTATAACACTAGTCCTGAGGTGTCAGTGGTAGATTTAACCTCACCCAAGCAAAAGGCAGGAGAAACTGTTAATGAGTTCATGGAGAGGTTTTATGCAATCAAGGCTCAAATGAAGACGATGTTACCAGAGCATGAGTATATTCATATTCTGAAGCAGAACTTGAAGTTCGCTATCAATGACAGATTGATGATTACGAGACCAAGGATTGTGGCCGAATTAATGGCGGAAGCAATAAGGATGGAGACTTATCTGGCAGAGCAAGCAGCTTTTAAGTCAAGCCGAAGTCAAAGTGGAAGATCACAACCCATCCAGTCGGCTGCATCCTTCGCAGAATCACTGGACAGGTGTGAGGTCGGAGAAGAATTTAATATGGATTATATACCCGCCTTAGCCGAAGTTGCAAGGGCTGAGTTGGTCATAAAGAAACCTATGACTTGTCCAGCCATTCGGCCAGTAAGAGGGAAGGAAAAGGAGGGTAAAGTTAGAGATGAATCGCAACGATTTTATTCATTTGATCTTTCACAGATGGATGATATTTTTTATTATTGCTTGAAGAATGTACTTTTTGAGTTTAAGGGGAATCACCCGCAGCCGACAAAAGGAACATATGGAGGCTGGCTGGTGTAGATTTCATGCATCTGCCACTCATACAACGGCGGTGTGTGGTCATTTTAGAAAAATGGTCCAGAAGCATGTTGATGATGGGAAACTGAAGTTCCCAGACAGATTAATGGCGATTGATAAGAATCTGTTTCCAGTTGCCAATATGGTGATGGCACACCCCGAACAAAAGAAGCCTGTTCATGATCGGCTAGGGGATCAACCGTAAACTAGCAAGGTATCTGTACATGATCGGCTGAGCAAGCAGCCATCAGAGTACAAGAAGTCAGGGGTATGGAGACGATTGGGTTCACCCCAGAAGGGGAAAGAGAAAGTGTCAGATGTTTTTAGCCGACTTGGTGATTACGAGGTTAAAAAATGGATTAAGAAGTCGGAATCGAAAGAGGAAAACGAGAAGCCGACTTTGAAGATAATTACTAATGGTTGGGATTCAGAGATGAAGTTGACAACCGATAAAAGAAATGGAAAAAATGTAATACAGATTACAGTCCCTGAAGAAGCTGTATCTCCGGCAATAAAGAAGGCTAGGTGACCATTAGCTAATACTCAGGTTGGTCAATGGGTCCAAAATTCCCCGAGGCGAGAAAATTTCAGCCATCGCCGATTTGAAACCCTGTGTTGGAAGGAAAGTGATATGATTACTCCAAAATGGAAAGGTTCATATCGTACATTCAAAAGGAGAATGCAACTGCTGAAAGCGGCCGCTGCATATGAAGAAGAATACGAAATGATGCATATAGAAGAAGACTTCCCGAATGACTGCTCTTCGTCTGAGGGAAGAGTCTTGAATAAGATATTTTTGGCTCGTCTTATGTCAGCCGAAAGCTGGAAAGAGAGAACCTGTGAGCCGGAGAAAGATGAGGATCGACTAAGAAATAAAACGGAGTTTCGGCCGAAACAGAAAGAACTTCAGGCCGACAATGTTGTGAGAAAGGCTGAAGAAGAGTGGAAACCTAGACCAGTTCGAGCAAGGGAATGGAAGCCCAAAACATCCATTGTCCCAAATAATGAGACTCTTTCAATTGGGCAGTTTAAGTTCGACTTTGGATCTAGCGCCAACATGGTAGATATGGCCATGGTAAGCGATGAAGAGTATTGGTTCGATATCGAACCAGATGTGGTGTTTTGTCAGAAAGAAGGCGAGTATTTCGGTGAAGAAGAGCCCGTTGTAGACTTCTGTTTTGCTAAATTGGAAGCACTTCGGCCAGAAGCCGAACGTGAGAAGATTATTGAAGAAGGATATAAGGCCTTTGTCCCTGATGCTCAACCAAGTACGATTTTACCTCCTATAACAAAGATGTCTCAGCATGTGAGGTCTCTTTATGTTAAGGGTCGGGTAAACAAGAGGCCATTGAGAAGAATGTTTGTCGATGGCGGAGCAACTGTGAACATCACTTCGCTATCTACTTTGGCTAAGATCGGCCGAACTAGAGAAGATTTGTTGCCCACAAGAATGAAAGTATTAAGCTTTTTGGGGGCACAAACTGCGACAAAAGGATGTATTTTAGTGGATGTTACAGTCCGAACGATTTCAATTCCGACTATGTTTTTCGTAGTGGATGTTGAGGTCCCGTATGCGGCCTTATTGGGCCGATGTTGGATTCATTCAGCTAGGTGTTTGCCAACAACTCTTCATCAGAAGGTATGATTCTGGAAGAATGATGGCACAGTGGAAGAAGTGGATGGCGATCAACCTCCATTTCCTGTCAGCTCAGCTGGACGAATCGACGCGGTGTTATACGAGGAGCCCATACAACCGTTTCTGGCAGTGGTAGGGGATCGGTACCCAGAGGTTGTCGAATGCGACTGGACAGATCTGGGATTTGAAGTCAGATTTCAGGCCGACTTACGGCCAGACTTAGAAGAAGGTAAATAATGGATGAAAACTCCAAAGAAATAATCGAGTTCGAATTGGCCGAACTCGAGTCTACGAATGAGAAGGCAAAATGGAGTGAACTCATGGACGCTATCCCGAAGCGGACACCGGACTTCAGAGCACAAGATCCCTTGAAGATGGTCAATGTTGGCATGGACGAACGACCAAGGGAGATTCCAATCAGTGCGAATTGGGATCAACACACGATTAGCCGATTCAGGGAAGTACTAGTTGAGTTCAAAGATTGTTTTGCATGGGATTATACGAAAATGCTCGGATTAGAAAGATCAATTGTGGACCACAGGCTACCTGTCAAGGAAGGGTTTAGGCCGCACAAATAGCCGGCCAGGAGGTCAGCACCCGAAATTGTTCCAAAAATTAAGGAAGAGATAGAAAAATTGTTAGCGACCGGTTTTGTTAGGCCAGCTAAGTATGTAGAGTGGTTATCAAATATTGTATGATAATGGCCAAATTGTCCATTATTTTTAATCCATTTCCGTGTCTTATACGGACGTTTTGATCGCATTCCCGTCTTATTTAAATAAGAAAGTAGTTGAATTGGACTGATTTATGCATATCTATAAAAATAATAAGCTGGTATGAAAAATACAAAAATATGTAATTTTATTACACATTTGTGTTAGAAAAATCTAAAAACATGAGAAAAAGAAAAGAAAAGAATAAGGATTGAAAAAGATGGGCAAAAGAATAAAGAGCCAACAAAAAAAATGCACATTGGGCCCATCTGGCCCATCTGGCCCAACCCGTCGCAAGCCATTCATCCATGTCGCTAAGTATAATCTAGTGACATGGAGGCGCTTAGCGACGTGAGTAACTGAAGAAGAAATACAAGTCCAGAACATCCCGTCGCTAGACAACAACCCCGTCGCGAGACCTAGTTTAGCGCCGTGGGAGTGTTTTGCGACGCAGAAGCAGAATGAAGGAAAAAAGCCAAGTATTTAGACCCATGTCGCTAACCCACCTCTAGCGACATGGTCCAGAGAGTCTCACGAAGGGTGTGAAGGCTTGCGACGTGCAGCCCAGTCTTGCGACATGCATGGAAGGCTAGCGACGTGTGTGAGTCATGCGACATGCGTGGGCCTCAGATTCAAGGCTCATGGGCCTAGGGTTTCTCAGCTATAAATAGATGGTGATCCCAAGGTGCCAGGGGTTAGAAAAAATTCACACCTGAAGACAACATTGGAGATTCTTGAGCTAGGTAGCCACTTTCCCTTTTTGTATTATTTAATTTTTTGCAATAGATTAGCTTAGATAAATTTTATTTTAGTGTTAGTTCTTCATTTCAGTATATTATGTAGCCACTTTCCCTTTGTTTTCTTGTCTTAAACTCTTTATTAAGGTTTGAAATACCCAAGTTAATGAGTATTATCAAACCCATTTATAAATAGTAAATTAATCTAAAATGTGTCCCAAAATCATGAAATGGTTGTTAAGACCCATGGATCTTTACTGCCTTTGTTTTGTTTTGATCACTTGATCATTTTCATTTATTGGGCATTCTGTTTTGATGCTTTTGGATAATGTTCATGTATGAGTGTGTGATGAAAACCCTAGATTAGGATTTATGCATTATTTAAATTCTGCTTTTAGTTAGATTTCTTCATTTCACATGTTCTAGTGTAGATTTAATTTCTGCTTGCATTTTCATGTTTTAGAACAACTTTTAGATCTGAAATAGGGTAGAAATCACACCTTATGCATGCTACTGTTCCTGACTTGTGTCCTGGACGCCCCCACGTCGCTAATCGCCTCACATCGCGAGACCACGTATTGCGACGAGAGGGTAGTCTTGCGACGTGGGTGTCCCAGAACACTTGTCCACTTTTCAAAACCCCATGTCGCAAGACACCCCGTCATGAACTCAAGGTTCACGACGCAGTTTTATGTCTAGTGAAGAGGGACCAAACACTTTGTTTCAATTTCAGAAAGGCTCATGTCGCAAGACTGATAATGGCCAAAATTGTCCATTATTTTCAATCCATTTCCGTGTCTGAGACGGACATTTTGATCGTGTTTCCATCTTATTTTTATAAGAAAGCAGTTGAATTTGACAGATTAATGCAAGTTTGTAAAAATATTGAGCCGGTAATAAAAAGACACAAAATATGCAATTTTAATTGTATTTGTGTTAGAAAAATCCAAAAACATGAAAAAAAAGGAAAAAGAAAAGAAAAAGGAAGAAAAGATGGGCAAAAGAATAAAAGAGCCCACAAAAATCCAAAAAGATGGGAAAAAGATTGAAAATCCCACAACTGAAATTTGGCTAAGTGTTGGAGCACAATTCGAATTGTGTAATTCGAATTAATTCGAATTGCACACACAATTCGAATTGCTGAAGAGAACAAGAAAGATGGTTAAGTGTTGGGAAGGAATGCGAGAAGAGCTAATTCGAATTGTCCAAATCGAATTAATTCGAATTGGCTTGAATAATTCGAATTAGGCAATGAAGAGAGAAGAAACCCGAAGGCAAAGAAGAAGATGCAATTCGAATTGTCCAAATTCGAATTAACTCGAATTGGCACAAACAATTCGAATTGCCAACAAGTGCAAGAAAGCCAAGCAGAAACCCTCATCCAATTCGAGAAAAGAGCAATTCGAATTATTCACAACAATTCGAATTGATAACTGAAGGCCAAAATCCCAGCTCAAGGAAGAGATCTCACAATTCGAATTAATTCGAAATACACTCAAAACTCATTCAAATGAAGCTAAGGAGCACAAGCACAACACTGGTGGGCCAAGGGTTTCCTAAGTTTGTCTATAAAAGCAGACCTTCCACAACAGAATGGGGAGATCAGAATTTTTGCCAAAAAGCTAGTTGGGACAGAAAGAACAAGCAGGAGGTTCCACACCCCTTAAGGGTTAGGTAGGTAGTGTAGTTTAGTTTAGTTTAGTTTAGTTTAATTTTCTAGTAATGTAGTGTAGTTTTAGATGCTTTAATCTTAGTTAGAAGCAGTTTGTAACCCCTTAGAGTAGCCATTTCCATATTTTTACATGCTTTTTAGATAGAACAAACCCTACCTTCAAACTAATGATGGTCTTGGGTTCCTTATTGTGTTTTCAAAGTGTCAATGCAAGGAAAATTTCCAGAAATGGTTTATTCATGTATTTGGCACTCTTTCATGCTTTTTCTTAGTAATAAATGCTTAAAATGTTTGTTTGTTTCAACTAGGTTACATTTATTATGTCCTAGTTGACATTCAAACTCAATAAATGCATGTTTTGTGGGTTTTTGGCCTGATTTTGTGCCTTAGAGCTTCAAATAGGTGTTCTTGGATTTTAGATGTATTTTTAGGGCTTGTTAGATTTATTTTTCATGCTTTATTTTTCTCTGTTTCAGTTTTATTTGTTATGCCTTAGATAACATGAGTGTTCTTAGTTTTTGTATGGTGTTTTTAGATAACTAAATGTTTTTAGGTTCTGTGATCTTTGATCTCTTGTTTGTAGAAATAGGGTTTGAATCTTGCCAATACCCACTAGACATGTGTTTGTTTTTATTTCAAAAATCTCACTAGGGTGGCTGTGAATTAATGCTGATGTGAAATGAGGGATTTGGTGAATCTAAAACCCATCATTGCTCATACAGTACATACCTAACCCATACTTGTGAGAACACAAAAATTTGATTATTGAAAACATGTAATTCGAATTATGGCAATTCGAGTTATCTCGAATTGGCTTGAATTCGAATTGCATAACAAAATTTATTCTCTTCATGTGGTTTCCAACCAATTCGAATTATCCAATTCGAATTAATTCGAATTGCCCAATAATTCGAATTGGCTTGAAAACCACATTGTATCCATTGCCATCCCTTCATGCCTTAGTTATTTTATCCATCTTTTACCAATTCGAATTGTCCAGTTCGAATTAATTCGAATTGCTGGACAATTCGAATTCACCATTCCCTTGAGGTAAATGCCTTAGTCAATTTGAGCAAGAAAAGGACATTACCAATTCGAATTGTCCCAATTCGAATTAATTCGAATCAAACCCAACAATTCGAATTAGGTGATGTTTCATTCCTTGCAGTGAAAAATTGGGTAAGGTCATACTTCATTCCTCATGCATCATCAATTCGAATTACTCAAAAATTCGAATTGATCTATCCTTTTATTTTGAAAATTCCAAAAATATTTTTCTTCCATGATTTGTGTAAGTTGCATGGATGAATTGGGCCCAGGCCCAATTCATCTGATTTCTATCCATTACACATTTCAGCCCACTAGTGTCTATTTATTGTGTGTTTAACACCCACACAATACCAAAAACATTTTCTTAATTTCATATTTTCTCTTTCATTGTGTGTATGAACGGATAATGAGAAACACCACAGATTAATGTTGGTGAAAGGTCTCTTCACAGGGATATCGACTAACCCGTCTTCTGTGTGTCAATCATCATCTGTTATTCTGCATGATCTGGTTAGTGGTTGGTGGAAGCTTCGGCGAGCGTTCTCTTCACTAAGAGTTTCGATTAGTCACTCAGCCAATTCCTAATCAGATACAGTTTTCATTTTCCTTATCTTAATTTCAAACCTGAATTCAAGTTGCAATAGTATCAACCGATGTCGGCCAACATCATTTGAGAAATATTACAACAAGAAATATGTGGGTTTTTCTTCCACTCACAGACAAAAGAAAACTAAATAACGGCGGTCACCGTCATTTGGAATTCTTTCTGTCTAAAATCATTCATCTTGGATAATTGGGAACCGGACAGCAGATGTTTGCAGCCCGGAAAACCCCAACTATCCCTGGCATTCCTTTTAGCCAATTTCTTCTCATCTCAGGCTAATCCACCTTTGTGTGTCGCATTCTGTCTAACCCCACCATATATTTTGGGGTGTTTTATTTTCCTTTTCATATACTTGTATGCATGATATTATTATGTAGATGTTCAGGTCATATAACTATTTTGGGGATCCTTCCCCTTGGACACAGAAGTCTTGATTTAAATCTGACGTTGCATAATACACTTCCAACAAAGATTCCTTTATAAAATCCGGATCTGAGTAAGGGATAAATTCGATAGTTTTGACTAATTCAAATTCCACTGGGGGTTGATTTTGAGAGCTTAGAAGTAGAGTCAGCGATTAGGTCTCACCTAGACTGAAAGGATCTGTGTTTTAATCGAGAGTTTAGTACCTGTCTTAGGGAATGATTTTCAAATATTTATTTACTTCTCAAAATTGCTGTGTGTTGGGAATCTTGTATTAGATATCGCATTAAATCGAATATCCACTTGGGTGTAGATGAAATGTGGTAAATAATACTAGAGGAACAACATATAGGCCTTGGCGAATTTCTAAGGTAAGGTCGAGTACTCCTTCGACTGCTATCTTCCTCTGCCAAAGTCTAGAATTGAGTCTTGAATGAGTACATCCGGAACAGGTTCATTCATGGATCTGTTTCATTTAGTTTGTATCTCATAACTGCCTAGATGTTGTAAGCCCTGTGGCTTATTGATATCTTGGGGGTTCTTGATCTGCATCTGGTCACCAAGACCAGGGGCTCTTTTATACTAACGGAAAGAGACGTTTTTAACAATTCCGAGTGATAGATTTAAATGCTTTCTTTACAGCTTTCTTTACTGCTTTCCTTTAAATGCTTTCATAGAGGTCACTCGGAAGAATTAGGGGCTGTCCATCTGTTAAAAGGTTTGAGAGTTATGGAATAGTTTGGGGCTTGATTTGAAACTTTGGGTGTGACATGGGGGAATGATAGGAGTACTTGGCATGTCAACTAATGATATGTTAGGTGTTACTTATCCACCACAGATGAATAATGTAACTTCACAAGGCCTGTGAAGGGAGTTATAAGTCTGTGGTATCTTAGAAATTGATTGTCTTAAGAGCATGTAAATTCTCACCATAAGTACCTGTCTGTTAAAGGGAACATGGTGCAGAAAGCATGAGAGTTAGCTAACTAGAGAGTTATCCCAAGCCAAGATCTGTGTATTAAAAATGGAAGTTTAATTGTGTTTCATCTGAATCTTGTCCAAATCTTTATTATTTCCTCCCTGTCCCTTCTGTCATATTTAAATCTGCTTTCTAGATAGTGTAGCATAGTTTTATATTGCTTTCGTAGTATAGATTTAATTGCTTTCATCGATCCAGTTTATCATGCTTTGTAGAATAAATTTTACTGCTTTCTTGATCTGGATTTATTTTATGTCAAGTAGTTGTTAGAAAATCTTGCAAAACTTGAATTGAGTAACCGAGTGGAAAATCTTAGTAAATGACGTGGGCCCTGCTTCCATCGCACATCCTCCAGTGAACGATCCGGTACTTACTATAAATTACTGCAATTTTTGACCCGTGCGCTTTCGGGAGCACAGTTTCTTAATACGAGTGAATAAAAACATAAACTTTGGGAAAATGCTTATATAGTGGGAAGATGTTTAAAAACTTCATGGCAGGTATCTCCTTGACATGAAATTAAGAGAAGCATCACAGTGCAAAATACCAGGGACTTTCAGGGTGACAGACTGAAGGTCCATCCCGGTTGCACCGTGATATTTGTCAAAAGTTTCATGACGGGGAGGATGCAGCGCCATTTTCAGACACCCCACATGAGTAATAAAAAGCGGGAATTTATAATATATCCTTAAGCCCCTCTCCCATGAATCATAACTCTTTTCATTTAATAAATTCAATTTGGACATCACTCGTGTTATAGAAACTTGTCAAAAGTTTCATGGCGCCGTTGCCGGGGAGGATACAGCGTCGTTTGCTAGGAGAACTACACTCCTGATTTACTCATAGATAGTTTTTGTATATATTCTCGAATCGTTACTAACATGGGGGTTGTACAGGTACTGTCAAAAGCTTGATACCAACTGCTTATGCAACGGAGGAGGAGCACATTGCCGGAGCTACCGTTCGATCTAGAAATAGAAAGGACCGCTCGCCAACTAAGGGCAGAAGCTAGAAGAAGGAAAGAGCAGGAGCGTCGGACCCGCACTCCACCTGAAACATCGAGCAGCGACCTATCAGATATGGCAGATAACCAGAACATTCCCCCGATCTTACCCATAAACCAACCACCCAATAACCCTGGTAATGGAGCTGACGGAGGAGTGGTAGAACATCATAATCTTGCCAACGAAGAGGAGAATCTACCAAATCCTAATCAGCAGCAGTACCAGCAATTCTACCAACAACCACCACCACCCGTAAACCAATTCCACCAAAACTAAAACATACCAAACCAGCAATACCAAAACCAAGCTTTCAATCCAAATCAGTTTCAGAACAACCCACAAGATCCACATAACTTCCAGCAAGTTCCCAATTACCACCAACAGTACCAGAACCAAGCTGAACAAGGAAATCAACAACAGCAGCAAGCAGCAGCAGACTTCATGCAACCGATAGTAGAGCCCTATCTGGATGGACCAGGGAGAGCACATTTTCCTGCACGCAATTTCGAGCTCAAACCGGCACTCATTAATTTGGTGCAAAACAATCAGTTCTGCGGTGCAAATCATGAGGACCCTCATGATCATCTCCAGACTTTCCTGGAGCTCTGCGACACGATCAAAAATCAGGGAGTCTCTCCTGACGCTATAAGACTAATGTTGTTCCCATTTTCTTTATATAGTGGTGCCAGGGACTGGTACAAATCATTGCCTATCAATCAGAGAAGCACGTGGGCAGACTTGGTGAGGAGCTTTTTGCTAAAATACTTTCCGGAATCAAAGATTGAGGAAGGACGAGCTAAGATTGGAGATTTTAAAATGAAGCCAGACGAATCATTATATGATGCGAAGGAAAGATTCTTGGGCCTCATCAGGCGATGTCCCCAACACGGATATGCACCATGGGAGCAATTGAGGAAATTCTACGGAGGACTCACCCATCCATGGAGAACAATGTTAGACGCAGCTGGCGGACGACATTTGCTCCATTTGCCTATGGACCAAGCTTGGGAGAAGATTGAGACAATGTCTGTCAACAGATCAATCCTAAATGCAGATAATAGGAAGGAGGATCCTCCTAGAAAAGTCTTTGCTGTAAATGAAGGGAAAACAGATTTCAAAAAATTGCAAGAACAGGTAGCTGCGATACAGCTAAGTCAGGATAAAGGGAAGGGAACAGACGCTTCTCAGGCAGGAACCTCATCGAACCAAGTTCAAACACAGCAATCGGGAATTGTCTGTGGGCTGTGTCAAGGACCTCATCCAACTGATACATGCCAACAGATAGCTACCGAAAGCTGTAATTACGCTGGGAATTTCCAAAATCGCCATCCCAACCTCTCTTATTCCAACAACAATGCGCTTAACGCGCATTTGTTGCAGCCAAACCAGCACAACCAGTTCGCAAATCAAAACCCACAGCAAAACTTCAGACCTCAGAATCAAGGATTCGTCCAGCAAAGAGTGCAGAATTTTCAAAATCAGAATCAAAACTTCCAACCTCAGATCCAACAGAGGCCTAATCAGAACCAAGGCCAGAATTTCCAGAACTTCCAATCCCAACCTGATCAGAATCAGCAATATAACCAAAGGCCCCCATCTCGTTTGGAGAACTAGATGACTGAGTTTATAGCCAACCAGAAGGATATAAACCAACAACTGCAGTCATCAATCAAAAGTGTGGAGACGCAAGTCACTCAATTGGCCAAGGAACTACAGAACAGGGGGAAAGGAACACTTCCAAGCAGTACTGAAGCTAACCCGCAGTGTAAAGCAATCACATTGCAGGGAGGCAAGACTCTAAAGGGAATCGATGGACATGGAAAAGAGACGGCCAAGGAGGAAAGGGATCCAGTGGAGGGTGAAACAGGAAATGAAAGGATTAAAGGAGGAGATGGTATTGGACTGGTCAAGGACAAATCAGAAACAGCTATTTCGCAGGCTGAAGCTGCAAAGGAAGCTTAAAAGGGTAGGGTTGAAGGTACAACTTCCTTCTCTTTACCACCAAAGATAGACAATAATAAGTACATGCCAAGGGTGCCATACCCGGCACGTCTTAAAAATAAGGAACAAGATGAAAAATTTAAGAAGTTTCTAGAAAGACTGAAAGCTGTTGAGATCACTATCCCACTGGTTGAAATGATTTCAGAAATGCCCGTCTATGCTAAATTTCTTAAAGAAATGATTTCAGGGAGGAGAAAAGTTGAGCAGGAGGAAGTAGTGATTTTGAACAGCAGCTGCAGTGCCATTATCCAAAGAGTGCTACCGGAAAAGAAGGAAGATCCAGGATGTATTGCAATACCAATCCATATTGGGAGAACTAATGTTGGAAAAGGATTGTGTGACCTGGGGTCAAGCATCAACGTTATGCCACTCACCATGGCAAAACGTCTCCACTTGGGTACAATTGAGCCGGTTACAATGAAACTACAGCTGGCGGACCGGTCGATTGCACATCCAGTTGGAATCCTAAAGGATGTGATTGTCAAGACGGGAGGGACCCTCTTTCATGTCGACTTCATTATTTTGGATATAGAGGAGGACTGCGAGATGCCCCTAATCTTAGGCCGCCCTTTTCTATCAACCGGTGGTGCACTCATAGACGCTCGATCAAATCAAATCAAGCTCCGAGTCGGAGAAGAAGAATTGGATTTCGACATGGGAAAGCTGCAGAAGTTCCCGTCTGAGGGATCTTGTTCCACTTTTAATGTAATAGATGGTAGGAGTGAGGATGAGAGCATAAACTCTGTAACTGATGAGCCAAACAAAGTTTCAAAACAGGTACTGAAGCCTGAAGGTGCGGAGCAACCAAGGAGCTGCAATGCCGTCCACTTTGAGGACCCTATCACTGGGGACCTTGAAGAATTCGACGGGGTTGAGTTCATCCCGGAGGAAGAAGAAAGCACCGTTGAGGAGGAAATGGATCCTGTACTGACACAGGATCCTGAAGGTAAATCTGATCTCTCTCTCCCATCCATTTCTCGCAAACTACTGCCTTCTGTTGAATGCCCACCAGAGCTTGAACTTAAAATACTCCCGGATCATCTTAAGTACGTCTTTCTCGCTGAACATAAAAGATTACCGGTAATTGTGTCAGCCAAGCTGACACAAGAACAAGAAAAAGCTCTGGTAGACATTCTAAAGAAATATGTACATGCAATCGGATGGACCATTTCTGATATAAAGGGAATAAGCCCCTCTGTTTGCATGCACAGAATTTTAATGGAAGAGGAGTACAAGCCCTCAAGGCAACCACAAAGGCGTCTGAACCCCTATATGTAGGAAGTGGTAAGGAAAGAAGTTATTAAGCTCTTAGATGCTGGTATCATCTATCCTATCTCTGATAGCAAATGGGTTAGCCCAGTACAGGTCGTACCGAAACGTGGGGGGATCTGTGTAACGACCAATGAGCAAGGAGAAGAAGTGGCGACGCGTCCAGTGACCGGTTGGAGGGTTTGCATCGACTACCGGAAGCTCAATACCACTACCAGGAAGGACCATTTCCCCTTGCCATTCACTGATTAGATGCTTGAAAGGTTGGCTGGAAGGGAGTACTATTGCTTTTTGGATGGGTACTCTGGCTATAATCAGATTGTAATAGCTAGCGAGGATCACGACAAGACCACATTCACGTGCCCTTATGGAACTTTTGCATATAGGCGCATGCCTTTTGGACTTTGTAATGCGCCTGCTACATTTCAAAGATGCATGATGTCAATCTTCTCAGAATTTATCGAAAAATGCATTGAAGTTTTCATGGATGACTTCTCTGTGTATGGAGATACTTTTGATGAATGTTTGACTAATCTTGCACAAATTTTGAAAAGATGTGTGGACACCAACCTAGTTTTGAACTGGGAAAAATGCCATTTCATGGTCACCGAAGGAATAGTGTTGGGTCACCGCATCTCGCGCGCAGGCATCGAAGTTGACAGAGCTAAAGTCTCAGTCATCTCAAACCTTCCATTGCCTAATTCAATAAAAGCAGTTAGGAGTTTCTTAGGGCATGCCGGTTTCTACCGGAGATTCATAAAAGACTTTTCTAAAATTGCCAAGCCGCTCACTAATTTGCTTTGTAAAGAAAATCCTTTTGTAATAAATGAAGCGTGTGTTCAAGCCTTTGACACGCTCAAAGAAATGTTAATTTCTGCTCCAATAGTGCAACCACCCGATTGGTCAATACCTTTCGAGGTAATGTGCGATGCAAGTGATCTCGCCGTGGGTGCAGTTCTTGGGCAACATAAGGAAGGGAAGCATTGCGTAATTCATTATGCAAGTCACGCCCTGAATGAGGCCCAAGTTAACTACACCACAACGGAAAAGGAGATGTATGCTGTGGTTTTTGCATTTGACAAATTCAGACAATATCTTATTGGTACGAAAACTACAGTGTACACAGATCACTCTGCATTAAGATACTTGTTTAGCAAACAAGACGCCAAACCTCGATTAATCAGGTGGGTACTTTTGTTGCAAGAATTCAACATTGTAATAAAAGATAGAAAAGGTAGAGACAATGGTGCTGCTGACCATTTGTCTCGACTAGAAAATGATAAAAATAAGCCAGCCGTAAATGAGAATTTTCCGGACGAACAACTTTTTGCCCTGCACCTTCATGATCAAGCTTGTCCGTGGTTCTCCGATATTGCTAACTTTTTAGCATGCGGAATAACCCCACCATTTCAAAGCAGGGGCCACAAAGCGAGGTTCAACCGAGATGTAGTTAACTACTTCTGGGAAGACCCTTATCTTTTTAAGCATTGTGCGGATTCGATTATTAGACGATGTGTAACTGAGCACGAAGCTTATCAAATCGCTAAGAAATGTCATGAATCGGAATATGGAGGTCACCATGGCCCCACTCGAACAGCTCATAAGGTGCTCGAATGTGGTTTCTATTGGCCTACCATCTACGAAGATTGCAAAGCGTTTGTTAAAGCTTGCGACAGATGCCAAAGATTAGGGAATATTTCCAAGAGGGATGAGATGCCTCAACAAGGAATTCTCACCCTTGAGATTTTCGATGTATGGGGTATTGACTTCATGGGACCATTCCCGACATCTGATGGGAATCATTACATCTTGGTAGCTGTCGGTTACGTTTCCAAGTGGGTTGAGGCCGTTGCACTGCCAACTAATGATGGCAACCAGGTCGTCAAATTTTTGAAAAATAACATTTTCAATAGATTTGGTGTACCCAGGGTGATCATATCAGATGGAGGAACCCATTTTGTTAATAAAACATTTGCAAATCTTATGAGCAAAAATGGGATTCTCCACAAGATCGGCACGCCCTATCATCCCCAAACCAGTGGTCAAGTCGAGGTCTCAAACCGCGAAATCAAACACATACTCGAAGCCACTGTGGGGACAACTCGCAAGGATTGGTCACGTAAGCTCAATGATGCTTTATGGGCATACCGCACTGCATTCAAGACTCCCATTGGGATGTCTCCATACAGACTAATCTTCGGAAAGGCCTGTCATTTGCCCGTAGAACTAGAGCACAAGGCTTACTGGGCCGTACGAATGCTCAATTTTGACTCACGAGTTGCTCAGAGTAAGCGTAAGTTGGACCTCAATGAAATTGAGGAAATACGTGCGCAAGCTTATGAAAGCTCGAGGATTTATAAAGAGCGGACCCAGAAGTTACACGATCGTCGTATTAAGTCTAAACACTTCTATGTGGGCCAGAATGTCTTGTTATTCAATTCTAGGTTGAAGCTGTTCCCAGGAAAGCTTAAATCTAGATGGGAAGGGCCTTATGAAGTGGTGCACGTGTTTGGAAGTGGAGCTGTCAGGATCCGAACTGACAAAGGAGAGCTGGCGGTGAATGGGCACAGATTGAAGGAGTATCTTGGGCAGTTCGATCCCGACAAAGAAGCTCAAACGACAACAGAACCGGCCTACGCTCAATAAACATTATACATATATCTATACTTACTTATTTACTTATTACTTTCTGCACTTAATTTTATCAGGACAAAGTATCCAAAAGATCAATTGAACATTTAGAGTACTAAGACTTATGTGAGGATGTTGATATTTGGAGAAAATCTAATATCTTTTTATAATTGTTTTGCAGGAATTCGAGGAACCAACAAAAAGACAGATAAAGCTTCCAAAAACCAGGTTCCCGGTTGGGTTAACATTATATTTAATGAAGGATATTTGTGGAATTTAGAGAAATCTAAAATCCAGAATAAACTCATAAAATAAAACTGTTAACCCAACCTAAATTATGCAAGCTATATGTTTATTAGATTCTAATTTTGTAGATTTGTGTGTTCTTGAGTTCATCTTGATGAACATAAATTTTGAAAACCCAAAATTTTTCCTAAGTCTTGAATGTGGTTTATTTTTCATTTCAAGATAATTCGAATTAATTCAAATTGTTTGGAACAAACCACATGAGACATTTTGCCTTGGACATTTTCACTCTCAGATAAGTTAGTTCGAATTATTGTGGCAATTCGAATTAATTCGAATTGCCATGAGAATTCGAATTGGCACCCAAGGCAGAATTTTTGGATGTTTTAGTAGGCCAAGTACTGCAATTCGAATTATAGGGTAATTCGAATTAATTCGAATTGCCTAACAAATTCGAATTAGCATACAAAAGGCACTCTCTTATGCAAGTAAGCAATTCGAATTGTGGGGAAGTTCGAATTAATTCGAACCACACCAATAATTCGAATTAGCTCACAAAGGCATTTTCCTCATAAGAGCAATTCGAGTTATTCCAGCAATTCGAATTAATTCGAATTGCCTGAATAATTCGAATTAGCTCATCCTAGCCTTGTGCCAATTTTACCAACACCCTCAAGTTCGAATTATGAGTCAATTCGAATTAATTCGAATTGATCTCAACAATTCGAATTTGCCTTGTTCTTCTCATTTAGGCCAATTCGAATTAATTCGAATTGGCCCAAATAACTCGCATCTCTCACAGCATGCACCAATTCGAATTAATTCGAATTGGTGCATAATTCGAACCTCCCTGCCCAAATCCTTTATATATACCCTTTCTCCCTCTTTCTTCCATCACTTTCACTTTTCACATTTCCAAAAACTCCCTTTCCCTCTCTCGCGAAACCGTTCCTCCTCGCGAAAACCAGCCACTGTTCTCGATATTTCCTCCGTGCAAACTCATCGGAAATGGCTTCTTCTTCGTCAAACCCTGGTGGGAGTCGAGGGTAAGTGTTTCTGTTTTGTTTTTGCGCTCGGTTTTGCAGTTTTCAGTTCTGTCTTTTCGTCTTCCATGAGAAATCGGGGTTGGGGATGGAATGTGTTTTGCTTTTCGTGTTAGAAATGGTCGGAATATGGTCGGAAAGTGTTGGGTTTGCTCGTTTATGGGGTAGAAACCGACTAGGCAGAATCTAGATTTCTAGTGCTTTTTGTCATAACTGCCATTTGTTCGTGAGTTCGAATGTTTCTGTGATGAGAGGGTGTTCCTATTTTTGAAAATGAGGGTTTCGAAACCCTTAAAAAAAATATTTTTGGTATCTGTTTTAGTTTTGATTTTGTTGCCCATTTCGTTCTCTGTGTATATAGTGGGTATTTGTGTTGGTGTTCTAGTAATCCATGAGTAGGGTTAACACAGTGATTATGTTTCTCCCCACTGTGTTGTTTTGATTAATAGATGTTTGATGATGATGACTAGAAATGCATGATGTTGTCAAGAGATTGCATTACAGTATTAATTTTTGGACCATTGGTGTTTAGCTATTTTTGCTGCTTGCATGTATTGTATTTATAAGTAATTTGGTAATAAATGTTTTCGTTGGGAACATGTTGCCCACACAGTGCAAGCTCAACTCTAGAAGTTGATTTTTGCACATACAGGACACATGGTACAGACGAAGCCATGCCAAAATTTTTCCAACACTTTTGGCATAGCTTTTATGTGTAAAAAGACAAATGTGAGTATGTTCTTTGCATTGAAAGTGTTTGATCTTTATCTCTTTGGGACAAGTGGGGGATGTTCATAAGGAATGTTCCGTTTTTATTCCTTAAAAACCCACTTTCCAAAACAAATTCCAAATGGGGGACCACTTACACCCCTACTTTCATTAATAAACAAGTCAACACTTTTTCATAAAAATCCAAAATTTACCTTTTGTGTGAGTATGCATGCTCATTTATTTTTAATTTCCCATGGTCCATTATTACATACTAAGTAATTGCATGATTTGTCACTTGCATTTGCTTTTTATCATTAATCTCTTATCTCCCCTATATCACATGATTTAAATCACTTTCTAGGTGATAAAAATCATTATTTCCTTCGTAGGCTCAATAGCCTACGAAATTTTCTCCTTTTTGGTCCTTTGACCACCCAAAAACATCTTAGACTATTTATAGTCTAAGAAAAATTTTAAGGATCCCAATCCTTATCGCTCCTGCTTTCTCTAGTTTTGCTGCAATAAGAGTAGATTTGATGATCTGACCTCCTTGAACCTTCATAGTGTTCCTCAAAGAAGACAGGTGTTAGCAAGCGAACTATACTTTGAAGTGGCTGAAGGTGTAAGGCTGAGGGTCTCAGACCTAATCATTTCTCCATGTCTTTTCAGAGACATCGCGCCCCCAGTGCAGAATGAAGATCAGGAGGAAGAGACCCAGCTACTGGATCTGCCAGTAGAGCTCTTAGGCGAAATTCTCTCCCGCATCGGAGAGGATTGCATCAAGAAGGTGTGGACTGTCAGAGTAGTGAGCACAAAGTTTAGGGATGCAGCTGATCTTCCCATTGTCTACAAAAGATGTGAACTGGAGACTACCATTGTTAAGGTATGGGAACAGAGGGTTGAGCTGCAGAAAGAAGCACTCCTGGTCAGGTGCGAAGAAGCTGGCAACTACAACCTCCAACTCATCCCGGCTTTGCAGGCATTCGGAGCGGGCAACGAAACTCTGGCGTGTGAGCTGCTAAAGGAAGGGATTGAGGACAACCACAAGGCCTCAATCTTTGTCAGAGGATACATGCCGCTTAGCAAGCTGGACAATGAACAAGTCCAGCAGGGAGTGTCAATGATCAACAAGATCATAACCAACAGGTTCGTCATGCAATACGTTGGGACCAACGTCTTCGCATGGTTAGCAGATAGCCTAGAGACACCCGACCTGTTCGGAAATCAAGGGCCAAGAGTCTACTGCACAAGGGTGATGGAGGAAGATGAGGAAGACATAGGAGAAGATTTCTGCGTACCCTGCAGCTTGACGAACTATGTCCACTGGACCAGAATCTTTTTCCAAGGATAGAAGGGAAAGAGACTGACTGAACTGAAGTTGGAAAGATTCACTTTTGACTGGGTTAACTTAAACTTGATTCTGGTAACTTTTTGACTGGTTTTTGGATGCTAACTTATTTAAAGTGTACAGCACCTCCTGTGGTGTTTGGATGTGATTAAGGTCGTGTACTGTATAACGAACCTTGAATTTGTCTGCTATGATGGTTGTACGACGCATTCTGGTGGTCGTACGTATTTACTGCTTTCCAAAAGAGAACTTCGTCTTGAGTTCTCCATTATTTGAAAAAGATGTGTGGCAGTCCAAGATGAATAAGTGACTGTCACGCCAAAAACCAACTGTGACATGCTTGCATGTTCACAGTGTCTTTTTACTGCTTTCAAATAAACAACCGGGATAAAACAAGCATAAATATGTCACCTAAATTCACATATTGAATTTAGGCTAATGATGAGATTTTCAGACTATTACATTGGGATAAAACAATTAAAAATATGCATGATATAAATTCTTGAAGTTTTGAGCTATAAAAATTCAATGATATGATCACGTGAAAGAAAAACGAACTTTCATGTTGAGAATTTGATTGAATAGGGTGTAATGGAGTTTTCAAAGGCTAAATTCAAGAATAATTGTATGACATGATCAATCCATACCATGTGAGATCTGAGCCATGAGTCAATTTTACTCATTATTCCTTTGTTGTGTGAAAATCAATTCGATTAAAGGACACTAGAACTTGCGATTGGGACCGATTCAAGACCATGCCATATTCCCGAAATCAAGCATATGATTGAGGCACCTAGAAAAACCCAAAATTTGGCTTTCGTTTGAATTCCAAACCCAAAAATATTTTCCCTTTAGGATTAACCAATCTGAGCCTTTAAGCCTAATTTTTCTTTAAAGCCCTCTATATTATTCCTAGCCTTACAAAAAGACCAAGAAAATCAAAACCAAGTGTGCATGAGCCATTTCATCAAGGCATTATAGTTTATGATCATCACAAATATCAATCGGTATGCTATAAACTGATTCAAAAAAAAAAAAGAGAAAGTTGAGGTCCATTCAACAAGAATAAATTGCAAATGACAAAGCAAATTAGACAAAGTCTAATGTCATGCAATAGAAAAGAAAAGAAAAACAAAAGAGCGATAGAAATAATGATGATCATGAATTCTTAAACATGCCAAGTCATGGTGGAATGGTATCGTGTCACTTTTTAACCCAACAATTCCCTTTCCCACCAAATGTTACAACCGTATGCCCCATTATAACCTTGAATAAGACCTCGGGATCTCGATTTGAAGAAATGAGCAGGTGGCGAGTTGGTCCAGTTGCAAGCTTATGGGAGAATTTAGTCGAATTTGATTATGAGCGTTAATGATAAAAAGCCAACTTTGAGAGTGAGTGATCCTTCCGATTCTACTATAAATGAGGCTCTGTTTTTATTGATTAATGTTCATGTCATGCCTGAATTCAAGAAGTTAGCCGATGCAATTTTTCTAAACACCTATTCAAGAAGAATTAACAATAATGATTGGTTTGTATGTTCACTCAAGTGAGAAGTATCATTTCATTAAACACTGCAACCAAGAGAGTTTAACACTTGTAATTTTGATTGTCTTATCCCAATATAAGAAGAATGAAATTTCTGAGGCCACGCAAATGGATTGAATATGCAGAGTCCAAGCCCCTTGGAGCACTGATTCTGACTGCTCGGGGACGATCAGTATTAAATGTGAGGATGTTGATAATGGCCAAAATTGTCCATTATTTTCAATCCATTTCCGTGTCTGAGACGGACATTTTGATCGTGTTTCCATCTTATTTTTATAAGAAAGCAGTTGAATTTGACAGATTAATGCAAGTTTGTAAAAATATTGAGCCGGTAATAAAAAGACACAAAATATGCAATTTTAATTGTATTTGTGTTAGAAAAATCCAAAAACATGAAAAAAAAGGAAAAAGAAAAGAAAAAGGAAGAAAAGATGGGCAAAAGAATAAAAGAGCCCACAAAAATCCAAAAAGATGGGAAAAAGATTGAAAATCCCACAACTGAAATTTGGCTAAGTGTTGGAGCACAATTCGAATTGTGTAATTCGAATTAATTCGAATTGCACACACAATTCGAATTGTGTAATTCGAATTAATTCGAATTGCACACACAATTCGAATTGCTGAAGAGAACAAGAAAGATGGTTAAGTGTTGGGAAGGAATGCAAGAAGAGCTAATTCGAATTGTCCAAATCGAATTAATTCGAATTGGCTTGAATAATTCGAATTAGGCAATGAAGAGAGAAGAAACCCGAAGGCAAAGAAGAAGATGCAATTCGAATTGTCCAAATTCGAATTAACTCGAATTGGCACAAACAATTCGAATTGCCAACAAGTGCAAGAAAGCCAAGCAGAAACCCTCATCCAATTCGAGAAAAGAGCAATTCGAATTATTCACAACAATTCGAATTGATAACTGAAGGCCAAAATCCCAGCTCAAGGAAGAGATCTCACAATTCGAATTAATTCGAATTGGATGAGATAATTCGAACTACACTCAAAACTCATTCAAATGAAGCTAAGGAGCACAAGCACAACACTGGTGGGCCAAGGGTTTCCTAAGTTTGTCTATAAAAGCAGACCTTCCACAACAGAATGGGGAGATCAGAATTTTTGCCAAAAAGCTAGTTGGGACAGAAAGAACAAGCAGGAGGTTCCACACCCCTTAAGGGTTAGGTAGGTAGTGTAGTTTAGTTTAGTTTAGTTTAGTTTAATTTTCTAGTAATGTAGTGTAGTTTTATATGCTTTAATCTTAGTTAGAAGCAGTTTGTAACCCCTTAGAGTAGCCATTTCCATATTTTTACATGCTTTTTAGATAGAACAAACCCTACCTTCAAACTAATGATGGTCTTGGGTTCCTTATTGTGTTTTCAAAGTGTCAATGCAAGGAAAATTTTCAGAAATGGTTTATTCATGTATTTGGCACTCTTTCATGCTTTTTCTTAGTAATAAATGCTTAAAATGTTTGTTTGTTTCAACTAGGTTACATTTATTATGTCCTAGTTGACATTCAAACTCAATAAATGCATGTTTTGTGGGTTTTTGGCCTGATTTTGTGCCTTAGAGCTTCAAATAGGTGTTCTTGGATTTTAGATGTATTTTTAGGGCTTGTTAGATTTATTTTTCATGCTTTATTTTTCTCTGTTTCAGTTTTATTTGTTATGCCTTAGATAACATGAGTGTTCTTAGTTTTTGTATGGTGTTTTTAGATAACTAGATGTTTTTAGGTTCTGTGATCTTTGATCTCTTGTTTGTAGAAATAGGGTTTGAATCTTGCCAATACCCACTAGACATGTGTTTGTTTTTATTTCAAAAATCTCACTAGGGTGGCTGTGAATTAATGCTGATGTGAAATGAGGGATTTGGTGAATCTAAAACCCATCATTGCTCATACAGTACATACCTAACCCATACTTGTGAGAACACAAAAATTTGATTATTGAAAACATGTAATTCGAATTATGGCAATTCGAGTTATCTCGAATTGGCTTGAATTCGAATTGCATAACAAAATTTATTCTCTTCATGTGGTTTCCAACCAATTCGAATTATCCAATTCGAATTAATTCGAATTGCCCAACAATTCGAATTGACTTGAAAACCACATTGTATCCATTGCCATCCCTTCATGCCTTAGTTATTTTATCCATCTTTTACCAATTCGAATTGTCCAGTTCGAATTAATTCGAATTGCTGGACAATTCGAATTCACCATTCCCTTGAGGTAAATGCCTTAGTCAATTTGAGCAAGAAAAGGACATTACCAATTCGAATTGTCCCAATTCGAATTAATTCGAATCAAACCCAACAATTCGAATTAGGTGATGTTTCATTCCTTGCAGTGAAAAATTGGGTAAGGTCATACTTCATTCCTCATGCATCATCAATTCGAATTACTCAAAAATTCGAATTGATCTATCCTTTTATTTTGAAAATTCCAAAAATATTTTTCTTCCATGATTTGTGTAAGTTGCATGGATGAATTGGGCCCAGGCCCAATTCATCTGATTTCTATCCATTACACATTTCAGCCCACTAGTGTCTATTTATTGTGTGTTTAACACCCACACAATACCAAAAACATTTTCTTAATTTCATATTTTCTCTTTCATTGTGTGTATGAACGGATAATGAGAAACACCACAGATTAATGTTGGTGAAAGGTCTCTTCACAGGGATATCGACTAACCCGTCTTCTGTGTGTCAATCATCATCTGTTATTCTGCATGATCTGGTTAGAGGTTAGTGGAAGCTTCGGCGAGTGTTCTCTTCACTAAGAGTTTCGATTAGTCACTCAGCCAATTCCTAATCAGATACAGTTTTCATTTTCCTTATCTTAATTTCAAACCTGAATTCAAGTTGCAATAGTATCAACCGATGTCGGCCAACATCATTTGAGAAATATTACAGCAAGAAATATGTGGGTTTTTCTTCCACTCACAGAAAAAAGAAAACTAAATAACGGCGGTCACCATCATTTGGAATTCTTTCTGTCTAAAATCATTCATCTTGGATAATTGGGAACCGGACAGCAGATGTTTGCAGCCCGGAAAACCCCAACTATCCCTGGCATTCATTTTAGCCAATTTCTTCTCATCTCAGGCTAATCCACCTTTGTGTGTCGCATTCTGTCTAACCCCACCATATATTTTGGGGTGTTTTATTTTCCTTTTCATATACTTGTATGCATGATATTATTATGTAGATGTTCAGGTCATATAACTATTTTGGGGATCCTTCCCCTTGGACACAGAAGTCTTGATTTAAATCTGACGTTGCATAATACACTTCCAACAAAGATTCCTTTATAAAATCCGGATCTGAGTAAGGGATAAATTCGATAGTTGTGACTAATTCAAATTCCACTGGGGGTTGATTTTGAGAGCTTAGAAGCAGAGTCAGCGATTAGGTCTCACCTAGACTGAAAGGATCTGTGTTTTAATTGAGAGTTTAGTACCTGTCTTAGGGAATGATTTTCAAATATTTATTTACTTCTCAAAATTGCTGTGTGTTGGGAATCTTGTATTAGATATCGCATTAAATCGAATATCCATTTGGGTGTAGATGAAATGTGGTAAATAATACTAGAGGAACAACATATAGGCCTTGGAGAATTTCTAAGGTAAGGTCGAGTACTCCTTCGACTGCTATCTTCCTCTGCCAAAGTCTAGAATTGAGTCTTGAATGAGTACATCCGGAACAGGTTCATTCATGGATCTGTTTCATTTAGTTTGTATCTCATAACTGCCTAGATGTTGTAAGCCCTGTGGCTTATTGATATCTTGGGGGTTCTTGATCTGCATCTGGTCACCAAGACCAGTGGCTCTTTTATACTAACGGAAAGAGACGTTTTTAACAATTCCGAGTGATAGATTTAAATGCTTTCTTTACAGCTTTCTTTACTGCTTTCCTTTAAATGCTTTCATAGAGGTCACTCGGAAGAATTAGGGGCTGTCCATCTGTTAAAAGGTTTGAGAGTTATGGAATAGTTTGGGGCTTGATTTGAAACTTTGGGTGTGACATGGGGGAATGATAGGAGTACTTGGCATGTCAACTAATGATATGTTAGGTGTTGCTTATCCACCACAGATGAATAATGTAACTTCACAAGGCCTGTGAAGGGAGTTATAAGTCTGTGGTATCTTAGAAATTGATTGTCTTAAGAGCATGTAAATTCTCACCATAAGTACCTGTCTGTTAAAGGGAACATGGTGCAGAAAGCATGAGAGTTAGCTAACTAGAGAGTTATCCCAAGCCAAGATCTGTGTATTAAAAATGGAAGTTTAATTGTGTTTCATCTGAATCTTGTCCAAATCTTTATTATTTCCTCCCTGTCCCTTCTGTCATATTTAAATCTGCTTTCTAGATAGTGTAGCATAGTTTTATATTGCTTTCGTAGTATAGATTTAATTGCTTTCATCGATCCAGTTTATCATGCTTTGTAGAATAAATTTTACTGCTTTCTTGATCTGGATTTATTTTATGTCAAGTAGTTGTTAGAAAATCTTGCAAAACTTGAATTGAGTAACCGAGTGGAAAATCTTAGTAAATGACGTGGGCCCTGCTTCCATCGCACATCCTCCAGTGAACGATCCGGTACTTACTATAAATTACTGCAATTTTTGACCCGTGCGCTTTCGGGAGCACAGTTTCTTAATACGAGTGAATAAAAACATAAACTTTGGGAAAATGCTTATATAGTGGGAAGATGTTTAAAAACTTCATGGCAGGTATCTCCTTGACATGAAATTAAGAGAAGCATCAAAGTGCAAAATACCAGGGACTTTCAGGGTGACAGACTGAAGGTCCATCCCGGTTGCACCGTGATATTTGTCAAAAGTTTCATGACGGGGAGGATGCAGCGCCGTTTTCAGACACCCCACATGAGTAATAAAAAGCGGGAATTTATAATATATCCTTAAGCCCCTCTCCCATGAATCATAACTCTTTTTATTTAATAAATTCAATTTGGACATCACTCGTGTTATAGAAACTTGTCAAAAGTTTCAAAGACACCCCGTCGTGAACCCCAAGGTTCACGACGCAATTTTAAGTCTTGCGACATGGAAATTATGCCTCGGAAACTTATTTTGAAAATCCATGTCGCAAGACCCTTCGTCGTCAACCCATGGTTCACGACGTACTTTTTCAGTCTAGCGACATGAATCCAAACACTTGCCAATTTCCAGAAAATGCACCCACGCTGCTAGACTCACGTCGTGAACCCATACTATTTCATGTCTAGCGACGTGGAGGTCATGGCTTAGAAAAATATTTGATACATCACCCGTCCCAAGACCCACGTTGCTAGCCTAGGTTTGCGACGCAACTTATGGTCTCACGACGGGGTCGTCACCTTTTTGAAATCCAAAATTTTCTAATTTCTTAAACCCCAAGTCGCTAGAGCCATGTCGCAGAACCATGTCTTGCACCGTGAATGTTGTATAGTGACATGGAAGCCCTAATTTTCCAAAATTCTTGTTCTCCTATTTTCCGTTCCCTCATGTCGCAAACCTCACGTCGTGAACCCACGATTCACGATGTAACTTCTGCCTTGCGACTGGATGGCACCCTCGTGCCCAATTTTTGTTTCTCCATATCTCATCACTAATTGATCGAACCCTTAAGTCATTAATTAATGATCATGATTAGCTATAATTAAGGCCAATCATTATCATGATTGAAGGACCTTTGTTCGATTTCCACTAAAATTTCTATAAATTAAATATTAATGCCTTAAGCAGATAGTCCGGACTGTAATCAATTATGGTATGAAGGATTATTTAAAGCATTAATTATGGATTTAATTCCATAACCTTGCATGAGAAACCAATGTCTCCCGTGCAAGGTATTTTTTCTTTCATTATATTTTGGTCTTTTCCGTGTTGTGTGAAACAGCTAGTAAGGACTATTACAGACTAATGTTGGCGGATATTCCCTCACGGATAAATTAGCTCGTAGTTTGAATGTTAATTACTAGTTGTTATTTTGCATGGTCCGGGTAATGGTCGGTGGAAGCCTTGGCGTTTCGTCCATCTGGGATTATAATAGCTGCTTAACTGACTCCTATCCGGATATAGTTTTATTTTCTTTATCTTAATTTTCAAACCCGAATTCTAATATGCAATAAGAGTCAGTTTATATCTGTCAGTATCAGCTGATAATTACTGCAGAAAGGAAACATGTAGGTTTTTATCCGAATTCACAGACAGTAGAGACCCAACTTGTAGCGACACTGCCATTATAGGGTTTCTGTTGTCTAAATTCATTTCATCCGAGTAATTGGGAAACTGGATAGCAGATGTTTGCAGTTCACCTGATTATTCAGCCATCATTTTGCCTCACGGCTACTTCACCTCTGTGTCTCACATTCTGTCTAAACCCGCCATTATATTTTGGGTTAATTAATTTTACACTTCAATATACCTTTATGCATGATATTATTATGTAGATATTGTGGTCTAAATTATTTTGGGATACTTGCTTTGTACATAGAAGTCTTGATTGTAATCAGATGTCTCATAATAAATTTCCAACAAAAATTCCTTTATAAAATCCGGATCTAAGTAAGGGATAAATTTTCGCAGTTATGACTAATTCATATTCGATCAAGGGTTGATTTTGGAAAATTAGAAGCAGGGTCAACGATTAGATCTCTTCTAGACTGAAAGGGTCTGTGTTCTTATTGAGAGTCTAGTACCTGCTTAGGGAATGATTTTCAAATATCTATTATTTTTCAAAATTACTGTGTGTTGAAAATCTTATATTAAATATTGCACCGAGTCAGATCCACTTGGATTCAGATAAGGTGTGATAGATAATACTAGAGGAACAACATACGGGCCTTGGTAAATTTCTGAGATAGGGTTGAGTATTCTTTCAACTACTATCCTCTTCTGCCGCCTATTTTCGAGTCCTGAGTGAGTTCATCCAGAACAAACTAATTTATTAGTTTGTTTCATTAGTTTGTATCTCATAACCACCTGGAAGGAAGTGAACACTGCGAGCGGTTCACCGAGGTCCGGGAATTCTTGATCCACATCCGGTCATCCAGACTGGGGGCTCTCTCATACTACCAGGGTAACGCTTTTAAAACTTCCGAGTGATAGGATTTTAAATGCTTTCTTTATTGCTTTTTTTATCGCTTTCTTTTAAATGCTTTCTGTAAAGGTCACTCGGACGTGTTGAGAGAGGTTCTAACTGTTTCTAGGTTTGGGAGTTATGGGATAGTTCGGAGCTTGATTCGAATCTTTGGGTGTGACACGGGGAATGATAGGAGTACTTGGCATTTCAACTAATGATTTGTCAGGTGTTGCTCATCCACCGCTGATAAATAACATACCATGGCCGGGCAGTTATAAGTCTATGGTATCTTAGAATTTGCTGTCTTAAGAGCATGTAAGCTCTTATTGTAAGTACCTGTCTGTTAAAGGGAACATAGTACATAGAACATGAGAGTTAGCTATCTGACAGGATTATCCCAAGCTAAGGTCTATGTAACAAAATGGAAGTTTAATTGTGTTTCATCTAAATCTTGTCCAAATTCTATTCTTTTCTCCCTGTCCCTTCTGTCATGTTTAAATATGCTTTCTAGATTAATGACATATAGTGTAGCATGATCTTCACCGCTTTCATAGAATAATTGTAATTGCTTTCATAGAGTAAATTTAATTGCTTTCGTAGAATAACTTTTATCTGCTTTCTAGAATAATTTTAATATGCTTTGTAGAGTAATTTTATTTGCTTTATAGCTTTGTTTAAATTCCGGCAGTAGATGTTATTTTCAACCCATAACTGATTTGAGCAATACGAGTGGAAAATCTTATAAAACAGCGTGGGACCTGCTTCCATCGCACATCCTCCAGTGAACGATCCGTTTCTTAACACGAGTAATAAAAATGTGACAACCTATAAACATATCCCTAATCCCAAATCCATCCTCATGAAGTGGTTTCATTAAATAAATCAAGACCGGGATTATTATTCTTTCGAAAATACTCGTGTGTGGGA
The DNA here is from genome assembly GCA_030278955.1 of Hygrophila difformis. Classification (NCBI taxonomy): domain Eukaryota; kingdom Viridiplantae; phylum Streptophyta; class Magnoliopsida; order Lamiales; family Acanthaceae; genus Hygrophila; species Hygrophila difformis. The sequence continues at coordinate 27,427,272 of JAOANR010000001.1, read as the reverse complement.
AATTTGTCAAAAGTTTCACGGTGCTGTTGCCAGGGAGGATGCAACGCCGTTTTATTAAGAGAAATACATTCCTGATTGCACATAGTTAGCTTATACATATAAATATATATACCACCGAACCAATTACTAACCTGGGGATTGTACAGGTACTGTCATTACCGAGCCGATTGTTTTATGCAACGGAGGAAGGAGACACCGGCCGAAATCTCGTTCAACGCAGAAATTGAGAGAACAGCTAGACGTCTAAGGGCGTAGGCTAGATTAAGAAAGGAACGGGAAAGACAGGCATTGCTTTCTCCAAGCACAAGCACCGACATCACTGAGATGGCACAGAACCCGGACATTTCCCCTATCATACCACCCAACCCACCTTTACAAAACATCCGTGAGGACCCCGAAGATATCGATGACGAGAATTTGGTAGACCCTCCCCCTGGTTTTGAACAAGGAGGAGGGAACTTGCTAAATCTCGGACATCAACCCTTCGATGCTCCTCCGGCTCCCATAAACCACCCAAATAATCCCAACTTCCAAAACCAGCAGTATCAAAACCAGAACCAGTTTAATCAGAACTAGTATCCACCCAACCCGAATGATCCCACTGACCCTAGGAACTTCTATCCCAACCAGAACTTCAACCAACAAGGATAGTATCAAGGAGGACAAGCGAACAATCAGCAACCAGCTGTTGCAGATTACATGCAACCGATAGTGGAGCCATATCTGAATATGCCGGGCAGAGCACCGATTGCAGCAAGAAACTTCGAGCTAAAACCTGCTCTGATCAATCTGGTGCAAAACAGTCAATTCGCATGAGCAAATCATGTGGACCCTCATGATCATCTCATGACATTCTTAGAGCTGTGCAACATGATTAAGAATCAGGGAGTGTCTCAAAACACTATTCGGATGATGTTGTTTCCATTTTCTTTGTCCAGTGGAGCAAAGACTTGGTACACGCCATTGCCGATGAACCAAAGAAGTAACTGGGAGGATATAGTCAGAAACTTTCTGTTGAAGTACTTCCCGGAGTCCAAGGTGGATGAGGGTAGATCAAGGATAGCTGAATTTAAGATTAAGGCAGGAGAATCATTGTATGATGCAAAGGAAAGGTTTTTCAACCTTCTGAGAAAGTGCCCTCAGCATGGATTTCATGACTGTGAACAGTTGAGAAAGTTCTACATCGGGCTGACACCAACTTGGAAGCATATGCTGGATGCAGCAGGGGGACAACATTTACTGTAAATGCCCATGGACCAAGCATGGGCGAAAATAGAAACAATGAGTGTGAACCGTTCTGTACTTAATGATGACAATGTTGATAATACCCCTCCCCATGGATTGTGTGCTATAGGTACAACTGAAAAGTCTGATCGTGAAAAGCTACAAGAACAAGTGGCTGCGCTATCTGTGAACCAAGGAGCAGGGAGTTCAGCGCAGGGACAACGAACAGAGGCAGTCTGCGGACTGTGCCAGGGAGCTCATGCAACCGACACATGCGAGCAGATTGCAGCTGAAAGTTGCAACTTCGCGGGAGCCTTTCCAAACCGACACCCGAAACTCTCCTATTCGAACAACAATGCCCTCAATTCGCATTTGTTGAATAAGCCACAACAGTTTAACCCACAGCAAAATTCAGGATTCATCCAACATAGGGGCCAGAAATTTCAAAACCAGAACCAGAACTTTCAACCACAGATTCAGCAAAGACCTCCTTAAAACCAAAATTTTCAAAATCCAAACCAAAACTTCCAAAATTTTCAACACCAGTTTGTCCCCAATCAAGGTCAATAGAACCAGATGCAAAATCAGAATCAGGTTCAAAAGCCGTCATCCAGGCTAGAAAACTTGATCAATGATTTCATAACAAGCCAGAAGGAGATCATTGCCCAACTGCAAGCTTCCATCAGAAACGTGGAAACTCAAGTAACGCAAATGGCGAATGAACTTCAGAAAAGGGACAAGGGAACATTGCCAGCACTGCAGAGAAGAACCCGCAGTGCAAGGCAATCACGCTTAAGTCTAGAAAAGTTTTGGCTGGGCCGAAAGGAAAGGAAGCTGGGAAAGATACTGATGAAAGGGAAAATGCTATTGAGAAGGAAGTGGAAGATGAACAGGAAGCAGCCGACATGCAGACTGAAGCTGCAAAAGAAAAGGCTGAAATCGAAAATGGTAATGGTAAAGGTACAACTTCTATCCTTTTATTCCCAAAAACATGATAACAACAAATTTTTGCCAAGAACAAGATCTGAAATTTGCGAAGTTTTTGAAGCGACTGCAGTCTGTTGCAATAACTATTCCCCTCATTGAAATGATTTCTAAAATGCCCGCATATGCTAAGTTTCTGAAGGATTGATTTCAGGAAAGCAGAAGTTAGAACAGGAAGAGCTGGTCATTTTAAATGACAACTGCAGTGCCATCATTCAGAAAAAGCTGCCAGAGAAGAAAGAAGATCCCGGTTGCTGCACCTTGCCCATCCATATTGGTAGAGTCAATGCTGGAAAAGGGCTCTGTGACTTGGGATCCAGCATAAATGTGATGCCGTTGACCACGGTGCATCGCCTCAAACTTGGAAGCATCGAACCCATTAAAATGTGGCTGCAGCTGGCAGATAGGTCCATCACCAAGCTAATTGGAATTCTCAAGGATGTCATCATCAAAACTGGGAACATCATATTCCCAGTCGATTTTGTCATCCTTGACATTTAAGAACATGATGAATGGCGCTGATTCTGGGCTGACCATTCCTGGCGACTGGTGGGGCCCTGATTGATGCCAAGTCTGGAAAGGTGACGCTACGTGTTGATGGCGAAGATTTGACTTTCGATATGGCAAAGCTTCAGAAATACCCGCATGATGGGCCCTGTTCTATTTTTGATGTAATAGATAGTGGAGAGGAGAGAGACTTTGAGAGCATTGACTCTGGATTTGATGTAGTAATGATGGACAAAGTATCAAAGAAGGTACTGAAGCCTACTGGTGCGAACCTGGGAGAACGCTGTAATGCTGTAAACTTCGAGGACCCTATGACTGGGGGCCTTGAAGAGTTTGATGGCATTAATTTCACTCCGGAGGAGGAAGGAAGCACCGAGGATGAGGGAGTTGGCCCTGTTCTGACACATGGTCCTGAAGGTAAATTTGATCTCTCACTACCATCTGTTTCTCACAAATTAATGCCTTCCATTGAATGTCCACAAGTGCTTGAACTTAAAATACTTCCAGACCATCTTAAGTACGCTTTTCTCGCTGAACTTAAAAAACTACCGGTAATTGTGTCAGCCAAGCTGACACAAGAACAAGAAAAAGCTCTGGTGATCATTCTTAAGAAATATGTACATGCAATTGGATGGACCATTTCTGATATAAAAGGAATAAGCCCCTCTGTTTGCATGCACAGAATTTTAATGGACGAGGAGTACAAGCCCTCAAGGCAACCCTACAGGCGTTTGAACCCGCTCATGCAAGAAGTGGTAAGGAAAGAAGTTATCAAGCTCTTAGACGTTGGTATCATCTATCCTATATCTGACAGCAAATGGGTTAGCCCAGTGCAGGTAGTACCGAAGCGTGGGGGGATGTGCATAACAACGAACGAGCAAGGAGAAGAAGTGGCGACAAGGCCGGTGACCGGTTGCCGAGTCTGTATCGACTACTGGAAGCTCAATACTGCGACGTGGAAGGATCATTTTCCCTTGCCATTTATTGATCAAATGCTTGAAAGGTTGGCCGGGAGGGAGTACTATTGTTTTTTGGATGGTTATTCGGGCTACAATCAAATTGTAATAGCAAGTGAATATCATGACAAAACCACTTTTACTTGCCCGTACGGCACTTTTGCCTCTAGACGGATGCCTTTTGGTTTATGCAATGCACCTGCCATTTTTCAAAGATGCATAATGTCAATATTCTCTAAATTTATTGAAAAATGCATTGAAGTCTTCATGGATGACTTCTCTGTATGTGGAGATACGTTTGATGATTGTTTGACCAATCTTGCTAAACTTTTAAAGAGCTGTGAGGACACTGACTTGGTTTTAAACTGGGAGAAGTGCCATTTTATGGTAACTGAGGGTATAGTGTTTAAGCCACCGCATCTCACGCACATGCATTGAAGTCGACAGAGCCAAGGTCTCAGTCATCTCCAATCTTCAATTACCCAATTCAATAAAATCGGTTAGGAGTTTCTTAGGGCATACCCATTTTTACTGGAGATTCGTCAAGGACTTTTCGAAAATTGCCAAGCCGCTCACTAACCTTCTTTGTAAAGAAAATTCGTTTATAATAAATGAAGCATGTGTTCAAGCCTTTGACACGCTCAAGAAGATGTTAATTTCTACTCCGATAGTACAACCACCCGATTGGTCAATACCTTTCGAGGTAATGTGTGATGCGAGTGATCTCGTCGTGGGTGCAGTTCTTGGGCAACATAAGGACGGGAGACATTGCATAATTCATTATGCAAGTCATGCCTTGAATGAGGCCCAAATCAACTACACCACAACAGAAAAAGAGATGTATGCAGTGGTCTTCGCATTTGATAAATTCAGATAGTACCTAATTGGTACGAAGACCATAGTATATACAGATCACTCTGCATTAAGATACTTGTTTAGAAAACAAGACACCAAACCTCGATTAATCAGGTGGGTGCTATTGCTGCAGAAATTTGACATCATAATAGAGGATAGGCGAGGGCGAGACAATGGTGCTGCTGACCATTTATCTCGCTTAGAAAATTATAAAAATGAAAAAGCCGTAAACGAGGATTTTCCGGATGAACAATTATTCGCATTGCACTTGCACGATCAAGCATGTCCATGGTTTTCCGACATCGCTAACTGATAATGGCCAGAAATGTCCATTATTTTCAATCCATTTCCGTGTCTGAAACAGGCATTTGATCGCATCCTGGTCTTATATTAAATAAGAAAGCAGTTGAATTGGACTGATTTATGCATATTTCTAAAAATATTGAGCTGGTATGAAAAATGCATAAATATGTAATTTTATTACACATTTATGTTAGAAAAATCTAAAAACATGAGAAAAAGAAAAGATGAAAAAAAGGAAATGAAAAGATGGGAAAAGAAATGAAAACCCACAAAAATTGATTTTTTTTAGGAAACTACGACGCTAGACACAACTAAGACGCTAAGCATATTTAGCGACGTAGCTTGGTCTAGCGCCATAGGCAGAAACCGGAGCAGAAGTCTGAAGAAGAGAAGTACGACGCTAAACAAGTGTAGCGCCGTAATCAAGTATAGCGACGTAATGGAGGATAGCGCCGTAGGCTGTCCATTCAGAAACAAAGAGTGTCTTCGAGATGGAGGACTACGACGCTAGACCTATAGCGCCGTAGTAATGGATAGCGACGTACTCATGCATAGCATCGTAACAAGCTTCAGAATTCAAATTTCAAGGCCTGGGGGTCCATGGGCCTAGGGTTTCCCACCTATATAAGGACAAGTTGACTCCAATGATCAGTCACTTCAACACATTCGATTCCTTGGAGGCAACTACTCTTCTTGAAAGGTGTGTAGGTAGTTAGTTAGTTAGGGTTTAATTTTTTTGTATTATTTACATTTATGTCTTAGTTTAGCTTTATAGTTATTAGATTAGTGATTTTATGAGAGCTTTCACCTTAGTAGCCACTGTTTACATTATTTTTAGCTTTGTTAAACTCTTATTTAGGTTTGAAATGCCCAAATAATGGGTATTATCAAACCATTTTCTTATAAAATGGAAGTTAATCACAAAAGGAGTTAAAAAAATCATGAAATGGACATGGGTCCATGGATTTCTTGCTTTATTTTTGATTTCATGACCATTTGGTCATTTATTTCCTGTTTTCTTGTGGGTTTTATGTTATTTTCTTTTGTTTCGGGTTCTCATGAATGATATGTTGGTTGAAAACCCTCACTTGGGTTTATGGTTCATTTATGCTTTGTCTTTTCTTTTTCTTTGAGTTTCTTATGCATTTTAGCTTACTGTTATCACTGTTCTTGCCTTATGTTGCTCCTGTTCTTGCACTTGTTGAAACATGAATGTGAACATAGGGTTTGCAATCGCAGAGATTGCATCACCCGAACAACAACTTCTGTTCTGGACTAGCTACGACGCTAATCGCCCTATGACGCTAACCTAGTGTAGCGTCGTAGGTGAGGTTTTACGTCGTAGCTGCCCAGACATAAGAAAAATTTGCCCTGCGGCGCTAGACCCACGACGCTATCCTAGGATAGCGTCGTAATTTTTGTCTAGGGTCGTAGGACCCCAAAATACTTTCTCTCACAATGACCCACCTACGGCGCTAAGCTCACGACGCTATCCTAGGATAGCGTCGGCATTTAACGTCTGGCGTCGTACTCCCCTATCTTAACAACATTTCTAAAATAGACCCTACGGCGCTATCATCACGATGCTATCCTCGGATAGCGTCGTAATTCAACGTCTAGCGCCGTAGCATCCCTTCTTTTTCAAAAAAAATCCTTTTTCTTACTACGACACTAGACCCTACGATGTAAACCATGTTTGGTGTCGTAGGGTATGTTTAGCGCCGTATTCCTCAATTTCTAAAACCAACATGCACAACGCAAAACCCTACGACGAGAACCATGTTTCACGTCGTAGTTAGGTATAATGTCGTCCATAAAACCCTTTTTTAAAACTCAAAATTTTCGTTTCTTTTACCAATCCATGATGACGCTATAACCATGACTCTATCTTAGGATAGTGTCGTAAAAATCAGTCTAGCGTCGTACCTGGCAGTTTTGCCAAAAATTTTCCTCTTCTCCATTTTCACATATAATTGATTGAACCCTTAAGTCAATAATTAAAGATCAAGATTAATAAATGATTGAGATCAATAATTACTCTGATTGAAGGAACCTTGTTCAATTCGCATTAAGATATTTTTCTATAAATAAAATCTTGATGTCTTAAGCAGATAATCTGGACTGTAATTAATTATGGTATGAAGGATTATTTAAGACATTAATTATGGATTAGATCCATCACCGTGCATGAGAAACCAATGTCTCTCATACCGGGCACTCTCTTTGTTTTATTTTATTTTATTTTATTTTATTTTATTTTGTCTTTCGTGTGATGTATGAACGAACTGTAAAAGATAGCTCAGAATAATGTCGGCGAACAGTCCCTTCACCGGGAAATGAAGTAGCACATAGTCTGTTTATCAATTGCTGTTTGTTATTTTGCATGGTTTGGACGATAATCAACGAGGTTAGGCGAACGGTCCCCTCACCGGGAAATGAAGTAGCCACTCGGTTAATTACTGTCCAAATACAGTTTTATTTTCTTTACCTTAATTCCTAAACCCAAATTCCAATATGTAGTAGGAATCAGTTAATATCTGTCAATATTAGCTGATGCCCATTGCAGAAAGGAAACATGTAGGTTTTTATCCGAATTCACAGACAGCGGAGGCCCAACTGGTAGCGACCCTGCCATTATAGGGTTTAAGCTGTCTACATTCGCTCCACCCGAGTCATTGGGAAATTGAACAGCAGATGTTTGCGGTTCACCCGATGGATCTGCCATCGCTTTTGGTCTCACGGCCACTTCATAATTGTGTCTCACCTTCTGTCTAAACCCGCCATTATATTTTGGGTTAATTCATTTTACACTTCAATATATCTGTATGCATGCTAATATTATGTAACTAACGTGGTCTATAATATTTTGGGATTCTTCCCTTGGATATTAGAAGTCTAGATTCAAAAGATATTGCATATTAAATTTCCAGCAAAAATTCATTTACAAAATCCGGATCTAAGTAAGGGATAAATTCCTCAGTTATGACTAATTCATATTCTGTCAAGGGTTGAGTTTTGGGAATTTAGAAGCAGAGTCAGCGATTAGGTCTCTCCTAGACTGAAAGGATCTGTGTTTTAATTGAGAGTCTAGTACCTGTTTAGGGAATGTTTCTCAAATTCATTACTTTCCAAAATTACTGTGTGTTGGGAATCTGGGATTACATATTACACCGAGATGGGATCCACTTGGATTCAAATACAGTGTAGTAGATAACCCTAGAGGAACAACACTCAGGCCTTGGTTATTTTCTAAGATAGGGTTGAGTTTCTTTCAACTGCTATCCTCTTCTGCCAAAGCCTATTTTTGAGTCCTGAGTGAGTGCATCCGGAACTGAACTACTTTATTAGTTATGTTTCATTAGTTTGTATCTCATAACCACCCGAAGGGAAGTGAACACTGCGAGCGGTTCACCGAGATTATGGAATTCTTGATCCACACCCGGTCATTCTGACTAGGGGGCTTTCTTTTACTACCAGGGTCAAACTTTCAAAAACCTCCGAGTGATAGGATTTTAAATGCTTTCTTTTTCGCTTTCTTTTAAATGCTTTCGTTAGAGGTCACTCGGTTGTATTGAGAATTGTGTAACTGCTACTAGAACTGATAGTTAAGGGATAGTTCAGGCTTGATTAGAATCTTTGGGTGTGACATGGGAGAACGATGGTAGTACTTGACATTTCAACTAATGATCTGTCAGGTGTTGCTTGTCCGCCACAGATGAAATAACATACCCTGGCCGGGGCAGTTACAAATCTGTGGTATCTTAGAATTTGCGGTCTTAAGAACATGTAAACTCACACTGTAAGTACCTGTCTGTTAAAGGGAACATAGTGATTGAGAGCATGAGAATTAGCTGTCTGACAGGATTATCCCAAACAAAGATCTGTGTATAAAAATGGAAGTTTAATTATGTTTTATCTAAATCTTGTCCAGTTTTTATTCTTTTCTTCCTGTCCCTTCTGTCAACTCTGTGAAACAACTTCATAGTTAGCATAGTGTAAATTTTCATCGCTTTCATAGATATAGTTTAACTGCATTCTTAGAATAGTTCTAACTGCTTTTTAGTGTAAATCTACCCGCTTTCTAGAATAGAATTAATATGCTTTATAGAACAGAATTAAATGCTTTCATAGTTTAGTTTAAATTCAGTAAAGTAGTTGTTAGACAACTTCTCAAACCGATTAGAGCAATACGAGTGGAAAATCTAGTAAAACGACGTGGGCCCTGCTTCTATTGCACATCCTCCAGTGAACGATCTGGACTTACCTACAAATTATTGCAATTTTTGACACCGTGCGCTTTCGGGCCACAGTTTCGTAACACGAGTAATAAAAACGTGACAACCTAAATATATCCTTAATCCCAAATCCATCTTCATAAATCGGTTTCCTTAAATAAAACCTAAACCGGGATTCATTTCATTCATTTACTTTTGAAAATACTCGTGGTAGGAATTTGTCAAAAGTTTCATGGCGCTGTTGCCGGGGAGGATGCAGCGCCGTTTTATTAGAGAATTACATTCCTGATTGCTCATAGATTAGCTTATACATATAAATATGTATACAACACTGAACCAATTCTAACTTGGGGAATGTACAGGTACTGTCATCGCTGAGACCATTGTTCTATGCAAAAGAGAAAGGAAACAGCAGCCGAGATCCCGTACAACGCAGAAATAGAAAGAACAGCTCGGCGTCTCAGGGCGGAAGCTAGGCAAAGAAAAGAACAGAAAGGCAAGCACTACTCTCTCCAAGCACAAGTAGCGACATCTCAGATATGGTAGAAAACCAAGTCATTCCCCCAATCATACCACCTAACCCACCACTCCAAAACATACAAGAGGACCCAGAAGACGTTGATGACGAGAACTTGGAGGATCTCCCTCCTCAAGTCATACAGGGAGGTGGGAATCCCACAAATCTCGAGCAACAACCCTTCGAGGTGCCTCCACCCAACCCAAACCACCAAAACCCCCAAAACAATCCAGATAATCAAAACTTCCAAAATAACCCCAACTTCCAGAATCAGCAGTATAAGAATCCCAACCAGTTTAATCCAAATCAGTATAATACAAACCCGCAAGATCACAATGACCCAATAAACTTCTATCCAAACCAGAACTTCAACCAGCAGGATCAATACTAAGGGCAGTATCAAGGACAATACCAGGGAGGTCCAGGGAACAACCAACAGCCCGCTGCTGCTGACTACATGCAACCAATCATAGAGCCATACTTGAACGTGCCGGGCAGAGCACCAATTGTAGCCAGAAACTTCGAACTCAAGCCTGCCTTGATCAACTTGGTACAGAACAGCCAATTTGCAGGAGCCAATCATGAGGATCCACACGATCATTTGGCAACATTCTTGGAACTCTGCAACACGATCAAGAATCAGGGTGTTTCTCAGAACACCATTAGGATGATGTTGTTCCCGTTCTCGTTGTGTAGTGGAGCAAAGACCTGGTATAAATCATTGCCGGTGAATCAAAGGAGTACATGGGAGGATATTGTAAGGAATTTCTTGGTGAAATACTTTCCGGAATGGAAGATTGATGAGGGAAAGTCAAAGATTTCTGAGTTCAAGATGAGGCCTGAAGAATCATTGTATGATGCAAAGGAGAGGTTTATGAATCTGTTGAGGAAATGTCCTCAGCACGGTTTCCAGGGATGGGAGCAATTAAGAAAGTTTTACAATGGACTGACACATGCATGGAAGCACATGTTAGATGCTGCGGGAGGGCAACACCTATTGCGCATGCCCATGGATCAAGCATGGGCCAAAATTGAGACAATGAGTGTAAATCGGTCCGGATTGAATGATGATAACACTAATGATACCACTCCCCGTGGACTTTGTGCTGTAGGTACAGCAGAAAAGACGGATCTTGAGAAGCTGCAGGAGCAAGTAGCAGCGTTGTCTGTAAACCAAGGAGCCGGAAGCTCTGCTCAAGGACAACAAAAGGATGTAATTTGTGGACTATGTCAGGGTGCTCATGCAACTGACACATGCGAGCAAGTTGTGTCTGAAAGCTGTAATATTGCAGGGGCTTTTCCAAACAGACACCCAAATTTTTCATACTCCAACAACAATGCCCTCAACTCCCACCTTCTGAACAAGCCACAACAGTTTAATCCTCAGCAGAATCAAGGGTTCAATCAAAACAGAGGGCAAAATTTTCAAAACCAGAACCAAAAATTTCTACCTCAGATCCAACAAAGACCCCCTCAGAATTTCCAACAGCCCAACCAGAACTTCCAAAACTTTCAGCCCCAGAACTTTCAGCCTCAGTTTGTTCCAAACCAAGGCCAATGGAACCCAAACCAGAATCAAAATCAAGTTCAAAAGCCTCCTTCAAGGCTAGAAAATTTGATGACTGATTTTATCACTAGCCAGAAGGAGATTAATGCTCAACTACAGGCCTCCATCAGAAATGTGGAGACCCAAGTTACACAGATTGCTAGTGAAATGCAGAAGAGGGACAAAGCAACATTGCCTAGTGCCGCAGAAAAGAACCCGCAGTGCAAAGCAATAACTCTGAAATCTGAGAAGGTATTGGCAGGTCCAAAAGGGGCAGATACTGGAAAAGACATTGGGAGAGATGATACTGTTGACATTGTTGATGAGGAGGCAACTGAGGATCAGAAGGAGGCCGAACAGCAGACTGATGCTGCAAAAGGAACGACTGAGATGGAAAACGGTAATGGTAAAGGTACAACCTCTGCCCCTTTACCACCAAAACATGATAACAATAAAAAGTTCATGCCTAGGGTTCCTTACCCGGCCAGACTTAAAAATAAACAACAAGATCTGAAGTTTGAAAAATTTCTGAAAAGACTGCGGGAAGTTGAGATTACCATACCTTTGATTGAAATGATCTCTGAAATGCCAACCTATGCTAAGTTCTTGAAAGAAATGATTTCAGGAAAGAGACAGGTTGAGCAAGATGAACTGGTGGTACTCAATAGCACCTGCAGTGCTATCATTCAAAAGAAGCTATCGAAGAAAAAAGAAGATCCTGGGTGCTATACTCTGCCGATTCGGATTGGTCAGGTCAGCGCTGGAAAAGAACTATGTGACCTCGGTTGCAGCATTAACGTTATGCCATTAGCCATGGTTAAACGCCTTAAGCTCGGAGTGGTGGAGCCTATCAAAATGAGGCTTCAACTTGCAGATAGGTCAATCACAAAGCCAATCGGGATCCTAAAGGATGTAATAATCAAAGCTGGCAGTACTCTATTTCCAGTGGACTTCATCATTCTAGATATCGAGGAGGATTCCATCATGCCTCTCATTTTAGGCAGGCCATTCTTGGCCACAGGCGGGGCCTTGATCGATGCCAAGTCCGGAAGGGTGACACTCCGCGTGGATGGAGATGAGGTCGTCTTCGACATGGCACAATTGCAGAAATTCCCAAATGACAGTTCTTGTTTTTCATTTGACAATGTAATAGTTAGTGGAGAGGAGATGAACAGTGAGGGAGAGCTTGACTCTGGATTTGATGATGAAATGATGCTGAATGAACAATCAAAGCAGGTACTGAAGCCTGCAGGCATGGAGTACGAAGGATGTGACGCCGTTCACTTCGCCGATCCCGACACTGGAGATTTGGAGGAGTTTGACGGTGCCAATTTCCATGAGGACGCCAACCAAGAGGAGGCGGATCCGGTACTGACACTGGATCTGACAGGTAAATCTGATCTTCCACTATCCATTTCTCGCAAACTACTCCCTTCCATTGAATGTCCACCAGAGCTTGAACTTAAAACACTACCAGATCATCTCAAGTACTCATTTTTCGCGGAATATAAAAAATTACTTGTGATTGTTTCGGCTAAGCTCTCTCAAGAGCAAGAAAAAGCTCTGGTGGTCGTTCTTAAGAAACATGTACATGCAATTGGTTGGACCATTTCTGACATAAAAGGAATAAACCCCTCTATTTCCATGCACATGATTTTAATGGAAGAAGAGTATAAACCATCCCGTCAACCTCAGAGGCGTTTGAACCCCGTTCCAAAACGAGGGGGAATATGCATAACGAAGAATGAGCAAGGAGAAGAGGTTGCAACAAGGCCAGTAACCGGATGGCGAGTTTGCATCGATTACCGGAAGCTGAATGAGGCCACCCGGAAGGACCATTTTCCATTGCCTTTTATCGATCAAATGCTTGAGAGGTTGGCAGGGAGAGAATTTTATTGCTTTCTTGATGGATATTCTGGTTACAATCAAATTGTTATTTCAAGTGAAGATCACGATAAAACTACTTTTACATGCCCCTATGGCAGTTTTGCCTATAGGCGCATGCCTTTCGGATTATGCAATGCACCAGCTACTTTTCAAAGATGCATGATGTCAATTTTCTCTGAATTTATCGAAAAATGCATTGAAGTCTTCATGGATGACTTCTCTGTATATGGAGATACATTTGATGATTGTTTGACCAATCTTGCTAAAATTTTAAAGAGATGTGAGGACACTAACCTGGTTTGAAATTGGGAAAAGTGCCATTTTATGGTCACTGAGGGCATAGTGTTAGGTCATCGCATTTCATGTGCAGGCATTGAGGTCGATCCAGCCAAGGTTTCCATCATTTCCAACCTCCCTCTCCCCAATTCTATCAAATCAGTTAGGAGCTTCTTAGGGCATGCCGGTTTTTACCGGAGATTCATTAAAGATTTCTCGAAAGTTGCCAAGCCGCTCACTAATTTGCTTTGTAAAGAAAATCCTTTTGTAATAAATGAAGCGTGTGTCCAAGCCTTTGACATGCTCAAAAGGATGTTAGCTCCTGCTCCAATTGTGCAACCACCCGATTGGTCAATACCATTCGAGGTGATGTGTGATGCAAGTGGCCTTGCAGTGGGTGCAGTTTTGGGGCAACATAAGGATGGGAGACATTGCGTGATTCATTACACAGGTCATGCCTTGAATGAGGCCCAAATAAACTACACCACTACAGAAAAGGAAATGTATGCTGTAGTCTTTGCGTTTGACAAGTTCAGACAGTACCTTATTGGCACAAAGACCATAGTATACACTGACCACAGTGCACTCAGATACTTGTTTAGCAAGCAAGATGCAAAGCCTCGTTTAATCAGGTGGGTGCTATTGCTGCTAGAGTTTGACATCGTAATAAAAGATAGGCGAGGTCGAGATAATGGTGCTGCTGACCACCTATCTCGATTAGAAAATGATAAAAATGAAAAAGCCGTCAACGAAGATTTCCCGGACGAACAGCTTTTCGCACTGCATTTGCACGACCAAGCGTATCCATGGTTCTCCGACATTGCTAACTTTTTAGCATGCGGAATAATCCGACCATTTTCAAACTATCATCACAAGAATAAGTTCAACCGAGATGTATTAGACTACTTTTGGGAAGAACCTTATCTCTTCAAACACTGCGCCGATTCAATAATCAGGCGATGTGTAACCGAGCATGAAGCCTATCAAATTGTCAGAAAATGCCATGAATCAGAATATGGAGGTCACCACGGTCCCACTCGAACGACCCACAAGGTCCTCGAATCTGGATTTTACTGGCCCCACATCTATGAGGATTGCAAGACATTTGTGAAAGCTTGCGATAGGTGCCAAAGATTGGGAAACATTTCCAAGAGGGATGAGATGCCCCAGAAAGGAATTCTCACTCTTGAGATTTTTTATGTATGGGGTATTGACTTCATGGGACCGTTTCCACCATCAGGTGGAAACTACTATATCTTGGTAGCTGTCGATTACGTGTCCAAGTGGGTCGAGGCGGTCGCATTACCAACCAATGATGGTGGCCAAGTCATCAAGTTCCTCAAGTACAACATTTTCAGTCGATTTGGCATACCTAGGGTGGTGATATCTGATGGAGGAACACACTTTGTTAATAAAGCTTTTGAAACTTTGATGAGTAAAAATGGAATCCTCCATAAGATAGGCACGCCTTATCATCCTCAAACTAGTGGTCAAGTCGAGGTATCCAACCGCGAAATCAAACATATACTCGAAGCCACAGTTGGGAGAACCCGTAAGGATTGGGCACGTAAGCTCAATGACGCTCTATGGGCATATCGCACAGCATATAAGACTCCCATTGGGATGTCTCCATATAGGCTCATCTTCGGAAAAGCCTGTCATTTGCCTGTAGAGTTAGAGCATAAAGCTTACTGGGCCGTTAAAACGCTCAACTTCGATCCAAAAGTTGCTCAGAGTAAACGTAAGTTGGACCTCAATGAAATTGAGGAAATACGAGCGCAAGCTTATGAAAGCTCTCGAATTTATAAGGAGCAGACCCAGAAGTTACACGATCGCCGGATTAAATCTAAGCACTTTTATGTTGGTCAAAATGTACTGTTGTTCAATTCTAGGTTGAAGCTGTTCCCTGGAAAGCTTAAATCCAGATGGGAAGGACCACATAAAGTGTTAGAAGTGTTTGAAAATGGAGCCGTCAGGATCCGAACTGGCAAGGGCAATATAGTGGTGAATGGACAGCGACTGAAAGAGTACATCGGACAGTTCGATCCGGAAAAAGAGAGCCAAGCAGTGGCAGACCCGGCTTACACTCAATAAGAAACAACATTAAAATCATAAAAATTTTATTTCATTATACATATATATGTGTACCACTTTATTTCAAATCAGCAAGTACCCAAAAATCAATTGAACATTTAGAGCACTAAGACTCTAAATGTGAGGATGTTGATATTTGGAGAAAATCTAAAATAGTCTATTTATCTATCTTGCAGGAATACTGGAACCATCAAAAAGAAGGAGCAGAAAAATAAAGCAGAAAACCAGGTTCCCGGTTGGATTAATTCCATGAATTTAAGAAAATGATTTCGGAAACTAAAGCAATTTAAAGTCCGGAATAAATTTTTGCAAACAAATGGAATTAGTCCAACCTATTTTATGCAAGTAGAATTTTAATTAAGTTGGCCCATTTATAACACAAAAATTGTTTTGGACAAAAAATTCTCCAAGTCCAAAACAAATAAAATTGACTGAGGCCCAAATTCACCTTATCGGGCCCAGTCCGCATAAATTTTTGAAAAACTTCAAAAATTCCGAGTGTTAACTGAATCCCGCTCTCACTTACGATGCTATCCATAGCTATGATGCTGACCTAGGTCAACATCGTAGTAAGTGTATAACGTCGAAATATTCCCCTTGACATCTTTCAGCAACTACGACGCTAAACACACCCTACGATGCTAGTTCAGCGTCGTAGTCAAAGTATAGCATCGTAGTACACTCTTTTGTGTCATCACCGCCTTACGACGCAGTCGTTAAGTAGGACGCTGAACTTGTTCAACGTCGTACCTTTGGACAGCGTCGTACCTTTCCCCTTATTTCTGCCTACGACGCTGAACAAAGCCTACGGCGCTAGTGTAGCGTCGTAGGCCCTTTATAGCGTTGTAAGCCCTTTTCTCCACTTTCTATAAATACCCCGACCCTTCTTCTTCTTCATTCCCACACTTACATTTTCAAAACCACTCCCGAAACCCTTCTCTTACGACGAACGCACAGTTCGCGCAACATGTACCACCCATTCTAAGGGGAAACTCTGCCCAAATTTCGCGGAAGCACTCGCAAATGGCATCCTCATCCTCTACGAAGGCCGAGAAGCCCTGGTAAGTTCCCCATTTTTCGATTCGCGTGCAACCAAAACCCCCTGTTTTCGTGATTTTGGGAAATTTCTGTTTCACCCTTGCGAATATGTAAATACGCATCAGATTTTGTTGCCTCTTGGTTTGTTGGTTCGATTTTTGGATATTACTTGGTTTGTAAAGTTTGGGTGTTGGCCGAAGCATGATTGAACGATGGTGGTGTGTTTTGTGTTGGTATTTTGGAATGGGGATTGCTTGATTTAACTGGGATGGTCGAATGTGAACAATAAGTGGTTATGTGATTAGAAATGTTCAAATCCTGGAGAGCATGTTGATTTTTGATTGTTTAGGGTTCTAGCAGGGGCCATTATTATCTTTGTTAGGATTTTGAAGCTTTAGGGTTCTTAAGTGCCCCAAGTTTGGTGTTTTTGTTTTTCCCTGTGCTCTGGTGGTCTTTGAAAAAGGTTGTCTGAAGCAACCGAAAATTTTGGAACTCCTGTGAAAACTGGAAACTATGAACTGATGAGCATGTGAGTATTGTAGAATGCTTGTGTGTTATCGATTATATTAGTAATTGATTATATTTTGTTGAGCATGTGCTTAGTTAATTTGTCTTGAAAGCATGGTTTTTGGTCACTTAGAGGTTGTTTAGGTGCATTGGGTTTTTGTTGTTTCTTCAAAGCATGCCCTGTGGAAATGCATGCCATTGTGTTGTTGAAGAAGGCATTTAATGAATCTGATAAATGTCTCTGTTTGCATGTCTATGTTGTTATCTGTTTGTGGGGTGAGAAAGTTGGTGTGAGTTTGTATTTGGTAAACCCTGCACAAGCAACCAAATTTTTGCAAACACTTTTCAGTAAAAAG
This sequence comes from Hygrophila difformis, assembly GCA_030278955.1. Classification (NCBI taxonomy): domain Eukaryota; kingdom Viridiplantae; phylum Streptophyta; class Magnoliopsida; order Lamiales; family Acanthaceae; genus Hygrophila; species Hygrophila difformis. The sequence goes on along the minus strand of JAOANR010000001.1, from coordinate 27,409,987 downwards.
GGTTTTAGAAAAGGACAAAATAGTTGGTAGGATTTGGTTTGATAAGTTGACCCACATGGTTTTTGTTCCCAATGGAACATAAAACTAGTGTAATAAAGTAGCAGTCTTTTTCCTCATGTGGGCTGCTACTACTTATAAAAATCAAAAAATGGGACCCCTAAAGTCCCACTTTTTAAAATAAAAATAAGTCAATATTTATTAAAATTAAAAATTGGGTTTTCTTCATTCTTAAAGATTTGGGCTGTCCAAACCATCCCAAGCAGTTCAAATCAAGCAGGCCCGAACCGCTAACATTCCATTTGCAGTTTTCTCGGTTCGCGATCCATTCCATTCCATTCCATTGCACATTCAACAATCATCTCGGGATTGTTTAAAAATTGGAAAATCAAAATTTTTGGGGCCCAATGGCCCATTAAAAAGATTTTTGGTCCAATGACCACTTTTATTTTATTTGGACTTAATAGTCCATTCAAAAATATTTAGGGGCCCAATGATCCCTATTGTTTGTTAATAACTCACCTCTTATTAAACTCTCAAAAATGTGTAAAAAGAAAAACTTACCACTGTTTTATAATAAAATTCAAGTTGAAGATCTAATAACCTCACATTCAGAGCAAAGCTCTAAATGTGAGGATGTTGATTTTCAATCTAAATGATTCTTGTAAAAATTATAAAAACTGGATTTAATACTTTCACATTTTTCAGGGAACAACTAGTTATTGAATCACGGGCAGGGTTACCCAGATGCACACAGGATCAAGGGCTCCTAGATGGCATGCAATACAGGACCAAGATGAATGACTATAGGAAAGCCCTTGAAACAGAACATGGTGTGAAAATTATGGAAACAACTGAAGTGAGTTTCAAACTACAAAAAGGATGGGACAAGCATATAAAGCCCGAAGAGAGAAACTACAAGGAGATCGGATTTGCTAGGGACTTTTATTACTACTTGATGAAATTCTGGGAGCGACAGGTTGATGAAGGCCGCTTAGATGCCGAGGTGACTGATGACGTGCATTCAGAAAGACTCATCAGAAGATTCCACGAATACATGGCCAGATGGGAAAGACACCAGCACTCAAAGACAATAGATCCCGCTTGCATGGAATTCGACATTATAATAGTGCCCAGCAAGGTGAATGACAAAGTCAAACGGCAATACACAGAGAGAGCACCTAATCTCAGTCAGCTGGTGTATCAGGGGATTTTCATGGTGCACAAGGCCTTACCATTTCTATACAACTCTAGCTTGTTGGAAAACAAAGGAGTGAAAGAGCAAATATGGCTCACACAACAAGCTAGGAAGAGACACAGAGAGTTGAGTCACAACTTGGACAGCGCTATAAAGAAAGCCATGGCATCAAAAGTGGAAAATCGGCCTCCAATAGTTAAGATTATGATAGACTTAACTAAAGAATTCAGAGAACAGTGGCTTGCCCTGATGATACTGTGGGGCATAGGCAGGAACGACATTACAGAATCTATCTTGGATAAAGACCTTGTGCTACCAAATGAGGACTATTTTGACACGATCTTCTTGGACGATGTATACAAACCGACTCACCTTGCCGAGCAAAGACCACAGGGGTTAGTTCAGATGCATGTGCTGAGAGACCAAGTCACGGGGTTCATTCAAATACAAGTTGGAGAGTGCTAGGAAAGACTCAACAACAAACCCGATTGCTGACTCAGGCCGAGGCTGAAGAGTATATCAGAGTTGAATTTTCCCCGTGATATGTCCTTCGTGCAACCAGAGGCCAAACCGCTTGTCGGATCAATGATCGAGGAGAACCGAATGGAATTTGTGCGCTTCCTGATGGAGATGGATGCCTTCGGGCTTAATTATTGCAACACCATCAAGAACAACACTGTATTATGCTATAAACAGGAGCATAGGGCTCAGTTTTGCAACCACATCCGAAAAAATTGGGAAAAGCGACTCAGACGTATTTCCAGTCCCATTTTCATAGACAAATTCTTGAAAGATGCAGAGAAAAACTTGGGAATTAACTTTGATGAGGAAGACCGGGAAGGGAGTGAATATGAGACTGATGTGCTGATAAATCAATACACAAGTGCTGCCTCACCTCCTCGGGTTTTCACTAGAGCCAACCCACTGCCAACCCAACCGACTGTGCAGGCCTCAGCTCTACCAGCAAGAGAACAAGCACCTACTACCACTGAACCATCCACCCAGCCCGAACAAACATCTACTGTTGTTGCATCTGAAAGCCAGCCTGAACCTCAAGTTCAAACTAGAGGGAGATTGATAAAACTGGCTGATAAGGAGAAAAGTGGACGGGTTCCGGAGCCAAAAGTTGTAATCAAAGAACCCGAACCACAGGGTAAGAAAATGGTCGAACCAGTCAATCCAGCAGACAAAGGTAAAGGGGTGATGCCATCGCCACCTCCCAAGCGAAAAGAACAAATTGCTCGTGATGCTGAATTGGCTAAAAAGATGCAAGAGGAGGAGAACGCAAGGGCAGGCGTACAAGGGCAATATGCTGAGGAAAGACCAGCGTCTGAGGCTGAGATCAGAGATAGAATGAGGAGAGAAGAAAGGGCTAGTCAGGATGCTGAAATGACAAAAAAACATCGAAAGGACGAAAGCTGAGGAAGAAAGGAAGAAAAAGGAAGCTCATGATAAAGAAATAGCTGAAAAGTTGCAGGCAGAATTTGAAAGCCGAAAATCTGGGGAAACAGAGAAGGATAAGGAGGGTGATGAGGAATTGATGATTACCCGCGAGATTAAAGGATAGGGACTGAAAATAAAAAACGAGCATAAGGGATTGGAGATGAAAACTTCTTACACAGAAGAGATGGAAAGACTTAGGGAGAGATTAACATCCCAGTAGACCCACTTGTTGGGACAGCTAAAATCGAAGCAATAATCGCTCCAGAAGGTCCATCTGGGACCAAGCAAAACAGAAGGAGAATTCTGACTGAAGAGCATGATGAGGTTGAAGCTGTTGAACCTTCTACTCATCCAATCACACTTTCTGCCCTGTTAAAAGAAAAACCAATGAACCGCTAGCCAAAACTGTTGAGCCCCAAGATCTGGCAGAGAAAAGGAAAAAGGATATGGAGGAAGACAAAGAGGAAGCAATAAGGGAAGAGAATGAGTTTAAGGAGCAAATGGCATCAATTTTCCAACGTCCTGTAGGACGAGCTGCAAGAATTAGGGAGGAGGAGGAGGTATCAACTGATGTTGATGACCCTTATTTTCCTGTAATTACATTTCCTGTAAATTGTGAACTCATTACAATGAAAAATGTAACTAAACAGGATGAGGAGGAACCTGTGAATGAAGCAGCTCCAGGAGGAGAAGAACCAAGCAGACAAGAGCGCAGCAATGAACCCATCCAAGGAGAGGAAGATGAACCAACTGACTGGCACACTAGCGAAGATGAGGACGAGGCTCAAGAGTCAGTTGGATCCATCAAGCCAGCCAAGTTCTGGGCTGAGACCGAAGTTCGCTCAAGGATGGGGATCCAAAAGATAGAGAACAACAAAATGGTGATAAAGGAGGCAGATGTGATCAGAAAATTCAACGGGAATGCAACAGCAGTCAAGGCATATGAGAAGATGTTGGAAACCATCATACCCGACAAGGGGTTCGCACCTGACTCTCTGATGCACCCTATAGTTGATTTTTGGAGGACATGGCATGGATGGGAGCACTTCATGCTGCACCACGGAGATCCTGGGTATATGGAGTTGACTAGGGAGTTCTATTGCAACATCGACAGTGCAAGACGAACAACTTGGGTCAGAGGGCGCACAATAGACATATCCCCAGAATATCTGAACAGGTTTCTTTAAACTCCAAGTCATCCAAGTGAAGTTCCGGAGGATGAGAATTGAACAGGCGTGGCAAGACGAAAAGGAAAAATACTTATCAAGCCATCGCAGATTCTATGACCAAGAGGCCAGGAATGGTGGGAACCTTCAACACATCTGAACTCAGAGTGGAATTCATGCCCACATTCGAGTTCTTTATGAACAGAATTAGGCTCAGCTCGCATCCCCAAACCACTTCGGGCAGTGTACTGATGGGATTTGCAAAGTTGTGGCATGGGCTGAAACTGAATGTTGGAGAACATATTTTTGAAGTCATGACTACAAGGATCGAAAAGAAGAATGCCCTTTGCTACCCAAACCTTATTAGAAGAATCTGCACAGATCAAGGGGTAGACATGGAGAATTTGACACCGATAACTTAATCATTTTGAACCCCCCAATCCGGGTCCCATCCATGCGCACTCAAGAAAGAATCACATATGCACTCCCTCCATTCCCTGCTGACTCGAATGTGCAATCATCCTTCATATCAGGTGGAGAAGCACCATCAATTCAAAGAAGACATCCAATGCCTCCACCGGCCCCTAAAAGGAGAAGAAAAAGGCCCGTACTGAGGCGGGACCTTCAGCTCAAGCAGAAATCCCTCAACCGGAGCAGGTGGAACCGAGTCCCAGTCAGATCCCTCTCCCATCACCAGCTCAAACTCCGCAGCAGAGAGCTCCCCCATCCCATCCCCCTCCTCAAAGCCAGCATGTATCCCAGCGTCCCGCTGATTCTCATGTCTTGGAGATTGTAAGCAGTATGAACAAATCTGTAACGGACAGCATGAAGAACTTGGCCGATGCAATCATCTTGGGAAGAGAAGCGGACAGGAAAGAAAAAGAAGAGGAGAGGAAAAGAAAGGAAGAGGTGAGAGCAGAGGAAAAGCGAAAGGATGATGAGTTCAGAAAGATGTTGCTGGATAACATGGAAAGGCAAAGACTGTTCATGGAAGAGACAATGAGACAACAGAATAGCCTGGTGCAAGCACTCATCAGTCAGCTTCCCAAGCCGCCAGTTGCTTCCACGCCTCCAACGCCGAAAGATGACGCCGTACCCTCCACGCAGCCCGAGGAGAAGAAAGATTGAGTATCACGACTACATCACATTTGAGCTTAATTGTACACATCATATAAGAGAATTTCAATACATCTATGCAAGTGTGATTCTATTGCATGAAATCTCTTGTAATTGATGTAATTATTGCTTTCCAAAAAGGAATTTTGCAGTCCAAAAACAATTTTATTCTCGAAAAGATGTCTGACAGTCCAAGATGAATAAGTGACTGTCAGGCCAAAAATATACTGTTGACATACACAACTGTGTATGTTAACAGTGCCTTTTTACTGCTTTAAATTAAATAGCCAGCAATAAACATGCATAAACCAGCTCTAAATTCATATGTTGAATTTAGGTTTGTGATTAAATCTTCAAACTTTTAAATTGGGATAATATAATTGAAAACACGCATGAAATGAATTCCTAAGGTTTTGAGCTATAAAAATTTAATGATGCGATCATCTTGTTGGGTAATAAATTTGCATGTTGAAAGTTCGGATTGAACAAATTGTTAGAACTAGGCTTTGATTAAGTTTGAGAATGTTGTATGACATGAATCAATCCAACCTTGTGAGATCTGAGCCATGAGTCACTTTAACTCATTCAATCTGTTTGATGTGTGAATCATTTTAATTGAAGGAAACTAGAACTTGCAATTGAGACCGATTCAAGACCATGTCGTACTCCAAAAATTGAGCATATGATCGAGGCACTTAGAAAAATCCAAATTTTGGCCTTCGTTTGAAATCCAAACCCAAAAATATTTTCCCCTTTAGGGTTAACCACTTTGAGCCTTTAAGCCTAATTTTTCTTGAAACCCACTATAATTTCCTTACCCTTACAAAATGACCGAAAAAATCAAACCCAAGTGTGCAAGAACTAATTTTATCAAGGCGTTACAATCTATGATCATCATACTATAATCGGTATTCAAAAATCTGATCAAAAAAAAGAAGAAAAGAAAAAAAAAGTATGGAGCTTCATTCAACATGAATAAGTTGCAAATGACAAAGCAAATTAGACATAGTCTAATGTCATGCAATATGAAAAGAAAAGCAAAAGAAAGAAAAGAAATATTGATGATCATAAATTTTAAAATAAAAGTATGCCTTGTTATGATAGAATAAATTCTTGCCACTTCTTAGCCCAATAAATTCCCTTTCTCACCAAATGTTACCACTGCATGCCCCGTTATAACCCTTGAATAAGACCTCGGGATCTCGATTTGAAGAAATGAGCCGGTGGCGAGTTGATCCAATTACAAGCATATGAGATAATTTAATTAAAATTGATTTCGAGCATTCATGAGTAAACCCATTTGAGAGTGAGTGAATTTTTTGATTCTACCATATGTGTGGCTCTGTTTTATTGCACATGTTCATGTCATGCCGCAATTCTAACTCTTATTCGTTGCATCTTTCAAACATGCTATTCATGACAGATTGACAATAATGTTTAATTGGTAGGCCCAATTTAGTGAGCAAGCATCATTTCATCAAACACTGCAATCAAGGGAATTTAATACTTGTAGTTTCTGATTGTCTTATCCCAATCCAAAAAGAATGTAATTTATGAAGCCACGAAACTGAATTGAATATGTAGAGTCCGTGTTCTAAGGAATGTTGACTCTAACTGCTCGGGGACGATCAGTATTAAATGTGAGGATGTTGATAATGGCCAGAAATGTCCATTATTTTCAATCCATTTACGTGTCTGAAATGGGCATTTGATCGCATCCCGGTCTTAGATTAAATAAGAAAGCAGTTGAATTTGACTGATTTATGCATATTTATAAAAATATTAAGCTGGTACGAAAAATGCATAAAGATGTAATTTTATTACACATTTATGTTAGAAAAATCCAAAAACATGAGAAAAAGAAAAGAAAAGAAAAAGGAAACAAAAGATGGGAAAAAGAATGAAAAACCCACAAAAAAAATTGAATTTTTCAGGAAATTACGACCCTAGACACAACTACGACGCTAAGCAAGGCTAGCGTCGTAGCCTAGTCTAGCGTCGTAGGCAGAGACTAAGGCAGAATTCCAAAGGGAGAGGTACGACGCTGAGTAATGGATAGCGTCGTACTCAAGTCTTGCGACGTAATGAAGGATAGCGTCGTATGCTGTTCATTTAGAGACAAAGGGTGTTTTCGAGATGGAAGACTACGACGCTAGACCTCTAGCGCCGTAGTAATGGATAGCGACGTAACAAGCTTCAGCGTCGTAATGAAGCCCCAGAATTCAAGTTTAAAGGCCTGGGGGCCAATGGGCCTAGGGTGTCCCACCTATTTAAGGACAGGTTGACTCCCATGAGCAGTCACTTTACAACATTCTACACTTGGAGGCAACTACTGTTCCTGAGAGGTGTGTAGGTAGTTAGTTAGTTAGGGTTTAATTTTTTTGTATTATTTACATTTATGTCTTAGTTTAGCTTTATAGTTATTAGATTAGTGATTTTATGAGAGCTTTCACCTGAGCTAGCCACTGTTTACGTTATTTTTAGCTTTGTTAAACTCTTATTTAGGTTTGAAATGCCCAAATAATGGGTATTATCAAACCATTTTCTTATAAAATGGAAGTTAATCATAAAACGAGTCCCAAAAATCATGAAATGGACATGGGTCCATGGATTTCTTGCTTTATTTTTGGTTTCATGACCATTTGGTCATTTATTTCCTGTTTTCTTGTGGGTTTTGTGTTATTTTCTTTTGTTTCGGGTTCTCATGCATGATATGTTGGTTAAAAACCCTCACTTGGGTTTATGGTTCATTTATGCTTTGTGTTTTCTTTTTCTTTAAGTTTCGTATGCATTTTAGCTTACTGTTATCACTGTTCTTGCCTTATGTTGCTCCTGTTCTTGCACTTGTTGAAACATGATTCTGAACATAGGGTTTGCAATCGCAGAGATTGCATCACCCGAACAACAACTTTTGTTCTGGGCTAGCTACGACGCTAACCGCCATACGACGCTAACCTAGTGTAGCGTCGTAGGTGAGGTTTTACGTCGTAGCTGCCCATACTTAAGAAAAATTTGCCCTACGGCGCTAGACCCATGACGCTATCCTAGGATAGCGTCGTAATTTTTGTCTAGGGTCGTAGGACCCCAAAATACTTTCTCTCACAATGACCCACCTACGGCGCTAAGCTCACGATGCTATCCTAGGATAGCGTCGGCATTTAACGTCTGGCGTCGTACTCCCCCATTTTAACAACATTTCTAAAATAGACCCTACGGCACTATCCTCACGACGCTATCCTCGGATAACGTCGTAATTTAACGTCTAGCGCTGTAGCATCCCTTCTTTTTTTAAAAAAAACCCTTTTTCTTACTACGACACTAGACCCTACGATGTAAACCATGTTTGGCGTCGTAGGGTATGTTTAGCGCCGTATTCCTCAATTTCTAAAACCAACATGCATGACGCAAAACCCTACGACGAGAACCATGTTTCACGTCGTAGTTAGGTGTAACGTCGTACATAAACCTTTTAAAAATCAAAATTTTCTTCTCTTTTACCAATCCATGACGACGCTATGCCCACGACTCTATCTTAGGATAGCGTCGTAAAAATCTGTCTAGCGTCGTACTTGGCAGTTTTGCCAAAATTTTTCCTCTTCTCCATTTTCACATCTAATTGATTGAACCCTTAAGTTAATAATTAAAGATCAAGATTAACAATGATTGAGATCAATAATTACTCTGATTGAAGGAACCTTGTTCAATTCCCATTAAAATATTTTTCTAAAAATAAAATCTTGATGTCTTAAGCAGATAATCAGGACTGTAATTAATTATAATATGAAGGATTATTTAAGACATTAATTATGGATTAGATCCATAACCGTGCATGAGAAACCAATGTCTCTCATACCGGGCACTCTCTTTGTTTTATTTTATTTTATTTTATTTTGTCTTTCGTGTGATGTATGAACGAACAGTAAAAGATAGCTCAGAATAATGTCGGCGAACAGTCCCTTCACCGGGAAATGAAGTAGCACGTAGTCTGTTTATCAATTGCTGTTTGTTATTTTGCATGGTTTAGACGATAATCAACGAGGTTAGGCGAACGGTCCCCTCACCGGGAAATGAAGTAGCCACTCGGTTAATTACTGTCCAAATACAGTTTTATTTTCTTTACCTTAATTTCTAAACCCAAATTCCAATATGTAGTATGAATCAGTTAATATCTGTCAATATTAGCTGATGCCCATTGCAGAAAGGAAACATGTAGGTTTTTATCTGAATTCACAGACAAGCGGAGGCCCAACAGGTCGTGACACTACCACTATAGGGTTTAAGCTGTCTAAATTCGTCCCATCCGAGTCATTGGGAAATTGGACAGCAAATGTTTGCAGTTCACCCAATTATTCTGCCATAAATTTTGGTCTCACGGCCACTTCACTATTGTGTCTCACCTTCTGTCTAAACCCGCCATTATATTTTGGGTTAATTCATTTTACACTTCAATATATCCATATGCATGCTAATATTATGTAACTAATGTGGTCTATAATATTTTGGGATCCTTCCCTTGGACATTAGAAGTCTAGATTCATACAGATATTGCATATAAAATTTCCAAAAAAAATTCATTTATAAAATCCGGATCTGAGTAAGGGATAAACTCCTCAGTTATGTCTAGTTCACATTCTGTCAAGGGTTAAATTTTGGGAAATTAGAATCAGAGTCAGCAATTAGGTCTCACCTAGACTGAAAGGATCTGTGTTTAATTGAGTGTCTAGCACCTGTTTAGGGAATGGTTTTCAAATTCATTATTTTCCAAAATTACTGTATGTTGGGAATCTGGGATTAAATATTACACCGAGATGGGATCCACATGGATTCAAATACAGTGTAGTAGATAACTCTAGAGGAACAATACTCAGGCCTTGGTTATTTCTAAGATAGGGTTGAGTTCCTTTCAACTGCTATCCTCTTCTGCCAAAGCCTATTTTTGAGTCCTGAGTGAGTGCATCCGGAACAAACTACTTTAGTAGTATGTTTCATTAGTTTGTACCTCATAACCACCCGACGGGAAGTGAACACTGCGAGCGGTTCACCGAGAATAGGGAATTCTTGATCCACACCCGGTCATTCTGACTAGGGGCTTTCTTTTACTACCAGGGTCAAACTTTCAAAAACCTCCGAGTGATAGGATTTTAAATGCTTTCTTTATCCCTTTTTTTTAAATGCTTTCGTTAGAGGTCACTCGGTTGTATTGAGAGTTGTGTAACTGCTACTAGGACTGATAGTTAAGGGATAGTTCAGGCTTGATTAGAGTCTTTGGGTGTGACATGGGAGAATGATGGTAGTACTTGACATTTCAACTAATGATCTGTCAGGTGTTGCTTGTCACCACAGATGAAATAACATACCCTGGCCGGGGCAGTTACAAATCTGTGGTATCTTAGAATTTGCGGTCCTAAGAACATGTAAACTCATACTGTAAGTACCTGTCTGTTAAAGGGAACATAGTAATGAGAGCATGAGAATTAGCTATCTGACAGTATTATCCCAAGCAAAGATCTGTGTATAAAAATGGAAGTTTAATTATGTTTTATCTAAATCTTGTCCAATCTTTATTTTGTTTTCTTTCTGTCCCTTCTGTCTACTCTGTGAAACAACTTCATAGTTAGTCTAGTGTAAATTTTCATCGCTTTCATAGATATAGTTTAACTGCATTCTTAGAATAGTTCTAACTGCTTTTTAGTGTAAATCTACCTGCTTTCTAGAATAGATTTAATATGCTTTATAGAGCAGAATTAAATGCTTTCATAGTTTAGTTTAAATTCAGTAAAGTAGTTGTTAGACAACTTCTCAAACCGATTAGAGCAATACGAGTGGAAAAATCTAGTAAAACGACGTGGGCCCTGCTTCTATCGCACATCCTCCAGTGAACAATCCGGACTTACCTATAAATAATTGCAATTTTTGACACCGTGCGCTTTCGGGCCACAGTTTCGTAACACGAGTAATAAAAACGTGACAACCTAAATATATCCTTAATCCCAACTCCATCTTCATAATTCGGTTTATTTCTAAAACCTAAGCCGATGAGCCAACAGATTGGGACTCAGATGAAGATCAGGAGTCGATCGGTTCAATTCGACCAGTACAGTTTTGGGATGAGAACGAGGTGAGGCACCGGATGGGCATTAAGGTAGGGCGCGAAAAACAAGAACTCATAAATGCTGATTTGGATAGAAAATTTAATAGAAAAATTGGAGCAGCAGAAAACTATGAGTTATTGCAAGAGGCCATTGTGCCAGACAAGGGTTTCAGCCCTGAAGTTCTCACACACCCCACGGTTGAATACTGGAATGAACAGCAAAACTAGGGAGAATTTCTGTTGCATAGTGAGGAGATAGGATTTGTAGAGTTAACGAGGGAATTCTTCTGCAACATCGATGCAAGAAGAAGAACAACCTGGGTACGAGGACACACTATCAATATTTCTCCGGAATATTTGAATAGATTCCTTGGAACTCCAGACATTATAGATGAATTCGACATAGAAGAAATTTTGAATAGAAGAGCGAAAATGAAAAAATCTGCACTCTAGAACGCCATAGCCAACAGCTTAACCAAAGAAAGAATTGCCAATAACACATTCTACCCCACGCAGCTGCACTTACACTTTCTGCCAACCTATGAGTTCTACCTGGCGAAAATCCGACCAAGCTCACATCCCCAATCTACTTCTGGTAGTATTATGATGGGGTTTGCAAAGCTCTGGCACGGAACAAATTGAACATAGGTCGGCATGTTTTCAAAGTGATGACAACCCGGATCGAGCACAAACAAGCCCTTTGCTATCCAAATCTCATCAGAAGAATATGTGTTGATCAAGGTGTCGATCTGGGTGAATTTGCAACTGATATCCCGGTGGAAATAAATCCCCCCATCCGAGTGCCTAACTTTGGGCTGCGCCAAATGATCACATACTCTTTGCCCGACTTTCCGACGACTCTGATCTACAATCTTCCTTTATATTTGGTGGTGAAGCATCCTTAGCTAGAAGAAGAGCTCAAAAGCCACCTCGCGCCCCAGAAGGAACAAGGAAAGCCCATACTGATGTGGGACCTTTGACTGCAGGCAAAGAGGAACCCCAAACAGAGCAAATGGAAATTCCAATCCCACCTCCGGCTCAACCTGTAATACCCGAGACTTTGGACAATAGGAAATGGAATTAAATCCAAATAGCAAAGGAATTTTAATTCCAAGAACCGTGAAGTCGAAAATGATGTAAGTATATAAATCATTGCACGGGAATCGAAAGACAACGAATTCGACGCCAACGAATTTAAAATTAAATGGATTCGAGAATTCAAATATGGAATCGATTAAAGACGAAATAAAATTTAGAATAGGAATCGGAATCTGAAAATGACCCGGAAAACCGAGCCCGAGAACATCGGAGGATAGAATCCCGAACGAGAGAAGGAAAGGCCCGACGGATCGCACGACCCAGCCCACGATGCAGCCCTACCGGGGGCCGCGCGGTCTGGAGGAAAAACGCGCCGAGACCGCGCCACTCCACAGTGTGCGATCGACTTTCATTTTTCGACGATTTCTTACTGTATTTTCGACCCCCGACTTTGGAAACTCAATCCCGGTTGAGGGAAGGTGTATATGGTCGGATTTAAAGGTCTTAGGACTCATTTATTTGAAAATCCAAACCCTAGCAGCCCCATTATCTTCAAATTCTCCAGAGTTCTTCCAACACCCGAAATCACCAAGTTCGAGCTTTCCGATCACTTTCCAGCGATGAAAATCGACGGAGGAGGCGTGGAGAACAAGATCTTTAGTGTTCCAGATCGTGGTAAGTCGTTCATAGGTTTTCTTTTAGCTTTTCGAACCCGAAAACTCGATCTAACATTAGATTTCTTCTATCGATTCGAATTCGTGGCCAAACTTGAACCCGAGATGAACCCGAGACAGTTCAGGACGAAATTCAAGTAAGATAATGCCTTACGTATCAATATCGGCGGTTTTGAACCGTTAGAAACATTAGTTTTTAATTAAACACTAAAATCGGACATAAAAGATTCAATCTTTACGCGTTTTCTGAGATTGGCCGAAAAACCCTATTTCGAGAATCCAAAACGAAAAACTCCAAACTAGAGATTTGTTCCTAACATCTTAATCTAGCTTGTGTTAAAATTTATTAAGATTTTATATACCAAATTGCGTCGAACATATTCTGTTGTGTATGAACTTTTCGAAAACTGAGAAAGATTATGTGGTCGAATATGTTGAGTGTTTTTCTATCACTTGTGGTCAAAACTAATCTTTGGTGAAAACATAAAAGTTGTATATAAATGTCTTGAGTCCGGGAAGGAAAACTCGACTGATTTTAAGTCCGAACTTAGTGAATTATTCTGACTTAATCCGTAATGAATTTGCGTAATTTGCCCCTAATAAAACTTGTTTATTTTGGTTTCTTTTAAGTGCCTGTAAAATTTCATAAATTTTGGAGGTCGTTCGCTATGTCAAAAACTCTTTTGAAAAACAGTGCGCTGTGTGGACAAAGTTGGCAGATTTTATACTTTGCAAAGATTGTAAAATTTCACCCGTTTTCTCACATAATTTTGAAAAACTTAAAACACGAAAGTTGTTCGGTTGCATGTGTTTGAGCTACTGTGAAAATTTCGAGTCGATTGCGCTTGAAATGAATTTTTAAACTGAGATAGCGTAAACTGTGGCAATGGCTTGGTCGAAATGTTGAAAAACTCGATTCTTGAGAAACACATGATTTGTGAGATATGTCTAAACAATAAAACATTAATTTTTTAAACCCCGTTAATCTAGGTTGAGCTAAATCTCCACTTAAGTAGGGGTGAGTGCTCTGCAGGGTGCCCATGTATCTTGAAATTCGTGCCCGAGTGGACGAAATGTGATATATTGTGAAATTGTGCCAAAACGGCCATCGTGAAATTAGTCTACACTCTCGGTGTATCCGTATGGGTTACTCGAGGCTCCGGAGTGGTACTGTGTATGGCGTGATACTCGGATTGCTTCGGCAATTCTGAAACTTGATATATGAGAAACTTCATACATGACACACAAGATACTTGAGATATATGGTTGTGGCGTCCTTTTCTTAGTTAACGGGAGAACATTTAAATGTCTTAAATTATTATTTATTTATGCCATTAATTATGATTTTTAAATTATGTCTTTAAATTTATGCTTATACCTTAAATAATCATTTTCAAATTAAATTGATTATGAGAGATTATGGATTTTAGTATTGTCTAAACATGCATGCTTAAAATGAATTTTTAATTTAATAATTAAATACCCCTTTATTGCTATGCTAGGAATTGTCTTACTCAGTATTCTTTAATACTGATAAATGTTGTTTATGTTTTTCTGTGACAGAGTATGAAGCATGAGCATTCATTAGGGGGGGAAATATTTTCGGACATTTGTTATTTTCTGCATGATACTGCATACAGGCCTGTCGACCCTATATTTAAATTCCGCTGCATAAACTTATATATATTTTTCCGCTGCGTAAACTTGATATGGATGATTATTATTTTTAAGTAAAAGTACTTCCAGACTTGGTTGTTTTGAATTATTTTATACCATTAGCCTTGAATCTCTCAAGTGAGCTCGAATGAAGTCGTGTCTTGCTTGGGAGGTGTGGCGGTGGCATCCCGGCCTGTGTTATCAAATCCGGGGTGTTACAAGTTAGTATCGGAGCCCGGAATATTTTTTAAGCTACTATTATTATTTTTAAACCCTTATTTTTAAAACTAGTATTATTTTTAAACTTATTATCCACTAATATTATTTTTGAGCCCAAGTTTTTGGCCCAATCACTTTACTTATTATTATTTTATAAAATCCTAAATTTTTGAACCCAAAATGTTTTAGCCCACAATTTTTTACTTAGCCCAATATTTTAAACCAAATATTTATTTTTGGCCCAATATAGAGGCCCAACTTTTAAATTATTATTATCCATGAAGTACATTATTTTTAAACACATGGATAAAATTTAATTTTTATTGGGGGATTGCATATGCATACTTGCATGTAGATTTAAATTTTTGCATCTCCTAACTCTACATTTGGCATGTTCTAACTCTAACCTGCCTTGTTGACACTAGATGGCTGAACCAAATGCGAATATGGTGAACCTTATGATGAAACTAGCCAATGCTTATCTCGATTTTCAACAACATATAAACTATTTCAAGACGCGGGTAGGACAGCTAGAAGCTAACATGGACCATCTGGGACACCTTAGGGAAGCTGATCATCATGACATAAACCAACTCAAGGCCCAAGTTGCCGAACTTAAAGCCCAAGTGGTGGCACACCAAAACAAGAACACTAACCTAGAAGAACAAGTAGAACACTTGGGGTGGGAACTGACCAACTTATCTGATGAAGTATTTCCTCATAGCCTTGAGCCTACTCCCGATGCCTGGCCATCCAGCCAGATCGATATATCCAGCAACGAGAACGATCCCATCGAGGATGCACCTACATACTCACTCTAGACTTAGAGATATTTATTGATGCACTATATCTTTTAGTATTATTCTTACTTATTTCTAGTACTACTATTCCATTCCTATGATTGTACCCGAGAAAGGTTTTCTATTGAGCAAAAAAAATTTCGATCATTTATAAATTCTACAAGTATATTTAAATTATTATTTATATTATATTAGAATTTTTTTTAAAGTGCCTTGATGAGACTCAATCAAACAACATACAAGTTACTTGTTAAATAAATAAATAATATATAAGTATATATAATAAAGAAATCAAACAAGGGACCCTGAACCCTGAAAGCCCTAAACCCTAGACCCTAGGGTCTCAAAAAAAAATCAGAACATGTTACTATTCACGAAAAAAAAACAATTGAATAGTACATTAAACACAAAAACGAAAACAAAACAACTAGTAGTGAACAACTCTCAGTGACAACGAATAGTACATTAAACTCCAAACAACTTCTTCTAACACTGTTTCAATCCATTGAAATCTGTTAATACCATTCTTTTAGTAAATCCCTTTAGAAGCATTACATCATACTTTTACAAGAAAATCTAACCTCTTGTGCTTGCAACAGAATGGCACCGAGAGGTAGACCCCATAACGAGCCCATCTCACCCAACACCAATGAGGCCCCGAGACAACCCAACTTGCCAAACCCAAATGAGGGTGTTCACGCTCATGAAGAGCCGGCAGCTCCTGAACCAAACAACATAGGCGACCGCCTACGCACCTTAGAGGAGGTTCTCATCGCGTTAGGGAACGCGCAGGTCAACCAAGGCCAAGCGGCTGTTGTGCCTCCACAGCAAGCCCGCATTAATTACCTGGCCATGGTAAACCAATATCACCTTCCACACTATGTCGGTGAAGAGTGGGTAAGAACGTTCGACAAGTTGTTGAACGCATTCAAATGCCCAGACGGGGAGAAGGTGCATGTAGCCGCATACTATCTAGGAGGCGAGGCTGATGACTGGTGGCGAGCCACTCTAGGAAAGTTAGGTGAAGACGATAAACCCTACTCTTGGGACGAGTTCATGGAACTGCTTCGGGATCGCTTCTATCCCTTAAGCACCAAGGCCTCGATGTACGAGGAGTTCCTATCTCTGAAGCAAGGAGGACAAACCGTGCAGGAGTGCTACGCACCATTTAAGGAGCTAGTGCGATTCGCACCGAGGCTGGTGCCTACTGACTCTGAAAAGGCCCAAAAGTTTGAAATGGGACTCAATCTGGCCATTCGGGAAGTGATGACAGGAGTTCACTACCCGGACCTGCAAGCAGTCTATGATAGTGCAGTAGCAGCGGCACGCGTACAACAGCTGGAGAGAAGAGTGAGCGGGGAATCCAGTCACGGTCCCCAAGACAAGAATGTTAGGGACAATCGGAACGAGAACAAAGCAAGGAGGAATGACTACCGGGGAGGACAAAATAGACCCCAACAGGCAAACAACGGAGGGAATAATGGGAGGAACGATAACCGAGAAGGCTTCATAACACCATGCCCACGGTGCGGTAGACCTCACTTAGCGAGGGCCTGCCCACAACATGAGCATGTTTCCGGTGCCGTCGGATGGGACATCTGAGGCGTGACTGTCGCACTCACCTCAAGAATATCACCAAGAGGGATGATTTGGTTGCGGGACCAGCACAACCTCGTAATCAAAATGGTCGGGAAGCCAACAATCAGGGATTCCGACCACCTCAAAATCCTAATCCCAACTAGAACCATCGCCCGCCGCAGAACCCAAACTCGAACAATAAGCCAAATCAGCAGGGCAACCAGGGACGCCCCATGGGATGGCTAAATGTGATAAACCAAGCGACGTGCTTGAGCAAGGCGACATGATGGCAGGTACGTTTTATGTTTTAGGCGTACCTCTTAAATTTTTGTTCGACTCTGGAACTAGTTGCTCTGTTATATCTACACGAGTTTTGCCTGAACTAGATCTACGTAAGTGTGAGATAATTAGTCTAGGAATTCAAATGCCCTCAGGAGAAGTAGTATCTTGCTCAAAGCGTTATAACGGAATTCCAGTAGTTATCAAAAACATAGAATTCTTTGCAAACTTGGTAAGTTTAACCTAAAAGACTTCGACGTTATACTGGGGATGGATTGGTTGGCCCAGTATAAAGCGGTGATAGAATTTCAGAAGCAGAAAATTACCCTGTCGAAAAGTAGAGGAAGGAGAGTCGTCTTTTACTCTCAACCCCCTAAGAGGCGTAACAAGATTTTTAACGCTCTCAAGATATGTAGCTTAATGCGTAAGGGATACGCGTTACATGCATGCTACGTTCACAACCTTGAGGTGGAAGAGGACAAGGTTGACAATATCCCAGTGGTAAGAGAATACCCGAATGTGTTTCCCGAAGACATCTCGGGTATGCCACCTGAGAGAGATCTTGAATTCACCATAGATCTAATTCCGGGAATGGAACCCGTTTCCAAGGCTCCTTACCGCATGGCACCACTGAAGATGAAAGAGTTGAAGGAGCAACTCGGAGAATTGCTGGAGAAAGGATACATAAGACCAAGTACGTCTCTGTGGGGAGCACCGGTCTTATTCATTAAGAAGAAAGACGGAGGACTACGTCTCTGCATCGACTATAGAGGACTGAACCAAGTGACCGTTAAGAACTAGTATCCACTACCTAGGATTGAGGACTTATTTGACCAACTGAAGGGAGCTTCAGTGTTTTCAAAGTTTGACTTGCGATCTGGTTATCATCAACCTAAGGATCGCCGAGAAGGATATTCCGAAGACAGCGTTTCAAACTCGGTATGGACATTACGAGTTCACAGTGTTATCCTTTGGATTAACAAACGCGCAGGCAATGTTCATGAACCTCATGAATGATGTCTTTAGAGAGTTGTTAGATCAATGCGTCGTAGTATTCATTGACGACATCCTGATCTACTCGAAAAGCGAGGAAGAGCATTCCAAACATTTGCATCAAGTGTTAAGGATTTTGCGCAAGAACCAACTCTATGGAAAGTTGTCCAAATGCGAATTTTGGTTGAAGGAAGTAGCATTCCTTGGACACATGGTAACCACCAATGGAGTTTCAGTAGATCCGGCTAAGGTGTCGGCGATAACCGAGTGGGTATCGCCAACAAGTCCGACGGAAATAAGGAGTTTTCTTGGTCTAGCTGGGTACTATAGGCGATTTGTTAAAGATTTCTCGAAAATCGCATGACCCCTAACTCAGCTACTGAAAAAGGGCGTGAAATACGAGTGGACTAGTTAGTGTGAGTCCGTGTTTCAAGAACTAAAGAAACGACTCACCACTACACCCGTGTTAGCACTGCCATCTGAGGATGGAAATTTTGAGGTTTATAGTGACGCTTCGAAGGAAGGTCTAGGATGCATTTTGATGCAAGATTCGAGAGTCATCGCATACGCATCGCGACAATTAAAACCTCATGAGACACTATCCGACACACGACTTGGAGTTGGCGGCAGTCGTATTCGCTCTGAAGATATGGAGACATTATCTCTATGGGCGAAAGTGTCGAATGTTCACCGACCATAAGAGCCTCAAGTACATATTCACTCAGAAGGAGTTGAATTTAAGGCAAATGAGGTGCTTGGAATTGATAAAGGACTACGATCTCGAAATTGCGTATCACGAAGGAAAGGCCAACGTGGTAGCCGATGCCCTAAGTCGGAAGACTCAGCATGTGGCGAACTCGGTGCCAATTCCGCCGGCATTGTATAAGGACTTGGCGAGATTGAGCTTGGAGCTGGTGCACCCAGGCACCGTGAGAGAAGTGCTCAACGCCATGGTGGTCGAATCAACCATATTTGACGAGATCAAACTCGCCCAACCGGGTGACGAGAAGTTGAAAAGGATTAAGGAGAACGTTGCCGATGGAAAGGCGATAGGATTTGCTGTCCATGAGGATGGAAGTATTCATTTCAAGGGGAGGAGGTGCGTACCACGAGAATATGGGGAATTGAAACGAAGATTGATGGAGGAAGGACATAACAAGCCATATTCGGTTCACCTCGGAGGTGACAAGCTTTACAAGGATCTAAAGAAGAACTACTGGTAGCCGAATATGAAAAGAGAAGTAGCGGAGTTTGTAGTGAGATGTCTCACGTGCCGAAAGGTCAAGGCCGTGCGACAGAAACCCCTAGTATTAATGCAACCATTGGAAATCCCGAGTTGGAAATGGGATAGTATTTTGATGGATTTTGTTTTGAGATTACCATGATCACCTAAAGGGATGAACAAGATATGGGTGATTGTCAATAGGCTAACAAAGACGGCTATATTCATTCCAATGAAGGACACTTGGACTATGGAGCAATTAACCAGAGCATATGTCGACAATGTGGTACGACGACATGGGGTACCGCATGACATCATTTCCGATAGAGACAGTAGGTTCGTCTCTCATTTTTGGACTACGCTACAAGAAGCGCTCGGTACGCAACTCATGATGAGTACTGCATGCCACCCAATGACGGATGGACTAATGGAAAGGACGATCCAAACCTTAGAAGACATGCTGAGAGCGTGCATCCTAGAGTTTAAGGGTAGTTGGGAAAATCATTTACCGTTAATTGAATTTTCCTACAACAATAGCTACCATGCTGGCATCGGCATGGCGCCGTTCGAAGCAATGTATGGACGGAAGTGCCGAAGTCCGTTAAGTTAGGTAGAAAACGATAAGGCAATGGTAGTAGGAACACAACTCGTTGAGGATATGGTTCAACAAATTAAGATCATCCAAGGAAAGATGAAGGCGGAACAAGACCGATAGAAGAGTTACGCCGATGTGAGATGGCAAGACCTAGAATTTCAAGTTAGAGATAAGGTCATGCTAAAGATATCACCGATGAAGGGGGGTGATGCGCTTTGGCAAACGTGGAAAGTTAAGCCCTCGATATATAAGACCTTACGAGATTCTAGAAAGAGTCGGTACTTTAGCATATCGACTAGCCTTACCGCCACAACAGGCTCGAGTGCACAGTGTGTTCCATGTATCACAATTAAAGATGTATGTGCACGACCCAACACACGTACTCCAACCGGAGGAAATTGAATTGGATGTTGACTTGAGCTACGAAGAAATTCCGGTGCGAATACTCGATGTGAAGGAGAGAGTAACGAGAAATAAGGCCGTGAAGATGGTTAAGGTTCTTTGGTCGAACCATGAGAGTGAAACGGCTACATGGGAAGTTGAAACCGACATGAGGGAGTGTTACCCGACCCTATTCCAAGACGATGCGACCACAGTTATGGGGAGATAACTGTAATCTTAAGGGGGGAGGATGTAACGACCCGAACATTTTGTAACATTTTGTATCCCAAATTAACAAATTCGAATTGTTTTGAAACGTATTGACTTAATCCCCTCACAGGTTACGTAGGCAACTTGGAAATTTCAATTTTGGGTTCAGTCAAATAATCAACAAACAATCAACCAATCAAACACCAATAAATCACACATGATTAAACAACCAAACAATCAAACAATCGAACATTAAGTCGCGCAACTTCGAGGACGAAGTTGATTCTTAAGGGGGGTAGACTGTAATACCCGAGACTTTTTTCAATAGAAAATGGAATTAGATGCGAATAGCAAAGGAATTTTAATTCCAAGAACTGTGAAGTCGAAAATGATGTAAGTAAATAAATCATTGCACGGGAATCGAAAGACGACGGATTCGACGCCAACGAATTTAAAATTAAATGGATTTGTGAATTCGAATATGGAATCGATTAAAGACGAGATAAAATTTAGAATAGGAATCGGAATCCAAAAATGACCCGGAAAATCGAGCCTAAGAACGTCGAAGGATAGAAACCCGAACGAGAGAAGGAAAGGCCCGACGGATTGCATGGCCCGGCCCACGATGCAGCCCTACTGGGCGCCGCACGGTGGCCACACGATCTGGAGGAAATACGCGCCAAGACCGCGCCACTCCACAATGTGCGATCGACCTTCGGTTTTCGATGATTTCTTACCATATTTTCGACCCCCGACTTTGGAAACTCAATCCCGGTTGAGGAAAGGTGTATATGGTCGGATTTAGAGGTCTTATGACTCATTTATTTCGAACTCCAAATCCTAGCAGCCCCATTGTCTCTCCAAATTCTCCAGAGTTCTTCCAACACCCGAAATCACCAAGTTCGAGCTTTCCGATCACTTTCCGGCGACGAAAATCGACGGAGGAGGCGTAGAGAACAAGATCTTTAGTGTTCCAGATCATGGTAAGTCATTCACAGGTTTTCGTTTAGCTTTTCGAACCCGAAAACTCGATCTAACATTAGATTTCTTCTTTCGATTCGAATTCGTGGCCAAAGTTGGAAGCTTCGCATTGAGGAGATCCATTCGTGTCAAATCTTAGAGCCCGGAATACCCCGAGACAGTTTAGGACGAGATTCAAGTAAGATAATGCCTTACATATCAATATCTCTGGTTTTGAACTGTTAGAAACATTAGTTTTTAATTAAACACTAAAATCGGACATAAAAGATTCAATGTTTACGCGTTTTCTGAGATTGGCCGAAAAACCCTATTTCGAGAATCCGAAATGAAAAACTTCAAACTAGAGATTCGTTCCTAACATCATAATCTAGCTTGTGATAAAAACTCTATTAAGATTTGATATACCAAATCGCGTCGAACATATTCTGTTGTGTATGAACTTTTCGAAAACTGAGACAGATTATGTGGTCGAACCTGTTGAGCGTTTTTCTATCACTTATGGTCAAAACTAATTTTTGGTGAAAACATAAAAGTTGTAGATAAATTTCTTGGAATATGCCTATAAAATTTAGTGCATTTTCATTATGTTTGGATAGTCAAAACCTGTTTTGAATACACTGTGTCCGAGAAGGAAAAGTAGACAGATTTTAAGTCCAAACTTAGTGAATTATTCTGACTTAATCCGTAATGAATTTGCATAATTTTCCTCTAATAAAACATGTTTATTTTGGTGTCTTTTAAGTGCCTGTAAAATTTCATAAATTTTGGAGGTCGATTGCTATGTCAAAAATGCTTTTGAAAAAGTGCGTTGTGTAGACAAAGTTGGTAGATTTTATACTTTGCAAAGATTGTAAAATTTCACCATTTTCCTCACATAATTTCGGAAAACTTAAAACACGAAAGTTGTTTGTTAGCATGTTTTTGAGCTACTGTGAAAATTTCGAGTCGATTGCCTTTGAAATGAATTTGTAAACTGAGATGGCGTGAACTGTGGCAATGACTTGGTCAAAATGTTGAAAAACTCGATTTTTGAGAAACACATGATTCGTGAGATATGACTAAATAATAAAACATTATTTTTTTTAAAACACGTAAGTAGGGGGTGAGTGCTCTGCAGGATGCCCCTCTATCTTGAAATTCATGCCCGGGTGGACGAAATGTGATATATTGTGAAATTGTGCCAAAACGGCCATTGTGAAATTAGTCTACACTCTCGGGTCTATCCGTATGGGTTACTCGAGGCTCCGGAGTGGTACTGTGTATGGCGCGATAGTCGGATTGCTTCGGCAATTCTGAAACATATGAGAAACTTGATACATGAGACACGAGATACTTGAGATATATGGTTGTGGGGTCCTCTTCTTAGTTAACGGGAGAAAATTTAAATGTCTTAAATTATTATTTATTTATGCCATTAATTATGATTTTTAAATTATGTCTTTAAATTTATGCCTATGCCTTAAATCATCATTTTTAAATTAAATTGATTATCAGATATTATGGATTTTAGTATGGTCTAAACATGCATGCTTAAAATGAATTTTTAATTTAATAATTAAATACCCCTTTACTGCTATGCTAGGAATTGTCTTACTCAGTATTCTTTAATACTGATAAATGTTGTTTATGTTTTTCTGTGACAGAGTATGAAGCATGAGCATTCATCCGGGGGGAGACATTTGTTATTTTCTGCATGATACTGCATACGGGCCTGTTAACCCGTGTTTTGGTCATGTCGGCCCTATATTTAAATTCCGCTGCATAAACTTATATATATTTTCCACTGCGTAGACTTGATATGGATGATTATTATTTTTAAGTAAAAGTACTTCCAGACTTGGTTGTTTTAAATTATTTTATACTATTAGCCTTGCATCTCTCAAGTGAGCTCGAATGAAGTCATGTCTTGCTTGGAAGGTGTGGCGGTGGCATCCCGGCCTGGGTTATTAAATCCGGGGTGTTACACAATCTTTCCAGATTCCCTCTCCAAGCCAAAATGTGTCGCAACAACCTGCCAATTCACAAGTAATCGAAATTGTAAGCTCCATGAGCAAAACTATGACTGAAAGCGTGAAGCAATTGGCAGATGTTATCATCTTAGGTAAGGAGGAAGACATAAGGGAGAGACAAGAAGAGAGAAGGAGGAGAGAAGAGAGGGAAAAGAAAAGAGAATAAGAGAAAGTTGAAGAGAGGAGAAGAGAGGAGGAATTCTGACGGCTCCTGTTGGAAAGAGAAGAAAGACAGGGAAAGATTGGAAAGTGAGGAGCGCCGGAGGAAGATGATGGAGAAAAGATGTCTTACAGTCCAAGATGAATAAGTAACTATCAGGCCAAAAACAAACTCTCGACATGCTTTGCATGCTGATAGTGCCTCTTTTACTGCTTTAAATTAAATAACTAGCAAAAGCATGCATAAATTTGATCCTAAATTCACATGTTGAATTTAGGTTTATGATTATATTTTCAAACTTTTAAATTGGGATAATATAATTAAAGACATGCATGAAATAAATGCCTAAGGTTTTGAGCTATAAAAATTTAATGATATAATCATCTTGTTGGGTAATAGGTCTGCATGTTGAAAACTTTGATTGGATAAAGTGTTAGAATTAAACTTAGATTAAACTTGAGAATATTGTATGACATTAATTAACCATTTCATGTGAGATTTGAGCAATGAGTCACTTCTACTCATTCATTCTTGGTTGTGTGAAAATCATTTTGATTAAAGGAAACCAGAACTTGCAATTGGGACCGATTCAAGACCATGCCATATTCCTGAAATCGAGCATATGATCGAGACACTTAGAAAACTTAAATTTTTTGCCTTCGTTTGAATTCCGAAATCAAAAATATATTTTTTTTTTCCTTTATGATTAACCAATCTGAGTCTTTAAGCCTAATTTTTCTTTGAAACCCACTACATTTTTCCCTAGCCTTATAAAAAGACCAAGAAAATCAAACCCAAGTGTGTGAGAATAAATTTATCAAGGCATTAAATTTTTGAACATCAAAGATGTATAAATCGGTATTCAATAAACCGATTCAAAAAAAAAAAGAGTAACATAAAAAGAAGAAAGAAGTCTAGTTCCATTCGACAGAAATAAATTGCAAATGACAATCAAATTAGACATAGTTTAATGTCATGCAGTAGAAAAAGAAAAGCAAAAGAAAGAAAAAAATTGATGATCATAAATTTTCAAATAAAAATAATGCCATGTTATGATAAATTAATTCTTGCCACTTCTTAGCCCAATAATTCCATTTCCTACCAAATGTTACAACCGTATGCCCCATCATAACTCTTGAATAAGACCTCATGATCTCGATTTGAGGAAATGAGCCGGTGGCGAGTTGGTCTGAATGCAAGCTTATGGAATAATTTAATTAAACTTGGTTATGAGCATTCAATAATTTAAACCCAAATTGAGAGTGATTGAAATTTCCGCATCTACTATATGTGAGGCTCTGTTTCTTTAATTATGTTCATGTCATACCCTAATTCTAAAGTTTAACCTTTGAGTTTTTCAAACATGATATTCATGAAGGGTTGACAATAATGCTTGATTTGTGGGCCCGATTTAGTGAGCAAAATATCATTTCATCGAACACTGCAATCAAGGGAGTTTAATACGTGTAGTTTTTTATTCGCTTATCCCAATCCAAAAAGAATGTGATTTATGAAGCCACGAAAATGAATTGAATATGCAGAGTCCGTGTTCTAAGGAATATTGACTCTGACTTCTCGGGGACGATCAGTATTAAATGTAGGGATGTTGATAATGGCCAAATTGTCCATTATTTTCAATCCATTTCCGTATCTTATACGGACGTTTTGATCGCATTCTCATCTTATTTAAATAAAAAGCAGTTGAATTGGACTGATTTATGCATATCTGTAAAAATAATAAGCTGGTATGAAAAATACATAAACATGTAATTTAATTAAACATAAGAAAAAGAAAAGAAAAGAAAGAGGACTGAAAAAGATGGGCAAAAGAATAAAGAGCCCACAAAAGAAATGCACATTCGGCCCATCTGGCCCAACCCGTCGCAAGCCATGCATCCACGTCGCTAAGCATAGTCTAGCGACGTGGAGGCGCTTAGCGACATGAGTAACTAAAGAAGAAATACAAGTCCAGAACATCCTGTTGCTAGACAACAACCCCGTCGCGAGACCTAGTTTAGCACCGTGGGAGTGTCTTGCGACGCAGAAGCAGAATGAAGGAAAAAAAGCCAAGTATTTAGACCCATGTCGCTAACCCACCTCTAGCGACATGGTCCAGAGAGTCTCATGACGGGCGCGAAGGCTTGCGACGTGCAGCCCAGTCTCGTGACATGCATGGAAGGCTAGCGACGTGTGTGAGTCTTGCGACATGCGTGGGCCTTTGATTTAAGGCCCATGGGCCTAATATTTCTCAGCTATAAATAGATGATGATCCCAAGGTGCCAGGGGTTAGAAAAAATTCACACCTGAAGACAACATTGGAGATTATTGAGCTAGGTAGTAGTTTAGTTTAGTTTTATTATTATTATTATTTTGTATTATTTAATTTTTTGCAATAGATTAGCTTAGATTAATTTTATTTTACTGTTAGTTCTTCATTTCAGTATATTAGGTAGCCACTTTCCCTTTGTTTTCTTGTCTTAAACTCTTTATTAAGGTTTGAAATACCCAAGTTAACGGGTATTATCAAACCCATTTATAAATGGGAAGTTAATCTAAAATGTGTCTCAAAATCATGAAATGGGTGTTAAGACCCATGGATCTTTACTGCTTTTGTTTTGTTATGATCACTTGATCATTTTCATTTATTGTGCATCCTCTTTTGATGCTTTTGGATAATGTTCATGTATGAATGTGTGAGGAAAACCCTAGATTAGGATTTATGCATTATTTAAATTCTGCTTTTAGTTAAATTTCTTCATTTCGCATGTTCTAGTGTAGATTTAATTTCTGCTTGCATTATCATGTTTTAGAACAGCTTTTAGATCTGAAATAGGGTAGAAATCACACCTTTTGCATGCTACTGTTCCTGACTTGTGTCCTGGACACCCCCACGTTGTAACAACCCGAATATTATGTATCCCAAATCAATAAATAAACGAATTCAAATTGTTTTGTACTACGTTATGACTTGATCCCTTCACGGGGTACGTAGGCAGCTTGGAAATCTAAATTCTAAGTTCAGTCACGAAATAAATCACAAAATAAAAACATAACCGAAAGCTAATGTTTAAAACCGAAACACAACTTCGAGGACGAAGTTGATTCTTAAGGGGGGTAGACTGTAATACCCGGGAAAATTGTTAAGGAAGATCGGGACTAATTTAATTAGATAAATTATCGTACGGGAGAATTACGAACATTAAACCGAGTTCGTAATTAATTTCACATGAGAATTTCGAGCCGGGGATGACCCGAAAAGTCGAACAAAAAAACGTAAAGAATAGAAACCTGATAGAGAAAAGAAGAAAAGACCCGACGGGCCACACGAACCGCCCGAACCGGCCGGTTCGGGCGTCGCGGAGACGCGACCGAGGAGTGATCGCGCGCACTCCGCGCGGACAAAGGTGTGAGGACGCACCACCACCGCGCCAGAGGTGCAGAAGGTGTAATCTTTCCTTATATGGCGATTTTCTTGCCAAAATTCCGACCTCAATCGGTGGCAAGACAATCACAGCGAATGGGAAGGGGATAGGATCAGATTTGGGCGCCCCCTCCCCATAATTTTCAGAAACCTAACCCTAAACACTCCCAATCCTCCTCTCCAAGTCGAAACTCCTCCGACTCCACTTTCCGGCGAGTATTTCGGCGACGACGGGACGACCGGGACAAGCCCCTGACTTCTAGACTCTTGGTAAACTATGGTATAATGTTTTAGTTCGTCCATATAGCTTAGAACCTCGAACAAAAAGCGAACGGAGAAGTCGGCCGTTCGTCGCGACCCTAGGACGTTTGGAGACCCTTCCCAGCGACCCCAATCTCTAACTCAGTAAGTTAAAACCTTACTCTCCAATTTTTGTGGTTTATTGTCATTTAAAACTTGAGATCTAGACTCGTAACAAAAATCGGTTTTCAAAAACCCCATTTTCGTCCAATTTCAAAAACTCGCCTAAAACTCGACCTTCGGAAATTCAAACCAAAAACTTTTCAACATAGATTTTGTTCCTAAGACTCTAATCTACCTTGTGTCCAAATTTCAGCCATTGACATAATGATTTTCTACTCCAAATCGTGCCGTAAACTTTCTGTGATAAAACCGAACGTTCGAATCGATGATAGATTTACTTCTTCGACTTGATGCATGTTTTTCGACCGTTTTTAGAATGATTCAACTTTGCATTCCTAAACAAAGTTGTAGATAATTGTGTCTAGATTATGCATATAAAATTTCACGAATTTTGGTGTTCATTTGATTTGTCAAAATGGTCAATTTTTAGAACTGCTCTAACCCATCTTTCGAGTCCGCGCGTATACAGCGTGTGTGGTCGATTTTTGAACATCTAAAATTCATTATTTCCAAAATCTTAAAACATGAAAGTTGTTCATTAAGGTGTTTTGTACATCCTATAAAAAATTTCGGATCAATTGGTGTTGAAATGAATTTTTAATCGGCGTTGCACGTAACTGTGTCAGAATTGGTTTTTGGGACAGAAATTGTCTTTAGCAAAGAACCCGAAAATTGACTCACTTCGAAACCTTATTTCCAAAAACTTAAACATGAAAGTTGTTCGTGTGTGTGTTTTTGAGCTACTGTGTAAATTTCAGAATTTTTGGTGTAAAGATGAATTTTTAATTAAGAAAGGCGTAAACTGCCTCGAATCGGATTTTTCGAACTTGATAAAACTCGAACTATGAAATGCGAAATTGAATCCTTTGTATACAACGAAACATAATCTTTCCAAAAATCCCATTCACTAGGCTGAGCCGATCTTCATACAAATTATTTGGACTGCCTCGTTAGTGGTCCTACGATTATTGAGACTGCCTCGTTAGTGGTCTCCCTTTATTTGAACTGCCTCGTTAGTGGTCCTACGATTATTGAGA
Source organism: Hygrophila difformis (assembly GCA_030278955.1). Classification (NCBI taxonomy): domain Eukaryota; kingdom Viridiplantae; phylum Streptophyta; class Magnoliopsida; order Lamiales; family Acanthaceae; genus Hygrophila; species Hygrophila difformis. The sequence continues at coordinate 27,381,300 of JAOANR010000001.1, read as the reverse complement.
TTGCCTCGTTAGTGATCTCCTTACTATGCCAAAACGGCAGCTGTGCACATGGCCTGCCAAATCGGCAGTGGGAAATACACGGCCTGCCCGAGTGGCAGTGAAACCGCTTGAAAGGCCTGTCAAATGACAGTTGATATACATGCCTGTCAAATTGACAGTAGATACACACGGCTTGCCGGAATGGCAATCGAGATACATGGCTAGCCAAAACGGCAGTCAATACTGATATGGCTGCGGCCGCCGGTTCACCGGCTAACTGATTATGATTTTTGAGATTGCCTCGTTAGTGATCTCCCCTGTGTGGTGTCCTCTTCTTAGTTGCGGGATAAAACTTAAAAGACTTGTGTGCGTATTTAATTAAGCTGCAATTATTTATCACGTTTTTAAATTATGCTTTTGAAATTACGTTATTAAATTAAGTCCTTAAATTATGTATTCTCGTCTTGAGTAAATTAATCATGTACTTCCGCTGTAAGAAACTATGGATTTTAAATTAATTTTCGTAACGAATGAAAAGTGTAATTTTAATTAAAACACATGTAACCCCTTAAATTGTTTTGTTAGGGATTAACTTACTCAGTATTTTATATACTGATAGAACCCGTTGTTCATTTTTTCATTACAGAGTACGGAGCATGATTATGCATCGGGGATCACTTTGAGCATTTAATCATTTGTTTTACATGACTTGCATACGGGCTTGTTAACCCGAGTTTTGGCCATGTCGGCCCTGTATTTTAATTTTCGCTGCAACTTATTATTTTTATTATCATGTATGGATGATATTACATTATTATTTTTAAGTAATTCCGGACTTGCTTTTAAAACTTTTTCCAACACCTATAGCCTTGCATCTCTTTAGCAAGCTCGGAGAAATCATGTCTTGCTAGGGAGGTGTGGCGGTGGCACCCCGGCCTGGGTTATCAAATCCGGGGTGTTACAAAGTGGTATCAGAGCCCGGAAATATTTTTAAATTATTATTATTATTTTGGCCAATATAGAGGCCAAGGATTTTTAAACAAATATTAATATTATTTTTAAATTTTTAAGTACCATTACTATTATTTTTAAATTCTAAGTTTTATTTCCATGGAACAAAATTCATTTTAAACCCATGGAAAATATTTACATATGCATAGAAATTTTTCCAACAAGTTTCTAAAGTCACGAAATATTTTTCGGGGTTGGGTAGCATTGTATAAAGCATACATGCATTCGCATACATACCCACTTGAACATTGCGCTAATTCTTATATGTGTTAAGTGACATTCCCATTTTAAAACTTGACATAACATCAACTTAGAAGCGAACTAGATACTAATCTTGCCTTAGTCTTGCTCATCTCAAATCTCGGCCTTTGGCATTCTTATCCTCATGCCAAAAATTTTCTTTTGTCAAGAAATAAAAATGCAAGTTTTAATTATTAGAAATATTCCTAATGCCCCAAATATCTTATTGTGGGCTCCAGCGATTGAATCCAATATTAAAATACAAGTATTTATATGCTTTTAAAATATCAAAACAACCAGACCAATTTGTAAAACCTGGTTTTCATTAACCCAAATTTTATTTTCAAAAAAAAAAAATCTAAAATCTAAACACCGCATATTTTATAAATAACATGAAATGCTACATTATAATACACCCTAAACAACTCCTACTAACACCATTTAATTTAATTATTTCCGCAAAACTATTAAATCATTAGAAATTTAATCCCTGTGCATTGTGATAGAATGGCACCAAGAGGAAGACCTAGCAATCCACACATCCCACCAAACACCAACAAAGAGCCACGACAACCCAACGTACCAGTACAAGACGTTAATGCACCCAATCAAGGGGGACAAGTGGCCTCCATAAGTGTCCGCTTGAGAACTATAGAGGAAGGTTTAGTTGCCGAGGGAAATGCATTAATCAACCAAGGGAAGGGCAAGAGGAAACGGGACCACGGAACCGATAATTACTCAGGGATGAACCATATTCGGGGAGGCCCGAATAAACCACCTGAAGGCAATAATGGGGGAAACGACGGGATAGTCTTCAACCATGGTGACTATGCGCCACCATGTCCAAAGTGTGGTAAACCACATTATGCGAGAGGATGCCCTCAGTCGGGAGCATGCTTCCGATGTGGTCGACATGGTCACCGGCTGCGTGACTGCCGGACACGGATAGAGAACATCAACAAGAGAGAGGATGTGACCACTCGACCTAAGCAGCCACAGAACCCAGACGATCGAAATGGCAAAAACCAAGGGCATCGATCCCCTCAGAAACAAGAAATCCGAACCCTCTGGAGAATAATGAATAGGCAGTTATGGGGACATAACTGTAATCTTAAGGGGGGAGGATGTAACAACCCGAATATTATGTATCCCAAATCAATAAATAAATGAATTCAAATTGTTTTGCACTACGTTATGACTTGGTCCCTTCACGGGGTACGTAGGCAGCTTGGAAATCTAAATTCTAAGTTCAGTCACGAAATAAATCACAAAATAAAAATATAACCGAAAGCTAACGTTTAAAACAGAAACACAACTTCGAGGACGAAGTTGATTCTTAAGGGGGTAGATTGTAATACACGGGAAAATTGTTAAGGAAGATCGGGACTAATTCAATTAGATAAATTATCGTACGGGAGAATTACGAACATTAAACCGAGTTCGTAATTAATTTCACATGAGAATTTCGAGCCGGGGATGACCCGAAAAGTTGAACAAAAAAATGTAAGGGATAGAAACCCGATAGAGAAAAGAAGAAAAGACCCGACGGGCCACACGAACCGCCCGAACCGGCCGGTTCGGGCGTCGCGCGCACCCCGCGCGCGCTGCGCGCGGCCACCGCGCGGGTCGCGGAGACGCGACCGAGGAGTGATCGCGTGCACTCCGCGCGGGCAAAGGCATGAGGACGCGCCACCACCGCGCCAGATGTGCAGAAGGTGTAATCTTTCCTTCTATGGCAATTTTCTTGCCAAAATTCCGACCTCAATCGATGGTAAGACAATCACAGCGAATGGGAAGGGTATAGGATCAGATTTGGGCGCCCCCTCCCCATAATTTTCAGAAACCTAACCCTAAATACTCCCAATGCTCCTCTCCAAGTCGAAACTCCTCCGACTCCACTTTCCGGCGAGTATTCCGGCGACGACTGGACGACCGGGACAAGCCCCTGACTTCTAGACTCTTGGTAAGCTATGGTATACTGTTTTAGTTCGTCCATATAACTTAGAACCTCGAATTCTAACCCCTTTTCCTTGATACAATTTCACGTCGGGAAACGAACAAAAAGCGAACGGAGAAGTCGGCCGTTCGTCGCGACCCTAGGACGTCCGGAGACCCTTCCCAGTGACCCCAATCTCTAACTCAGGAAGTTAAAACCTTACTCTCCAATTTTTGTGGTTTGTTGTCGTTTAAAACTTGAGATCTAGACTCGTAACAAAAATCGGTTTTCAAAAACCCCATTTTCGTCCAATTTCAAAAACTCGCCTTAAACGCGACCTTCGGGAATTCAAACCAAAAACATTTCAACATAGATTTTTTTCCTAAGACTCTAATCTACCTTGTGTCCAAATTTCAGCCATTGACATAAAGATTTGCTACTCCAAATCGTGCCGTAAACTTTCTGTGATAAAACCAAACGTTCGAATCGATGACAGATTTACTTATTCGACTTGATGCATGTTTTTCGACCGTTTTTAGAATGATTCAACTTTGCATTCCTAAACAAAGGTTGTAGATAATTGTGTCTAGATTATGCATATAAAATTTCACGAATTTTGATGTTCATTTGATTTGTCAAAATGGTCGATTTTCAGAACTGCTCTAACCCATCTTTCGAGTCCGCACGTATACAGCGTGTTGTGGTCGATTTTTGAACATTTAAAATTAATTATTTCCAAAATCTTAAAACATTAAAGTTGTTTATTAAGGTGTTTTGTACATCCTGTAAAAAATTTCGAATCAATTGGTGTAGAAATGAATTTTTAATCGGCGTTGCACATAACTGTGTCAGAATTGGTTTTTGGGACAGAAATTGTCTTTAGCAAAGAACCCGAAAATTGACTCACTTCAAAACCTTATTTCCAAAAACTTAAAACATGAAAGTTGTTTGTGTGTGTGTTTTTGAGCTACTGTGTAAATTTCAGAATTTTTGGTGTAAAGATGAATTTTTAATTAAGAAAGGTGTAAACTGCCTCGAATCGGATTTTTCGAACTTGATAAAACTCGAACTATGAAATGCAAAATTGAATCCTTTGTATACAACGAAACATAATCTTTCCAAAAATCCCGTTCACTAGGCTGAGCCGATCTTCATACAAATTATTTGGACTGCCTCGTTAGTGGTCCTACGATTATTGAGACTGCCTCATTAGTGGTCTCCCTTTATTTGGACTGCCTCGTTAGTGGTCCTACTATTATTGAGATTGCCTCGTTAGTGATCTCCTTACTATGCCAAAACGGGAGTTGTGCACATGGCCTGCCAAATCGGCAGTGGGAAATACACGGCCTGCCCGAGTGGCAGTGAAACCGCTTGAAAGGCCTGTCAAATGACAGTTGATATACATGCCTGTCAAATTGACAGTAGATACACACGGCTTGCCGGAATGGCAATCGAGATACATGGCTAGCCAAAACGGCAGTCAATACTGATATGGCTGCGGCCGCCGGTTCACCGGCTAACTGATTATGATTTTTGAGATTGCCTCGTTAGTGATCTCCCTTGTGTGGTGTCCTCTTCTTAGTTGCGGGATAAAACTTAAAAGACTTGTGTGCGTATTTAATTAAGCTGCAATTATTTATCACGTTTTTAAATTATGCTTTTGAAATTATGTTTTTAAATTAAGTCCTTAAATTATGCATTCTCGTCTTGAGTAAATTAATCATGTACTTCCGCTGTAAGCAACTATGGATTTTAAATTAATTTTCGTAACGCATGAAAAGTGTAATTTTAATTAAAACACATGTAACCCCTTAAATTGTTTTGTTAGGGATTAACTTACTCAGTATTTTATATACTGATAAAACCCGTTGTTCATTTTGCCATTACAGAGTACGGAGCATGATCATGCATCGGGGGATCACTTTGAGCATTTAATCATTTGTTTTGCATGACTTGCATACGGGCTTGTTAACCCGAGTTTTGGCCATATCGGCCCTGTATTCTAATTTCCGCTGCAACTTATTATTTTTATTATCATGTATGGATGATATTACATTATTATTTTTAAGTAATTCCGGACTTGCTTTTAAAACGTTTTCCAACACCTATAGCCTTGCATCTCTTTAGCAAGCTCGGAGAAACCATGTCTTTCTAGGGAGGTGTGGCGGTGGCACCCCGGCCTGGGTTATCAAATCCGGGGTGTTACACACGTCGCTAACCGTCTCATGTCGCAAGACCACGTCTTGCAACGAGAGGGTAGTCTTGCGACGCAATTTTCAGTCTTGCAACATGGAAATTATACCTTGGAAACTTATTTTGAAAACCCATGTCGCAAGACACTAGGTCGTGAACCCATGGTTCACGACGTACTTTTTCAGTCTAGCGACATGAATCCAAAACACTTGCCAATTTTCAGAAAATGCACCCACGTCGCTAGACTCCCGTCGTGAACCATACTATTTCATATCTGGCGTCCTACGCGTCGAGTCCACTTCGAGGAGGTGAGATTCAGTGATGAGGAGGACGAGCCTGTGGAGGTGGCTGTTGCAGAACTAGTGCACATTGCCAAACCACATACTTGTGCAGCTCTCAAGCCGCCAAAACAAAGAGAGGCTAAGTATAAGCCTGAGGAAGATCTCTTTGACATGGGCAAGGCGGACCAAGTGTTCGATGCCCTACTCAAAGATGGTGTGATTAAGTTGCCTGAGGGGCAAAAATTACCAGCGGCCGAGGAAATTCGAGGCCGAGCATTTTGTAAGTGGCATAATTCATATACTCATTGCATTACTAAATATAGGAGTTTTAGAACTGCCATACAAAACAAAATAAAAGAGGGACGTTTGACAATTGTAGGTACGAAAGTGGATTTAGATCCATTCCCTCAGCTTCCCATTGGTGCTTCCGGACTCGCCCCAAATCAAGAAGATGGCGGCTCCAGTAGCTGGACTGATAAAGGAAAGGAACACAATGAATTCGGCGAGGACGATGAAGACTTGTTATCTGATGAGTCTGATCATGAAAAATAAAAGAGTTGTATAGTAAACAACCGAGATTTAAAAACATATCAAAGTCGGACTTTAAGAAGGTCCTGGAAGCTGAGAAAAGGGAACACAAGAAGAAGTAGAATCCTCCGTTGAGGGTTGAGATCCCTAAACCTGCTTTGGAGATCTATGTAAACGGAAGACACCAACCTATTACTCGTCATTATAGGCCTGGTGTACAGGTGGTTCCAACATTGATGAGGCGTCCAGAACATCCTGTTGAAGCTGAAAGGTGGATGAGAAATAGGTCTCAGAGCAAAGCTGCTGAAAAGGAGCCGCCACCCATGACTAGAAGTCAATTTAGGCGGGCTCAGAGACGGTATGCCGAGGAGATGCAGCAATGGGAAGCTCGGACCCATAAGTTGGAGTCTTCAAGGCCTCGGAAGCCAATACAACCAACTTATTTCAGAGGAGAAACCTCCGAGCTACGGAGACCCCTTCAAGAGAAGGTACAAAATACGGGGGCAAGGTTTCTGGCTAGGGAGCCTAACTCGACCATACCACCTGGGAAAGGAAAGTTGCATGAGGCCTCAAGAAGGCCACCTCAGCCGCCATCACCCAGGAGGCTAGTACGGGAGAGGCTGCATCCACAATTACCATCCGCCTGGAGGCCAGTGCGGGAGAGGTAGGCCAATACGAGAGAGGCTGCCGCCATCTCCTCAACCTAAGGCAACAAAGATGGAGCATCCTCACACCAACATTCAGCCATCAAAAGACAAAGGTAAAGTTTTCGCCACAGACGAATCTGGTAATGAAGGAAGTAGGGTAAATATTGACACTCATGTGTCGGTAAAGGTATGTGGGAAGCCAAGCCACAGAAAGGGAGAATCTAAGGTGTGTCGGCAATGATGTTAGCAAGCCGGATGGCTAACATCGTTCATTGCATTGGGGTGGATGTTAAAGGGAGATTGGAGGGTCGAGGCATATCTCTAACAACCCACCATAGGGTGATGTGATTCACACATGAGGAGGGGTTGGGGTATATGATCTCCAGGTCCAGCTTGGGGTAGGGTTATTGCATAAAATGATGCCATAACTTTGCTCATTTTCCACTTTAGTTCTTTAATTTTGGAGTTGTCTAATTTGGTGTCATAGCTTTGCTAATGGTTTCCAAAATGGTCCATTCGGGCCTTAAGCACCCAATTTTTTTTTATGTCACTAGATTAGTATAAATAATTAATTTAATCGTGGCATGTAGGTATCACGTATGCATTGACTATGTTTGAGATACACATATGGACAATTTTTTATCATATTTCTAATTTAATGGTCTCATTCCCACTGAGTAAATGTGTTAGAAAATATCCACATATATAGGTCAAACCGAAAAATATATATTAGCAACCGAATGAATTAGTAAAATTTCTTTCAAAAGTTACAAGCCATTAAGTGTACAAACCGAAATTGTATCTTTATTTTTATGTTTTTTTTTTATCTCATTTAGTGTACAAGCCATACAAATTACAAAGGGGATAGAGGGAAGGGATAAGGGTCCGGGCGGGGATGCAACCCTCAACCTAGCTTAGGTTGAGAGGTCTCTGATGGAAAAGCACACATTGTCGTGAGAGAGGAGTACTAATGCACTGAATAACCTCATCTTAGCAGTTGGCATCGAGATGTGGTTTGATACTTTGTTATTAAGTGGTTTTTGTTTTTGTTTACGCGGGAGGACAATTAAAAAAGGAAAGTTGGTCATAAATAATGGGATGGAACGGGATACTATTTTTTTTGGAAGAGCCATTAAAGGCCTGGAAAGGGATACGATGGTGGTAGCCCATGCCACACAAATTACAAAGGGAGGGATAGGGGCCAGGTGGAGATTCGAACCCCCAACCTATAGGTTGGGAGTCTGGGACTTGACCACTATAGTAAGTCCCCAACCCCAGATGGAAGGGATATTATTTATGTTAATTATATATTAAAAACAAACTTAAATAAAACACCAGAAGGAGGCGATTTCCACTTTTGGGCCATAAGAATGCTGCTCGTGCAGCCTGTTTTCCGGGAAATTGGACATTTTTCTTACCCGACATCCTTGTAGTCGCCAAAAACTCTAAATGAAATAATAGGCCAAAATTTTGAAATAACTCATTCTAATGGCCTAAAAAAATTATTATCTCTTAATATAACCTAATTTCATTCTTCAAACATATTTTCCTATTAAATTTTAAGAATGAAGTTTAATTATTTAAATATATTGAATTTTCTATTATTCTAACAATTTTAATATATTTAAATGATTTAAATTATTAAATCTAATGTTAATTTCAAAATTTTTATATAGTATTTTATGTCTCTTTTTATTTTCACAATGGTTTCTTTTTTTCTTTTTTTTTTGGCGGAACAACCAGTACAGGCTAGAGAAAAGAAAGAAAAATCGATAATCAAATCAAGGAAAGCAAGACAAAGCTACTGTCGCGGGAACCATGTTCCCGCCATGTCAGCGGCGAGCATTGGAAGCACAGGATCCGGCGGAAAGGCCCAGGTTGTGAAGAATTGCTCATTAGACGCCCCTATTTTTGCCAGACAATCCGCAATGGCATTACCTTCTCGAAGACGATGTTGGAATCGGCAATCGTGAAACTCTCTACAAACCTCCCGAATCCGTTTCAACTGTGGGCCAAACAAATGAAGCTGACCAGGGGGATCTTGAAGGAGCTGCAAGGTTGTCTTGGAATCACAGCAAACAAGAACATTAGCATAACTTTTCTCTTTAGCAAGCAAAAGGCCATGCAGAATGCCACAAAGCTCAGCCATAAGAACTGGAGCATCACCTAAATAGCCTGTGACACCACCAAGCCATTCACTAGAGCAAAGAGGGGAGGATGATATATTCCGACGATAACGAAGATCATTGCAGGGCACTGCCAACCTCGCAATTAACCAAATGAGCATGCATACCTTTTCAGGGAGGGAGGAATCCCACATCCAAGACCATCCTTCAGTCTCCAATTCTGAATTGAGAATGAAAGAATAACCCGATTTTGCTGTGTAACGCCTATCACTTCTGAGCTTCCATCTCCAACCATTTTTACAAGTAGGGTGAAGATAGGGAGGAGGTGTCTGCAGTATAGACTCCCGGATCTCTTCAGGAATATTGGTGTATAGACCAGCTAGGTTCCAATGCCGATTGTGAATCACATCAATAAGCCGGATATCCAACTCACTAACCTCAATGAAGTTAACTTGAGAGCCCAACATGCGACGATTAAACCATGGGGAAAACCAAAAGGAGTTTTGGCCATCGCCCACCTGAAAAGAGAAACCCCCCGAGAGCCATTCAAAAGCCTTGCGAATACTTCGCCAAATGAAAGACCCAGCAGCCGGCAGGTTAGGCGAATGTAATCCATGCGAACAATATTTCGCCTTAATTTCCCTAGTCCACAGCTTAGGTCTATCGACCATCAAATCTCCCACCAGCTTCCCAAGAAGCGCGACATTAGCATGACAGGCCTTGCGTAAGCCCAAACCTCCCCCTTCTCCAAACGATCCTTCCAAACGAACTTACAGACCATTTGATCGATCTTAGAGCAGACCGAAGACGGGAGGCATCCTACCTGCATGAAATAGCCTGAAATAGTAGATAACACATGTCTAGCAAGCGTCATCCTCCCTGCTTTGTTAAGCAGCCTCATAGCCCAACAAGTCATTCGAGCATCCATACGTTCCAGTAGAAAATCATAACTAGCGGCTGAGACACGTCCTGTATGAACAGGAAAACCCAAGTAAGTGCCCAAGGAATCAGTGAAAGGAATGTTGGTCACATTCACAAAATAATCTCTAAGCTCACTAGGCAGCCCTGGAGAAGCAATTGGCCGGTATTGACATACGCTTCTAGGGGCTGAAACCTTGGGGATAAGGCAAATAAAGACGTTGGCTATCCCATACTCAAGACGACCCGTAGCAAAGGCCTTACGAACCATGGAAGTGATATCAATACCAACAGTATCCCGGTAGGCTTTATAAAAGGCCGCAGGGGACCATCCGGTCCAGGAGCCGAGAGAGACTTGAATTGTTTCAGAGCAGTAGAAACCTCATCAGACGAGACCTCACCATCCTGAACACTACAACCTTTGGACAGAATATTCTTGAGAGGAGGTAATGTGGCATTCGGGGGACTCACGTTATCCTCAGAAAAAAGCTGAATATAGAAGTCTCTGGCTGAGGACTTCAACTCAGTGTCATCCGTACTCCAGGAGCCATCAGGCAGCTCAAGGCCAGAAATCTTGTTTCTATGAAAGTGGAACTTTGCTTGGGCGTGAAAATACTTGGTGTTACGGTCCCCGACTCGAACCCAGTTATCCCTAGCTCTTTGAGACCAAAAGAGCCCCTCTTGCTCCAAAACCTCCTGAAGTTGTGACTGTAACCGTTGCTCCAGGATGATCAATCGGTAGGAGTCAACACAAGTAAGAGCTCGATCGATGCCCTGCAAGTGTCGAAGCAACTTCTTTTTCTTGTTCCTTAGTCTACCCAAGGCAGCGCGGAAGTTGCTAGAAGAAAGCTGTTGCACCTTGTTAAGCTTAGAAGAAAGATCACCATTGGCCTCCGACCATGCTCCATCCACCAACTGACGTTATGCCTGGTCCTTGGCCCAGATGGCCTCCCATCTAAACGTCCGAGCAATAGGTGGAACTTGCAAATCACCACAAGATATAAAAAGCGGGGCATGGTCAGAACCACACCGCCCCAAAACTGAGACACGTCCATTCGGAAATTGTGAAATCCATTGTAAGTTCGCTAGGCCCCTTTCGAGCCTCTTTTTAATGAACTGATTACGGTTGGCCGGCCAGAACCAAGTAAAAAGAGAGCCCTCCGTACGAATAGGGAAAAGCCCACAGGTAGAGATACAAGTGGAGAATTCATCAGCTCTAGACTGCAAGAAGACCCCTCCCATGACTTCGGAAGGACCAATAATCTCATTCCAATCCCCTGCTAACAACCAAGGTAAGGGGATCCTGCTAGCCAAACGATCCAGATAGCTCCAATCTATCTTTCTCTGCTGATAGTGAGGAGAAGCATACACAGCAGTGCCAACCCAAGAAATAATCCCCCCCCCCCCCCAGACCCGAAGTGTAATAAATCCAGAATGCACATCAAAGACATCAAAAGCTACTGAAGAACCAGACCTCCCAAGAATCCAAAGGCCCCCTGCTCGACCAACACCTTCCTGTATATGGATAGGAAAGTACCCCAATCCAAAAAAGGAATTGCGCACGAGCAAACGGCCCCTGAGGCTTCAAAATAAAACCCAAGGATGGCTTATACCGACGAAATAAATCAGAAACAATCCGTCGCTTATGAGCTCCCATAAACCCATGGACATTCCAAGAAATTATGGAGAATTCTGTAAAGGCAGACATAAAAAAACAAAATTAATGAGAAGAAAGGGTCGGCAAGAAGAGACCTGCACCCTAAGTCGATCCCATGGCCAAATCTTCGGTATCCTACCCATTCGCTGCACCAGCATCTTCCAATTTAGGATTCCTTGTCGTAACCACTCCCTCCATGGCACAAGGGGAACCAGCCGAGGAGTTGGCATTACAACTTCCAGAATTTGGTGAGGACCTCGAAAGTATCGTCACCGATGGAGAATTAACTTCCCTGTTCCTAGGAGGCCTAGACGAGGATGGCTCCTGCGATTGTCGGGGTCGCTTCCCTTGAGAGGGGAGATCCTCCTTGGAATGAAGGGGGCTCTGAGGGATTGGTTTGGGCCTCTGGTTGGATAGAGAGAGGCCTTTAGAGACTTCTGATCTGTTCACAGGAGGGCCCTTACCCAACTTATTAACCACCACACGAGAGTTACGACCCAATTGGAAAACGGGCCCTTTATCCTTCTCCACAACTTTAGTTTTCCTTGGCCCAACAGACTTCTTCCTTACCACATTGATCCAGTCATCCCCTATAGGCTGGGCCGGGAAAGAATCCTCCACCACTTTCTTTCGTTTTGCATGCAGATCACGATCATGCGCCTCAACAATCGCCTCCGATTATGTTCCCATCGTCGTATCCGAGATTTGCGCAACAATTAAGGGGAGAGGGGTGCTATTTTGGGACGATGTATCAGCTCCCACCTTGTTACCAATCTTATCCACAACCGTCTCCGGCACTAGTGGAGGAGGCTCCGTGCCTGCATCTATGGGGTTATCTTTGGCACAGCGACTTGAGACATGGCCATAGCACATGCCTTTGGAACATAGGAGATGAAGCCCCTCATAAGCTACCTGATGCCACCAATCTCCAACAAGAACACTAGAGACCACCGGCAAGGCTAGATCAATTTCTACACAAACACGTGCATATTTAACACATTGGACAGTTTTGGACATCGAATCAACACGGACAGGCCTTCCCAAAGCCCTAGCTAGTTGCATGAGTATAAACTCATCGTAATACTCCATTCCAATCCCTGGAAACCATGCCCAAACAACCGTCTTCCTCGGAGCAGTCTCCTCAGCCATGAAATCTGGCTTCCAAGGCTCGACAGTCAAGTAGCTGTTGAAAATCATCCATGGTCCATTACAAATAGCATTCGTTCTATCCTCATCGCGGTCAAATTTCACTATGAAAAAGCCGGCTTCCATCTCTACCATCACAAACTTACCCTGAACCTTCCACAAGCGGGTAAGTCTTTCCCGAAGCGCCAGCCTACTCTTTTCCCCAACACAGAGACTATAATAGCATCTTCCCACGGTTGACACAGCCTCTCTTTTATCTTAGGATCAATCGTGATGCGAGGCTTCAATCGATCACCATCAATAAAATCGAGCACCACCAGTTCATCCTTATTCTCAACTGTCATTAATGGCTTGGGTGTACCTTGTTTTCCAGCAAGAACCATGTCCCGGAACGAAATACGAGCACCAGCAGAAAAGGCAAAAGCCGGCGGATGATCCATCGGAGAGGGGTCATCCTCCATTGGGGGGTTGTCCGCAGTAGGGAGAGACATGAGAGCTTTTCTTCAGAGAGAGAGAGAATCTCTTGGAAAGAGTTCTGTAACTTTTAAAGTTGTGAACATCACAATGGTTTCTTTTACTTTATTCCATTTGTTATTTTTTTTATTATATTCCAATTTAATATATCAAAAATTGGTCATTTGATTCATATATTAATGATAAATAAAGAATAAAAAAGGGGGTGTTAATATGAAAGAAAGTACAGTATATGGGGACCAAAAAGATATTGAAAAATAAATTGGCCAAGTTATACAACATTATGCTCTTGTTATGCCCTATTTTAATTATTGTATTTAGAGTAGGGAAAATAACCCATATGGTCTGATATTTGAGCAAAATTTTCCAAACAGTCCAAAAAAGATAGAATTAACTGAACCGGTTCACTAAATACCCTAATCATTGCCGAACCCAACCATGAACCGGTTTTTCGCTAATCATCGCCCAACCCGTTCATTAAAGTACCCTAATTGATGGACCGGCTCGGCGATGAGTGGCTATTTAATGGATGGGTTCGGCAATAATTAGCGGAAAAATTGGGTTCATGGACGGGTTCGACAATGATTAAGGTATTTACTGTACTGGTTCAGTTAATTCGATCTTTTTTGGATTATTTGGAAACTTTTGCTCAAATATCGGACCATATAGGTCATTTTCCCATTTAGAGTGGGCTAAAATAAGAAAAGGATGGACCAGTTAGTTATTTAGTGATCTATTTTAATATTACTCTTTTTTCTTTAAATGATAACAAGCAGATCCTTGTCGTAGTCTATATAATAATTGGTGTTTGTGGAAACCGAAAATAAATAGATGCGTATTGTAGTGACATGTTCTGATAATAATCTCTATTAGAACATGGGCAAATGACCTTATAGTTGCTTAAATTTGATTTGATCGCCAGATAATTTTCAATGCCGACGACTACAAGACCATTACTCAAAAAGTTAAAATATGTACTTGTGGTGATCCATTCAAATTATTGATTTCGTTTGTGCCTAAAATTAAATCAGAATAGAGTCCATATAGACTTGTAGTACTGGCCTCTATGCATAATTATATCTAATATTTCCGTTAGCAACAATTCTGGAAAAAAAAAAACCGAAATAATTTCATGTTTATGCTTGATTTCCAAAATCATCCCATAAAAATCTATTAATTCAATCCATCCAATAACTATGTTAATCTTGCTCAAACCAGCCCATCCACCCCATAATGACAATTAACCCCTAATGTGTCAGTGGATTGTGCATCTAATGACGATGATGTGGCAGCACCACACATTGCCACATCAACATTAATTAATTATTATTAAGGAATGGGTGGGATGGATTGGGCAAAATTAGTATAGTTACCGGATGGATTGAATTAGTTAATAGTAGATTTTTATGAGATGATTTGGGAAATCAAGCATAATTATGTGACTATTTGGGTGTTTTTTTTTTTTTTTCCAACAATTCTTATGCAAGACGCACACTTCACATTCATAATATGAAAACATGAGACTTTTACATATACATACACACTCGAATAATTTATTTAATTAAATTATTTCCGACTTCATGGGTTGTTGGAATTAAAATTCTTTTTGATCTCGAATTTAATTCCATTTCTTTTGGGCTCAATCCATGGAATATTTTCGAGCTTCCTTTCCCTCTTTTATTCTATTTCCACTCGTCCAAAATTTGGATTTGAATTTTTGAATTTATCGGCATGTCATTTCCTAGCAATAAATTAATTTATTTTAATAAATTATCTTCGTCTTCTCGGAAATATTTCGACCTTGTTCGGATTAAGAACTTTATTTTATTTCTTTGGACGCAAATAAAACCTCGGGTGTTACAATTAATCCCAAAATTATTAAATTTATTACTAACTTATGTCTAAGACCTTGTAAGATTTTGATTGCCAAAAGGGAGCCAAATATTATAATAATAATAATAATAATAATAATAATAATAATAATAAACTTTTATATAGTATTTTATGTCTATTTTTATTTTCGCAATGGTTTCTTTTAGTTTATTCCATTTGTTATTTTTTATTATATTCCAATTTAATATATTAAAAATTGGTCATTTGATTGATATATTAATGATAAATAAAGAATTAAAAATTTTGGGTGTTAAAATGAAAGAACGTACAAGTATATGGGGAACAAAAAATATTGAAAAATAAATTGGCCTATTTATACAACATTATGCTCTTGTTATGCCCTATTTTAATTATTCTATATAGAATAGGGAAAATAACCCATAAGGTCCGATATTTGAGTAAAATTTTTCAAACAGTCCAAAAAAGATCGAATTAACTGAACCGGTCCACTAAATACCCTAATCATTGTCGAACTCAACCATGAACCGGTTTTTCGCTAATCATTGTCCAACTCGTCCATTAAAGTACCCTAATTGATGGACCGGTTCGGCGATGAGTGGCTATTTAATGGATGGGTTCGGCAATAATTAGCGGAAAAATTGGGTTCATGAACGGGTTCGACAATGATTAAGGTATTTAGTGTACTGGTTCAGTTAATTCGATCTTTTTTGGATTATTTGGAAACTTTTGCTCAAATATCGGACCATATAGGTCATTTTCCCATTTAGAGTGGGCTAAAATAAGAAAAAGATGGACCAGTTAGTTATTTAGTGATCTATTTTAATATTACTCTTTTTTCTTTAAATGATAACAAGCAGATCCTTGTCGTAGTCTATATAATAATTGGTGTTTGTGGAAACCGAAAATAAATAGATGCGTATTGTAGTGACATGTTCTGATAATAATCTCTATTAGAACATGGGCAAATGACCTTATAGTTGCTTAAATTTGATTTGATCGCCAGATAATTTTCAATGCCGACGACTACAAGACCATTACTCAAAAAGTTAAAATATGTACTTGTGGTGATCCTGTTAACCCCATAAAATATTAGGCCCAAGTAAATTAATTTATTTGGCCCAATAAATTCAGCCCAATTCATCTTTCAAGGCCCAGCCCAATTAAAGAGTTATCCGGATGAGGACACGGGCAAGAGGCCGCCATCCACATAGATCTATCCGGACAAATCATGGTGAGAGGTAGCAGTGGCGAGGAAATCGTGGCAGCATTAAGAACTTGGAGAGAATCGCGGGCACTAGGAGTGAGAGGCTGCAGCCTTGGAGAGGATTGTGGAAGCAGGTCAGTTACAGAACCAGCAGTCAAAGAGGAGCGATTCCAACATCAATAACATCAATGCGGCGCACCAGTCAAGGGAGGAGAATCCGGGATGTTGAAGACACCGACTGAAGACACACATCACCCAATCCCCTATAAAAGGCTGATGAAGACATGGGAGCAAGGGCATCAACACACACCCCTAGAGGATTCGCCCTTTTATTATTTTACTTCCTGCAATTTTCAATTCCTGTTCTTACATTCCTGCAAGTTTTTTTCCAGTTTCTTTACCGCTTTTGCTTAAATTATTGTAATTCCCTTCAGTGAATCCTGTAATCATCCTCACCTCTATTCAATAAAAAATTCTTGGTTAACAAATTGGCACGCCCAGTGGGGCTCGAGTGGAAACCATATCCGCTTAGAGTGTATGCTACTTAGGTCTGGACGAGTAGTAAGAGACTTAACACAAAAATTTGAAGAAATGTCGCTCCACGAAGAAACTCCAGTAAGAACATCATCGGAGAACGCCGATAATGCGGCGACTACTTCTCAACCACCACCGCAAGGGATAATGCAAGTCCCCACCCTTTCGGAACAAATGCGGCTATCGATGACCGAATCGATGGCCGAATTCATGCCTCTACTGACAAGGCATCTTATGGACGTGTTGCGGCCTGCTATGGCCGATCAAACTGATAAGATTTGTGGATCCCTGCGTACTTCGCAAGAGGGTTCCATTTCAGCAAATGGCACGAATGTGCCAGCAAGCATCGCAGGGCCGTATGGCGGCCCACAGAGGACTTGGGGGACTGTTTTTGGTCAACCACCACTCTCGGAGTTTGGAGGACTGGCGAGTCTGCCACCATTTCCTTCTACTCATACTTTCACTCATACGGCACCAAACATGCCGAGCTATTGTTATGGGGCGCCTACCATGGTATATGCTCCTTCCTCAGGATACCTGATGTCGTCTAGCGCAGTACCATCGTTTCCCGGCATGGCACCACGACAGGCGACAACACCATTTGGGGTGGCGGCTCCTACTCTAGGTGCTGGAGGAGCACACATGCAACATCAGGCCACCAACTTCTCTCCGGCCGCCATCCTACCTTCAGCCGCCAACATGCCTCAGGCCGCCATGACTCATCCGGCCGCCAACATACCTCATCAGGCCACCAACTTACCTTCGGCCGCCAACATGCCCCAGGCCGCCATGCCTCAGGCCACCATGGTTCACCCGGCCGCCAACTCTCTCCCGGCCGCCATGTATCCTCAGGCCGCCTTACCTCCACAGGCGCCTGTGGTGTCACCTGAGTTGTTGGCAGATATGATGCAACAACACTTTGGCATCCAGTTAAAGCCGATGGAGCGGCCCACTTACAGAAAACCCTACCCGGATTGGGTAGACACTATGCAGCCTTACCCCAGAGGCTTCAAAATGCCCGAGTTCACCACGTTCTCGGGAGACGACGGCAAATCAACAGTAGAACACGTGGGCAGGTTTACTGCTCAGTGTGGCGAAGCAGCCGCCAACGATTGGTTGAGGCTAAGATTGTTCAGCTCATCACTCACTGGACCTGCATTTGCCTGGTTTGCGTCATTGCGGCCTAATTCTATTCAGAACTGGGCTGATCTCGAGCGGGTATTTCACGACAGATTCTACACTCCTCTGTCACAGGTTAGTCTTGCAAATCTCACTAACGCCAAACAATTTGCCGATGAGGCGGCAAGTTCTTTTATTAATAGATTGCAGCGCCTTAAAGGCAGGTGTACTATGGCAATACCTGATAAAGAAATAGCCAACATAGCAGTGGCTAACATGTTACCAAGATTAAAAGAACATTTAATTGTGCAGGATGCAACTGACCTTGCCCAGCTGGCCGAGAGAGCGGCCCGCGTGGAAAAATTCCTGGGAGAACAGGAAGAGAGGCGTCCTATGCGTCGAGTCCACTTCGAGGAGGTGAGACTCAATGATGAGGAGGACGATACTGTGGAGGTGGCTGTTGCAGAACTAGTGCACACAGCCAAACCGCACACATGTGCGGCTCTCAAGCCGCCAAAACAAAGAGAGGCTAAGTATAAGCCTGAAGAAGACCTCTTTGACATGGGCAAAGCGGACCAAGTGTTCGATGCCCTACTCAAAGATGGAGTGATCAAGCTGCCTGAAGGGCAAAAATTACCAGCGGCCGAGGAAATTCGAGGCCGAGCATTTTGTAAGTGGCATAATTCATTTACTCACAGCATTACTAAATGCAGGAGTTTTAGAACTGCCATACAGAACAAAATAAAAGAGGGACGTTTGAAAATTGCAGGTATGAAGGTGGATTTAGATCCATTCCCTCAGCTTCCCATTGGTGCTTCTGGACTCATCCCAAATCCAGAAGATGGCGGCTCCAGTAGCCGAACTGATAGAGGAAAGGAACACATTGAAATCGACGAAGAGGATGTGGACTTGTTGTCTGATGAGTCTGATCATGAAAAAAGAAAAGAATTGTATAAAAAACAACCAAGATTTAAAAACATGTCCAAGGAGGACTTCAAGAAGGTCTTGGAAGCAGAAGAGCGAGAACACCAGAAGAAGCAAAATCCTTCTTTGAGGGTTGAGATTCCTAAGCATGCTTTGGAAATCCATGAAAACGGGAGACACCAACCTGTTACTCGTGATTATAGGCATGGTGTGCAGGTAGTTCCAACCTTGATGAGGCGTCCAGAACATCCAATTGAGGCTGATAGGTGGATGAGGAATCGGGCACATAGTAAGGCTGCTCAAAAGGAGCCGCCACCCATGACCAGAAGTCAATTTAGGCGGGCTCAGAGACGATATGCCGAGGAAATGCGGCAGTGGGAAGCACAGATCCATAAGTTGGAGTCTTCCAGGCCTCGGAAGCCATTACAACCAACTTACTTCAGAGGAGAAACATCCGAGCAACGGAGACCTCTCCACAAGAACGCACAAAGTACCAGGACAAGGTCGGTGGCAAGGGAACCTAACTCACCCATACCACCCCATAAAGAGAAGTTGCATGAGGCTTCAATAAGGCCACCACAGCCGCCAGCACCTAGAAGGCCGGTCCAGGAGAGGCTCCAGGCGCCATCACCCTCCACAAGGAGGCCGGTGAAAGAGAGGTTGCAGCCGCCACCATCTCCTTCCACTAGGAGGCCAGTACGAGAGAGACTGCAGTGGGCGGAAAGAAAGCCTCAGCCGCCATCACCTCAACCTAAGGCAATACAAGTAGAACCTCCTCGTGACAACATTCAGTCATCGGACAAAGGTAAGGCTGTCGCCACAACCCAGTCTAAAAATGAAGGGAGCAGGGTCGAATCTTGGGGGCAGAAACTCATTGAGAAATTGGACAACATGGAAATGACCCATTCTAACCTGGTCATGACGAGCATGCTTTTGAAGTACATGGCATATTTGTCAGATCATGAGGCTGGTAAACTCGGAAATGAGCCACATAGCTTTGAGGGGTTCACAACTTACTGCAAAACATCAGAGGAATCCCAGAAGAAGTCAGAGGTGCAGCCTGAGACAAAATTGAGCAATGAGGCGCCACAAGTAAATTTTGGTGCCATTACACCAAAGGAAGTAGAAGTGGCTGTGGAGGCCAATCTCGATGAACCTAAAGTTGGAATTGGTGCTTTAGGCATCATGACCGGTGAGGATGGTTTGCTGGATGACATGAACGTTGATGAAGTATATGGAGGTGGCGAATAGGGTGATATGAACCTCAACATCGATGAAGGATATGATGGGGAGTTGGATGACATGGAACTTGAGGATACCGAAAGCAAGGCTTTCTGGGAGAAATTGAATAAAGAACTTGAAGAAGCAGGTTATAACGAAGAAGAAAGGCCAACAGATCCCTCCGTGCCTATGCAAGTCATCGGACTGACGGCTGATGAAAACATAAGTGATGCCGAGTCCGAGATCTGGGATGAAGAAGAGCCGTCATTTGCCAGACTCATTGAAGTAATGGACGAAATGATAGCTGAACTATCCCATCCAACCAGGGATGTGCTTCCCACACAGGAACTTGGCGGCCAGCATGATGCTTCGAACTTGGCTTTGGCACAGTTTGCTAAACCCGAGGTGACCCAGACAAGGCAACTGAAGCCTTTGTATGTCAAAGCTCATATTGATGGACGACCCTTGAGCAGGGTATTTGTTGACAATGGAGCGGCAGCCAATGTGATGCCGATGTCAACTTTGAAGAAAATAGGGAAAAGTGAAAAGGACCTGATCCCCAAAAGGGTCAGAATGTGCAGCTTCGTAGGGGAAGCAACTCAACCTGCCGGGTTCATAACGGCGGATGTCACTATTGGATCTAAGACCATCAAGGTGGCTTTCTTCGTGGTGAAGTCTAAGACATGTTACTCGGCGTTGTTAGGGCGCGACTGGATTCACATGGCACAGTGTGTGCCATCCACCCTCCACCAGCAACTGCTAATTTGGGATGGTGATCAGGTAGAATTGGTGGAGGCGGATCCTCAACCCTTTGCAGGACATGACGCCAACAATGATGAGGCCATCTTTTATTTGGAGGACATCCAGCCTGCATCAGCTCTAATTGGTATGAACATGGATCTAGAATCCATTGACTTCACAACAAGCGGCTTCAAATTACATTCTGCAGATAGCCGACACGAAGCATCGAGCTCTTCATGATGAGCAGCCATGACATTTACAAAGATTTGTTGCAGCGGCTTGCCACCACTGAGATGATGATGGGAGCCGAAGACAAGACCAAAAACCCAACACACACTCGGCCATCAGAGTGGCCATCTCCTGTGAAGCGGACGTTGCCTAGTCCGGGAGCTAAGGAACCACTCGTAGACATCAACCTCGGGACAGATGCGGAGCCAAAGCTGACCAAGATAAGTGCATCATTACCTGGGGAGGAGCGGCACCAACTAGTGGAGCTGATACACAAGTATAAGGATTGCTTCGCATGGCAGTACACTGACATGCCAGGATTATCAAGGGAGCTAGTGGAACACAAGTTGCCAACCCATCCAGAATTCAGACCTCACAAGCAGCCGCCAAGACGGTTCGATCCAGACACCATCCCAAAAATAAAGGCCGAGATTTAGAAGCTTCTTAGAGCAGGTTACATTAGAACTTGTCGTTATGTAGAATGGCTTGCAAATATTGTGCCTGTTGTAAAAAAGAATGGTCAATTGAGAGTCCGTATAGACTTTAGGAACTTGAACTTGGAAACACCCAAGGATGAGTATGTAATGCCTATGGCCGATATGCTTGTTGATGCGGCCGCCGGCCACAAATTTTTATCATTAATGGATGGTTATTCTGGATACAACCAAATCTTTATTTCTGAAAATGATGTGCACAAAACAGCTTTTCGTTGCCCAGGACCAGTCGGCATTTTTGAATGGGTAGTCATGCCTTTTGGATTAAAAAATGCTGGGGCAACATACCAAAGGGCCATGAACATGATTTTTCATGATTTAATCGGCCATACACTTGAGGTGTATATCGATGACATAGTTGTGAAGTCATGCGAGTTTAGCCAACACTTGGCTCACCTTGAGGGTGCCTTCATCCGAATGAGGCAACATGGATTGAAAATTAATCCTGCTAAATGTGCCTTTGGAGTGGCAGCAGGGAATTTCTTAGGTTTCCTGGTACATGAGAGTAGAGCTGTAAATAGAACAAACAGTTCGTGAGCTGAGCTCGTTTCGACACGTGTTCGTTCGTTAACAGCTCGTTCGGTAAGTTAAACGAACCGAGCTCAAACACATAATTTGGTTTGTGTATTCGTTCGTTAAGTTCGCGAACAGTTCGGAATTATTTTTTAATGGAATATATATTATAAAAAATAAATATTTTATCTAGTTGTTCTTTTCATTTTTTATTTTTATTAATTTCACATTTCTCTCATAAATTATATTACAATATACATTACATTTTCACACCTAATTTAATTATAAAACAAATAAATTTATTAATAAAATAATGGTTCGTTAACTGAGCTCGACTAGGCTCGTGTTCGTTCGTTTTAGCTCGTTCGTAAGGTTAAACGAACAGAGCTCAAACATGAAAATTGGCTCGTTAAGATTTTTGGCTCGGTTCGTGTTCGTTCGTTAAGCTTAACGAACAGAGCTCAAACACTTGAAGCTCGGTTCGGTTCGGCTCGTTTACAGCTCTACATGAGAGGGGCATTGAGGTGGACCAGAATAAAGCTAAGGCCATCTTGGAAGCTCGTGCACCAACCAATCTCAAAGAACTGCAATCATTGATGGGCAAAATCAATTTTCTAAGGAGATTCATTGCCAATGCTGCAGGCAAAATGAAAGCGTTCACTACCTTACTTAAAGGAAGAAAGAACGAGAAGTTTATGTGGACAACTGAACATCAAGCAGCCTTTGAAGAAATAAAGAGAGCTTTGGTCAATCCGCCAGTATTAGTGCCGCCAAGACCTGGAGTACCTTTGAAGCTCTATGTATCGGCCGCCGAAGAGTCTATCGGGTGCTTGCTTGCACAGGATGATGAAGGCGGCAAGGAGAGGGCTATCTATTACCTTAGCAAGACTCTGCAAGGGCCAGAGGTAAGATATACTGCACTAGAAAAGTTGTGCTACGCCCTTGTTTACTCCTGCAACAAGTTGGAACACTACATGCTGCCAAGAACAGTTCATGTAGTAGCTCCCTTCGACTTGGTGAAGACACTTTTGCACAAGCCAGCATTAAAAGGTAGACAAGCTAAGTGGGCTATGAAGATCAGTCCTTTTACCCTTGTACACGCCCCTCAAAAGGCAGTCAAGGGACAAGCTTTAGCTGACTTCTTAGCTCAGCACCCTTCGTTGGTTTTGTCCAAAGATCCCAAAGAAGCGTCCTTTATGGAGTTCGAACCTTGGGAACTAACCTTTGATGGGTCTTGTGCAAGCAGCGGCTCGGGAGCCGGTATTACGATCACTAGTCCTCTTGGGGAACATTGGAAGCTTGCTCGGGAGTTAGAGCCTGGCACCACTAACAATCAAGCGGAGTACGAAGCTTTAATTTTTGGCCTCGAAACTGCATTGCTGAAGGGTGCAAAATCCATTACAATTTTTGGAGACTCCCAAGTCATCCTGAAGCAGTTAACGGGAGAATACGAATGCAAGAGTCCCAGATTGATTAAGTGCTATGAGACCGCGTTAGAGTTATTGGGCAAGTTTTCGGACGCCACAATCACACATGTGCCTAGAAGCCAAAATCAAGAGGCCAACAATGCCGCTCAACTTGCTTCAGGCTGGCAGGCTTATCACCCTAGGGGGGCACCACGCATTGCCACCATCACAAGTGAGCCTGAGGACCAACAAGAAAGTGGTGATTGGAGGACCGAGATCATACGATACCTCGAGAACCCATCATCTGGAGGAGATAACTCGCTAAAGGTAAAAGCTTTGCGGTACACGCTGGTCAATGGCGAGTTATTCCGAAGGGCGGTTGACGGACTGCTGCTCAAGTGTATAGGTCCCGAAGGCGCTAAGTTGGTAATGGGAGAAGTCCATGAAGGGATATGCGGCTCTCATCGGGCAGGGCCTAGCATGAGGTGGAGCATCCACCGTCATGGATACTTCTGGCCAACTATCATGGAGGACTGTATCACGTACGCTCGCGGTTGTGAGGCTTGCCAAAAGCATGGCCCAATTCAAAGGGTACCAGCGGAAGAATTACACACAGTCATTAAGCCTTGGCCATTCCGTGGCTGGGGGATGGACATTATTGGGAAGATTCATCCGCCATCATCCAAGAATCATTCATTCATACTCGTGGCCATTGATTACTTTACCAAATGGGTGGAAGCATGGCCAATGAAGAAAATCGATCAAGGTGATGTGATTAAATTTGTAACTGAGTTAATTCATCGGTTTGGGATCCCTCAAACAATCACTGCCGATCAAGGTACGGTGTTCACTGGTGAAAAGTTTATAGCTTTTGCCAAACAGTTTGGGATCCGCGTCTATCACTTTACTCCATACTATCCTCAGGCCAATGGTCAGGCTGAAGCCACCAATAAGATCCTAATAAGTATGATCAAAAAGGCGGTAGGCAAAAAACCAAGAAAATGGCATGAAACCTTGTCAGAGGTCCTATGGGCTTACAGAAACTCTAAGTCCACAGCTACAGGGTTCACGCCATACTACTTGACATATGGTCACGACGCTGTTTTGCCATTGGAAATAACAGTTCCTTCTCTAAGAGTAGCTCAGCAGCATCACTTAGACTTACCTAAGTATGAAGAAGCCATGCTGCAAGAATTGGAAACGGCTGATGGCGACAAGCTTATGGCCTTGGAAAGTATCCGTCGTCAAAAAGCTAGAATGGCAAAGCATTATGACAAGAAGGTTCGAAGCAAGATCTTCAGCGAAGGGGATCTATTGTGGAAAGTGATCCTCCCTTTAGGAGTGCATGCTAACGAGACGGGAAAGTGGTCCCCAAATTGGGAAGGACCATTCATTGTGACACAAAGACTACTCAATGGTGCATACAAGTTAATGGATATCGATGGTCAAGAACATAAACAGAGTATAAATGCAAAATATCTCAAAATGTTCTATCCATCAGTCTGGGAAACAGAATAAAGATCATAAGTGCATCATAAGTGGCCAATCACAAAGCTGGCCAAAGAAGTAGCAAAAGCAACAAACAAGAGTACGAAAAGTGCTCATCACAAGGCCGATGAGCTGACCCAAAATAGAGTACTGAATAAAAATCACAAAAGCAAAAGTAGTGCTAACTACTCGAGGAAGGTAGCGTCTCATCACCTAGTAGGCGACGACGCATAACGGCCCACTGATCACGGGCACGCACAAGGGTGTCTATGAGGCGACGAAGTGCTGCAGCAGAAACTCGAGCACGAGCTGATAGTAGGGGTCGACGGGCTCTCGATAGCTCAACTGACAGATCACGATCATCTGCAGCTAAACGATCATGACCAGCCTGCAAAGCGGTAACTCGATCAGACAACTTGAGCATCTCAGCCTCAAGTATAACGAGCTCAACTGTAGCTCCATCAGCAATGCAGCTCTGCTCCGCGATATACGCTCCGCCTCCGCAATAACTGCCTTCTGCTTCTCTATCTTGCGCTTCGCCTAGGCGACGGTACTCTCTAACTGAGACTGCCTACTCTCCTCAGTCCTAAGAGTCGTGGAAGCCTGATCGCGCTGAGGACGTATAATCTCTAGCTGGGAACGAACCTCGCGGTGTCGCGCCTCGAGATCATCAATAAGTGTCAAGTCCTGGGCAGACTGATCTGCGGTACTGCTATAGAGAGGATAAGCAAGGGACAAGTCAGAGATGAGCTCCGAGAAATCCGAGAAGCCAGCGTCCTCAATGAAGGCCGAGACCGAGCTGACGTCGTCAAGAAGACTATAGAGTCCAGAGACCATCTCGGCTGAAAGTGAACCGGTCTGAGTAGAAAAAAGACGGTCAAACGCCTCACACGATGAAGCTATGACAGCGCGAGCGCTTGAGTCTGGAAGAGAGGCCACGGGGCCTGCAGGAGGGTCCTTAGGTGCCTGAAAGCAAACTGTGTCAGAATAATACAAAAAGTGTCATTATGACAAATCGTGAGAGGAAGTATACCTGAGGAGGTGGCGCAGCCAAATCAGCTGAGAGAGCTGAAATGTCAGTCACAGAGCTGTCTGTCTGAGTAGGCGGTACAGGCAAATCGACTGAAGCATCAGCAGTAGAGTGATCTGCCTGATCCGTGGAAGTCTAGAGGAAGACAACAGTTAAAACATATCTTGAAGGGTAAGAGCAAGAGAAAAATGAAAATACAGCTAAAGGAGTACCTGAGAAGTCACCAAAGGATCAGGAGTGATAATCATGGAGGCGCCATCCGCGGCCTGAGTAGGAGGAGAAGAGTCTATCCGGTCTCCAGAAGTCTAAAGGATAGCTATCTTTAGAACCAATTTGCATCATAGCGAAGGACAAAAGAAAATGGGAATGCAACTAAAGTATACCTGAGAAATCAGCTCGGGGGTAACGGAGCTAACTGTAGAGACACGGTCGCCCGCCTGAGAAGAAGATGGATCCTAAACAAAAAAATAAAAGATGTTGATGCTTTGCCAAAACAAGACTTGAATAAAGAAGTCCAAAGTGGTGAAGCGTACCTGATCTATGGAAGGGCGAGTGGCATCCGTCACCATGGCCTTAGTCTCGTACTTAGGATCATCCCCATGGAGGATGATATAGTCAGCACGAGCCAACAGATCATCATCTGAAACACGCCTAGCAATCACACTGCTCATATGCTCATCAACAGTGGTCGTCGCCTCGTGAAGATCCGCCATATAGCTATCATCCCCGGTAGCATCAGCCTCAGCGTGATCCTCCACCATAAGGTCATCATCATCTATAGGATCCTCATCAGCATCACCCTCCTCACTAGAACCGGAAGCCCCATCCTCATCAGCAGACTCCTCAGAGCTCGCAGACTCCTCATCATGTCGGTCATCTGGGGCATCAGCCTCATCATCCTCACTATCATGGTCATCAGCTAAAGAAAAGAAAAATATTAAAAGACCAAGAGACAGTTTATAACAAAGACATATGGACAAAGGGTACACACCTCTCCGACGCTTGCGAGATGCAGAAGTCGCAGCAGGCTTCGACTCTGGGGTACGACCAGAAGCGGGAGTAGCTACACTAGGCTGCTTCGAAGGAGTTGATCGGCGCTGTCGGTCCCCAAAGCGGGCTGTAATATCGTCATAAGTCGGCAAGATAGAAGTGATATAAGGTGTCCACCATGCCATGAAACCAGCAGCAAGCGTCCCCGTCGGAGTAAAAGGAAGATAAGTAGACAATGTCAGATGGGACAAGAGATCAACCACCGCCTGGATATCAGCGACCGTCATCCTCTTACTCCTAATAGAAGCCGGCCACTCCACACGGCGAGGAAGTCCGAGATGACAACCGAACTGGCGAGCGAGCAAATGAGGACAATATGGCTCCGCTACGATAGGATTATACTGATCCTTCCTCTTTAGTCCACTCAGAAGCATATGAGGCTTCATACTAATGTTCCAAGTGGACTCTCCACGAAGACCTCGCTGATCAGGCCTGCACACAAGCTCAGACACCAATCGTGGTATAGGGGCGTACACGTATAAGTCCTGATAAGAAGGCCTGTGATGAAGAAAAAATCGAATAATCTCAAGACTGTCCCGCTTCAAAAGATCATCCCTGCTAATCTTCACTGAAGCAGCAGCTAGTAAGAGGCCTAGTGGGTCACCATCAGCAACATTCTTCGGACCAGGACGAGGCACACCAGTAAAAAGCTGAGGAAAATACAGCTGAATCCAAAGCTGTAGAAACCATAACGGCCCAGAGGCCGAATTAGTGGGATCTCGCCCACTACCCAACATATCAGAAATCTTGGACATACCAGTGAACAGGGTGCCAAGAAAATAAGAACCAGTGGCCCGAGAAAGATCACTCATGATAGCCCGCACGAGTGGTAGAGAGGAGCGCAAGACAGCCCGAGCCCTCGAACAGATTATGAATCGGCTAAACCATAGCATCAGAAAGGCCACGTGCTCATCCAAGGTACAGGGAGAACTCCCAGACGTCATATTGTAATCAATGAATGCTGCATACCGCTTAGTGACCTTGCCCGAAGGACAAATCGAGTCACCAAGAGCACGATCATCTATAGCCGACTGTGTCAACTCTGCACCATCAACCCGGAACCCGGTGATCATGACAACATCAAGAAGCGTGGGGCCCACAAAGCCACAGGGAAACTGGAAAGCGTTAACACTAGAGTTCCAGAAACCCATAATGTAATAGATGAGGCGGTGGTCTATCACTACAGGCCGAGTAGAAAGAATGATAGCCTCCTCAATGCCCCAGCTACGCCATTCAGCTGTGCGTCCTCCCTTCTGCATCCGGCGAACCCAAGAAACATATCTCTCCAAAGTACTCTGATCATCATTCTCTTCAGTCTTGGCCTTCTTAGATCTAGGAGCCGTGGTGCCAGACTGATGAGACCGGATAGACCTCGTCTGCGAAACAAAGGCTCCAGTGAATGCAGCCTGAGTGATGGGACATGTGCACGATAAAAACTGTCGGGTCTCATCGTCATGTGCAGCCGTGCGATGATAAGGACGCAAAAAAGGCTCCGGCTCCGTGCGATCAAAATCATGGGCCTCACCATCCGAGTCCGGAATGAGCAATCCCTCATCAATCTGCATTATTAAGAACACATATCAAGCAAGGCATGGAAGGACGAATCAGCATATCACCAAGTAAGATGAGCAAACCTGAGTAGTGGACTGGGCGGCCTGATCTGATGAGGATGGCGGCTGAGACCTGGCGGCCCGGGTACCTAGGATGGTGGCCTGAGGAGTCGTCGCGACAATGTCCTATTGCCAATTTGAACAAATCAGTCAAAAAAGAAACTCATAAGTAGAAGAGTGAACACACAAACAGGCAGAGAGGCAGAGAGATCGAACAAACCTGAAAGGCCGTAGCACCAGATGACAAGGCACTAAAGCCTGGCAAGGGGATGGCGGCCTGTCCCTGTGAAGGTGGTGGCTGGCGGCCCGAGACATCCCCAGCAGATGAAGATGGCGGCCCAACGCTGGCGGCCGGAGAGGAGGCTGGCGGCCTGGCGGCCGGAGAGGGGGCTGGCGGCCCGGAGCTGGCGGCCTGAGTCGGGGCTGGCGGCCGGGAAGCAGAGTTGGCGGCCGGAGAAAACTTGGACCTGCGGGCAGTCCGAGCTGATGTTGGCGGCCGGGTGTGAGTGGTGGCCGGCGTGTCTTCTTTTGCTAAATCCTATATTTTCAGATTCAGAACATATATGGGATACTATGTGATATGATAAAGGTTTCTAAAACCTATGTCATAAATTTAAGATAGAGCGTTCTCGTCAAAACTTGGATCAAAGTGCACAAGGAGACACAGATGTAGTTACAGCAATCCAAGTTATAAGCAAGCAGATAATATGAACAGATATCAAATGACATGGTAAATGCAGCAAGCCACCCGAGCAATTCAAAGTGTTCAATACAGTGCAAGAAGAGAAACAATCCCAGCATGTGATTCCAAAAAATTCAACTAACATCCAACCTCATCATGCATACATTCGCCGTGTTGCTAGCTAGTGACAAGAAACAAGTTGCCAAATTCTACAAATCAAGGAATCAAAGCCTCTAATCATAGTCACGCATCATGCTCTACGAGTTCACAAGTCTGAGCCAACAAAACACAGAACAAGACAAGAAACAAATAAGAGCTAACCTGATCCATGGAACCAAGCAAGATGGATGGCGGCGCGGGCTAGAAGGGCAGGCGGCGTACACAACAGATGGCGACTGGAGGCCAGACATCCGAGGCTGGTGGCTGGCGGCGCTCCACAAGTTGGCAGCTGGGGCGATGTTGGCGGCCGGAGCACGGAGCTGGCGGCGCTCGACAGAGGTGGCGGCGTCGCTCCACACCCGAAGCTGGCAGCGCTGGATCGATCAGGCTGGCGGCGCACCTCGCTGGCGGCCCGTGGAGCTGTTGGCGGCGCTCGAAGGACCGGGTTGGCCAGGCTGGCAGCGCTCGCGACTTGCTGGCGGCGCTCACAGGCCTGGCGGCGCACCTAGGGCTGGCGGCGCTCGCAAGGGCTGGCGGCTCTCCGGGGTGGCAGCGAACGCGGAGCCCTGATGGCGACGCGTGCTGGGGCGCTTCACCTCGGGCGACGATGGCGGCGTTCGAACAGGCCGAGAGACGCTGGCGGCGCAAGGTGTTGGCGGCGGCGGCGATACAGGGGGCTCGGCGACGCGGCTATTGGCGTTCCCCACCCGAAGATAGGCGATCTCCGAACGCTGCGAGTTCCTCTATCGACTTCTGCTCACGGACGCGAACCTCCTCCGACAACAGACACAGACGAACGGCGGCGGCTTGATGAGAAAAAGGAAGAAGAGAGGAAGAAAAGAAGAGGAAATTTTGAAAAAATGGCCAAAAGTTTTAAACTAATGAGGAGTGGTGGCTTTTTATAGAGGCCATGAGATTAGGGTTTTTTAAATGGGCCTATTGGGCCTGATTCAAGTTAAAACACGCAGATTTGTCTTGCAATGCAAATCAGACAAATTGCGCGAGGGGGGCATCTGTTAACCCCATAAAATATTAGGCCCAAGTAAATTAATTTATTTGGCCCAATAAATTCAGCCCAATTCATCTTTCAAGGCCCAGCCCAATTAAAGAGTTATCCGGATGAGGACACGGGCAAGAGGCCGCCATCCACATAGATCTATCCGGACAAATCATGGTGAGAGGTAGCAGTGGCGAGGAAATCGTTGCAGCATTAAGAACTTGGAGAGAATCGCGGGCACTAGGAGTGAGAGGCTGCAGCCTTGGAGAGGATTGTGGAAGCAGGTCAGTTACAGAACCAGCAGTCAAAGAGGAGCGATTCCAACATCAATAACATCAATGCGGCGCACCAGTCAAGGGAGGAGAATCCGGGATGTTGAAGACACCGACTGAAGACACACATCACCCAATCCCCTATAAAAGGCTGATGAAGACATGGGAGCAAGGGCATCAACACACACCCCTAGAGGATTCGCCCTTTTATTATTTTACTTCCTGCAATTTTCAATTCCTGTTCTTACATTACTGCAAGTTTTTTTCCAGTTTCTTTACCGCTTTTGCTTAAATTATTGTAATTCCCTTCAGTGAATCCTGTAATCATCCTCACCTTTATTCAATAAAAAATTCTTGGTTAACAGATCCATTCAAATTATTGATTTCGTTTGTGCCTAAAATTAAATCAGAATAGAGTCCATATAGACTTGTAGTACTGGCCTCTATGCATAATTATATCTAATATTTCCGTTAGCAACAATTCTGGGAAAAAAAAACCGAAATAATTTCATATTTATGCTTGATTTCCAAAATCATCCCATAAAAAATCTATTAATTCAATCCATCCAATAACTATGTTAATCTTGCTCAAACCAGCCCATCCACCCCATAATGACAATTAACCCCTAATATGTCAGTGGATTGTGCATCTAATGACGATGATGTGGCAGCACCACACATTGCCACATCAACATTAATTAATTATTATTAAGGAATGGGTGGGATGGATTGGGCAAAATTACTATAGTTACCGGATGGATTGAATTAGTTAATAGTAGATTTTTATGAGATGATTTGGGAAATCAAGCATAATTATGTGACTATTTGGGTGTTTTTTTTTTTTTTTCCAACAATTCTTATGCAAGACGCACACTTCACATTCATAATATGAAAACATGAGACTTTTACATATACATACACACTCGAATAATTTATTTAATTAAATTATTTCCGACTTCATGGGTTGTTGGAATTAAAATTCTTTTTGATCTCGAATTTAATTCCATTTCTTTTGGGCTCAATCCATGGAATATTTTCGAGCTTCCTTTCCCTCTTTTATTCTATTTCCACTCGTCCAAAATTTGGATTTGAATTTTTGAATTTATCGGCATGTCATTTCCTAGCAACAAATTAATTTATTTTAATAAATTATCTTCGTCTTCTCGGAAATATTTCGACCTTGTTCGGATTAAGAACTTTATTTTATTCCTTTGGATACAAATAAAATCTCGGGTGTTACAATTAATCCCAAAATTATTAAATTTATTACTAACTTATGTCTAAGACCTTGTAAGATTTTGATTGCCAGAAGGGAGCCAAATATTATTATAATAATAATAATAATAATAATAATAATAATAATAATAATAAACTTTTATATAGTATTTTATGTCTATTTTTATTTTCGCAATGGTTTCTTTTAGTTTATTCCATTTGTTATTTTTTATTATATTCCAATTTAATATATTAAAAATTGGTCATTTGATTGATATATTAATGATAAATAAAGAATTAAAAATTTTGGGTGTTAAAATGAAAGAACGTACAAGTATATGGGGAACAAAAAGATATTGAAAAATAAATTGGCCTATTTATACAACATTATGCTCTTGTTATGCCCTATTTTAATTATTCTATATAGAATAGGGAAAATAACCCATAGGGTCCGATATTTGAGCAAAATTTTTCAAACAGTCCAAAAAAGATCGAATTAACTGAACCGGTCCACTAAATACCCTAATCATTGTCGAACTCAACCATGAACCGGTTTTTCGCTAATCATTGTCCAACCCGTCCATTAAAGTACCCTAATTGATGGACCAGTTCGGCGATGAGTGGCTATTTAATGGATGAGTTCGGCAATAATTAGCGAAAAATCGAGTTCATTGACGGGTTCGACAATGATTAGGATATTTCTTGGACTGGTTCAGTTAATTCGATCTTTTTGGACTATTTAGAAAATTTTGCTCAAATATGGGACCATATAGGTCATTTTCCCATTTAGAGTGGGCTAAAATAAGAAAAATATAGACCAGTTAGTTATTTAGTGATCTATTGTATTATTACTCTTTTTTCTTTAAATGATTACATGCACATCCTTGTCGTAGTCTATTATAATAATTGGTGTTTGTGGAAATCAAAAATAAATAGATGCGTATTGTAGTGATATGTTCTGATAATAATCTCTATTAGAACATGGGCAAATGACCTTATAGTTGCTTAAATTTGATTTGATCGCCAGATAATTTTCAATGCCGACGACTACAAGACCATTACTCAAAAAGTTAAAATATGTACTTGTGGTGATCCATTCAAATTATTGATTTCGTTTGTGCTTAAAAGTTTTTGTTTTTGTTTACGCGGGAGGACAATTAAAAAAGGAAAGTTGGTCATAAATAATGGGATGGAAAGGGATACTATTTTTTTTGGAAGAGGCATTAAAGGCCTGGAAAGGGATACGGTGGTGGTAGCCCATGCCACAAAAATTACAAAGGGAGTGATAGGGGCCAGGTGGATATTCGAACCCCCAACCTATAGGTTGGGAGTCGTGGGACTTGACCACTATAGTAAGTCCCCAACCCCAGATGGAAGGGATATTATTTATGTTAATTATATATTAAAAACAAACTTAAATAAACCACCAGAAGGAGGCGATTTCCACTTTTGGGCCATAAGAATGCTGCTCGTGCAGCCTGTTTTCCGGGCAATTGGACATTTTTCTTACCCGACATCCTTGTAGTCGCCAAAAACTCTAAATGAAATAATAGGCCGAAATTTTGAAATAACTCATTCTAATGGCCTAAAAAAATTATTATCTCTTAATATAACCTAATTTCATTCTTCAAACATATTTTCCTATTAAATTTTAAGAGTGAAGTTTAATTATTTAAATATATTGAATTTTCTATTATTCTAACAATTTTAATATATTTAAATGATTTAAATTTATTAAATCTAATGTTAATTTCAAAATTTTTATATAATATTTTATGTCTATTTTTATTGTCACAATGGTTTCTTTTTTTTCTTTTTTTTTTTGGCGGAACAGCCAGTACAGGCTAGAGAAAAGAAAGAAAAATCGATAATCAAATCAAGGAAAGCAAGATAAAGCTACTGTCGCGGGAACCATGTTCCCACCATGTCAGCGGCGAGCATTGGAAGCACAGGATCCGGCGGAAAGGCCCAGGTTGTGAAGAATTTCTCATCAGACGCCCCAATTTTTGCCAGACAATCCGCAATGGCATTACCTTCTTGAAGACGATGTTGGAATCGGCAATCGTAAAACTCTCTACAAACCTCCCGAATCCGTTTCAACTGTGGGCCAAACAAATGAAGCTGACCGGGGGATCTTGAAGGAGCTGCAAGGCTGTCTTGGAATCACAGCAAACAAGAACATTAGCATAACTTTTCTCTTTAGCAAGCAAAAGGCCATGCAGAATGCTACAATGCTCAGCCATAAGAACTCGAGCATCACCTAAATAGCCTGTGACACCACCAAGCCATTCACTAGAGCAAAGAGGGGAGGATGATATATTCCGACTATGGGCAAATGGGCAAATGACCTTATAGTTGCTTAAATTTGATTTGATCGCCAGATAATTTTCAATGCCGACGACTACAAGACCATTACTCAAAAAGTTAAAATATGTACTTGTGGTGATCCATTCAAATAATTGATTTCGTTTGTGCCTAAAATTAAATCAGAATAGAGTCCATATAGACTTGTAGTACTGGCCTATATGCATAATTATATCTAATATTTCCGTTAGCAACAATTCTGGAAAAAAAAAAAAAAAAACCGAAATAATCTCATATTTATGCTTGATTTCCAAAATCATCCCATAAAAAATCTATTAATTCAATCCATCCAATAACTATGTTAATCTTGCTCAAACCAGCCCATCCACCCCATAATGACAATTAATCCTAATGTGTCAGTGGATTGTGCATCTAATGACGATGATGTGGCAACACCACACATTGCCACATCAACATTAATTAATTATTATTAAGGAATTGGTGAGATGGATTGGGCAAAATTAGTATAG
Organism: Hygrophila difformis; assembly: GCA_030278955.1. NCBI lineage: Eukaryota > Viridiplantae > Streptophyta > Magnoliopsida > Lamiales > Acanthaceae > Hygrophila > Hygrophila difformis. The sequence continues at coordinate 27,346,589 of JAOANR010000001.1, read as the reverse complement.
TTACCGGATGGATTGAGTTAGTTAATAGTAGATTTTTATGAGATTATTTGGGAAATCAAGCATAATTATGGGACTATTTGGGTGTTTTTTTTTTCCCAACAATTCTTATGCAAGACGCACACTTCACATTCATAATATGAAAACATGAGACTTTTACATATACATACACACTCGAATAATTTTACATATGTATTAGCCAAAGGCTGCACGCAGTTCTTAATTACTTTTACACATTGACGAACCATCTCAAACTCTTGTCATGTATGTATGCATCATGACCACATTTTTTATTCATATTTTACACTGCTCACACGAATACCATAGCAAACCCAAAGTAGATAATAATAACTGGCGCATGAGGCTGCACCACCATCACATTAATATGGCTAGCACACATCTGCTAGCTCACTTTCATTCACTGGTACCAAGACCATATTTATTCATCTTCTCGTTCATGGTTTTGAGGCTTAATTCACTTCATCATGCTTACCAAGAGCAAGGTGGAATCGATCAATTCCCATACCTAAATCATGTCCAAATTTCGAAAGCGAAAATCAGAAAAATAAAAATTCCTTAATTAGAAGTATATTGGAAAGAAAACCTATTTAGTGTTGGTTCAAATAGATAAAAAAAATAAAAGGAAGATGTAACAGTATAAAACAAAGGGAAAAGGCTTGCAGAGAAAAGACTTTATGCTCTCTATTTCGCATACTCCAAATGAAAGACAATACATGGTTTAAATAGGCAAACAAATCAAATCTAATAACTTCCACTAATCCACACCTAAAATAATGCCTAAGGTAATGGACTTATTCTGGACTCCAAGACTACACTACTGGCGGAATGATAGCAACAGAATAATTTGACACAGTTTATTTACTAAAGATAGTTCAACTATCAACGGCACTAGAGGGGTTTGAATCACATTTCAACACCTTCCCTTGATTCAAACTCACGCATTCCAATCTTCTCCAAGAAGAGCCGATGCTTTGCTTGATTTAGAGCCTTTGTGAACAAATCCGCATCCTGATCATTTGTTCTACAGAACTTAAGAACAATCTTCTCTTCAGACACTTGCCTCCTAATGTAATGATGTTGCACCTCAATGTGTTTTGTTCTGGCATGGAAAGCTGGATTCTTTGTCATTGAAATTGCTGATTTGTTATCACACCACAACTCAGTAGCTCCTTCCTGTGTGCAACATAGATCACTCAATAATTGTCTTAGCCAAATTGCTTGTCTTGCCGCCGATCCCGCCGCCACATATTCAGCTTCAGAGGAAGATAACGCCACTGTCTCTTGCTTCTTTGAGCTCCATGTAACTGCACCTGAGCCAAAACTGAACACTGAGCCAGAGGTGCTTTTTCTATCGTCAATACACCCTGCCCAATCACTATCTGTGTAACCACATAATCTGAAATCCTCAACACTTTCATACCAGATTCCATAGTTGGTTGTGCCCGCAACATATTTGAGTATTCTCTTCGCAGCTCCAAGATGTTGCTTGGTTGGGTTTTTCATGTACCTTGACACTACACTCACACTGTAAGCAATGTCTGGACGTGTGTGTGTGAGATAATTCAAGCCACCTACCAAGCTTCTAAACACATTCCCGTCAGCCTTTTCTGTGCCATCTTCAAGCTGCAACTTTTCATTCGTGTTCATCGGTGTTTTAGCAATATCACAACTTTCCATGTGAAACTTCTTTAGCAAATCTTTTGCATACTTCCTTTGGCACACAAAAGTACCACTCTTTCTTTGTTTCACCTCCAAACCAAGAAAGTATTTTAAACTTCCCAAATCTGTCATCTCAAACTCCTTCATCATGGAGTTCTTGAATTCCACTACAAGAAAAATCTCCTGCACCGACCGCAAATCCGGTCGCCGGACCCGGGATACGGGTCGTCTCGGAGGCCACCGACCGGCCCACCGACCGCAAAGGTCGGTCGGTGATTTTCTGGTAGGCGGCCGAGAAGCAACCAAATGTGGTCGGCGCACCGACCGCTGCACCGACCACATTTGGGGTCGGTAAAGCCTGGTCCCAAAAGGTCCGGGAACCCTCCACCGACCGCACTACCGACCGCAGGTGCGGTCGGTAATTCTCTTCTATAAAAAAATGTTCTCATGAGGACTCGAACCTAGTACCTCAACAACACCCAACCACAACCTAACCAGCTTGGCTAGCTCTCTAAATGATCAATCATTTCCCGCCACGTGTCCTATATAGTATACCTTCTCAAATATATTTGAAAGGTTTTGTTAAAGAGAGGACTCGAACCCGAGTCCACCCCAAGTTCCCCTCGCGCGCGTACCGTCTGTGCAACCAATGTTTCATGTTATCCTATGAAATGCTTTATATATAACCTATTTAAATACATATATACATATATATGTGTATTTAAAATATAAAATAAAAACTAAAATTATATTAATTAAATAAAAATAATTAAATTAATTAAATAAAATATAAAATAAAATTAATTAAATAATTAACTAAAATAAATGAAATAAATAAAATAATAAGATCATTTCAAAGGTAAGATAAAGTTGATTAAATTATAAAATAAATAAATAATTAAAATTAAAATATAAAATAATTTAATAAATAAATTATAAAAAAATAAATAATATAATAGCTCAAAAAAAGAATAAATGTATTCTAAAAATAATCAAAGAAATATTTTATAAAAATATAAAATAAATGAAAAAAGTTTTAGAGACCGCAAATTCGGTCGGTAATGCGGTCGGTAGACTATTTTTTTTAAAAAAAAAATAATTCAAATAAAAAATTTGAAAAAAAAACTTACCGACCGCATTTGCGGTCGGTGGTGCGGTCGGTGCATTGGTTGCCACAAGACCGGGGGGCCCCCAACGGCTCTTTGGCATCGACCGCAGCGTGCGGTCGGTGGGCCGGTCGGTAAATCCGACCCGTAATTGGTCGGTCGGTGTGTGCGGTCGGTGGAAGCGATTTTTCTTGTAGTGTTCATCCAGTAAAGCCTTTGAAGAGCTAAAGTAGATAATGTCATCAACATAAAGACATACTACAATAAACTCGTGTACACCTTGCTTCTTCACATACACAGTTGGCTCATTCTCACTTCTTTCAAACTGATTTTTGAGGAAGAATGCATCAATCTTGCTATACCAAGCTCGGGGAGCTTGTTTTAAACCATATAATGCCTTTTTTAACTTGTAGACTTTGCTTTCCTCTCCTTCCTTTACATAGCCCTGTGGTTGCTCAACGAACACCTCTTCCTGTAATTCTCCATTAAGAAACGCTGACTTCACATCAAGCTGAAGCACGTCCAGCTTCATTTGTGCAGCCAAAGCAAGTACTATTCTCACTGTTTCAAGCCTTGCAACAGGTGAGAATGTCTCCTCGAAATCAATCCCTTTTCGTTGAGCATAACCTTTTGCTACGAGTCGAGCCTTATGCTTCTGAATACTTCCATCACTGTTATATTTGGTTCTAAAAACCCATTTCAAGCCAATCACATTCTTCCCTTGAGGAAGATCTAGCAACTCCCAAGTCTCATTCTTTTGAATAGACCTTATCTCATTTTCCATTGCAACTTGCCACTCAGTTTCATTCACTGCCTCTTCAAAATTTGATGGATCTGAAACCATCAAGGCAAAAGCAAAATTTTCATAAATTTCAGCCAAGGATTTTACCCTTCTTGGAATCGAGTCACTTGAAGAGATTGATGGAGCAGAACTTTGATCTGGTGGACTTGAAGTTGAGGAGCTGTCATGGTTTGATGGAGTTGATGGAGGACTTGCTGGGTTTTGATTGTAATCTGGAGCTTCCATTGAGCAATAAAAAGGAATTGTTTTCACAATGCCTTCGCCATTCACCTGCTCCCAACTCCATTCTGAACCTTCATCAAACACTACATTTCTACTAACAATAATCTTGCCAGTAAGAGGATTATATAGCCGATACGCTTTGGACTCAGTGGCATAGCCAATAAATACACACTTAACAGTCTTGTCATCAAGCTTAGTTCTTAAATTAACCAAAGCATAGGCTATACAACCGAAAACTCTTAAGTGACTTACAGATGGTTTCGTCCCTCTCCAAGCTTCAAATGGTGTCCGATTCATGACAGCAACTGTTGGAGAAATGCTGAGGATGTATATCGTTGTTGCTACTGCTTCGCACCAAAATTTATTCGGCATTCCTCTTGCTTTTAACATACTTCTTGCCATCTCCACTACAGTTCTATTTTTTCGCTCCGCAACCCCATTTTGTTGTGGCGTATAGGGTGCTGTCAACTCTCTCCTTATGCCTTCTTCTTCACAGAATGAAATAAATTCTCGTGAAAGAAACTCTCCACCTCGATCTGTTCTTAGAACTTTCACAAATTTTCCGCTTTGTTTCTCCACCATTGCTTTAAATTTCTTGAAATTCTGGAAAGCTTCAGACTTAGCTTTCAAGAAATATACCCAGCTCATTCTACTGTAATCATCCGTGATGAGCATAAAAAACTTGCTTCCACCGAGTGACTCGGTCGGCATCGGCCCACATAAATCAGCATGTAAAAGTTCAAGACAATCACTTGCTCGCCAAGCTTTTCCTCTTGGAAATGATTCCTTGAATTGCTTTCCATACAAGCATCCTTCACACAGCTCAAGCTCACCAATCTTTGGCAAGCCATGAACCATGCCTTTTCCGTTTAGCAACCTCAACCCATGCACATTCAAGTGACCATAGCGTCGGTGCCACAGCTTTGTATCATCATCTCCTTTGACAATCAATGCCCTGCTCAAAATTCCAGACACATCTAATGCAAACATTCTATTTTTGCCCACTTTAACTTTCATCATAATTTCCTTCGATTGTTTGTCACAAATCAAGCACGAATCATTGTCAAATATCAAGGAATAACCACACTCCATTAACTGACCCACACTTAGCAAATTATGAGCCAAGTTTGGTATATATTGCACATCAGACAAGAGTTTAGTGTTACCCCGTTCAGTCTTGATTGCAACAGTACCTTTTCCTTCTACATCCAAGTGCTTCCCATTACCAAGTCTGACTTTGCTCTTCTTCGAGTCATCCAGATCTTTAAACATGGATTTTGTGCCCGTCATATGGTTAGAGCAACCACTATCAACGTACCACACACCTCCGTCGTCATCATTAGCGGTACTTTGAGCTACAAATAACTTTTGTTCTTGTTCTTGCTCAACAAAGTTGGATTTATGCTCATTCTTATGAGCAGCATCATCTGCAATCTTCTTCCAACAATTTGCTTCCTTATGGCCAGACTTCTTGCAATAATAGCATTTTGGACATTTGTAAGACTGGGAAGTTTGTTCCCTTTCCTCACTATGTCTTCTTCCACGTCCCCTTCCTCTTGATCCACCTCTGCCTCCTCCTCTTCTATTTGAATGCCATGATCTTTCTTTGTCGAAAGATTCATGCTTCACTTGAAAGGCCTTTTCTTCCTTCTTTTCGTCGGACCTGTTAAGCCTCTCTTCGTGAGCTTGTAGTGAGCCCATCATTTCATCAAAGGTGTATGTTGACATGTCCTTTGATTCTTCTATGGCAGCCACCACATGATCATACTTGGATGTAAGGCTTCTCAACACCTTCCCAACAACATGTTCATCGGTAATTTCTTCTCCATAAGATCTCATTTGTTGCACCACGCTAGACACGCTTTACAGGTAATCTTGCACAGATTCCTTGTCCTTCATGAGAGACGTCTCAAACTCTCTTCTTAGTGATTGCAATCTCACTGTAATCACTTTCTTATCACCAAGATACTCTTGCTTTAGAGTATCCCATGCCGCCTTTGACGTGGTCGCCGATGCAATTCTCGGAAATATTTCATCATCTAAGGCTTGTTGTATCAAAAACAAAGCCTTGGAATCGCTTTTCCTCCTGTCTCTTAATTGTTGATTGGGATTTTCCGGTTGAGCATCTTCGAAGCCATTCTCCACTATACTCCATAACTCTTGAGACTTGAACAAGGTTTTCATTTTCAAGCTCCAAAAATGGTAGTTTACACCCTTGAAAATCGGCAATTGAGGTGACCCGTTGTTCTGCATTATGAACAATATGCTCTTAACCCTTGTTTAGCACTCACTCACACTCTCCCTTTAATTCCCTGGACAGAAACCTGGAATTTATATAAAATTGCTCTGATACCAAGATGTTGGTTCAAATAGATAAAAAAAAATAAAAGGAAGATGTAACAGTATAAAACAAAGGGAAAAGGCTTGCAGAGAAAAGACTTTATGCTCTCTATTTCGCATACTCCAAATAAAAGACAATACATGGTTTAAATAGGCAAACAAATCAAATCTAATAACTTCCACTAATCCACACCTAAAATAATGCCTAAGGTAATGGACTTATTCTGGACTCCAAGACTACACTACTGGCGGAATGATAGCAACAAAATAATTTGACACAGTTTATTTACTAAAGATAGTTCAACTATCAACGGCACTAGAGGGGTCTGAATCACATTTCAACATTTAGTCCCATAAGTTTTTTTTCAATTTCCAAAACCATCCAACAAATATTGAATTAGACGAATCCATCCGAGAACTACCATAATCATCACCGAACCCGTCCATTAACCGGTTTTTTCGCTAATCATCGTCAAATCCGTCCCATAACTTCCCTAATATAGGGATGGTTTCAGCAATGATTAGTATAGTTATGGGACGGGTTCGACGATGATTAGCGGAAAAATCGAGTTCATGGACGGGTTCGGCTATGATTAGGGTAGTTATATATGGACGATATGTGTTTTTTTCCCAGAAGTATATATATATATATATATATTATACATGGGGAGAAATTTCTTATTGGTACTAAAGTATATTTTCTTTTCAAATTTGGTGAGGAGTTTACAGATTTTCACTTTTTTATACTAGGTTTACCTAAATATAACGTAGAAGTACTTAAAACTTCCTTTTTTTTTTTTTTTTTTTGTCCAAACCACGTATAGAAAATGAAAATTTGTAAACTTGGTGCGAAATTATGGAGAGTGGATATATAATGCTACGAAAAAGAGATTTTTCCCATTACACTAGCATAATCCTTATGTAGAAAATTCTCTAAAATAATTTGAAGAGGTTCGAGCTTAGTAGTACGTACTCGCGCAGCAAACCCAGCAGTTTATGCCCCAACATCCGCAACAGATTTGGTTAGGATCGTTTCCGCCAGTTACCTTAGCTAAATCATAACAACAGAATTTATTTAAATTCTTTAATTAGCACACATTCGACAGAAGAAGAAAAATCACCAAGATAACTTAAGAGTGCTCATTAGGCAGCTACTAGATTTACACTTACATTCTGATTCAACAGAAGCCACAGACAAATCTGCTGCTGATACATTATTGCTTGCAATGAGGATAGATATAGCCAAGCAAACGACGAGAATCACTGCCTTGGAGCCCATCTCTTATGACTATTTGCGTAGTAGAATAAGTAGATGAAAGTATTGTTTATTTTCTTTTCGGTTTTTTTTTTTTTTTTTTTTTTTTTTTTTTTTTTTTTTTTTTTTTGCTGGGATTACAGAGTGAGTTCAATCCAGCATCACCATTTATAGGCCCAATTACAAAACTTGAATAGGGAAAAAACCAGAAACATCGATGACTATCATTGGGCTGTACTGATGAAGACAGGATGAGTTGTCTACTTACAACTAATAAGTGCCTATTATTGGTCATATTGTAATAAAAAATTATTTTAATACGAAGGCTTATCCACAAAAAGTTGAATATATTAAATTTTTAAATATATATTATATACTCCCTCTGTCCCATTTGAAATATCCTCAGTTTGGACACGCAGTCCAATACATTTATTTAACAGTTAATATATTAAAATGTAGAAAAGTAAAAATTATAAAAAATATATATATCATAAAACTACACGATTAGACAAATCAAACAAGACCGAACTTGATTATTTTTTTTGTTTATATGAATGTGATAACATTAGGTCAAAGTTGATCCATTAACAATGTCAAAAGTCAAAATGAGACAATACAAATAGGACCGAGGGAGTATTATATAGATTATGTTGTATTCAAATTTGAGCATAAAATATCAGTCTAAAATAATAGTATTTAAATTTAAAAATATTAATTAACAATAACAATACTTTAGTTGATTTATCAAAATATTTCTAGTTAGAAAATATATTATATTTCGTGTCTAGAATCTTTCTCTCAAGACTTCCTTAAATTCTTCCCAGAAGTAGACATTCTCATCCTCAGTCAACCTCCTTGAAGGTTTTGCCACCATTCGTCCGCCTCAACACCCAAGTAATAGGTCGCGACACGGACATTCTCATCCTCCGGACATTTGACAGCATTCATGAGCTTGTCAAAAGTACGAATCCAATCCTCCAACTTGGCCTGGTCCTCTAGGCCATCATAATGGGGTGGTTTGTAGTGGTTCAACAATGCTAAGTAGTTGACCCGGGCTACCGGTGCTGGTACACCCGCTTGTGCACGTTACATTCAGCATTTCCTAATGCTACGGGAACTTCCTCAACAGTCCTTAGACGCTCATTCATATTGTTGGGAACAGGAGGCACACGCCCTCCTATGTTCTGAGGAATCTCATTGTTGTTAGGTGTATTGGGGAGGTTAGCGTCAGTGTTGTTAGGGATTACCTTCCTTGGTCTTCCCTTATGTGCCATTTTCTGTTATCAAAGCACGTGAAAATGAGTTTCTAATCTAAGGCACGTTAAAGTAAAGAAGATCTAAAAGATATGAATGGTAAGGGAAAAATGATAGATGTAGGCACGCTAAGTATTCTTGGTGAACATCTAAGACTAAAGCAAGATTAGTCTCAAGTTAGCGCTTCTAAGTAGATGTCAAGCCGAAATCTAAAACTAGGAATGTTATTTAACATAGATAGTTCACATAAAAAGGTTAGTGCAAGTATGCATGTATGTATGCATGTGAATCACCCCAAAATAATTTTCATGTAATATGATTTAGACTTGTCAAAAAAATTTCTATTCATATTTTCCATAGATTTTAAAATAAAACTCATTCCATGAAAATAAAAATTTAAAAATAACAATTAAAATTCTTGGGCCTCCATATTAGGCCCAAAATAATAAATCTTTGGGCGCTAATTAAAGTATAAGTATTGGGCTTAAAAAAAATTATTTGAGCTTCTTTAAAAATATTTGGGCTTCAAAAAATATAGGCTTAAAATAATAATTAAAACAATAACTTTAGAATAATCCGGGCTCTGATACCACTTTGTAACACCCGGGTTTTGGTAACCTAGGCCAGGTTGTCACTGCCACACCTCCCAAGCAATACACGACTTCATTCGAGCTCACTTGAAAGATGCAAGGCTAAGGTATTTCAGAATATAATTTAAAAACAAACCCAAACAGTTTTAATTTAAAAATAGCATAATATCATCCATACATAATAAAATAACTTGAAGAGGAAATTAAATATGCGCCGAGATGGCCAAAACGCAGTGAGTAATCTAAGTCTAAAAAAAACGCAGCATTCACCGTTATTAATTTAATTCCCGAGCCCCAATATGCGTGCCTATGCTCATGCCATATCTCCAAACTTTGTAAAACAAAATCTAAACAACGGATTATCAATATATAAAATACTGAGTAAGTTAATTCCTAACATAACAATAATAGGTTTTAAAATATAATTAATAAAAATTCACCTATTTACTCATGCACATATTATAATATAAAAGTACTTTTTTGACAACATTGATAATAAGAATTTAAAGGCATAAGCATATTAATTTAAAAACTTAATTAAAAGGAATTTATTAAGTACGAAGAATTTTAAAAATCATGGAATAAAGACATGCATATTTCATAGAATCCAACTCGATCATAAATCACAAAGTTTTCAAAATAGTTGAATGTGTCGAAAGGAAGGTTTTCCATAAATCTCAAGGTTTAATAAGCACACACGTCGCAGATTACGCCTTTTTACTTTTAAAAAATTCGTTTTTAAGGCGAAAGTTATGAAATTTAAATTATAGATCCACAACTCCTAAACAAACAACTTTTGTAATTTATGTTTCTCAAAATAAGGTACGGATCTAAGTCAAAAGTCGAGATCTTTACAGAAAACGCACGCTGCCAGGATTCAGAGTTGGCGCACTGCTTTAAAACGAATTTTTGACATATCAAACAAGCTTCACAAATTCTAAAAATTTATGGGCATATACTAGACACGAAGATGAACAACTTTTATTGAGGCTTCTCATTAGAAAAGTCCGCGGATCAAGTCAGAATCGTCCATCAAGTTTGAGTTTTCAAAACCATCAGCATTTTCAAAATTCAAAGAGGATGCAGGTTATACCAGATCAGTTTCGGAGGTTTGATCGTTGACGAAAATTTATGAAATTTTACACGCACAATTTAGATACGATTATCTACAACTTTTGTTTTTTATGGCAAGGGCTAGTTACGATCGGATCCAATAGAAAAATGCCGATCTAGTTCGAATACCAAATCTGTCAGGATCTCAAATTAAAGCAGAAAACGCAGAACAACCAGATCGGATTTGACGGGCCAAACGTCGATGAAAATATCTGAAAATTGAAACGATTTACTTTAAATCATTAGGAACAAGTTTGTAGTTTTAAAGTTTTCGGTTTGAATGCTCGAAAAGGGTGTATTACTCAAATTTCAGAAAGCGTGCATAGGAAGAGTTTTTGGGGCGGATTTTCGTACGTTGACTAAAACCTACATTCCATTCGATTTTAGAGCACCAAAACGGTTATGAGAAGAATCAACTTATTGTGATGGATCCTAAAATCTTAGATCTCGATGAGATGAACTCTGGAAGCCACGAACACGTCCAAATTACTCCGTCGCCTTATCTTTGTTTCCGATTTACGAATACAAAATAGAAATACTAAAAGTCAGGTTGTAAATTCGACTACGGCTATGAAAAAGAGATTGAAATCTCATCCTTACCACCACACGGCGCTCAACAAGTGCGTGGTTTCGTCCAACTTCGTCTTCTTCGCCGGAACAATGTCGGAATACCAAAGAACTTGGTTTTTCGAATGGTGGAACTTGAGGGGCAGAGGGTGGCAGGTTTGGGATGGATTTTTGAGGTGTAATTGGCAGCAAAATCGTCCTAACTATGTGCCATAATGCCCCTCCATCATCCAAGGTAAGTTCCCATCATTAGGGGGTCGAAATCGGGCAAGAAATCACCTTGATCGCGTGGTTCCCCGGCTGCTGTTTTGGTGGCGTGGTCTTGGGACCGTTCTTCCAAGACCGCGCGGAGGCCGCGCGGGCTCAGCCTGAGCTTTAGCTTCGGCTGGATCGTGCCATCCCTTTGGGCCTCCTTCTTCACTCCGTTTGGGCATGTAATACCCGCGATCTTTAATAAAAAGAAATGGAATTAAATTCGAAGAGTAAGAGAATTTTAATTCCAAGAACCCATAAAATCGGAAATGATTTAATTAGATAAATTATTACACGGGAGACAAAAGTCGACGAATTCAAACTCGACGGATTCAAGATTTGGAATACGAAATAATCTCGAGTCGAAATAAATTTAAAAATGGAATTTATAACCCGAGAATGATCCAAAAAATCGAGCCCGAGAATGTAGGAGGATAGAAGCCCAAAAGAGAGGAGAAAAGACCCGACGGATCGCACGGCCCAGCCCAGGCCGCGACCCAGACCGGGACCGTGCGGTTTCTGTGTGGAAATCCTTGATTTGCGCACCGCTAGTGTGCCAAGACACAGGCTGCGGGATTGTGCGCGTTTTGGCGATTTTCTTACCATATTGTCGTGCCCCGATGATGGAAACTACCTTGATTTGGGGGATGGAAGATTTTGGACGAATTTGATGGATCCTATACCCTATAATCAGATCACACAACTCTAATCTACCCTAATTCCACCCTCTCACATTCCCTCCCACACTCATTCATCCAAAAACCCCAAGTTCTTGTTTTGTGGAACTTCCGATGACCAAATTCCGAGCAAGAGGACGTGAGGAACAAGAGATCAGACCTTTAGGACGTTGGTAAGTGATTATTAAGTATTCCCTTCACCTTTTTGAATCAATCCTTTGATCTAACTAGGAATATTTCCTTGCTATTTCGATTCCTGGCCAAAGGAGGGAGAGTACGTGGGGATTTGATCCGTTCGTAGCAAACCGTAGGCGCCCGATCGATCCAGAGACATCCTAGGATTCATACTCAGCAATTCAATACCTTTTGTACCAATCTCGGTGGTTTAGAACGTTCGTAATACAAGATTTAAGCAAGAACTAAAAATCTGTCACCAAAAACTAACCTTCGCGCATTTTCTGAAATCCGCCTAAAACTCCTATCTTGAATGTACAAAACAAAAAACTCAAAACTAGGAATTTTTTCCTAATGCCTTGATCTATGTCTTGTTAAAATTCAGAAATTTTCATCAAGGTTTGGCCCCCGAAATCGAATCTGGTATTTCCTGTGTTTTTCTCAAAATCGGAAAGTGTTGAAAGATTTACATGTCCGACTTCTACGACGTTTTTCTAATGGATCCCATCGAAATAATCTTAGGTGTAAAAATGAAAGTTGTAGATAATTGCCTCAGGAATTTTTCTATAAAATTTTGTGAGTTTTCGTTAACGTTTGAGCCTCCAAAAGTGACCTGGTTGTTCTGTGTTTTCAAAAATATGAACTGACAGAATTGCTTATTGAACTTGATGTGCGAACCTAACTTAATCTGGAAAGATTTCGGATAAAGTGCCTCTAATGAAACTTGTTCTATTTCGTGTCTTATACTTGTCTGTAAATTTTCATAATTTTTGGGGTTCGTTTGTTAGGTCAAAAACGAGTTTTAAAAACAGTGCGCTGTTACCGGTATTATGACCGATTATGATTCTTGGAAAGATTGTAAAATTCGACTTGTCTCCATACTGATTTCACAAAACTTAAAACATGAAAGTTGTTCATTAGGTCATTTTTGATATACTGTGCGAAATTTAAGTCGTTCGCCTTTGAAATGAATTTTTAACCTAGAACGGCGTAAACGGTGGAGAAATATGTATTAAACTTGGTGAAATTGAGATTTTCTAAACGAACATTCTCTTGAATGATAAAAATCAAATTTTGAAAATCTCGTTACACTAGGTTGAGAATGATCTCGGTATGTTAATTAGGGGGTGAGAGCTCGAATGAGTCGTGTCTTGCTTGGGGGTGTGGTGGTGACATCCAGGCCTGGGTTATCAAAACCGGAGTGTTACAGGCCTTTCTCCTCCTATTTTCTTGGGTTTATTCATTGGGCTATCTCTTGGACCAAAATTCCTATTTTTAAATTCATTTTGAACTTGAAATAATTTCGTATTCAAAATCTTGAATTCGTCGACTATTGGCTCTCATGCAATAATTTATTTAATTAAATTATTTCCGACTTCATGGGTTGTTGGAATTAAAATTCTTTTTGATCTCGAATTTAATTCCATTTCTTTTGGGCTCAATCCATGGAATATTTTCGAGCTTCCTTTCCCTCTTTTATTCTATTTCGACTCGTCCAAAATTTGGATTTGCATTTTTGAATTTATCGGCATGTCATTTCCTAGCAATAAATTAATTTATTTTAATAAATTATCTTCGTCTTCTCGGAAATATTTCGACCTTGTTTGGATTAAGAACTTTATTTTATTCCTTTGGACGCAAATAAAATCTCGGGTGTTACAGTTTCCCAAAATTATTAAATTTATTACTAACTTATGTCTAAGACCTTGTAAGATTTTGATTGCCAAAAGGGAGCCAAATATTATAATAATAATAATAAACTTTTATATAGTATTTTATGTCTATTTTTATTTTCGCAATGGTTTCTTTTAGTTTATTCCATTTGTTATTTTTTATTATATTCCAATTTAATATATTAAAAATTGGTCATTTGATTGATATATTAATGATAAATAAAGAATTAAAAATTTTGGGTGTTAAAATGAAAGAACGTACAAGTATATGGGGAACAAAAAGATATTGAAAAATAAATTGGCCTATTTATACAACATTATGCTCTTGTTTTTTTTGAGAATAAAAGCTTTTATTTCAAAAGCAAGAAGCAGCCAAACAAAGGCTAAACAGTACATCATACAAACAAAACCCACAACCACAAGTTTTAAGTAAACTAGATCCAAAGTGCAGAAAAACAAACGAAAAAAGGAAATCTGATGTAACCCAAAATAAAGTACTAGAACTATGCAACAATGTGACAGACCACAAAGGCCATCGACACTGATCTACCTCAGTAGCATGAGAATACATCAGTGGCAGAGGGATTCCCATTGCATCAGTGGCAGAGGAATTATGCTCTTGTTATGCCGTATTTTAATTATTCTATATAGAATAGGGAAAATAACCCATAGGGTCCGATATTTGAGCAAAATTTTTCAAACAGTCCAAAAAAGATCGAATTAACTGAACCGGTCCACTAAATACCCTAATCATTGTCGAACTCAACCATGAACCGATTTTTTGCTAATCATTGTCCAACCCGTCCATTAAAGTACCCTAATTGATGGACCAGTTCGGCGATGAGTGGCTATTTAATGGATGGGTTCGGCAATAATTAGCGGAAAAATCGAGTTCATTGACGGGTTCGATAATGATTAGGATATTTCTTGGACTGGTTCAGTTAATTCGATCTTTTTGGACTATTTAGAAAATTTTGCTCAAATATCGGACCATATAGGTCATTTTCCCATTTAGAGTGGGCTAAAATAAGAAAAATATAGACCAGTTAGTTATTTAGTGATCTATTGTAATATTACTCTTTTTTCTTTAAATGATTACATGCACATCCTTGTGGTAGTCTATTATAATAATTGGTGTTTGTGGAAATCGAAAATAAATAGATGCGTATTGTAGTGACATGTTCTGATAATAATCTCTATTAGAACTTGGGCAAATGACCTTATAGTTGCTTAAATTTGATTTGATCGCCAGATAATTTTCAATGCCGACGACTACAAGACCATTACTCAAAAAGTTAAAATATGTACTTGTGGTGATCCATTCAAATTATTGATTTCGTTTGTGCTTAAAAGTTTTTGTTTTTGTTTACGCGGGAGTACAATTAAAAAAGGAAAGTTGGTCATAAATAATGGGATGGAAAGGGATACTATTTTTTTTGGAAGAGCCATTAAAGGTCTGGAAAGGGATACGGTGGTGGTAGCCCATGCCACAAAAATTACAAATGGAGGGATAGGGGCCAGGTGGAGATTCGAACCCCCAACCTATAGGTATAGGTTGGGAGTCGTGGGACTTTTTTTTTGCGGAATAAAGCCTTTATTGCATGAAGCCGGGACAAAGATACAATGAGCAAGGCAACCTAACCAGGAGGTGCCTATTGAAGTCTCAACAGGAAACTGAAAGATCAAATTCAAGCACTTCTACCTTACAAACTTTGTTGAAAGAGAAAAAAAAAAAAACAAAGGATGGGAAACTCAAAACTACCAACCACCTAAAATGGCCATTTGTCTGGTATTCTCTCGGCCAAGACCAGACTCATATCAATCAATGTCCGCTACTTCTTGTCGTGCCCGATGCCATTCTCACTTGTATAGCCCCATCAGAAATATCCTCATCTTCAAAACCATTGTGCAACACTCTACCTCTTCCAATTGTCAAAACAGCCTGCTTGTGCCCAAAACTTCACGTCAAACTCTAGCCAATCCTTGTCTACCCCCAACTTATTTCAGCAGCATACTCCACGATCAAATTGGCCCAATGGCAAGTGCATTGGCCTATCCAGAAGACAGAGGCATCATTAGCTTGATATGACCCCTGTTCAGCAACATCAGCTTCCTGAATACATCTGCATAGCCTTCTTCGCATGATACAAGTCCAAAGGTCATCCCCAATATAGGCAAACAATGTGACAGAGGTAGACAAACTGATCCTGTCTCAAGAACTTCGTCGCAACTGCCCAATGTTCATTTGGCTTCCAAGTGAGTTGGCTCAATGTGACAATTCCATACTAGCTTCAAATCCACATTTCCCCTGCAAATATTTCAGACACCGAATGCATCGAAAGAGGCAAAGGGACTAGGAAAAAGGTCGGATCGGGGATTGCTTATGAGGGACATAAAACTTTTACACAACTCCACAGTATAAGTATACTGTGATTAAGCCACTTTCCCCAACGTTCTGTGAAAGAAACACACCATTTACCTTGTTTTCATTTTCATCACTATAGTAAGTCCCCAACCCCAGATGGAAGGGATATTATTTATGTTAATTATATATTAAAAACAAACTTAAATAAACCACCAGAAGGAGGCGATTTCCACTTTTGGGCCATAAGAATGCTGCTCGTGCAGCCTGTTTTCCGGGCAATTGGACATTTTTCTTACCCGACATCCTTGTAGTCGCCAAAAACTCTAAATGAAATAATAGGCCAAAATTTTGAAATAACTCATTCTAATGGCCTAAAAAAATTATTATCTCTTAATATAACCTAATTTCATTCTTCAAACATATTTTCCTATTAAATTTTAAGAGTGAAGTTTAATTATTTAAATATATTGAATTTTCTATTATTCTAACAATTTTAATATATTTAAATGATTTAAATTTATTAAATCTAATGTTAATTTCAAAATTTTTATATAGTATTTTATGTCTATTTTTATTGTCACAATGGTTTCTTTTTTTTCTTTTCTTTTTTTTTTTTTTTGGCGGAACAGCCAGTACAGGCTAGAGAAAAGAAAGAAAAATCCATAATCAAATCAAGGAAAGCAAGACAAAGCTACTGTCGCAGGAACCATGTTCCAGCCATGTCAGCGGCGAGCATTGGAAGCACAGGATCCGGCGGAAAGGCCCAGGTTGTGAAGAATTTCTCATCAGACGCCCCAATTTTTGCCAGACAATCCGCAATGGCATTACCTTCTCGAAGACGATGTTGGAATCGGCAATCGTGAAACTCTCTACAAACCTCCCGAATCCGTTTCAACCGTGGGCCAAACAAATGAAGCTGACCAGGGGGATCTTGAAGGAGCTGCAAGGCTGTCTTGGAATCACAGCAAACAAGAACATTAGCATAACTTTTCTCTTTAGCAAGCAAAAGGCCATGCAGAATGCTACAATGCTCAGCCATAAGAACTCGAGCATCACCTAAATAGCCTGTGACACCACCAAGCCATTCACTAGAGCAAAGAGGGGAGGATGATATATTCCGACGATGGGCAAATGGGCAAATGACCTTATAGTTGCTTAAATTTGATTTGATCGCCAGATAATTTTCAATGCCGACGACTACAAGACCATTACTCAAAAAGTTAAAATATGTACTTGTGGTGATCCATTCAAATAATTGATTTCGTTTGTGCCTAAAATTAAATCAGAATAGAGTCCATATAGACTTGTAGTACTGGCCTATATGCATAATTATATCTAATATTTCCGTTAGCAACAATTCTGGAAAAAAAAAAAAAAAACCGAAATAATCTCATATTTATGCTTGATTTCCAAAATCATCCCATAAAAAATCTATTAATTCAATCCATCCAATAACTATGTTAATCTTGCTCAAACCAGCCCATCCACCCCATAATGACAATTAATCCTAATGTGTCAGTGGATTGTGCATCTAATGACGATGATGTGGCAACACCACACATTGCCACATCAACATTAATTAATTATTATTAAGGAATGGGTGAGATGGATTGGGCAGAATTAGTATAGTTACCGGATGGATTGAGTTAGTTAATAGTAGATTTTTATGAGATGATTTGGGAAATCAAGCATAATTATGGGACTATTTGGGTGTTTTTTTTTTTTTTCCCAACAATTCTTATGCAAGACGCACACTTCACATTCATAATATGAAAACATGAGACTTTTACATATACATACACACTCGAATAATTTTACATATGTATTAGCCAAAGGCTGCACGCAGTTCTTAATTACTTTTACACATTGACGAACCATCTCAAACTCTTGTCATGTATGTATGCATCATGACCACATTTTTTATTCATATTTTACACTGCTCACACGAATACCATAGCAAACCCAAAGTAGATAATAATAACTGGCGCATGAGGCTGCACCACCATCACATTAATATGGCTAGCACACATCTGCTAGCTCACTTTCATTCACTGGTACCAAGACCATATTTATTCATCTTCTCGTTCATGGTTTTGAGGCTTAATTCACTTCATCATGCTTACCAAGAGCAAGGTGGAATCGATCAATTCCCATACCTAAATCATGTCCAAATTTCGAAAGCGAAAATCAGAAAAATAAAAATTCCTTAATTAGAAGTATATTGGAAAGAAAACCTATTTAGTCCCATAAGTTTTTTTTCAATTTCCAAAACCATCCAACAAATATTGAATTAGACGAATCCATCCCAGAACTACCATAATCATCACCGAACCCGTCCATTAACCGGTTTTTTCGCTAATCATCGTCAAATCCGTCCCATAACTTCCCTAATATAGGGATGGTTTCAGCAATGATTAGTATAGTTATGGGACGGGTTCGGCGATGATTAGCGAAAAAATCGAGTTCATGGACGGGTTCGGCTATGATTAGGGTAGTTATATATGGACGATATGTGTTTTTTTCCCAGAAGTATATATATATATATTATACATGGGGAGAAATTTCTTATTGGTACTAAAGTATATTTTCTTTTCAAATTTGGTGAGGAGTTTACAGATTTTCACTTTTTTATACTAGGTTTACCTAAATATAACGTAGAAGTACTTAAAACTTCCTTTTTTTTTTTTTTTTTTTGTCCAAACCACGTATAGAAAATGAAAATTTGTAAACTTGGTGCGAAATTATGGAGAGTGGATATATAATGCTACGAAAAAGAGATTTTTCCCATTACACTAGCATAATCCTTATGTAGAAAATTCTCTAAAATAATTTGAAGAGGTTCGAGCTTAGTAGTACGTACTCGCGCAGCAAACCCAACAGTTTATGCCCCAACATCCGCAACAGATTTGGTTAGGATCGTTTCCGCCAGTTACCTTAGCTAAATCATAACAACAGAATTTATTTAAATTCTTTAATTAGCACACATTCGACAGAAGAAGAAAAATCACCAAGATAACTTAAGAGTGCTCATTAGGCAGCTACTAGATTTACACTTACATTCTGATTCAACAGAAGCCACAGACAAATCTGCTGCTGATACATTATTGCTTGCAATGAGGATAGATATAGCCAAGCAAACGACGAGAATCACTGCCTTGGAGCCCATCTCTTATGACTATTTGCGTAGTAGAATAAGTAGATGAAAGTATTGTTTATTTTCTTTTCGTTTTTTTTTTTTTTTTTTTTTTTTTTTTTTTTTTTTGCTGGGATTACAGAGTGAGGTCAATCCAGCATCACCATTTATAGGCCCAATTACAAAACTTGAATAGGGAAAAAACCAGAAACATCGATGACTATCATTGGGCTGTACTGATGAAGACAGGATGAGTTGTCCACTTACAACTAATAAGTGCCTATTATTGGTCATATTGTAATAAAAAATTATTTTAATACGAAGGCTTATCCACAAAAAGTTGAATATATTAAATTTTTAAATATATATTATATACTCCCTCTGTCCCATTTGAAATATCCTCAGTTTGGACACGCAGTCCAATACATTTATTTAACAGTTAATATATTAAAATGTAGAAAAGTAAAAATTATAAAAAATATATATATTATAAAACTACACGATTAGACAAATCAAACAAGACCGAACTTGATTATTTTTTTTGTTTATATGAATCTGATAACATTAGGTCAAAGTTGATCAATTAACAATGTCAAAAGTCAAAATGAGACAATACAAATACAAATAGGACCGAGGGAGTATTATATAGATTATGTTGTATTCAAATTTGAGCATAAAATATCAATCTAAAATAATAGTATTTAAATTTAAAAATATTAATTAACAATAATAATACTTTAGTTGATTTATCAAAATATTTCTACTTAGAAAATATATTATATTTCGTGTCTAGAATCTTTCTCTCAAGACTTCCTTAAATTCTTCCCAGAAGTAGACATTCTCATCCTCAGTCAAACCTCCTTGAAGGTTTTGCCAACATTCGTCCGCCTCAACACCCAAGTAATAGGTCGCGACACGGACATTCTCATCCTCCGGACATTTGACAGCATTCATGAGCTTGTCAAAAGTACGAATCCAATCCTCCAACTTGGCCAGGTCCTCTAGGCCATCATAATGGGGTGGTTTGTAGTGGTTCAACAATGCTAAGTAGTTGACCCGGGCTACCGGTGCTGGTACACCCGCTTGTGCACGTTACACTTCAGCATTTCCTAATGCTACGGGAACTTCCTCAACAGTCCTTAGACGCTCATTCATATTGTTGGGAACAGGAGGCACACGCCCTCCTACGTTCTGAGGAATCTCATTGTTGTTAGGTGCGTTGGGGAGGTTAGCGTCAGTGTTGTTAGGGATTACCTTCCTTGGTCTTCCCTTATGTGGCATTTTCTGTTATCAAAGCACGTGAAAATGAGTTTCTAATCTAAGGCACGTTAAAGTAAAGAAGATCTAAAAGATATGAATGGTAAGGGAAAAATGATAGATGTAGGCACGCTAAGTATTCTTGGTGAACATCTAAGACTAAAGCAAGATTAGTCTCAAGTTAGCGCTTCTAAGTAGATGTCAAGCCGAAATCTAAAACTAGGAATGTTATTTAACATAGATAGTTCACATAAAAAGGTTAGTGCAAGTATGCATGTATGTATGCATGTGAATCAGCCCCAAAATAATTTTCATGTAATATGATTTAGACTTGTCAAAAAAAATTGTATTCATATTTTCCATAGATTTTAAAATAAAACTCATTCCATTAAAATAAAAATTTAAAAATAACAATTAAAATTCTTGGGCCTCCATATTAGGCCAAAAATAATAAATCTTTGGGCTCTAATTAAAGTATAAGTATTGGGCTTAAAAAAAATTATTTGAGCTTCTTTAAAAATATTTGGGCTTCAAAAAATATAGGCTTAAAATAATAATTAAAACAATAACTTTAAAATAATCCGGGCTCTGATACCACTTTGTAACACCCGGGTTTTGGTAACCTAGGCCAGGTTGTCACTGCCACACCTCCCAAGCAATACACGACTTCATTCGAGCTCACTAGAAAGATGCAAGGCTAAGGTATTTCACAATATAATTTAAAAACAAGCCCAAACAGTTTTAATTTAAAAATAGCATAATATCATCCATGCATAATAAAACAACTTGAAGAGGAAATTAAATATGCGCCGAGATGGCCAAAACGCAGTGAGTAATCTAAGTCTAAAAAAAACGCAGCATTCACCGTTATTAATTTAATTCCCGAGCCCCAATATGCGTGCATATGCTCATGCCATATCTCCAAACTTTGTAAAACAAAATCTAAACAACGGATTATCAGTATATAAAATACTGAGTAAGTTAATTCCTAACATAACAATAATAGGTTTTAAACTATAATTAATAAAAATTGACCTTTTTACTCATGCAAATTTTATAATATAAAAGTACTTTTTTGACAACATTGATAATAAGAATTTAAAGGCATGATTCTCAATGTAAAGAGACGTACAAGAATATTAAGCATATTAATCTAAAAACTTAATTAAAAGGAATATATTAAGTACGACGAATTTTAAAAATCATGGGATAAAGACATGCATATTTCATAGAATCCAACTCGATCATAAATCACAAAGTTTTCAAAATAGTTGAAAGTGTCGCAAGGAAGGTTTTTCATAAATCTCAAGGTTTAATAAGCACACACGTCGCAGATTACGCCTTTTTACTTTTAAAAAATTTGTTTTTAAGGCGAAAGTTAAGAAATTCAAATTATAGATCCACAACTCCTAAATGAACAACTTTTTTAATTTTTGTTTTTCAAAATAAGGTACGGATCTAAGTCAAAAGTCGAGATCTTTACAGAAAACGCACGCTGCCAGGATTCAGAGTTGGTGCACTGCTTTAAAACGAATTTTTGACATATCAAACAAGCTTCACAAATTCTAAAAATTTATGGGCATATACTACACACGAAGATGAACAACTTTAATTGAGGCTTCTCATTAGAAAAGTCTGCGGATCAAGTCAGAATCGTCCATCAAGTTTGAGTTTTCAAAACCATCAGCATTTTCAAAATTCAAAGAGGATGCAGGTTATACCAGATCAGTTTCGGAGGTTTGGTCGTTGACGAAAATTTATGAAATTTTACACGCACAATTTAGATACGATTATCTACAACTTTTGTTTTTTATGGCAAGGGCTAGTTACGATCGGATCCAATAGAAAAATGCCGATCTAGTTCGAATACCAAATCTGTCACGATCTCAAATTAAAGCAGAAAACGCAGAACAACCAGATCGGATTTGACAGGCCAAACGTCGATGAAAATATCTGAAAAATTGAAACGATATACTTTAAATCATTAGGAACAAGTTTGTAGTTTTAAAGTTTTCGGTTTGAATGCTCGAAAAGGGTGTATTACTCAAATTTCAGAAAGCGCGCATAGGAAGAGTTTTTGGGGCGGATTTTCGTACGTTGATTAAAACTTACATTCCATTGGATTTTAGAGCACCAAAACGGTTATGAGAAGAATCAACTTATTGTGATGGATCCTAAAATCTTAGAGCTCGACGAGATGAACTCTGGAAGCCACGAACACGTCCAAATTACTCAGTCGCCTTCTCTTTGTTTCCGATTTACGAATACAAAATAGAAATACTAAAAGTCAGGTTGTAAATTTGACTACGGCTATGAAAAAGAGATTGAAATCTCATCCTTACCACCACACGGCGCTCAACAAGTGCATGGTTTCGTCCAACTTCGTCTTCTTCGCCGGAACAATGTCGGAATGCCAAAGAACTAGGTTTTTCGAATGGTGGAACTTGAGGGGCAGAGGGTGGCAGGCTTGGAATGGATTTTTGAGGTGTAATTGGCAGCAAAATCGTCCTAACTATGTGCTATAATGCCCCTCCATCGTCCAAGCTAAGTTTCCATCATTAGGGGGTCGAAATCGGGCAAGAAATCACCTTGATCGCGTGGTCTTGGGACCGTTCTTCCAAGACCGCGCGGAGGCCGCGCGGGCTCAGCCTGAGCTTTAGCTTCGGCTGGATCGTGCCATCCCTTTGGGCCTCCTTCTCCACTCCTTTTGGGCATGTAATACCCGCGATCTTTAATAAAAAGAAATGGAATTAAATTCGAAGAGTAAGAGAATTTTAATTCCAAGAACCCATAAAGTCGGAAATGATTTAATTAGATAAATTATTACACGGGAGCCAAAAGTTGACGAATTCAAACTCGACGGATTCAAGATATGGAATACGAAATAATCTCGAGTCGAAATAAATTTAAAAATCGAATTTATAACCCGAGAATGATCCAAAAAATCTCGAGTCGAAATAAATTTTCTAAACGAACATTCTCTTGAATGATAAAAATCAAATTTTGAAAATCTCGTTACACTAGGTTGAGAATGATCTCGGTATGTTAATTAGGGGGTGAGAGCTCGAATGAGTCATGTCTTGCTTGGGGGTGTGGCGGTGGCATCCAGGCCTGGGTTATCAAAACCGGAGTGTTACAGGCCTTTCTCCTCCTATTTTCTTGGGTTTATTCATTGGGCTATCTCTTGGACCAAAATTCCTATTTTTAAATTCATTTTGAACTTGAAATAATTTCGTATTCAAAATCTTGAATTCGTCAACTATTGGCTCTCATGCAATAATTTATTTAATTAAATTATTTCCGACTTCATGGGTTGTTGGAATTAAAATTCTTTTTGATCTCGAATTTAATTCCATTTCTTTTGGGCTCAATCCATGGAATATTTTCGAACTTCCTTTCCCTCTTTCATTCTATTTCGACTCGTCTAAAATTTGGATTTGAATTTTTGAATTTATTGGCATGTCATTTCGTAGCAATAAATTAATTTATTTTAATAAATTATCTTCGTCTTCTCGGAAATATTTCGACCTTGTTCGGATTAAGAACTTTATTTTATTCCTTTGGACGCAAATAAAATCTCGGGTATTACAATTAATCCAAAATTATTAAATTTATTACTAACTTATGTCTAAGACCTTGTAAGATTTTGATTGCCAAAAGGGAGCCAAATATAATAATAATAATAATAATAATAATAATAATAATAATAATAATAATAATAATAATAATAATAATAATAATAATAATAATAATAATAATAAAATAATAAACTTTTATATAGTATTTTATGTCTATTTTTATTTTCGCAATGGTTTCTTTTACTTTATTCCATTTGTTATTTTTTATTATATTCCAATTTAATATATTAAAAATTGGTCATTTGATTGATATATTAATGATAAATAAAGAATTAAAAATTTTGGGTGTTAAAATGAAAGAACGTACAAGTATATGGGGAACAAAAAGATATTGAAAAATAAATTGGCCTATTTATACAACATTATGCTCTTGTCATGCCCTATTTTAATAATTCTATATAGAATAGGGAAAATAACCCATAGGGTTCGATATTTGAGCAAAATTTTTCAAACAGTCCAAAATAGATCGAATTAACTGAACCGGTCCACTAAATACCCTAATCATTGTTGAACTCAACCATGAACCGGTTTTTCGCTAATCATTGTCCAACCCGTCCATTAAAGTACCCTAATTGATGGACCTGTTCGGCGATGAGTGGCTATTTAATGGATGACTTCGGCAATAATTAGTAGAAAAATTGAGTTCATTGACGGGTTCGACAATGATTAGGATATTTCTTGGTTCAGTTAATTCGATCTTTTTGGACTATTTAGAAAATTTTGCACAAATATCAGACCATATAGGTCATTTTCCCATTTAGAGTAGGCTAAAATAAGAAAAATATAGACCAGTTAGTTATTTAGTGATCTATTGTAATATTACTCTTTTTCCTTTAAATGATTACATGCACATCCTTGTCGTAGTCTATTAGTATAATAATTGGTGTTTGTGGAAATCGAAAATAAATAGATGCGTATTGTAGTGACGTGTTCTGATAATAATCTCTATTAGAACATGGGCAAATGACCTTATAGTTGCTTAAATTTGATTTGATCGCCAGATAATTTTCAATGCCGACGACTACAAGACCATTACTCAAAAAGTTAAAATATGTACTTGTGGTGATCCATTCAAATAATTGATTTCGTTTGTGCTTAAAAGTTTTTGTTTTTGTTTACGCGGGAGGACAATTAAAAAAGGAAAGTTGGTCATAAATAATGGGATGGAAAGGGATACTATTTTTTTTGGAAGAGCCATTAATGGCCTGGAAAGGGATACGGTGGTGGTAGCCCATGCCACACAAATTACAAAGGGAGGGATAGAGGATGCGATTTCCACTTTTGGGCCATAAGAATGCTGCTCGTGCAGCCTGTTTTCCGGGCAATTGGACATTTTTCTTACCCGACATCCTTGTAGTCGCCAAAAACTCTAAATGAAATAATAGGCCAAAATTTTGAAATAACTCATTCTAATGGCCTAAAAAAATTATTATCTCTTAATATAACCTAATTTCATTCTTCAAACAATATTTTCCTATTAAATTTTAAGAATGAAGTTTAATTATTTAAATATATTGAATTTTCTATTATTCTAACAATTTTAATATATTTAAATGATTTAAATTTATTAAATCTAATGTTAATTTCAAAATTTTTATATAGTATTTTATGTCTATTTTTATTTTCACAATGGTTTCTTTTTTTTTTTTTTGACGGAACAGCCAGTACAGGCTAGAGAAAAGAAAGAAAAATTGATAATCAAATCAAGGAAAGCAAGACAAAGCTACTGTCGCGGGAACCATGTTCCCGCCATGGCAGCGGTGAGCATTGGAAGCACGTATCCGGCGGAAAGGCCCAGGTTGTGAAGAATTGCTCATCAAACGCCCCTGTTTTTGCCAGACAATCCGCAATGGCATTACCTTCTCGAAGACGATGTTGGAATCGGCAATCGTGAAACTCTCTACAAACCTCCCGAATCCGTTTCAACTGTGGGCCAAACAAATGAAGCTGACCAGGGGGATCTTGAAGGAGCTGCAAGGCTGTTTTGGAATCACAGCAAACAAGAACGTTAGCATAACTTTCTCTTTAGCAAGCAAAAGGCCATGCAGAATGCTACAAAGCTCAGCCATAAGAACTGGAGCATCACCTAAATAGCCTGTGACACCACCAAGCCATTCACTAGAGCAAAGAGGGGAGGATGATATATTCCGACGATAACGAAGATCATTGCAGGGCACTGCCAACCTCGCAATTAACCAAAAGAGCATGCATACCTTTTCAGGGAGGGAGGAATTCCACATCCAAGACAATCCTTCAGTCTCCAATTCTGAATTGAGAATGAAAGAATAACCCGATTTTGCTGTGTAACGCCCATCACTTTTGAGCTTCCATCTCCAACCATTTTTACAAGTAGGGTGAAGATAGGGAGGAGGTGTCTGCAGTATAGACTCCCGGATCTCTTCAGGAATATTGGTGTATAGACCAGCTAGGTTCCAATGCCGATTGTGAATCACATCAATAAGCCGGATATCCAACTCACTAACCTCAATGAAGTTAACTTGAGAGCCCAACATGCGACGATTAAACCATGGGGAAAACCAAAAGGAGTTTTGGCCATCGCCCACCTGAAAAGAGAAACCCCCCGAGAGCCATTCAAAAGCCTTGCGAATATTTCGCCAAATGAAAGACCCAGCAGCCGGCAGGTTAGGCGAATGTAATCCATGCGAACAATATTTCGCCTTAATTTTCCTAGTCCACAGCTTAGGTCTATCGACCATCAAATCTCCCACCAGCTTCCCAAGAAGCGCGGCATTAGCATGACAGGCCTTGTGCAAGCCCAAACCTCCCTTCGACTTAGGCATCGCCATACTATCCCAGGCCACGAGATGGAGACCCTTCTCCAAACGATCCTTCCAAACGAACTTACAGACCCTTTGATCGATCTTAGAGCAGACCAAAGACGGGAGGCATCCTACCTGCATGCAATAGCCTGGAATAGTAGATAACACATGTCTAGCAAGCGTCATCCTCCCTGCTTTGTTAAGCAGCCTCATAGCCCAACAAGTCATTCGAGCATCCATACGTTCCAGTAGAAAATCATAACTAGCGGCTGAGACACGTTCTGTATGAACAGGAAAACCCAAGTAAGTGCCCAAGGAATCAGTGAAAGAAATGTTGGTCACATTCACAAAATAATCTTTAAGCTCACTAGGCAGCCCTGGAGAAGCAAAAGCCCTAGATTTAGCTAGGTTCACTTTTAGACCAAACAACTATGCAAACTTTGAGAGAACCCTAGCCAAACAGTCAATGGAGGCGGCATCCCCTTTAGTCCCCAGAATCAGATCATCTGCAAACAACAAGTGTGATATACCCCGTCCCTGAGAAGATATCATAACCAGCTTCCAAAAACCCAACCTAACCTCCTGCTCAATGGCAATAGAAAGCCTCTTCATGACAATATTAAAAAGGTACGGGGACAAAGGGTCCCCCTGCCGAAGCCCACGTTGCGGTTGGAAAGGCTCAAGGGGTTCGCCATTCCATAAGATAGAATTTGGAGCGCACCCTTTCCCTGCGAACAGATTACACCAATTCTTGAAATAAGATGGCATTATCCACCGTACCTCAGCCCGGGAGGAATGCCGACTGGAGGGGCGATATGTAAGTTTCCAACATGGGTCTCAACCGGTTGAGTAGCACTTTAGAAACAAATTTGTAGGCAACATAGCAGAGAGTAATGGGCCGGTATTGACGTATGCTTATAGGGGCTGAAACCTTGGGGATAAGGCAAATAAAGGCGTTGGCTATCCCATGCTCAAGACGACCCGTAGAAAAGGCCTTACGAACCATGGAAGTGATATCAATACCAACAGTATCCCAGTAGGCTTTATAAAAGGCCGCAGGGAACCATCTGGTCCAGGGGCCGAGAGAGACTTGAATTGTTTCAGAGCAGTAGAAACCTCATCAGACGAGACCTCACCATCCTGAACACTACAACCTTTGGACAGAATATTCTTGAGAGGAGGTAATGTGGCATTCGGGGGACTCACGTTATCCTCAGAAAAAAGCTGAATATAGAAGTCTTTGGCTGAGGACTTCAACTCAGTGTCATCCGTACTCCAGGTGCCATCAGGCAGCTCAAGGCCAGAAATCTTGTTTCTATGAAAGTGGAACTTTGCCTGGGCGTGAAAATACTTGGTGTTACGGTCCCCAACTCGAACCCAGTTATCCCTAGCTCTTTGAGACCAAAAGAGCTCCTCTTGCTTCAAAACCTCCTGAAGTTGTGACTGTAATCGTTGCTCCAGGATGATCAATCGGTAGGAGTCAACACAAGTAAGAGCTCGATCGTTGCCCTGCAAGCGTCGAAGCAACTTCTTCTTCTTGTTCCTTAGTCTACCCAAGGCAGCGGGGAAGTTGCTAGAAGAAAGTTGTTGCACCTTGTTAAGCTTAGAAGAAAGATCACCATTAGCCTCCGACCATGCTCCATCCACGAACTGACGATATGCCTGGTCCTTGGCCCATATGGTCTCCCATCTAAACGTCCGAGCAATAGGTGAAACTTGCAGATCACCACAAGATATAAAAAGTGGGGCATGGTCAGAACCACACCGTCCCAAAACTGAGACACGTCCATTCGGAAATTGTGAAATCCATTGTAAGTTCGCTAGGCCCCTTTCGAGCCTCTTTTTAATGAACTGATTACGGTTGGCCGGCCGGAACCAAGTAAAAAGAGAGCCCTCCATACGAATAGGGAAAAGCCCACAGGTAGAGATACAAGTGGAGAATTCATCAGCTCTAGACTCAAGAAGACCCCTCCCATGACTTCGGAAGGACCAATAATCTCATTCCAATCCCCTGCTAACAACCAAGGTAAGGGGATCCTGCTAGCCAAACGATCCAGATAGCTCCAATCTATCTTTCTCTACTGATAGTGAGGAGAAGCATACACGGCAGTGCCAACCCAAGAAATATCCCCCCCCCCCCCCCCCCCCCCCCGTCCCCCCCGAGACCCGAAGGGTAATAAATCGAGAATGCACATCAAAGACATCAAAAGCTACTGAAGAACCAGACCTCCCAAGAATCCAAAGGCCCCCTGCTCGACCAACACCTTCCTGTATATGGATAGGAAAGTACCCCAATCCAAAAAAGAAATTGCGAGCACGATCAAACGGCCCCTGAGGCTCCAAAATAAAACCCAAGGATGGCTTATACCGACGAAATAAATCAGTAACAATCCGTTGCTTATGAGCTCCCATAAACCCATGGAAATTCCAAGAAATTATGGAGAATTCTGTAAAGGCAGACATAAAAAAACAAAATTAATGAGAAGAAAGGGGGCAAGAAGAGACCTGCACCCTAAGTCGATCCCATGGCCAAATCTTCGGTATCCTACCCATTCGCTGCACCAGCATCTTCCAATTTAGGATTCCTTGTCGTAACCACTCCCTCCATGGCACAAGGGGAACCAGCCGAGGAGTTGGCATTATAACTTCCAGAATTTGGTGAGGACCTCGAAAGTATCGTCACCGATGGAGAATTAACTTCCCTGTTCCCAGGAGGCCTAGACGAGGATGGCTCCTGCGATTGTCGGGGTCGCTTCCCTTGAGAGGGGAGATCCTCCTTGGAACGAAGGGGGCTCTGAGGGATTGGTTTGGGCCTCTGGTTGGATAGAGAGAGGCCTTTAGAGACTTGGGATCTGTTCACAGGAGGGCCCTTACCCAACTTATTAACCACCACACGAGAGTTACGGCCCAATTGGAAAACGGGCCCTTTATCCTTCTCCACAACTTTAGTTTTCCTTGGCCCAACAGACTTCTTCCTTACCACCTTGATCCAGTCATCCCCTATAGGCAGGGCCGGGAAAGAATCCTCCACCACTTTCTTTCATTTTGCATGCAGATCACGATCATGCGCCTCAACAACCGCCTCCGATTATGTTCCCATCATCGTATCCGAGATTTGCACAACAATTAAGGGGAGAGGGGTGCTATTTTGGGCCGGTGTATCAGCTCCCACCTTGTTAACAATCTTATCCACAACCGTCTCCGGCACTGGGGGAGGAGGCTCCGTGCCTGCATCTATGGGGGTATCTTTGGCACAGCGAATTGAGACATGGCCATAGCACATGCATTTGGAACATAGGAGATGAAGCCCCTCATAAGCTACCTTATGCCACCGATCTCCAACAAGAACACTAGAGACCACCGGCAAGGATAGATCAATTTCTACACAAACACGTGCATATTTAACACGTTGGATTGTTGTGGACATCGAATCAACACGGACAGGCCTTCCCAAAGCCCTAGCCAGTTGCATGAGTATAAACTCATCGTAATACTCCATTCCAATCCCCGGAAACCATGCCCAAACAACCGTCTTCCTTGGAGCAGTCTCCTCAGCCACGAAATCCGGCTTCCAAGGCTCGACAGTCAAGTAGCTGTCGAAAACCATCCATGGTCCATTACAAATAGCATTCGTTCTATCCTCATCGCGGTCAAATTTCACTATGAAAAAGCCGGCTTCCATCTCTACCATCACAAACTTACCCTGAACCTTCCACAAGCGGGTAAGTTTTTCCCGAAGCGCCAAGTAGCCTACTCTTTTCCCCAGCACAGAGACTATAATAGCATCTTCCCACGGTTGACACAACCTCTCTTTTATCTTGGGATCAATCGTGATGCGAGGCTTCAATCGATCACCATCAATAAAATTGAGCACCACCAGTTCATCCTTATTCTCGACTGTCATTAATGGCTTGGGCGTACCTTGTTTTCCAGCAAGAACCATGTTCCGGAACGAAATACGAGCACCAGCAGAAAAGGCAAAAGCCGGCGGATGATCCATCGGAGAGGGGTCATCCTCCATTGGGGGGTTGTCCGCAGTAGGGAGAGACATGAGAGCGTTTCTTCAGAGAGAGAGAGAGAGAGAATCTCTTGGAAAGAGTTCTGTAACTTTTAAAGTTGTGAACATCACAATGGTTTTGTAATACCCGAGAATTTTGCAACATAAAATAAATAAATAAACAAATAAATAAACAATAAAAAAATATAATAAATAAATAAATAAATAAAAGAAGAAATGAGAAAAGGAATTTAATTCAAGAAGGAATTAAATATCCAAGAACCCGTGAAGTCGAAAATAATTTAATAAAATAAATTATTGCACGGGAACCAAATATAGATGGACTTAATATTTCGAACACGAAATTAATTTGAGATCCCAAATAAATTTGAAATAGGATTTAAAGTTCAAGAGATAGTCCAAGAAAATAGAAGGAGAAAGGCCCAAAGAGAAGACAAAGGCCCAAAGGAAGGAGGAAGAGGAAGGCCCAAAGGGATTGCACGACCCGGCCCAGACCGCGGCCCAGTCTGGGTCCACACGGTGTCCACGCAGGGTTAGGGCAAACCCCATGCCAGATGCGACAGTCGCGGCGTTGCGCGATTTGCTCCCCCGAATCCGGATTTTCCGACTTTGAAACCCATAATCACGTATGTGTTAACTTACTCAGCAAGTTTTTGCTGACCAAACCATGTTTTTCCCTTTTTCTACAGAGTATGAAGAATATGCATCATCATATGCATGCATGGGATATTCAGGAAAATATTATTTTCTTTTATTATTCTAGTCTTAGATATGAATCGCATGAACGGGCCTGTTTAACCCGTATTTTGGTCGTGTTGGCCCGATTTTAAATTCCGCTGCATTATACATATGTAATTATTACTTTCCGCTGCAACTTTGATATATATTATTTTAAAATTATATATGAATTGGCTGTTTGAATGTTTTAAATTCTAAAAACCATAGCCTTGCATCTCTTTAGCAAGCTCGGAGAAACCGGGTCTTGTTATGGAGGTGTGGCGGTGACACCCCGACCTGGGTGATCAAAACCGGGGTGTTACAAAGTGGTATCAGAGCCCGACTTATTTTTAAATTAGTATTATTATTTTTAAACTATTATTTTAAATTTTTAAAATCATTAATCCCATGGAATAAAATTTTATTTTTGAAACCCATGGGAGTTAGAAAAATATATATATATATATATACATAGTGCATAATTATTTTGGGGGAATCATTATTTGCATGTGCATACTGCATTGCCTAAACTTAGAGAACTTAGATGCGTGATACGTTCTAATGTTCTAACTTAGATCTTTTACTTGCATTAGATAACTTAGAAGTTTGACATCGAATTAGAAATGCTAACTAGAGACTGATCTTGTCTTAGTTCTAGATCGCGTTCATCTAAGCGCACGTCTAAGCATAACAAATCTCGGCCCTTGCCATCCCTATCCTCATACGAACCCATTTCCTTATGCTGAGCAATAAAAATCAAGTCTTTACTAAAACATTCTTTGGTCCAAAAAAAATCTTGTTTGGTTTCCCAAACAACAAATTCGAAATTAGAAATTCACGATTCAAAAAAAAAAAAAAAAAAAATCTGGACAGCCCTGTCCGACCCCAAAAAAAAAAAAACAAAAAAAACAAAAAAAACACAGATTTATAAAATAAAGACCCAAAACCCGAAGCCTCTTGAGAATAACGTATAAGCAGTTATGGGGACATAAGTGAAGTCCTAAGGGGGAGAGCATGTGATAACCCGTAATAAAGTAGATGCCTTTATTTTTGAGTCCGATTCAACAATATGTACTCCAAATAAGTAAATAAACATATTCAAATTAGTTTGAACTACGTTATAGCTTGATCCCTTCACCGGGTACGTAGGCAGCTTAGACGTTTTAATTCTAAGTTCAGTCATAAAATAATAAAACAAACAAAAAGACTTTAGCACGAGAAAAGGCGAAACACAACTTCGAGGACGAAGTTGATTCTTAAGGAGGGTAGACTGTAATACCCGAGAATTTTGCAACATAAAATAAATAAATAAACAAATAAATAAATAATAAATAAATAAATAATTAAAAGAAGAAATGAGAAAAGGAATTTAATTCAAGAAGGAATTAAATATCCAAGAACCCGTGAAGTCGAAAATAATTTAATTAAATAAATTATTGCACGGGAACCAAATATAGATGGACTTAATATTTCGAACACGAAATTAATTTGAGATCCCAAATAAATTTGAAATAGGATTTAAAGTTCAAGAGATAGCCCAAGAAAATAGAAGGAGAAAGGGCCAAAGAGAAGACAAAGGCCCAAAAGGAAGGAGGAAGAGGAAGGCCCAAAGGGATTGCACGACCCGGCCCAGACCGCGGCCCAGTCTGGGTCCGCGCGGTGTCCGCGCGGGGTTAGGGCAAACCCAGTGCCAACCCCACGCCAGATGCGACAGTCGCGGCGTTGCGCAATTTGCTCGCCCGAATCCGGATTTTCCGACTACGGTTACTTTTCTTTCGGCTCAAGACACTTGGGGGCAGCCTTTGGACGTCCCCTGGGTCTTGTACATCTATAAATAACCCTTTAGTTCGATCCCAAACACTTTGGAAACCCTACGACAACTCTCTACACGTTCGAAAACCCTAATCCCGGAGTCGTCGGAGGCACGAAAGCATTCAAAGACTGAATCTTGGACAAAAATCCAAGACTCCTGTCATCGCGGTAAGATCTTGTCCATTCTTTTCCATTCAAGATTCGAAAACGAATCCTAATTAAACCTGTTTTCTTTTCTACACCCGATCCGGATCGAGAGCGAAGAACCCGACGAATCAAGGAGATAAACGGTGGACTGGAAGCCACGCCTTCGAAATAGACGACCCCGGATGACGATTAATCTGTAAGTTGACACTTACATGGTTTTGGGAGTAGTTAAAATATTTAAATCTAAAAGCTTAATCAAAACTTTCGTAAATCTGGCAACATGTGATTTCTACCGGCGCAGCGATTTTGTCTAATTATTCCGAACCCTTAAAAGTATTCAAACGAGAAAACGTAAAACACGAAAAACGTTCCTAAGATATAGATATATCTACTGTAAAAATGTCATAATTTTTCATCGTGTTTTGATATCCAAAAATGACCGTGAACAGACCTGCCTTCGATTTAGATCTTGAAACGGTGATAGATTCTTTATCCGAACTTGAGGTTGATTTCTACCTTAGATCTGGACCGAACTAGATTGGCGTTGAACATAAGAATTGTAGATCTATAAATTTAGAACATCCCTGTAAATTTTTATAATTTTTCGTTGAGATTTGGACCTCCGAACCTGAGCCGATCCGATCTGCATTCGTACCGAAATCAAGAACCTTGACAGAAATTAGTTTCGAACTTGAGCTGAAGATTAACCTCTGATCCGATGAGAATTGGGCTTTGAGTTCTAAAAGAAAGCTGTAGATAATCATCTTAAGAATCATCCTGAAAAGGTTTATCAAATTTGGAGTTAGTTTGCTATGGTAGATCTTGACATCTTGAAACTGATGCGTAGAAACTCGGACAGATTATTACCCTATTAAAAATTGACATTTTTCTATT
Source organism: Hygrophila difformis (assembly GCA_030278955.1). NCBI lineage: Eukaryota > Viridiplantae > Streptophyta > Magnoliopsida > Lamiales > Acanthaceae > Hygrophila > Hygrophila difformis. The sequence continues at coordinate 27,312,126 of JAOANR010000001.1, read as the reverse complement.
AATTCCGTATCTCGGATCGAAAAAGTTAAAACACAAAACTTGTTCATCTCGGTGTTTTCGAGTCACTGGTAAAACTTCGGAATTTTTGGAATTAAGTATGATTTTTAATTAATTTTGGAGTAAACAGTGGTTTATCAAAGTCAAATCTTGAAAATATTGTCAAAATAAATTTTTAAATGATATCGGAGCGAACAACGTCCTGAAATAGATTATTTAAGAAACTTACTAAATCTGAGAAATCGACCTTTAAGGTCTAAATGAGTGGAAACTCGTTTGAGAAAAAAAATACGTAAACAAACATTTTCAAAATCCCGTTATGACTAGTTTAAGCTTTCTACGTAGAGGGTGAGTGCTTCATCGGGTGCCCCTCTAGCTTTTTGCTTCGTGCCTAAACGGACGAGAGTGACCTATGTAGAGGGTGAGTGCTCCATCGGGTGCCCCTCTAGCTTTTTGCTTCGTGCCTAAACGGACAAGAGTAATCTACGTAGGGGGTGAGTGCTCTGCAGGGTGCCCTCCTAGCTTTGCACATCGTGCCTGATTGGACGATGGTGTTGAACATGAGAAACTACGCCAAAACGGCGGGATATGCAATCGTGAGAAACTTGAAATACCAATGAAATCTTGATACTCGGCTAGGGATTAACGGGAAAATTTAAAAGACTTGAATACTTTCCTTCGCTTAATTAAATTATGCTTTTAAGTTATGTTATGCAATTATTTACCTTTGAAGCTATATTGTGATTTTATGGAATCCCTGTCTATTTAATTATGCAATTAAATTGTTGTTAGATAAATAAATTAAATTATGGGGTATTGTGTACATGTTTTCTTAAAATTTAACTAATGGCTTTGAAACCCCATAATCACGTATGTGTTAACTTACTCAGCAAGTTTTTGCTGACCAAACCATGTTTTTCCCTTTTTCTACAGAGTATGAAGAATATGCATCATCATATGCATGCATGGGATATTCAGGAAAATATTATTTTCTTTTATTATTCTAGTCTTAGATATGAATTGCATGAACGGGCCTGTTTAACCCGTATTTTGGCCGTGTTGGCCCGATTTTAAATTCCGCTGCATTATACATATGTAATTATAACTTTCCGCTGCAACTTTGATATATATTATTTTAAAATTATATATGAATGGGCTGTTCGAATGTTTTAAATTCTGAAAACCATAGCCTTGCATCTCTTTAGCAAGCTCGGAGAAACCGGGTCTTGTTAGGGAGGTGTGGCACTAACACCCCGACCTGGGTGATCAAAACCGGGGTGTTACAAAGTGGTATCAGAGCCCGACTTATTTTTAAATTAGTATTATTATTTTTAAACTATTATTTTAAATTTTTAAAATCATTAATCCCATGGAATAAAATTTTATTTTTGAAACCCATGGGAGTTAGAAAAAAAATATATATATATATACTCCCTCCGTCCCATATTTAAGTTCTTAGTTACTGTAGACACGGAGTTTAAGAAAGATATTTTTTATTATTTTATAGTGTACTTTTTTAAGGGTATAATTGACCTTTTTTGTCTTTTAGTGTATAATTACCTTTTTTGTCTTTTGGTATTCTTGTAAATATTGTGACCCATAAGGGTATTTTCATAAAAAAACTTTCCTTTTTTGATTGAGGAAGATAAATGTGGGACGTCCAAAAACGGAAAGTAAGAAGATAAATATGGGACGGAGGAGTATATATATACATAGTGCATGAATTATTTTGGGGGGAATCATTATTTGCATGGGCATACTGCATTGCCAAAACTTAGAGAACTTAGAAGCGTGATACGTTCTAATGTTCTAACTTAGATCTTTTACTTGCACTAGATAACTTAGAAGTTTGACATCGAATTAGAAATGCTAACTAGAGCCTGATCTTGCCTTAGTTCTAGATCGCGTTCATCTAAGCGCACGCCTAAGCATAAGAAATCTCGGCCCTTGCCATCCCTATCCTCATACGAACCCATTTCCTTATGCTGAGCAATAAAAATCAATTCTTTATTAAAACATTCTTTGATCCAAAAAAAATCCTGTCTGGTTTCCCAAACAACAAATTCGAAATTTCAAAATTAGAAATTCACGATTCAAAAAAAAAAAAAAAATCTGGACAGCCCTGTCCGACCCCCAAAAAAAACAAAAAAAAACAAAAAAAACACACATTTATAAAATAAAGACCCAAAACCCGAAGCCTCTTGAGAATAATGTATAGGCAGTTATGGGGACATAACTGAAGTCCTAAGGGGGAGAGCATGTGATACCCCGTAATAAAGTAGATGCCTTTATTTTTGAGTCCGATTCAACAATATGTACTCCAAATAAGTAAATAAACATATTCAAATTAGTTTGAACTACGTTATGGCTTGATCCCTTCACCGGGTACGTAGGCAGCTCAGAAGTTTTAATTCTAAGTTCAGTCATAAAATAATAAAACAAACAAAAAGACTTTAGCACGAGAAAAGCCGAAACACAACTTCGTCCCGAGGACGAAGTTGATTCTTAAGGAGGGTAGACTGTAATACCCGAGAATTTTGCAACATAAAATAAATAAATAAACAAATAAATAAACAATAAATTAATATAATAAATAAATAAATAATTAAAAGAAGAAATGAGAACAGGAATTTAATTCAAGAAGGAATTAAATATCCAAGAACCCGTGAAGTCGAAAATAATTTAATTAAATAAATTATTGCACGGGAACCAAATATAGATGGACTTAATATTTCGAACACGAAATTAATTTGAGATTCCAAATAAATTTGAAATAGGATTTAAAGTTTAAGAGATAGCCCAAGAAAATAGAAAGAGAAAGGCCCAAAGAAAAGACAAAGGCCCAAAAGGAAGGAGGAAGAGGAAGGCCCAAATGGATTGCACGACACGGCCCAGACCGCGGCCCAGTCTGGGTCAGCACGGGGTTAGGGCAAACCCATTGCCAATCCCACGCCAGATGCGACAGTCGCGGCGTTGCGCGATTTGCTCGCCCGAATCCAGATTTTCCGACTTCGGTTACTTTTCTTTCGGCTCAAGACACTCGGCGATGAGTGGCTATTTAATGGATGGGTTCGGCAATAATTAGCAGAAAAATTGGGTTCATGGACGGGTTCGACAATGATTAAGGTATTTAGTGTACTGGTTCAGTTAATTCTATCTTTTTTGGATTATTTGGAAACTTTTGCTCAAATATCGGACCATATAGGTCATTTTCCTATTTAGAGTGGGCTAAAATAAGAAAAAGATGGACCAGTTAGTTATTTAGTGATGTATTTTAATATTACTCTTTTTTCTTTAAATGATAACAAGCACATCCTTGCCGTAGTCTATATAATAATTTGTGTTTGTGGAAACCGAAAATAAATAGATGCGTATTGTAGTGACATGTTCTGATAATAATCTCTATTAGAACATGGGCAAATGACCTTATAGTTGCTTAAATTTGATTTGATCGCCAGATAATTTTTCAATGCCGACGACTACAAGACCATTACTCAAAAAGTTAAAATACGTACTTGTGGTGATCCATTCAAATAATTGATTTCGTTTGTGCCTAAAATTAAATCAGGAGATAAATATTTTTTTAGGCCATCAATAGGTAGGTAATTCACTTTTGGGCCACGAAAGATTGAATTATGAAATTGAGCCACCAACAGGCATTCGGGCCGAATTTAAAGCCAATTTTACCAATACCACACAAAATCGGGCCGCGTGCAACCCACTCACCACACGATGACTTAAAATCGGAAATTGTCTTCTTTTGGTGGCCTGTTTTAATTGTTTGGTAATTAAAATAAATATTATTCCATTCCATTATTTATGCATCACTTTCCTTTTTATGTCTATTTCAACATTTTTGTCACATTCTCATTATAGTAAATACTCCCTCCGTCCCAGTTTAATTCTCTTGTTTGACTTTTTGTCACTTTTAATTATTTAACTTTGACTTAATGTTATTACAAGTATATATTAGAAAGAAATAGTCGAGTTGGGTCTTGTTAGAATCTTAAACTCATGTAGTATTAGAATATATATTTTATACTACATCCGTTCCTTTTTAATTGCCATGGACCCACATTTCACGCAATTCAATATACATTTTCAATCTTCAATAACTCAAATTGCATACAAGTAAAAATTATAAAATTTTGATATTCTAAATCTATGCAATTAGACGAATCTAACAAGATCTCACTTGACTATTTTTGTCCTATATGACTGTATTAAAAAGTCAAATTAAAGTTACTCAATGAACAGTTACAAAACTCCTACCGTGTCAAATAAAAAGGAACGGAGGAAGTATAATTCTTTTTTTTTTTTACATATTTTGAGATATTAACAATTGAGATATTACATATTTTGAGAAATTAATTAAAAATTTAAATTTAATATAATTATATCACATAAATTTCTAATTTACTCCTACAATAAATACTAATATACACTACGTTAAATACGCTCTATCCACATATAAAATACCGTGGTCAAAATACCATGATGTGAAATAAACATTTATTAAAATAAATAATAAATAAAAATAAAACAAATATATATTATAAAAAGAATTAAAAAAATAGAATAAATAATAAGTAGAATTAATTGTATTAATAATAACATCAAGAATTAATTAAAGTATCTAACCTAAAATAAAATTTAAATAATTAAATCTAAAAAATAAATTAAACTTTGACGGATAAAAAATATTGTGACGGACAATAAAATTGAAAGTGAGACATAAATAAGTAGTTGGATGAAGTATTATTTAATTTAATTTTAAAAAAATAAAAAATAAAATAAAAAACCTAAAATAGGCCATCAAAAGGTAACCATTGCAACTTTTAGGCCAGCGCATGAGAGTGTGTGGCGAGTAGAGCACACACGGCCCGTTGAGACGTTGACTTGGTCAATTTGGCCTAAAAAACCAGCCCGAATACCTGTTGGTAGCTCAATTTCATAATTCAATCTTTCGTGGCTCAAAAGTGAATTACCTGCCTATTGATGACCTAAAAAAATATTTATCTCTTAAATCAGAATAGAGTCCACATAGACTTGTAGTACTGGCCTATATGCATAATTATATCTAATATTTCCGTTAGCAACAATTCTGGAAAAAAAAAAAAAAAAACCGAAATAATCTCATATTTATGCTTGATTTCCAAAATCATCCCATAAAAAATCTATTAATTCAATCCATCCAATAACTATGTTAATCTTGCTCAAACCAGCCCATCTACCCCATAATGACAATTAACCCTAATGTGTCAGTGGATTGTGCATCTAATGATGATGATGTGACAGCACCACACATTGCCACATCAACATTAATTAATTATTATTAAGGAATGGGTGGGATGGATTGGCAAAATTAGTATAGTTACCGGATGGATTGAGTTAGTTAATAGTAGATTTTTATGAGATGATTTGGGAAATCAAGCATAATTATGGGACTATTTGGGGTTAATCGATTGCTCAAGAAACGCGATGATTCGGGAGAGTTGAAAACCTCCCCTTCTTCCTCTCTCTCGGTCGCATTCCCTTCCCCTTCTTTCTTCCGTTTCTTTTAACTTTTGCCAAACTACAAAATGACCCCCCACTTAATATAATTGTTTAATTTAGCAAATAGTCCCTCAAGCTCTCACTTCTCTCAATTGAACCCCATCTAGACTTGAGCAAAATTATTCAATCGCCAAATAATTTATACATTCCAATTTAAATAAGGCGGGTCATTACAAAAATAGTTAATGATTCGGAAGATCAAAGCACATTAGGCTATTTAAGAATTCGGGTTTATAGACATCATAAAGCAAAGAAGACTGTGAGATAGATATGCAAGCCTTATCTGAGTTGAAATACTGGCGATCTTCACTTGTGTTCATTCAGATTATATAATGATTAATTAAATCAACCACGTTAAGCGTTGGTGCAAAAATAACCCTTCCAAACGAATGTCTTCCCAATATCTCCCAATCATACACAAAGAACATTCCACCAATATTAGATTCAAGTGTAGCTAAGACTTCATGATGAACACTTCTTTGCTCATATGCGGTTTTTTGCAATAACTCCCAGTACTCATCGGAAAGAGAATTGTGATCATAGTGAATTTCATCCCAAATCAATCTATTTTTATTCATAGGAATATTATTTCCTGTTGGAAACAACGCTGTCGGAAAATCACCTAAATTCCGACCAAAACTATGCAACAACTTATCAATCTCTAATAATGCACAATTATTAACTTCTTCCTCAGTAAGGTCTAAATATGTGATAAAATAAAGAAAATATTTAAAAAGAATTAATAAATTTTTTAAATATACATAAATATACTATAGTCTAAGAACATTATACTACCAACTTTTCAACTTCAGGAATCAACTGTCTTATACAAACTATTTCGAATACAACAATGAATTGTTGATAATAGCATGCATGCACTTAAGTGTCCTTAAGAAGAAGAAGTGTAAACTAAGAATCATGGTAATTATTGTACTTTTTTGCTGTTTTTTGCAGGACACGCAATCAAACTACCAAAGAATAATCTACAGGAAAAAATTTTGAAACAAAGATCTTCGAGAGGCAAGAATCCCAAGTAATTGCAATTTACATATAGGTATATTAATTAAAGAAAAATTGTTTGATAATACCGATATTTTCCTTGCACAGCCACTAAATTAATTTTGAAGTGCTTCGATGCAGAAAACTAAATTTCATAATGAGAAATATAGATAGATTCTATATGTAATTAGTACACAAATACCAAATAGCAACTCAAATGTCAAATTAACCGGATAAAAAGATGAAAGTAAAACCAAATAAATAAAGACAATTTATTAGTATGCAAATTGATGACCACTCCAATACTAACTCATGAACCATCTAAGGATACCTGCATTCAAAGTCAAGATAAATGAATATGTGAAAAACCAAATGATCAGAAACCATAGTTTTGAAAAAAAACATTAAATATATATCATCAAATGAAATGAAGTTATATATATTCGCATAAGAATGGGATCACCAATCTTATATAAAACTCTTTAGAGCGCACCATTGATCATAATACTCTATCTAAGTAATGAGATAGTAATAATTACATGCACTATCTATTTAATTGAATGTTTTAATGAATTTAAATTAGATCAATTTAAAATTTTTTATTCAAATGTATTATTAGTTATAGTATAAAATTAGTATTTTATAATTTATTTAGAATTCAAAATAAATTAATAATAAAAATTAAATACATTTTATCACTAATCATTACATCTCTTGAGACAATGGTATTAGTATTATCACTAATAACTGAAAATAATAAAAAAAAGAATATATTTTTTAAAATTAATGTAAATTAAAATATTTTCAATGAATTTCGCATCTTGAAACAATATTTTTTTTGTATACTTTACAATTCAAGAGTTTTAATGAGTGTGTAACAATGATATACTCAATCGAGTTAATGAGATAATAATCATGACATGCACTATCTATTTAATTGAATCTTTTAACAAATTAATTTAAAATTGAATTATCAAATGTTTTTATATTATAGTACAACATTAATATTTTGTAATTTATTTAGAATTCATCATAAATTATAATAAAGATTATATTCATTTTTATCATTAATCTTTATATCTCTCAAGACATTAGTATTACCATTAATTATTGAATTAAATAATAATGAAAAAATATTTTATGGAAATAATATAAGTTAAAATATTTTGAATGAAATTTCTATCTTGAAATAATTATATTTTTTAAAACTTTTCAATTCAAGGGTTTTTCATGAGTGTGTAATAATGATATACACACTCTCAATCTAATTCAATTTTTTTTATAAATTTTTTATTATTATTTATATAGAAAAATATAGTATATGTGATAAATACACTTTCTATTTAAAATATTTAGAATAAAATCCCATGTTGAAAAAATTATTATTATTATTATTATATTATTATTATTATTATTATTATATTATTTATTACAGTTTTCAATTCAAAGGTTTTAATAAGTGTGTAATAATTAATTCCTCTATTAATTCTTTTTTTTTTCTTTATACTTTTTTATATTTATATAGAAAATATATATATTCATATATAGAACAATTAATGTGGAGGAGAGAGGAATTTTGGGGGAAAATTATCAATAAGAATGTAATAATCACATGCATTCTCTATTTAATTGAATATTTAATAAATTTAAATTAGATCAATTTAAAATTTTAGATTCAAAGGTATTATAAGTTATAGTATAAAATTATTATTTTATAATTTATTTAGAATTCAACATTAATTTATAAGAAAAATTAAATACTTTTATCACTAATCATGACAATTGTATTAGTATTACCATTCATTAATGAAATAATAATAAAAAGAATATAATTTTTGAAATTAATATAAATTAAATATTTTCAATATAATGAAATTTCTTCTATTTTTTTCTTCATACTTTTTATATTTATATAAGAAATGGATAGAATAAAAAATATGAAGAGCAATTAATGTGGAGGAGAGAGGGGTTTTGGGGGGAAAATTTGTGGAGAATACTCCACTTTAGTATATTATAGACATGCCCAGGATATAGTGTTAACTAAGAAAAGTTCTCGAAAGCATAACATACAATCATAATAAACATGCCCAGGATAATCAAATCATCAAGTCCGCCTAGTAAATACTCCAAAGCATAGACATGATATTTTTACCCTCGAAAGCATTACCACATATCACTAAAATATCAAACACATACCCAAGATAATCAAATAATCAATTATGCCCAGTTAATACTCGAAAGCATAGACATGATATTTGTATCCTAGAAAGCATGATATATTGCCAATCATCATAATATCATACACATGCCCAATCCCAAGATTCGAAAGCATAATAAAATAATTCCCAAGTCCAACGACTAAGATTTAGTTCCCGAGTTAGCCAAACCCTACATATCGGCTTGCAACTCTGTTACAGAAGTTAGGTTGAATCTCACTCGAATTTCCTTAGTTTCTAAGGCATGGTAGATTCCAAAAATCCGATACCAACTGTCATAACATGCTTACCAACAATGCTTAGACAAGCTATAAACATTTTCCAACGCATAGGAACGAGTCATAAGCGAAAAAACACGAAAGGGTTCGAAAAATGGAAGAAAACAGCAAATCGGGCGTGCAGGTGGCACCCAGAGGCGCCACACTAGCGCGTGGGCTGAAGGCTGCCAGAACTGGGGTGCCGCAACGGCGCTCCGAGCCACTTTTTGCCGCAGCAAAGGCATTGCGGCGCCTGACCTGAACGAAAACAGAATAGAAACGCTGTTCTGCGAACTTCCTTCGTTCGTCCTTCATTTTCCCCCACTTTGAGCTAAATCCTACTCTTTCCTTGGATTTATGATGTCCCAACACTTCAATCTCAGCTCCCAAGCTTCTTTAAACTCCAATCCAAGCTACAATCCAAGAATCAAAACCAAACATCATAAATAAATCCAAGAATGAGGGTCTTCCAACATGCACCAAGTGAGCGCCATAAATCCAAATCAACAACAACAAGAACAAGCAAAGAGACTTACCCAAGCTCCCACAATATTAATCTAGCTTCCAAACAAGAATCCAAGCCCCCAAGTGCACAAGTCTACAAGAAATCTACCAAAAACTCCTCAATCTCGTCACCACCACCAACACCCACCAAAGACACTTCAAAACTCTTCAAAAACAAGAACCAAACTAGGAAAATGCTTACCAAGGTGTGCATTAACAATCCCCCAACTTCTCTTGAGCTCAAACTTGCTCCATTTCTCCCAAGGACTCCAGTTCTTCACCCTCTCTCTCAAAACGGGATTTGAGCCCCAGTCGCTATTGTGAAATCTGAAAATGGACTAAGGGGGCTGATTTGGGGGTTATAAGGAATGTGGGTCAATCCGGTTTGGAGGATGGGTCGGGTCACAAGGTGGATTAACGGGTTACACCACTTGTATCGACCACATTATACCCACTTGAGCACTTGACTCTTATTCTCTTGTTGCTCCATTGTGAAGCCCTCCATTCACCATCCCATAACAAGTATGCAAAAACCACATGCTTGTTTAAACAAATAATCTGTAATGCATCAATGAAGTGAGGCATGTGTACTCCATCCCCCTTTCTGCCGAAGCGCCTTCAACCAAATGAAGAATTAAAAATGCTTGAACCTTATATATATGGTTGCCTTTATTTTTTCAGGCACCAAGGGCAATAAAATGAATGGTTATTTTTATGCCATGAGAACTGAACAAACATTGTAAATGGTTTTGTTATTTACATATGATTAAAACTTTTAATGAGATGAAACTCATAGAATCCAATGAAGTAGATCTACACTTTAAGCCTAAATCATATGAAGAAAAAGGACTTTTTTAATAATGGTCAGACATTTACAGGATATTTCCAACCTCAATAGTAGAAAAATATTGATAAGAATAATTGGAGACTCGAATGAGCACTATGAGGCATGAGCCAAGCATCGAAAATGAATCACTGATGCCAATAGATAATTAGTATGCATTGGAGCTCAACTCAAGCAAGTTTTGCAGCCATGGAAGAAATATTTGTTTTTTTATGACAAATTGACAATCCAATAACCAAAAAGTATGTGCTTAAAAGTTAAAAGTAATAAACTGAACACCTGCAAAACAGATGAATCCACAAAACATTCAAACTTAAAAAGTTAAAAAACTTGGTGATAATATGACAAGCACGCACTTAAATGGCCTTAAGAAGCAGTTTACACTAAGAATCATAGTAATTATTATAGTTTTTGCTGGTTTTTGCAAAATACACAATCAAATTACCAGTGAATAATCTAGAAGAACTAATATTGCAAAAAAGATCTCATAGGCAAGAACCCATAGTAATTATAACTTACATTTAAAAATATTAATTAAAGAAAAAATATTTGAAGTACTTATATCTTCCTTGCCCTCGATTAAATTTAAAAATTTTTAATTCCTTGCACTATCTAGCTATTTCATTGAAATATTTTATAAATTTAAATAATTTGAAATTTTAAATTCATACATATTATAAGTTATAGTATAAAACTATATTTTATAGTAACTTATTTAGTATTCAACATAAATTTATAATAAAAATTAAATATATTTATCATTTATCATTATATCTCTCGAGGCAATGGTATTAATATTATCATTATATATTGAAACAAATAATAACAAAAATAAAAAATATATTTCCTGAAATTAATAAATAAATTAAAATATTTCGATTGAAGCTTTTATACACCATCTATTCAATTCAATTTTTTTTAATTTTTATATTTACTTATATAGAAATGAGATAGAAAAGATAAGATATGAAGAGTAATTAATGTGAAGGGTTTATGTTAGAATTAATTAAAAGAATTAATTTAATGTAGCAATGAGAGAGGAGTTTTGGGGGGAAAGTATTTTGGAGGAATACTCAATTTTAGTATAGGTATGTATACACTGATACACGTGGTTGCCTGTGTTAGTGCCTCTATTTTTGAGATAATGTGTTCCACTCCGATGTTGAACACTAGGTAGGATCCCACCCCCTTGATCTTATCCGCATAGTATTCTTGGCAAGATATCTTTACATATCGGATAAAGCCAACCCTGCATGGCAAGGAGCGTCCCCCAACGGTCGTCTATCATTACCTTACTGAGATCGTCGGAGTTATGGCAAGTGGATCCTGTCATCCGAGTAAGGAATGAAGCGGCTATGGAAGGAGGAAGAATTCGTGGGATAGTGTATTCCCCTTCCATAGCATCAGGATTTCGAACGTCTTTTTAAGAAAGAAAATTGCAATGGATCATATCATCGATTCAATTATTCTGAAAAACATTGCAAAGCATTTGAGAAATCCTCCAGCAATCTCTTCACCCGATCCGAGAGTCTCATCACTTAGGAAAGAGATTGTCACTTGAGTGTTCTTTGGAGTCATCATGCACATTGAACCCTTGATTGATTTCGACACCTTAATCAAGGGCAACACTCAAGTCTGTGTCAACAAGATACTACCCTTCATTGCTACATCAAAGGGAGGATCTTTTACAGGTTCACTCAAGGGAAACTTGGAGAAGGAGTCTTCAAGGGGTCGAAGTAGAATCGGAGCATTCTCACCAGAAAAGGGAGTTTCTGGTACCATCGATCATCCGCTTGGGTGTTGGAGTAAAAGGTTACTAGTTCACTATTGTTCGTGTTGTAACGTGGTGTTCGAACACATAGTGGAACACTCCTGGATTGGTATCCCCCAGACGTAGGCCTTGGGCCGAACTGGGTCAACAACTCTCTGTTTGTTCTTGTTTCTTTACTGCACTTATTTATCTTTGAGCACTAACCTACTAACAAGTTATTTAAGTGTGTGATTGAACAAACAGTTGTGGTTAAGATTCTTAATCTTGACGTATAAGGGACCAACAAGTGGTATCAGAGCGCACACACCTTCGGGTGAGATCCAAGCGTCAAGATGAGTCGTGAAGGAGGAAACATTTCCAGGCTACCCTTGCTAGATGGGACAAACTTCTCCTACTGGAAGACCAGGATGAGGGCCTTTCTCATGGCCATTCATGAAGGAGTTTGGGATGCTGTTGAATCCAAGTTCGTGCGTCCCACTGTTGAGGACGATAAAGGTGTCAAAACACCCAAACCCAAGGACAAATGGACAACGGAAGAAAAGACCCTATCCTCCATGAACTCCAAGGCTCTCAATGCTATTTTCAATGGAGTTACTGAAGATCAATACAAGCTTATCTCCGCGTGTGACACTGCATATGAAGCATGGGAAGTACTGGTAAACTCCCATGAAGGTATGGCCTCTGTTAGATCTTCCAAATTAATTTCCATAGAATCCCAATTTCATAAACTCGTTATGGATGAAAATGAGAGTATTGTTAGCTATGTTGGTAGAATTCGTGACTTGACCAACCAGGCACATCAACTTGGGAAATCTTATTCCCAACAAGAGTTGGTGAGAAAGATTGTGGGAACTATTCCTGACAGGTTCAACCCCAAGATTGCTGCCCTGGAACTCTACAAGGATTACTCCACTATGCAAGTAGATGAACTAATGGGGATACTCCAGTCTTGGGAAATGGATCACTGCAAGGAGGTTGGTGGCAAAAGAATTGCCTTCAAGGCTGAATCTAAAATGATAAGTGACAAAGATGCCGAGATCGAGAGTGACCACAGTGATGATGATGAGGTCTCCCTCCTTACCAAAAAACTTGCCCGGCTTCTTAAGAATAAGAGAGGAAAGCAAGGTTACCCTAGTGGAAAGGGAGAAGGATCGAATCCCAGAAGAGATCCCAAAAGGAGATCCAAACCTTATGGCAAGGATCAACAGATCGAGGAAAGACCCAAAGGACCAGAATGCTTCAAATGCGGAGGCTTTGGTCACATCAGGGCAGACTGTGGAAATCTGAAAAAGAAGGAGAAAAAGACTTACCACATAACTTTCAGTGACCATGATGATGAACCTGAATGCAGTGAAGGAGAATCTGAACATGGGATTGCTCTCATGGCTCCAGGATCATGGGATTCAGCCTCATGTTCGGACACTGAGTCACAACACGGTACTGATTCTAACCCTGTGAATAATGATTTCTCTGATCATGATTGTGCATCTCTTAGCAGCAAAGAAGCAGACAAAATAGAGCGTCTCACGGATCTCTACAATGAAGTTTTTGAGAAATTAGAAACTTCCATGACCGAGATAGAAGATCTGCAAAGAACCAATCAGGATCTTAGAAATGAGATCGAAAGACTCCTGGACGAGAACAAAGCCTTACAATCTAAGGCTGAAGCAGTGTCCATCCACGTGACTGAACTTGAGGCTGGAATTCTCTTTGAAAAAGAGGAAAAGGAGAAGATGTCTACCAAGCATGATTTAGTTACAGTGGAAATCACTGAACTCCGGGAGAAACTCAGCAAATCTGAAAAAATTCTGTCGGACATGAATAGAGGCAAGGCCAAACTCGATGACGCTCTAGCAGCTGGGAAATCTCATGGGAACAGGCGAGGTCTTGGGTACAGCAACTTCAGTTCTGCCTCTACCTCCAAAGGGAATATCAAGTTCGTGGCAGGAGGCCAACTGAGTGACCGTACACCTAGTCAGAACACTAAAACTGTTCACAAAGGTCCCAAGGGGTATAACAAAAGGAGGAATTCGTTCAAAGGACCTCTCACATGCAACTACTGCAAGTTCAGAGGGCACAAGACCGAACACTGTCGAAAGATCATCAAGGATCTTCTTGAAGGAAAACCTGTGAGATGGCCTAATGAAGAACTCAAGAAGAGGATCTCTATAAGGCGTGAATGGGTTACCAAAATCTCTGCAAGATGTAATGTGGCCTTCCTATCCTCTAGACAAAAGGGTAAGAATGCAACTTGGTACTTCGACAGTGGCTATTCGAGGCACATGACAGGAGACAAAGACGTCCTCAAACCATTCAAAGATATTGATGGTGGATCGGTGGTCTTTGGAAACGGTAAAAAGGGTCGTCTCTCTGGACAAGGAACTCTCCATGGAGATGGTCTACCCAAGCTCAACAATGTCTACTATGTGGAGGGATTGCATGCTAACCTCATTAGCATAAGTCAGCTATGCGATGAAGACTTGACTGTATCCTTTAATAAAAAATATTGTGAAGTTCTCGATCCTAATAATGTATGCGTCATGAGGGGACTAAGATCTCGGAATGACTGCTATTTACTCGTGCAAACTTGTAATTTTGTGAAGGATGCAGGAAGCTCCCGAAATCTACTCTGGCATGAGAAGTTAGGTCATCTGAATTTCAGAGATCTAATCAAGTTGAGCAGGACAGGAGCTGTTCGTGGACTTCCAGACCTAAAGAAACATGCCTCTGATTTTTGTGAAGACTGTGCCAAGAACAAGCAAACTCGCGTGTCCCATCCCGTGACTGAACACAATGCCACAACACACTGTCTGGAACTCCTACACATGGACCTCATTGGGCCAACTGAAATTCCTAGTCTGGGAGGTAAACGGTACATTTTCGTTTGTGTAGATGATTTTTCCAGATATACGTGGGTTGATTTTCTCAGGGAAAAGAGCGAAGCTTTCAAAGCCTTTATGAAATTGTGCAATCAAATTATGAACGAGAAAGACTGCAAAGTGAAGAGAATTCGCAGTGATCATGGGAAGGAATTCGAGAATCAAGCATTCGAGTATTACTGTTCCAGCATTGGGATCAAACACGCGTTTTCAGCACCAAAGACTCCTCAACAGAATGGAGTGGTGGAGAGGAAGAACCGTACCTTGCAAGAAATGGCACGTGTCATGATGAACTCCAAGAAGGTTCCTGAGTTTCTCTGGGCAGAAGCAATCAACACGGCGTGCTATATGATAAATCGAGTGTATATCAGGCCTAAAACACTCATGACTCCATACGAATTATGGAAGGGTAAAAAGACTTCAATATCATATTTTCACATCTTTGGTTGTAAGTGTTTTGTGCTTAATGACAGGGAACATACTGGGAAGTTCAAGGAGAAGAGTGACGAAGGCATATTTGTTGGGTATTCAACCTCTAGCAAGGCCTTTCGAGTATACAACTCTAGAACCAGGAAAGTGATCGAATCCACAAATGTTATTGTGGAAGATGCTCCTAACAAAGGAATACCAGACGAGCCTCAGGAGGAAGATGCATAGAAAGATCCCCAAAGCTCCAGTCAATCACGATCTCTCCCAGAAGACAAGCTGGAAACTACTATTGAAAGTGAGGAGATCCAACCAAGTGTTCAAACACCTGTTGGAACACCGTCACAATCAAAAGTAGCTGCTCCACAAGTCAGAATCCATCGCAATCACAACCCAGAGGATGTCATTGGAGATGTTCTCGAAGATCGGAGAACTCGGGTAAAGAAGAAGATCCACTATATAGAGTTTGCAGGGTTACATTGCTTCACCTCAAGGATTGAACCCACAAAAGTTGAAGAAGCTCTACAAGACGAGAATTGGATCAATGCCATGCAGGAAGAGCTCGCTCAGTTCAAGAGGAATGAAGTATGGACCTTGGTCGAGCGTCCACATCACATCAACGTCATTGGAACAAAGTGGGTTTTCAAGAACAAAAGTGACGAGAATGGGAAGCTGTGAGACTACTCCTTGCCATTGCATGTTCGGTGGGCTTTAAACTCTATTAGATGGACATGAAGAGCGCCTTTTTAAATGGTTGGTTGAAAGAAGAAGTGTATATGGAGCAACCCAAGGGCTTCGAAGATGCAGACTTCCCAGACCATGTCTTTCGGTTGAATAAAGCTCTCTATGGGCTTTCAAAATATCTATTGGAGAATGGATATAGAAGAGGAAGTACAGACAAGACCATGTTCATCAAGGAAGACTCCAAAGGGATCATTGTGGCTCAAGTCTATGTGGATGACATCGTGTTCGGATCAACCTCCCATGTGCTCAAGGACAAGTTCATCGAGACTATGGGTAAGGAATTTGAGATGAGTATGGTAGGTGAATTGACATTCTTCCTTGGCATGCAGGTTACTCAGAGGAAGGAATGTACCTTTCTGAATCAATCCAAGTATGCCAAAAGCATTGTCAAGAAATTTGGGCTGGAGTCCAGTAAGCCTGTCCGAACACCGATTGGAACATCCGATAAGCTTCACAAGGACCCTACAGGGAAGAGTGTTGATCAAAAGATGTACAGAGGGATCATTGGCAGCCTCCTCTACCTCGCAGCTAGCAGACCCGACATCAGCTACGCTGTAGGAGTCTGTGCTAGGTACCAAGCAGATCCAAAGGAGTCTCATCTGAAGGCTGCAAAGAGAGTGATTCGATACATTGCTGGAACACCTGATTTGGGCATATGGTACTCCAAGGAATCCAATCTACAGTTAATTGGATACACTGATGCAGATTGGGCTGGCAATGTTGACGACAGAAAAAGCACCACAGGAGGGTGTTTTTATGTTGGAACCAACTTGGTGAGCTGGTATAGCAAAAAACAGAACTCTATATCTCTCTCCACGGCAGAAGCGGAGTATATTGCAACGGGGAGTTGTTGTGCACAGCTCTTATGGATGAGACAAATGATTAATGACTATGGCATTGATCAAGATAAGCTAGTGGTTCTCTGCGATAACATGAGTGTGATAAGTATCTCAAGAAATCCAGTGCGATAAGGAACTCGGGGATCTCATGCGTCAACATTAATAACGCCTAAGTTTTTCTTATATATTTCAATAGCCTTATTTTAAGAGATCCCATACTCATTCGAATTCTCTATTGCAGGAAATTCAATATTATCCCTTAGCAGCTGATGGTCCATAAAAGGAAGTTATTTCTCAACTTGGTAACCGGCTACCTAGGAAGAATCTTATATTGATCTCACGCCTCCACTAAAAGGGGAAGTTACCTTTTTTAATTGTATTCTTTTTCGGATATTTCCCCCGCTCTCTCTGCCCCCTTTCCATTCTCAAGCTTTCGAAAAATTTGTCTTCTCCCGCATTGCTCCTTCTCTGTGCAGAAACGATGGTGACAACAAGGAATAGGAGTTCCAACACTGAGAACTCACCTCTCCCAGCTCGTGGAGGCCCTCGCACCAGAGGTGGAAATCACAGAGGAAATCGATGAGGAGGACGAAGTCGCGGAAGAGGTGGACGTGGTCGTGGTCGTGATCAGAATGAAGTAGTTGCTCCAAATGATGCTCCGACCACCATTGCTACTCCAGAGGTTCCTGTCTCAGACCCTCTCGACATCCGCGTTGAAATGGCGCACACACTTGGAGAAACTGCCGCAATTGGAGCCCTAATTTCGTCGCAACTGGAGAATCCTCAATCGGCGGTTGCAGCTCCACTCTCTCATGGGGAAACCACTCCCAGCACGTCGCCCTCATCTCATGCCCCTGTGCCAACCATCCAAGTGCCCTTATCTACCCTGGCTAATGCGGCAATGGTATCTCAGAATTCTCCAAAAGGGAAAGGTAAAATGGCTTCTCTCAAAAATGTGGTTTCTGACAATATTGATGCAGGGAGTTCGAATCTCATATCTGAGCACCAAGATGGCACTCAACCTGGCCCTCAATCCACCATCTCTGTTCCTGGCACTCGCGCACAAACGCCCTCTAGGGCTTCTGGTGAAACAGACACTGTGCCAGGTCATGTTCCGAAGGTTGCCATCAAAAATGCTGGCGGTGGGAGTTCTGGGAGTTCGGATGATATCTCTGAACATGCAACTGAGTCCACTGAGTTGTCTGATGAATCAGACAAGAATGTTGAGATCAATTCAGATGAAGAAGGTTCCAGTGGAGATTCGGGAGATGATGATCCAGTAGACAACCGTGCTTCTATCACTGCTGAAGAGTTCCTCAGGCGTGAAGGACTCACTGAGGACGAAGTGAGAAGCGAGGATGATGATCAAGTTGCTGCTAACACTGAAGCTGGACGTGAGGGGGAGAAATCATCCTCATCGGACTGTGTTCCTCTCAGGGCTCTTGCTCGCAAGAAGGGTGCTGCCAACACAGGGAAAAGGAAAGCTAATGACATTCCTTCTAGCTCTCAACCCCAGAAGAAGAAGAAGGCCCCCACTGATGATGTTGAGGAAGATGTTAGTCAGGAGGAACCGCCTGAGATTGTGGATACCAATCTGGCATATAGCTCCAAGTTCTATTCTTTGAGCTCTATGACATTCTTTGAGACAGTCCTACGTGAGAGGAAATTGAAACCTGAGGTTGCCTTTAAAGGTCCCAAGTGTGATGAGATTGGCTGGACAGACTATCTTGAGAAGAGGCGTCTTCTCCGTTGGGCATCCGATCTTACAGGGAGCAAGCAATCCGTCGTGAAGATGTTTTATGCAAACCTCAGAAAGTCAGTTATTGTCCCTGGTAGCAGCTGGTTTGGTCGTGTGTTTGTCAAGAGACAACTTGTCCTCTCACAGATAAGCACATTTGTGATTTCCTTGGTTTTCCACAGTGTGACTTCGACACTGTATTCAGACCAGGCACCCAGTTCAACAATGTCCAGATTGTCAAATTGCTGACCAAGGAGAAGGAGAAGAATATTAAAGGCAGAGGTTTGAGATCAGGGAATCTGACCCAGAGGTTCTTTTTGCTATACAAGTTCATATCTTCCAATGTGATGCCTACAGCCAATCACTCAGTTGTCTCGAAGGAGATGTGTCAGTTGCTGTTTGCCATCGATGAGAACAAGAAAGAAATCAACTATGGGAAGCTTGTTCTAAATTAAATGGTTGATATAGCAGAGAACCTAAAGAAAGACAGCTCCACTCTCCTACCTTTTCCAGCATTGATCTATGGCTATCTTGAATCTGTCGGCATTGGAGGACATCCTAAGGAGTTGATGGATACTACCAAGGTGTTTAAGTTCATAGCAAAGCTGCAAGACAAGGTCCAGGATATACGAGGCCCGGATGGTCCCCCTATTCCTCAGACGGCTCTCGATCCACTCAGAGACATGATTGCTGAACTCCAGGATGCTGTTAGAAGGAAGCGAGAGGAGCTGGATGAAGAAGAACGTGCCCTAGCTGAGATGGCAAGACTTCTCCCTGAAGTCTGGGACACTGATCCAGAGGATGAGGTGACTGATGCTGCTACAGACTTCTATGCCACCACTGATGAGGATGACTCCTCTCAGGAGTAATTGGCCCTTTTGACATATTGAGATCCAGAGGGGGAGAAGATGTGCGTGATCAAAGATGCCTGGTTCTGGTAAGTAAGTTAGTGTTTTTGTTTTTTGTTCGATTGCTATGCTGGAACTCTGTTGTTTTGAACTCCTAGTACTGTTATTTCTGTTGGACTGGTTTATTTGTGGATGCTTTGCTGGCTTTATTGGTTTAATGTACATGCTCCTCTGTTTTTGCATGATCATTTTGTACGGAGCATTAGATAGGTTGTTTGGGGATGTTACGTTGTAATGGTGGTTGGGATTGGTCATTCTGTTCTTCTTGTGTTGTTCATACATCGGAGGATCTTTGATCTTACATTATGTCAAAAGGGGGAGATTTTTAGTGCCTCTATTTTTGAGATAATGTGTTCCACTCCGATGTTGAACACTAGGTAGGATCCCACCCCCTTGATCTTATCCGCATAGTATTCTTGGCAAGATATCTTTACATATCGGATAAAGCCAACCCTGCATGGCAAGGAGCGTCCCCCAACGGTCGTCTATCATTACCTTACTGAGATCGTCGGAGTTATGGCAAGTGGATCCTCTCATCCGAGTAAGGAATGAATCGGCTATGGAAGGAGGAAGAATTCGTGGGATAGTGTATTCCCCTTCCATAGCATCAGGATTTCGAACGTCTTTTTAAGAAAGAAAATTGCAATGGATCATATCATCGATTCAATTATTCTGAAAAACATTGCAAAGCATTTGAGAAATCCTCCAGCAATCTCTTCACCCGATCCGAGAGTCTCATCATTTAGGAAAGAGATTGTCACTTGAGTGTTCATTGGAGTCATCGTGCACATTGAACCCTTGATTGATTTCGAAACCTTAATCAAGGCCAACACTCAAGTCTGTGTCAACAAGATACTACCCTTCATTGCTACATCAAAGGGAGGATCTTTTACAGGTTCACTCAAGGGAAACTTGGAGAAGGAGTCTTCAAGGGGTCGAAGTAGAATCGGAGCATTCTAACCAGAAAAGGGAGTTTCTGGTACCATCGATCATCCGCTTGGGTGTTGGAGTAAAAGGTTACTAGTTCACTATTGTACGTGTTGTAACGTGGTGTTCGAACACATAGTGGAACACTCCTGGATTGGTATCCCCCAGACGTTGGCCTTGGGCCGAACTGGGTCAACAACTCTCTGTTTGTTCTTGTTTCTTTACTGCACTTATTTATCTTTGAGCACTAACCTACTAACAAGTTATTTAAGTGTGTGATTGAACAAACAGTTGTGGTTAAGATTCTTAATCTTGACGTATAAGGGACCAACAGCCTGAATTGGAACCTCCCCACTTTCCACTTTTAAGGGATTCTTGGGAATTCAGTGCAGTCTTCGGGAAACTATTTCTTCTCGCCTCTGAACAAGGTAGGTTTGAGTGTTGTTATATGAAATTAATATAGATAGACAAGTAGGAAGCTCCTCCATTCCTTTAAGAGCTTAGTGTTCTCCCAAGGGGTTTCCAATCGAGCAACAATGTCCGGAGAAATTGCGCGTGAATGCCTCGCCAAGGAAAGGGGTAAACTGGAGAAAGAATCGTCCTCGTGTGTGCGATTGCATTTTCTATTTGTTGTTCGAGTTTAGTTTGTTTCAAGTTTTTGGTTATTTGTTGTTCGATTTTAGTGGTTTTGCGCTATTTCCTGTTTGATTTTAGTAGTTATTTGCTGTTCGACTTTAATTTGTTTCAAGTTTATGTGTTGTTTGAGTTTAGTTTGGTTTGGGTGATGATTGTTGGGTATTTCTTTTTACTTAAGGGTTTTGCAGCAAAACCGGAGACTCTCCCCTGCATTGACGTTATAGTTCATTTATGAGATCTCTCCTCAACAGCCAACAAATCCTGGGCCATGTAATTACTCGGAAGATCCTTGCCCTAATTATGTGGTAATGTGAGGTTTATCTATAAATAGAGGAGCCAATCACTTAGCATTTCATCCAAAAAGAGAGAGATATTTGAGAAACAAAATTAAGCATATTGGGGGCGAAATGGGTTCAAAAGAGAATGTCCTTCTAGTCCTTGTCGTAGCTATAGTGCTTATGATGTCCATAGAAGTGTCTGCCCGAGAACTAGAAGAGACTCCTTCAACATGTAAGCATTGTTTTCCCATTCTAAATAATATACATGGATTCACTATAAGTTGTTTAGACTGATTTAAATCTAATAATTGTTTTTATGTTTTAGCTAAGGAATCGGGCGTTGACAAAGATCAATATGGAGGGTACCCTGGATGGGGTGGCGGCTGTCCGAGATGGGGTGGAGGGTACCCAGGATGGGGTGGTGGATATCCTAGATGGGCAGTGGCGAAACTAGGATATTTATTAAGGGAGGGCACCTTTTGCACCAAAATATTTCTCACGGCGGATAGAGTCCGGGATAAGATTATTCTCTATTTTACACTTTTTTAAAAATATCTTTTCCAAACTTGTATCCGTTCAAACTTCAAAACTTTTCCTCACTTTTTGGATTTTAGAATGCGGGGAACTAGAAAGGTCCAAGAGTTATATGAATTTAATTTAATAGGGTTTCATTTTATTAAATTTTTTAGGTGTTCGCTTATGGTGGTTTTGGGCTTGAAGTAAATGTATGAAATAAATTGGTATTTGGAGATGGAATTATATTTAAAGGCCCAAAAATTACATTGTGGAAAGGTGAAATACTGATTAATTAAGTTTAGGGCCTTCTTTACTATTCCTATATTAATTTGCTGGGTGATAATTTATGGGAGGGCGCAAGCCACTCCATTTACCAACATGGTTTCGCCCCTGTAGATGGGGTGGAGGCGGACATCCAAGATGGGGTGGTGGATATCCTAGGTGGGGTGGAGGCGGATATCCAAGATGGGGTGGTGGTGGATATCCGGGCTGGGGTGGACGCGGAGGATGGGGTGGACGCGGAGGGTGGGGTGGTGTTTGGCTTCGGGTCGAGTCAAGGACCTTTTTCTCCTCAAGGGAGGCTATCGAAAAGGATCAAACCGATTACGGGTCCGGATTAACAATAATGCGCCCAAACTTGACTGAATATTCTTTCAATTGAATGGCAAACAATGATACAGTGGAGAATCTACCGGTTGCTAAGAAACAACGGTGAATTCACAAAAAATAGGTAACCAAACTACCAGTTGTTAAGGAACAACGGCGGATTTGGAAAAAGGTAACCGCTACAAGCTAGGCTAGAGTCTAGGAAAAACTGTAAAGGAAAGCTGTAAAGAAAGCAGTAAAGAAAGCAGTAAAGATAACAAAGAATTAAATTTGACAATAGGAATTTGGGGGTAGGATTGATCTCTCTTGACTCTGTACATGACATCCCCTATTTATAGCCCGAGCTGGAATAACCGCTCTCCGGCCGATTCCTCTTAGCCGAATTCCATATTCTTTACTTCGGTCGTTTCGGTTTCGGCTGTCTGCTCTCTATTTTGGCCGAAATCCCTTGCCACTGCTGGCTCCCTTCTTTCGACCCTCCTTTATTATGGATCACCGGCCTTATTGATTTTAAGCCCTTTTTCTCTGGACTTTTCTCTCTTGGCCCACGTTTTGTGGCCCAATTTCCTCTTGCGGCATACTATTCCATGTGGCCCCAACAGATGCCCTCCTTACTTGGGCGAATTTCTTCTTTCTTCAGAAGGAGCCCAAGTAACTTCTCTCTCTCCTTTTCGTGCGTTAACTCCTCCTTAAGATCCGGTCACATCTTTTCGTGCCTCTTCATCTTCCCCTATCGCTCTTTTTTTTTCTTTCAAAACATTCTCTTTTTCTCTTTTCCTCATCTTCTCCGTACCTTCTTGTTCCTTTCTTTGATGGCGCAACCGATTCTTTCCCCTTTCTCCCAAAGGATCAAAGATTCTGAGGATTCGCTTGCTGACACTTCTTCGCTTCGTTTTATTGATGATGATCTTACTACTCTTGGACCTCTTGCAACTTCTGCCGAGGCCACCGTCTCTGTTTCGACTTTCTTTGGTGAATCGAAGACGATTCCTTTATTCTCGGATTACTTTTCTTCCCAACTTTTCGGTTCCATCAGCACTTGGCCTATTGTAACTTCAGAACATATTCTTTGGTATGAACGAATTTGTCCTCACTGTGAGTCGATTTGGGTATCTACTGGTATTAATCATCTGATTAAGTTGAGCACGCAGCCCTTCCCTTCTGACTATCGGTGTATTCAGGCTCTTCTCTGCTTTTGGAACTCATCCGTTAACTATTTTTGCTTTCCTTGGGGTATGATGACTCCAACTATCAAGGATGTTAAGCTCCTCTTAGATCTTCCTTCACTGGGACGGCCTTCTCTGGGCATTACTGGTTCTAAAAAGCCTACTGTGAAGACATCGGGCTTCGTTTCGGGGCATACTTTTGCGCTATGGATGACTAAGTATCGCGGGACCAAGCCCGAAGTCCCTCATTCGGAATTTGTGGCTTTCATGATGCATTTTCTCAGCCGATTCTTTTGGTGCGCCGCTGCCAAGAACGTTGTTCTTGAGACATATCCTTTGGCTAAGTCCCTTATGGGCAATAATCATCTGCTACTTACCGACTACTTTCTAGTTCATTTGTACTCTGGCATTTCGTCTGTGGTTCATGGATGGGCTGAGGGCCATCTTAATCGATCTCACGGCCCCCTTCGGTTCCTTCACCTTTGGCTTGCTTGGCACTTCAGAGCTATTTCTGGTTTCCAGCCCAATCTTTCTACCGCTTCCCATCCTTCCGATAACGACCTTCTTGGGATCAGATTTCCTGACATGCGTATTGAGAAATGGATTCATTACTTTATGAACAAGTCTCCTCTTGATTCCTCCTCTTGTTACCTCTATTCTGATGCTCCTGGTGGTTGGGTTTCGGCTATTGGCACTCCCCCTTTTGGTACGCCACTTTTGCCGGGATTCGCTCAAATCTGGAATGCTTGCATCATTCCCCGTCATATATTCAATTGTTCGGTGTTCGTCCCTCCTGAACATCCTGTTCTTTCTGAGGTTTACAATCCCCAATTGGTCAGCCGGCAATTCGGCTTCGCTCAGGATGTAGTCCTTCCTCTTCGTGGATCCGGATTGTTATAGCAAATCTTTTGAAGGATTCGGCCCCGGGGATAGCCGAAATCTTTGTCGAACATGTGCTCTCTGAATTTCCAAATTCGAAGTTCGTTCTTTTGACGTTCGTCCTGGTTTATCGACTCGGCGCTTTGATGATTGGTGGTCAAGAGTCCTTTCCTGCGCTAGCTTCGAGCCTGACCTGCAATCCTTTCTTATTGCTCGTGGTTTCTCAGGTATTATGATGTTTTCTATCATCGCATCAGCCCCTGGTTATTTCTGTTCTACTCCGGAGGATGATCCTTTGTTTTCCCGGTCTCGTAAGTCTTTTTAACCTCTCGTTTCGTATATACATGTCTTTCTTAGATTTTTTTTTTCTTTTTTATTGTAGGTGTTTTGGCTGATGCTCCACTTCCTCCACCTCGCCCGCTTATTTTGGCTGCTCCCGCTGCCTCTTCGAAGCGGAAGCGTACTACCTCGACTTCGGGGAGATCAAAGGGTGGTCCTGTTTCTAAAGCTCGTACAGGTTTGCCTAGTCCTTCCCTGTTGCCTGTTCCTTCAGCGACCCCGAATGATTTGCCACCTTCATCTGCTACCGCTCCTTCGACCCTTGATCCGATTGATGAAACTGATACTTCAACCCTGGCTTCTAATATGTTCCCTGTTTCATCGAATACTTCATGGCCGAACCTGGCTCCTCCCGCTCCTGGATGTAGCAGTGTTGATTCTCTGTCCTTGATTCGCTCGTTTCCCCGCTAGTCGTTCTCCCTTCGGCTTCTACTATTTCATTTTCTGATCCTTCTCTCTCCTATCTTCGACAAGAAGGAATGCCCTCTACTGATGTTGCTCCTTCTTCTCCCTTCCTGGATAGGAGCGTTCTGGATGATTTCTTTTCCCCCTCCTTCTCTCTTCTTTCATCGGAATTTCCTTCTTCTTTCAAAGCTTGTCTAGACAAATTGGAGCGTCTAATTTCTTGTCAATCAGATGCTCTCTCAGTCCAAACTAAACCTATTCTTCTACTTCTTTCCCACATTAAACAGTCCTTCTACAATGAACTTCTTGCTTCAAACTTGGCAGATATCCATAAAGCAATGTTTACCTGCCTCCTTCGGATGGACTTACAACTTCCCAGCATTTTGGGTACTCGCAAAAGTCTTGAAGAGGAACAGGCTTCTCTCACCCTTCACAAGTTGGAATTTGATAAACATACTGCTGATTATCATACCTATATGGGCAAATTGTCGACCAATGACAACCTCAGGCTCAAATATTCAGATCGTCTTTCTGCTATTGATTCGGAAATTAGCCAGCTCCAACTTGAAGCGAGTAATGTAAGGAATGCTTTGATTGAAATGGACAAGGAATCGGCTCATTTGCAGAGTCTTGTTAAACAACTCCATAAATCTGCCAGGCTCCAAGGGGCAAGCTTGCTAGTCTCCATCAAGAGATAGGCTACCTGGCCTTGAGGATTTCTTTCAGTGATGAAGTCAAAAACGTTTTTCGTGGCCTATGGTCGGAAACTCAAGCTGCGGCCGATCGAATCCAGTCTATTTCAGCTCAGCTTCCTTCTGTAACGAGTACTTCATTGGTCTCTGACAACCCTATCATTGATTCTTCCAAAGGCCCTGGTAGTCTCTAATTTGTTTTCCTTGGTCCTCAGATGTGTGACGATTTGCCCCGTTTATCTGTTTTGATGCATTTTTTTTTCTTTTTGTTTCTTCCTTTAGAGGCCCAGTCTGGAATTTTCCAGGATGCTTCCGATCATCTACTCTCTTCTCAAACTGATGATCCTCCGGTTTCGGCCGAAGCTGAAGCTCGATCCTACCAGGAATTCAGTCGGCCTTGAACCCTGTAACTGCCCGAACTTCGGATGCTGGTCTTTCCCATGATTTTGATGATGATATTGCTTTTGACTTGAGTAGAGATTAGTATTCGAAATTTGGATATGGTTGCATGGGCTCTTTTTGCTTTTCGGCTAGACTTTGATGTAACCTCTAATGTATCTCTGACTTTTAGCCGATCTCTTCTGTGCATTTTGATCGGCTTGTTATTAAATATTTGTTTTTTGTGACTCGCTGTGTTCATTTTTTCCGTAACCTCCGGGATATCCTTTTGTCAGAGCAATATTATCTGCAACTTTATTGATATCTCTGAAACGACTTGTCTATCATTAATGCTTATTCTCTTTCCGTTTCCGTTCTTAGCCATAAATGGCTTATTCCCAATATTCTATAAATACTGGTATCCTCTCTTTAACTACCACAATGCTTTGGGACACTTGTCTTAGTTTCCCCAATGTATCCCCTTCTTTTCCCTTTCTGGCCTTCTTGGCCTATTAATTCTTTATTTAGATCTCCATCTTTAACAGAGAAATTCTTCCTTTGTGTGATACGAGCACAGCTAATTCCTTTCACGCCATCCTCGCGCGGGAGAGGATCTCTTGACAATTTTCCTAATAGATGTTTCGACGGTCATATTCAGGCCTTGCCTTTCTCTCAGATATGTATGTGACCTGTCGCACACTTGCTAATATTGGTCCCAAAGTCCTGGGCGGTCGAATGACGACTTCGCCTTTCCATGGGACCATATTGTTTCTTTTGCTCCGGAAGGCATACCCCTTCAGGTTTCATCCCTATCTTCGATGCTTAGCTCTAAGGGGTGCCTTGAGCAGAAACAATTTTTTTCCTTTTTTCTGGGTCAGGGGGATGGCTTTGTTAATAATGCCATTTCTATCCTCGCCGGCGAGAAGAATCTGATGGTTGAACCTTCTCTATTCTCAGTCCCGCTGGCTTTCATCCTTTCCCTGCCTCAATAGATTAGGACGTTTCCCTTGTATATTGTAATTTCGGGCTATCGACGCCGCTTTCGGCCGAAGTAGCATCTTTTTGTAATGTTCGTCCATGCAATGAAAATCTTTACGTTTTCGCCTTATCTGTTATTTAATCCCAAACTGATGGATAATATTTCTTCATATATCTTGCATTTACTGGATTTGACATCTGCTCACCATTTTCGTCCACTAAAATGTATGCTCCATTCGGTAACTTCGTCTGAACAATAAATGGCCCCTCCCAATTGGGGCTCCATTTACCTAATCGGCCATCCTTTTGCTTAGGTGGCCATATAACTTTCCAAACTAAGTCGCCCACTTCAAATCGCTTAACACGGATTCGCTTATTGTACCAATCGGCCACAACATCCTTATTTTTCTGCAAATTTTCAAAGGCTTGTACCCGATCGGAATTAACTTCCAACAACTCGTCTTTCATTGCACAATTATACTGTTCAGCCGACATTAAATCCGCTTGACTTGTTCTTAAGGTCGGCACTGTTATTTCGGCTGAAAGCACTGCATCCATACCATAAGTCAGCCGAAATGGTGTAAACCCAGTGGCTGAAGTTTTAGCATTTCGATATGCCCACAACGCTTCGGATAACTTCTCATGCCACTTCCTTGGTTGGTTTTCGATCATTTTCTTTATAATTCCTATCAACTGCTTATTCGTGGCCTCTGCCTGCCCATTCCCTTGTGGATAATACAGTGATGAATGCACGATCTTTATCCCGTATTCGGTTGCAAAGGCCTTGACTTTTTCTCCCACAAATACAGTTCCTCTATCTGTCAGAATCGTTTGTGGAATTCCAAATCTGTATATCAATTGTTTCTTGATGAATTCTATTACCTCTTCTTGCGAAATACTGACATATGCGTGAGCTTCGGCCCATTTCGTGAAATAGTCAGTTGCCACTAGCACAAACTCATGCCTTCTCGATGAAGAGGGGTGAAATTTTCCAATGATATCCATGGCCCATCCTCGAAATGGCCATGGCTTGATCATTATATGTAGTTCTTCGGCCGGTAACTTCTGAATCGGCCCATGTTTCTGACATTCGCGGCACCCTTTAGCATATTTCTCGCAATCGACACTCATATTCGGCCAATAATATCCCAGCCGAATAATACTCCATTTCATCGATTTTCCTGCTCGATGAGCGCCGCATATTCCTTCATGCACTTCTCCCATTACTCTTTTAGCATCTTCTTCTCCAACGCATCTGAGCAATATTCCATCAATAGCTCGCTTGAAGAGCAATCCTCCTATTATTATGTAATCCATCACTTTCCGCTTTTCGACCGGATTAGATTCGGATGGATCTTCTAACGTTTGTGCTATCTTCTTTATCCATTCGGCCTTCTCTGTTTCGGCCAAATGTACTTCCATATTCCCTGCTATCGGCATTAGCCGATATCTGGCTGCGTGCTGAGCCAGTTCATTGGCTAGTTCATTTTTCTCTCTTGGGATGTATTCAATATACACCTCGTCAAATTCTTCCAATAAACTAATTGCTTCTTCGTACAATCTGATCAGTTGAGAACTTTTAACCGGAAAATCGCCTAACAACTGCTGAATAACTATTTGCGAATCTCCTCTGATAATGATAGCCCTGACTCCTTCCTCTATTAACTGTTGTAATCCCACAATCAGTGCTTTGTATTCAGCTTGGTTATTCGTATAAGAATTTGGTAATTGCACAAAGTATTTGTATATCTTGCCCTCCGGCGTTTGTAGAGTAAACCCTGCCCCAACTCCTGAAGCAGCTTTGAACCCATCGAACATCACTATCCATGGGTGCAAATATACAATACCTATTTCTTCCACCTCTTTCGGCCGAACCTGATTCCCGATATCGTCGGTCATCGGAAGTATCGCATGATCGGCCAAAAAATCGGCTACAATCTGCCCTTTCATAGCTCTCAAAGGTTGATATTTCAAATCATAGGCATTTAACTTCATGGCCCATTTGGCCATTCTTCGGCTACTAATTGGATCGTTCATCATAATTTTGACTATGTCAACCGAAGCTACCACTATCACTTGCCTTGGTTGAATATAATATTCTAATTTCTGGCATGCATGATAAAGACTTAAACATAATTTATGAATCGGCGAGTACCTTAATTCGGCGTCCCTAAAGATTCGGCTTAGATAGTAAATCGCCCGATCTCTTCCTTCATCGTCCTCTTGGGCCAATAATGCTCCAATAGACTCCTCGGCCGCTGCTATATACAATTTCAGTGGCCTGTTTAAAATTGGAGGGACCAAAACCGGTGGGTTTATCAAAGCCTGCTTCAACTGTTCGAAGGCCTTTTGTTGGTCGACACCCCATTTGAATTTCTCCTCCTTCTTTAGTCTTAGCAAATCGGTTAATGGTTTCGATCTCCCGGCTGCATTTGCCAAGAATCGGCTCAAGAATGGTTGTATGGGCTCTTCGTATAACACCGCATAAATTCGGCCAGCTGAGCTGACTGGAAATGGCGGTTGATAACCATCCACTTCTTCAACTGTGCCATCCTTTTTCCGGAACCATACTTTCTGGTGCAGCGTTGATGGAAAACATCGGGATGTATGCATCCAGCATCGGCCTAATAGGGCCGCATACGGGACTTCCGCATCTACAACAAAGAACATAGTCGGAATCGAAATTGTTCCGACCGTTACATCTACTAGAATACACCCTTCGGCCGCTGTTTGGGCTCCCACAAAACTCAATACTTTCATCCTTGTGGGGAGCAGATCTTCCTTTGAACGGCCTATCTTTGTCAACGTCGACAATGGCATGATATTGACGGTTGCCCCTCCGTCAATAAACATTCTTCTAAGTGGTATCCCATTTACCCAACCCTTCACATACAAAGGCCTCACATGCTGAGACATCTTTGCAGTTGGAGGTAAGACCGTGCTGGGCTGAGCTTCGGGGACAAACGCCTCATACCCTTCTTCTATTACTGTCTCAGTTTCGGCCTCGGTCCGAACTGCTTCAAGTTTGGCGAAACAAAAATCCACAATGGGTTCTTTGTCGCCAAAATATTCCCCTTCCTTCTGAAAGAAAACCACAGCTGGTTCAGAATCGGACCAATATTCTTCATCCACCTCTGTGGTCACTGATACCATGTTCGCACTAGTCCCAATGTCGAACTTAAATTGCCCGATTGGTGGTGTATCACCATTTGGGATGATATTTGTCTTTGGTTTCCATTCTCTACTTCGGACCGGTCTTGGCTTCCATTGCTCATTCGATTTCGACTGCTCATTTTCGACCTTTTTCTGGATCACCTTTGGCCGAAATTCAGTTTTATTTTTCATCCGATCTTGTTTTTCTTTCGGCTTCCTCTCTTTCTTTCCTTCGGCTGACTTCAACCGGGCCGAAAATACCTTATCAAAGATTCTTCCTTCAGATGAAGAACAATCGTCTGGGAAATCTCCTTCCATATGCATCATTTCGTACTCTTCTTCTTCACATACAGCAGCTGCTTTGAGCCGTTGCATTCTTCGTTTGTAGGTACGATAAGATCCCTTTCCCTTTGGAACCTTCTTCTCTTCTACCCTCCAGGCTAAATTCTCAAATCGGCGTTGGCCGAAATGCCTTGCCTTTGGGGAATTTTGAACCCATTGGCCCACCTGAGTATTTGCTGGTGGCCTTCTGAACTTCTTCATTTCGGGAGAAACAGCTTCTTCAGGTACCGTAATCTGAATCACGGTCTTCCCATTTCGTTTATCAGCTGTTAGCTTCATTTCGGAATCCCAGCTGTTGGTTATGATCTTCAAGGTTGGCTTTTCATCCTCGCTCTTAGCTTCCCCTTTCTGAGTCTTATCGGATTGCTTGACCCATTCATTAACCTCGAAACCGCCCAATCGGTCAAAAACATCCGAAATCTTTTCCTTCCGTTTCTGTGGAGTTCCTAATCGACTCCACACTCCTGTCTTCTCCTGAGCAGATGGCTGATTTCCTAGCCGATCGTGCACAGAGCTTTTACTGGTCGATGGTTGGTCCCCCAGGCGATCTTGCACAGGTCTATTTTGATCGGGGTGCACCATTACCATATTTGCAACATGAAATGGATTCTTATCAATTGCCATGAGCCTATCTGGGAATTTCAACTTCCCATCATCTACATGCTTTTGGATCAACTTTCTGAAGTGCCCACAGACCGTTGTGGAATGAGTAGCCGATCCGTGGAATCTACACCATCCGGCTTCCAGTTGCTCCTTGGTAGGCTGTGGGTGGTTCCCTTTAAACTTCAATAGCCCATTCTTCTGGCAATAGTCGAATATTTCATCCATCTGAGATAAATCGAAAGAGTAAAACCTCTGAGATTCATCCCTGGGCTCTCGTTCTTTCTTCTTACCTCTGGCAGGCCAAAGAGCTGGACAAGTCATGGGCTTTTTAATCACCAATTCAGCCCTTGCTACTTCGGCCAAAGCAGGAATATCATCCATATTGTATTCCTCTTCCATTTCGCATCTATCCAGCGATTCTGCAAAAGAAGCAGCTGACTGGATAGGTTGCGATCTCCCACTCTGACTTTGGCTTGATTTGAAAGCCGCTTGTTCCGCCAAGTAAGTCTCCATCCTTATAGC
Organism: Hygrophila difformis; assembly: GCA_030278955.1. Lineage (NCBI taxonomy): Eukaryota > Viridiplantae > Streptophyta > Magnoliopsida > Lamiales > Acanthaceae > Hygrophila > Hygrophila difformis. Next base: position 27,280,028 of record JAOANR010000001.1, on the reverse strand, counting down.
TTCGGCCGTCAATTCGGCCACAGTCCTAGGTCTTGTAACCATCAATCTATCTTTGATGGCGAACTTCAGATTCTGCTTCAAGATCTGAATATATTCATGCTTCGGCAGCACTGTCTTTAGTTGAGCTTTGACTGTATAAAACCTTTCAATAAATTCAGTAACCGATTCAGTCGCCTTCTGTTTGGTTGATGTAAGATCAACCACTGAAATCTCCGGACTGGTATTGTAAAATCGGTCATGAAATAACCGCTCCATCTCGGTCCAAGTATTAACCGATCCTGCTGGCAGATTAATGTACCATTCGAACGCTGGGCCAGTGAGTGATAAACTGAACAATATCAGCTTATGGAAGTCATTCTGAGCAATTCTGGTGCACTGAGCCGTAAATCGGCCGATGTGTTCGATTGTAGAACGACCAGCCTCTCCTGAAAACGTGTTGAAATCGGGAACCTTTGCTCCTCTAGGCAGTGGATACTGCTCCTCGATGTATTCTGGATAAGGTTTTCTATACATCGGCCTGTTTTCCTGGCCGATGAAGTTCCCGAACTGTGTGCGAATGATCTCAGCAATAAGTTCTCTATCAACCAGTTGTGGCGGATTCGGCTGCTGTGGCACATATTGTTGCTGAACCACTGGAGCAGGCGGCTGCACTGCCGGTTGATGCGGTTGATTCTGCTGCTGATCAAACCTTAGCGGTGGAGGAGCAAAAGGACGTGGTCCTTGCCCTCCAAGCGGCCGGTAGGCCTGCTGTTGGAAATTATGAGGATTTTGCATCGCAGGTGGCTGATTCTGCGCCATTTGTGCATGCTGCGCTCCCATTGGATACATATTCCTCGCCAATTCGGCTCTGAACATCGCTGGTATTACTGCCAAGATGTTGCCTTCTATCTGCCGAACCGAATTGGTAACCGCCGCTTCAACCATAAATTGGACTTGATCACGGAACCGCGGGGTTAGATCATCATTGGAAAACTCCTGATTGGGGAAGTTTGAAGGTCCGGGGAATCCTGGAGGGAATTCTCCGGTCTCTGCCGTACGTTCTTCCTGTATCGGCGGCAAATCAGTCCTCACCGCCGTGTTGATTGCTGGAGTTGCTTGTGTCTCAAATGCCATTTTGAGTCCCACTGGGCGTGCCACTGTTTGGCTTCGGGTCGAGCCAAGGACCTTTTTCTCTTCAAGGGAGGCTATCGGAAAAGGATCAAACCGATTACGGGTCCGGAATAACAGTAATGCGCCCAAACTTGACTGAATATTCTTTCAATTGAATGGCAAACAATGATACAGTGGAGAATCTACCGGTTGCTAAGAAACAACGGCGAATTCACCAAAAATAGGTAACCAAACTACCAGTTGTTAAGGAACAACGGCGGATTTGAAAAAAGGTAACCGCTACAAGCTAGGCTAGAGTCTAGGAAAAACTGTAAAGGAAAGCTGTAAAGAAAGCAGTAAAGATAACAAAGAATTAAATTTGATAATAGGAATTTGGGGGTTGGATTGATCTCTCTTGACTCTGTGCATGACATCCGCTATTTATAGCCGGAGCTGGAATAACCGCTCTCCGGCCGATTCCTCTTAGCCGAATTCCATATTCTTTACTTCGGTCGTTTCGGTTTCGGCTGTCTGCTCTCTATTTCGACCGAAATCCCTTGCCACTGCTGGCTCCCTTCTTTCGACCCTCCTTTATTATGGATCACCGGCCTTATTGATTTTAAGCACTTTTTCTCTGGACTTTTCTCTCTTGGCCCACGTTTTGTGGCCCAATTTCCTCTTGCGGCCCACTATTCCATGTGGCCCCAACAGGTGGTTATCCTTGAGAAAGAAGGCAACAAATCGATCAAAGGAATATATGAACTATGAAAACAAAGAAAACTCACATATGGGAAAATACTTAAAAGTGTTAAAAGTGGTATTGTAAACTTTGTTATAGTGTGATGTTAGGAATAAGGCAGCATAGTGTATGTGTTGAAAACTGTGTGCTGTCATGGTGTGTTGTGAAAGTGTGATGAAATGTAATCTAATATGTCTCTCCTTTGAAAGTTCGTTTTGTAATATCAATGTTTTTACATATTTTTTTTCCGAGTAGTTCATTTTCTTGCAAACACAAACTGGATTGACATATTTAAGAGACTTATGGACAGAAAAAAAATAAAAGAAAAAGAAAACTACAGCCTACGATCGATCAACAAAAGACGAGACAATAGAATGGGTTTAAAGAATTCTTGAATGATCAAATATGAGGACTAATAAAAATGAAAGAAAAAATGTTATGTAATATATATGAAATAAAAAGATTTAAAAAGTGTTGCCGCCAAACAATATTATGCCCCCGAAAATTGGGCCATTTGGACATGGGATACTCGGATACGCAAAAAAGATTAATTTGATTTGGACATTTTGTTTGGCCTGAAAAATATAAATAAATTGATTAATTGATTACAAATCAATTTAAAGTGAGTTTTTGCCAAGAAAAGTAGGCCACTGAAAGTCCTAAAATCCCCGGAAGTCCCATGGAAGAATTCCGATCCCATGGAAGGGTCCTTGGTCGACCAATGGGGTCTCTTGGTCGACCATGAAGTGTTGTACCCAGGGTAGGAGTACCCCTATTCAGTGTTTAAAGGATACGGAATGGGCCGGAGTGGCTAGAAGGGTCAAACAACCTACCAGAATTCTAGATAGGGGAAGGCACGTGCCTAGATTCTATGAAAGCTAAGGGTCCCGTATGAACCAAGGGGGAGTCTTGGTCAAACATGATGGTAACCTCTTTATTGTGACATTCCGAATTTTATTATATTCTAACCGCAATTTATATTAATGTTATTATTATTATTATTATTTGTATTCTATGAGATTATATTATCGTTATTATTTTTGTGAAATCAATTTTATTTGTAGGCTATTAAAATCTTACGAAGGGGGTGTGGTTAGATCTTTAATTATTTCCTTTTACTATAAGTACATGTTCATTAAAAATTTAGCACTATTATTTTAAAAGTTGTTTATTATCATTACTAGTTACAATTTTCTTTAAATATATATATGTGTGTATATATAAGGTAAGAATAAGGTTATGTACGTTTTATAAAACAAAAAAAAATTATTTTATTGTTAAAATTTTACAAAAGAGATATTATTGCATTTTATTATAGATTTATTTTGTTGTAAAGGAAGTATGAATATTATGGATATATTTATACTTCTATTTATTAAAAGGGTATTACTAGTATTTGTAAACATTACTAGTACTAGTATTATATAGGTATGTTATATGTATACGTGGCATTTTAAGTAAAAGAAAAAAAAAAAAGTCAAGTGGATTAGTATGTACGTAACCTTGTTTGTAAAAGAGAAGGAAGAAACAAATAGTAGGCGTAGTATATAGTTTTTCTCCCACATCGAATGAAGTTAGTGATTTTGTCCCACATCGAATGAAACTTCGGAAAAACAACCTATATGGTCCCTTAACTTTGCTGAATTTCGCAATCAGTCCCATAACTTTTGAATTAACACAATCCGTCAACTAAATTTCTTAATTTTAGCACAATCCGTCCCATATACTGAATTTGCCTCCATTTGTACTCAATTTGCCTCCATTTGTACTCCATTTTCCCATACCGTCGCATACAAATGGAGTACAAATGGAGGCAAATTGAGTACAAATTGAGGCAAATTGAGTATATGGGACGGATTGTGCTAAAATTAAGAAACTTAGTGGACGGATTGTGTTAATTCAAAAGTTGTGGGACTGATTGCGAAATCCTGCAAAGTTAAGGGACCATATGGGTTATTTTTCCAATGAAACTTCAATTGAGAGCCCTCCGTCTTCTATAAATAGGAGGTATAGCATAAGTATTGATTCATCCAGTTTGCCTATCAAAAGCTTACCTGAGCAAACGGTGAGCTTAGTTAAAATTATTTTATTATTATTATTATTATTATTATTATTATTATTATTATTATTATTATTATTATTATTATTATTATTATTCTTATTATTATTATTATTATTATTATTATTATTGGGGTGATGCTTTTGCGTTGCCCCGGCCTAGTGGGGTGATTCCTTCGCGTCGCCCCGGTCTTTCTTTTAAAAGAGGGACCTTAATAATTTTGTTTTTGTAGCAGAGTAGTAGCCGAGGAGGCACTCAAGATCTTCTAGGCGAGTCGGTGTTAGTATAAATTTTGCAGTAGAGTAAGTTCTCTATGCTTTTCTGCCATTATTATTTTTATTGGCTTTCCTTATTTATTTATTTAATTTGTCTTTGCTTGGCTTTCCTTTTTCCGCTTTCCTTATTTATTTAGGTTGTCTTTGCCTTAGTAGTAGGCCTTTATTTTTGTTCCTGCTTTAATAGTTGGCATTATTTTTTCGTTCTTGCCCTACTAGTAGTAGGCTTTTATTGGTTCTTATTGGCCTACAATATCCGTTGTCGCTTGCTCGTTCCATGATCATTGTTTAGATGTTAGCCTTGTTATTCCTGCTTCATTTGTTTCCGTCGCATATTTCATTTTGACTTTGTTTCAATTACCTTTGATGTACGTAGAAATTCACTGTATAAATAACCCTTTGACTATATGCCCTAAGTACGGCAACATAGGTTATAGCCATCCCGCCGAGGGGTTCAATGGCATATTATGAGTGAGACCAATTCATTGTTGATCTTTGTTGAACCTGGTGAGGTAATCCATCTTGTTGTTGACTCTTTGGCCTGCGGACGCCCTTAAAGGGAAATTATCTATTGAATAATAGATAACAAGCATGATTGAGGTTGACTGCCGTGTGATGGCCTGTGTTCAGTAGGCGCTGGAAAATGCCATAAAGAGTGACCCTTGATCTAAATGAGATCGGGTGAGATCCGAGATTTAGTCAGGATACCGGTATTGTGAGGTTCATTGTGAATCCCTCTAACATGCATGCAACCATTGAGATGGTTATTCATATCTTGGCATTTGCCCTTGTTGAGGATTTCGGGTTGATCCCGAAATTAATATTAAATATTGTTGAATTGCTGATTGCGGATTTGAGAGTACCATTATTGTGTTTTGCCTCTATTATTGAGCACCTGCTTATTAATCTGAAAGCAGTCTTGTTCTGTCTATAATTGTTTGGGTTTTCGTTAATTCCGAGTATAGGGAACTTACCAGCGAATCCGTCGCTGATAATCTTTCTTCTTTATTCTTTTTCCTTCCAGGGTAAGACTAAAGACTGTCAGGGAAGGGAGCACTGCACTTACATGTTTTCTGCATAAAGTAGTTTCATTAGTTTTTGAAGATGTCAGACTTTTTGTCAATATGTATTATGATTATGCTATTACACTACAAGAAAAAGTCGGTTTAGCGACCGAAATTAGCGACCGAATAAATGTGGTCGCTGTTAGCGACCGAAATAACGACCGCAAAAGTCTGTCCCTAATTAGCGACCGAATTTGCGACCAAAATTGTTCTGTCGCAGGTTCGCGACCGAAATTGCGACCAATTGCAATTCGGTCCCAATTAGCGACCGAATTAGCGACCGAAGTATTCGGTCGCTGAAGTTTCTCCATTTTTTTTATACTTTTTTTAAAAATATTGGTTTAGCGACCGAATTAGCGACCGAAAAATTCGGTCGCTACAATTTTCCCTATTTTTTATTTTTTTTTAAATTTTTTTGTTAAAAATATACTCTATCAACCGAAAAATGGGATATCTAACCTTTTCATTTTGAGTACTTTAATGTTTATTATTATTATTATTATTATTATTTAAATGTATTATAATTTACTTTATCATTCTATTTAAATATTTATTTTAATCTACTTATTTTATTGCTAATTTATTTCATAATTTAATTATAAAATGATATTATAATTTATTTTATTTTTAAATATAAATATTTACATTAATTACTTTATATTTCATATTTTAATTTAATTTTAATTTCATATTATTTTTTATCTAATTAATGTCTTGAATTTAATTTATTATTATATATTTTAATTTAAATGCTTAATATTTTTTAAAATATATTAATTAAATATTTATTATTTTTAGGTTTATGCTATTAATTTATTTTAATTAATGTACTTCATTTTTTATTTATAATTTAATTATTTAAATCTATTATAAATATATTTATTTTCTATTTTTTGTTATTTAAAAATTTTATTTTCTTATTTAAATTAATTAATATTATTTTATTTTTATGATAAATTTTATTTTATTTAAATAATAATTTTAATTAGTTTATTTTATTTTTATTTATTTTATTTAGTTATTAAATTCTATCTAATGCAGTTAATTTTTTCTCGTTTAATGATGATTATATAAATTAAATATTTATTTCAGTTAATTTATTTAATATTAATTTAATTAATATTTCATTTTAATTAATATTGTTTTATTTTTATATTATATTTATTATTTATTTTATTATTTTAATTTGAGTGTGTGTATATATATGTATATATATATTAAGGATTACAAGTAATGACATGAGTTATGACTTATCCGGACGGCACATACGCAAATTATACCCTTCATCATCAGGGTTCGAACCCTTGCTATGACAATTTCAAGATTGGTATATGTGGAGGAAGTTGTGAAGGGTGGGGTATCTTAGAAGGTTGGAATGGGCTCGAGCCCTGTTGGTTCCAAAAAAATTTATTTTTGGGGGCTTTCTTAGCGACCGCATTTTGCGGTCGCTACGTTGGTCGCTGAAATAAAAATTTCAAAATTTTAAAATAAATTTATTTTTATTAGCGACAGAAAATTTTCGGTCGTTAATTCGGTCGCAGATCTTAGCTACCGAAATGTTCGGTCGCTAATTCGGTCGCAAAAGTCTGACCAAATTTTTTTCCGTCGCTGATTATTTTCTTACGGAGCTTTTAGCGACCGAATGATATTCGGTTGCTAATTCGGTCGCTAAGCCTGTTAGGGACCGATTTTTTGGGTTTAGCGACCGAATTTTTCGGTCGCTAAACTGCAATTTTCTTGTAGTGTTACATGTATAATATCATAGTTAGTTGTTATTCCTCTGTAAGTTGTTTTGAGAAACGATCTTCGATTATATGAAATATTGTATCTTTTATGTTTAAGCATGGTTGTTTCAAACGGATATTTGATATACTCATTTTAGCCTTAGCATCCCCTAAATAACCGATGTGTCAGATCGAGCCTTATTTAGGAGGTGTGGCGGTAACACCCGCGAGTCGGAAAAATTGGGGTGTTACATTTATCATGAGGTGTACCCTGGGCATGGATAACCTCTTCAGTTGTTAAAAGATTCTGAATGGGCCTAGAGTGGCCAGAACGGGAGGCCCATTGAAAGTATGGACAGGGAGGAGACACATGCCTAGATGCTAGGGAAAGGGTCCTGGTCGACCAGTAGCTGTACTCAAATGTGCCTAAATATATATATGTTCAACATTTTTTGTGAAAAATTAGTACAAAACATCCAATTTACGTGCTGAAATAAGTACTTTTGCACCCTTAACTCAATCCGCAACTGCCATATTTACTTTGTACTTTCTGATCTTTACAAATGGATTATGTCTGACCAATTCGATGGGTTCATACATACGGATATTGATGTGCATTTATAGTTGAATGTATAGTATGGTTATTAATATTGCGCATTGTATTTGAAATTATACTATAAATTAGATGAAGACAAAACAAGAGAAATACCTTCTTGAAATCAAATTATGTTCAAGTGGTTCACAAAATCTTAGCACATTAAAATTTGGAGGTTGGGAATTGGTAGTTCTTGTCAACTTGTACACGAAGTATTAAATAATCATTATAATTTTCCGTGAGTTGAACTTATTGATCATTGTAGTTTTGTTTATTTTTTTATGTCTTTTTTCTTTTCTTTAGATGAAGCTTGTGCGTCCCGTTCACCCAAAAAAAAAAAAAAAACTTATTGATCATTGTATTGGTATATATTGTGGACTCGTAATAATATATGAAATACACATTTGTTATTGATGATATAACATTGAAGAATTTAAGCCAAGTCCTAATTTGACAAAAAATCTTGTGAAGTCCTAATTACGTACTATATGTGCTTTCCAAAAAAATTACGTACTATGGGCACGTTTGACACACTGTACACATTTGGTTTTAATACTGTATTGTATTATTTTGTTTTATTTTCTAAATAATTAATAACAATTCATTTCCTACAAAATTTCATAAAAGTTGTAACAATACCAAAAAGAGAACATCAAACATGAACATCAATCAACAAAAAATAATAAAAGATAGATTTAGACTAGAAAATAAACTAAAAAATTAAAGTTTTTTTTTTTTGGGAGGACAAGGGATTTTATTGCGAAATAAAAAAGAAACATCGGGTATACAACACACGCCAACTCCTACCGCAATGGAAGCCAGATAACAGTGCAAGACATAACTGAGCAAGACAGAATTCAGACACTTTCTGATAGTTAACCTGCATACACTACTAACCCTTCCCAGAAAACAGGTGCACCACTGCATCAATAACCAATATGCAACACTAAAATCCACTCAGACCCAATGTACTACCTGTTGGCCTCAAAAATTAAAGCTAATCGGCTAATTGACATCAAACATGAAAAAAGACCTGATCAAAGCAATCCAAATAAAGGACAAAAGAAAACAAAGTATACAAATTCATACATCAGTTGACAAAGGAATATTACTTCAAATAAACCCATTGTTTTCATAAACATTCTCAAACCACCAATTGAGTTCATTCCACTGTGTGTTGTTATCTATTCATCTCAAAGCAAAATACATAATTCTCAGTTACCATCACAAAAATAGGTATTACAAAATATTATATACATTGAGATGTTCAAAGTCCACTCTTTTCCCTCAAGAGCATATTAACATATACTTGTTTGCGCTCAGGATCATTGCAAATTGCTTTGAAAGTCTGTACGTTTGATGGTTTTTCAAGGATCAGATTCACGGCCAGTAGCTCATCTTCAATTGGAAGGCGTAGAGTGCGAACGTTCTCAGCAACATAATGATTATCATTGTTATCTGAAGGAATCATACGCTCAGCCAGAAGAGTAAATGTTGTACATTTTTAGTATTTGCTTGCTGAAATGCTCAAATTAATTTGTCTATTTTAGCATAACCATCATCTGATCTTCTCCTCTTGCGTGTGGAAGTTTCAGGCTGTAATTAGGCATTTGATGGAGCACCATCATCTACATCCATGTTCTCTTCTTCCATCTCCTCGGGTTCATTCATCATGTCAGTTGGGGTTTCTGCGCCCAATCTAGTCGCACGATCTCTCCCAAAGATATTTACAAATCTCTCATAGATGGAAAAGGCTTATCTCTCCATTTGCTTGCATCTTTGTGATGCTACAACATCAATAACAACAAATTATAAATCTAATAATAATAATAATCAATGTGATAGTAATGACAACTTGCATTTACCTCAACATAACATTTCCATACATCTTCGTTGTCCACCTCAATACACTAGCTTTTTAATGTCATTCCATCCAATGCCACAAGTGTTCAGCATATCATATATAATGGCATATACCTGCTTCCAGGCTTGTATATTTGAATCAATTTGTGGAGTTGCCTTCAAACCACACCCTGGAATTGCTGCTTCTAGTTGCTCTTCCATAGTCTTGTACGTTCCGGTTTTAAAACTACCATTGTCTGCTCTACCACCATTAGCGACCATGGTGTCCAAAATATCTAAAAAAGCCTCTTCTTCAGCTTTTGGCCATGCTGGCCTCGAAGGTTTTCCTCCTTGACTTGCACTTCCTTGTTCCATTCCCTGAAATATACAAAATATGTAACAATATCAAAGTCATAATTAATCATAATGAACAATAATTATTATATGCGTAGCTAATTCAATGAGAATTTCCTGCATCAGTTTAACAAGCATAAAGACAACATGGTGAAACTGAATGCAACAAGCAAACACCATTTATTAGCATAAAGGTTCGCCTTTGTTGTGGTGGGCACTGTACTTGAGAGTTCTGTTAAATACTAGTAGTAAAAGATCATTTCGGTCTGCTCACTGCTGTGTTGTGCAAGTTAGCAAAACAGCACTAGTGGAATGAGAATAGTTAAATCAATGTCGAATGAGAATAGTAGTAATTCAGACTTCTAGCTTCATTTTTACATAGATAAATCAATGTGGATTGAGAATAGATAATACAGAACAACACTTGGGGGGGGGGGGGGGGGTGGGGTTGGTACAGGGAATTGGGGCCAGAGAATGGGAATTGAGCCCATTTCCCTTGTTTGGTTATGCTAGAGATTTAAGAATCGAGATTTGAAAGGATTCCCTTTCTCTATTTCTGATTCTCGCTAAAATCGGGAGAATTGGCGAGATTTGTGTAGAATTCAGAGAGAATAACTGTCTTGTATAACAATCAAAATGAATCAGTTTACAAGAATGAATTACCAATTGTTATGTGAAGAAGAAAGCTATGCAGCTTAAATACAAGACATACAAGACAAAATAGAAAATAAAGAGATGGCCTAATAAAGAGAAGAAGGCCCACTAACTAAAAACAAGGTCCAACTAATAACAAAGCCCAAAACACAAAAGCTGTTAACCAGCTCCTCTTCAACATTGCTGCACTTGTTCATAGACTTCTTCATCCCCCCCGCAAGCTGATGCCTTCCAAAGGCTCAGCTTGGAGAGGAAAAGCTGAAAGGTCTTGGGCGCCAATCCCTTGGTAAAAACGTCAGCTAGCTGCTGTGATGTAGGTACAAAAGAAGGCTCAATGAGAAATTGTTGGTAATAGTCTCTAACATAATGACATCCAACATCCAAGTGTTTTGATCTTTCATGATGAATAGCATTCTTAACAAGCTGTAAGGCAGACATGTTATCACAATAGAGTGGATATGGAGTACTGAGAGGAAGATGAAGCTCTTTAAAAAGTGACCCAACCCAAAGAAGCTCTGCAGCAGCCATGCCTAAACTTCTATATTCAGCCTCTGTAGAACTTTTCGAAACCACTTCTTGTTTCTTAGTCTTCCAGGAGATGAGAGAACCTCCAAGAAAAGCACAGTAGCCAGATAGGGACCGCCGTGAAGTGGGGCAATTTCTCCAATCCGCATCACAAAATCCTTTAAGATCAAGAGCAAGACCAAACAGGTAAAACAGGCCAATATGCAAAGTGTTACTCAAATATTGAAGTATCTGAATTACTCCATTCCAATGCTTGACAGTGGGTGAATGCATATGCTGACTTAATTGTTGAACACTAAAGCATAAGTCAGGTCGAGAGAAGCCCAGGTAAAGAAGTTTACCAACCATTTTTCTGAACAAAGATGGATTTTCAAACAGTGGTCCATCAGTGTCAAATTGTTGATGCGGAGGACACGGCACATGAACTTTAGGAGCTGATGGAAAATAAACCTCAGATAAGAGATCCATAGTGTATTTGAGCTGAGTGACAGAATACCCAGATTTTGATTTTGCTATTTCAAGACCAAGAAAGTAGGATGCATCATCAAGATCCTTAATAGTGAATTTTTTATGAAGACTTTCTTTGACATAAGAGATTTCTGATGTATCATCACCTGTAACTAAAATGTCATCAACATATACTACTAAAATAACCATTCCAAAGTTAGTGAACTTGAAAAATATACAGGGATCACAGTAGGAGATATTGAAGCCAGTAGAAAGAAGAAACTCTTTAAGAGCAATGTACTGCCTAGGGGCTTGTTTAAGCACATATAGAGACTTTTTCAATTTTCCAGATCTGATTGGATGAAGAAGACAGACCTTGAGGACAAGACACATATATTTCTTCATCTAACTTTCCATGAAGAAAAGCATTATTAATATCCATTTGAGAAATATTCCACTGATTTGAAGCAGCCAAAGCAGTAAGGATTCTTACACTCACTGTTTTGGCTACAGGAGCAAAAGACTCATTGAAATCCTTTCCATACCTTTGGTGAAACCCCTTAGCTACTAATCTGGCCTTGTGCTTATTGATTGACTCATCCGGGTTGTATTTGACTCGAAATACCCATTTACACCCAATGGGCTTCTTTCCAGGTGGCAATGAAACAAGTTCCCAGGTGTCATTGAGGGCTAGAGCCTGCAATTCATCCTTAATAGCATTGATGACAGCCTTTTGTGACTGTCATTTGCGTCCAATTTAGTGTCTTAATGATGATCTTTTGCTCTTAATTCCATTGATTTTTGATAAATAATCATAAAGGATTAGGAAAGATGAAAGAAGAATTAAGATTGCAAAGAAGTTGGAAAATACATGAAAAATGGCTTGAAATTCTGAGTTTTCATTGTAAGTCTCGCACGCAGTGTTTCTATTGAACTGATCCACGCTTTGTCATGCAGAAGGAAGTTAAGCTGGAAAATAGCAGGAAGTGGAAAGGACATAGCGAGGAAAGAAAAGGAACGGTGCGAGGACTTGTTTCCTAAGTCAGAAAGAGATTTAAGGAAAATGTGCGGATGCTGAAGTCCACGCGATGATGATTGACATCGCGAGGAAAGGAAGTCTGTGCAAGACAGAAGTTTTATCCGTTATGGCGAGAAGCAGAGTTCTTTGGAGAAACTGTGAGACCTCGCCTCATCAAGAAAGATGATTATATTTCTACTCTCGCTTTGAAGGAACTGGACAAAGCGAGAGGAGAGCTATTCTGATGCGAGCGGTTATCATCTAAGGCAGAAGCAGTTACAACACCCATCTATAAATAAGACCCTTGGGGAATCAGCTCAGCAAGCGGGAGATTGAAGAGAATAGCTCGACTTTACTCTCCAGTCCACTTTTTAGAATTTAGTAGGTAGGTTAGGATTTAATTTTCTCTGCAATTTACTTTCATGTTCTTCAGATTTGTAATTTGTTTTCGTAGATCTGTAATTTCAATTTCGCAGTAGATTTCTTTAAGATTAGTTGTTAGATTAGCTAGAGGATACCCTGGGAGGAGAGTTGCTTTCGGATCGCTTGTTCATCCATCATGACGATCATCATCTAAACTCCGACTCGCTCGCTCATCTTTGCATTATTCTGATAGCAATCAGATTTCCAGGTGTATTCGTTTTTAATTCTTTGTTATTTGAGATACAAGAAGAATGATCGGTTATCAGATAGTGAATTTCTTATCTTTCTGGTTTCTATTTCTATTTTGTAATTCTGTTTCAGCAGAATATAAACCTCAATTTCATCATTCAATCTGAATTTTGCATCATATCTTGAATTCGATTTTCGAAGATCATAATACTTCCACATCTTTAATGCGCCAATTATTCGTTCAAATTACGTAAGAAATTTGGATGTTGTAACCGAGTTAGGTATGATCTGGCAGAATTATGGATTTACTAGATTTTCTGTCAATGATATGTTTATAGATGAGAATCATAAGGTTTAATGTTCAGAACTCTAAAAGGTTCCTGGAGACCCATGCAGTGTTAATCATCGCTTGATAATCTTTGAGAATCAATAATTTTGAGTTCATGAACTTGGATGCAAAAGATTCTATGCTCATAATTTTCTAAACAGAAATTCCAGAAGGTAGTTATGACAGTTATAAATTCTGATCATTTACTTCGAATAAGGATATTCCTTCGCTTCATCCTAAAAGATGGCGCGAGGAAATATCCAGATATATCTATCATGACAAAGGCCATTCAGATCCTCACACGATGTCAATCTGACAAAGCGAGAGGATCAATCTATAACAGCAATAGACTTGATATCCATTTTATAGGATATTAATCATTTGTTTTTACTTCCTATATGTATATAACCAGTACCTATAAGTAGGAATTGAGTACCTCGCCGCATTCTTACAGAAACTATCGCGAGGCATTTAATTCTTTGTATAAACAAAATCTGGAGAACATTCTTTGAAAATTAGCTCCCTCCACGCTGTACAGACATAGCGCGCGGAAAATTGGAATGTTCATAGTTTGAAACCCAAAATAGTTACTGCGGGCTATTTTGGACACTTATTTTGCAGAGTTATTTCTCAAATTCTCTTTCTTGGGAAAGTTATTTCCTAATTCTGTCTAGTTTCCAACGTATATTTTGGAAGCACCCTTTGCATTTTGATTAAGAGGATTCAGAACCCTCAACGTCTCTTTATACATATAATACTACATATACATATAATATTTTGGGATATTTCCCAGTATATGATGAGTAATCTTACTTCATGATTACAAAAATTACAATTCATATGTGCAACACGTATTACTAGTTTACACTGGTACGCTGAGAGAGATGATGATATAGGTTTACTCAATCATTATTTACTCAGGACTGATAAAGAACAAACTTGTTCTTCAGTTGGGCATTTAGTACCTGTCGTTTAAAAGGGAAAGATGTTTCAAGAACCATCTTTTGTCCTAAAAATTAGTAGAGTATCAGGAAGATTAATTTCCGGGGTTCATAGTATTAGTTAACACTATAGCTATGAGTAGGAGATTAAATATTCCTACTACAGTCTACTAATCCTGAGTCAAATCATGGATATTTGGAGCTGTTTACAGAGATTTCTTGAGCTAAATCAGTTATACAAATCTGAGTAGTCTGGATAAGTCGAGGAAGTTGAATAGCAATTTCATCTTGATATACTTACAAGACTATTATTCCTTATGAATACTTGCAGGAATTACTCTGAAGAAATAATCTTATGAAAACATTGGATGGTAGATTTAAATATTAGCCTTTTCATTTGTTGTAGAGGACATCCAATACAGGATCATAAGATCAGTTTGATCAGAGTAATGAAAAGAACAACTTCAAGTTCAGACGAATATAGTAAGATTTAGAAGTGACCTCAAGTTGTCAAAGGCTTAATCTAAGTCTCAAAGAAAAAGATTAAGTGACAGTTCGGAAAGCTATTATCACAGAAGGAGTCTGACAGATCATTCTGTGATGACAGTATTCCATGATTTCAGAGCTTAGAATGTCATGACACTGGATCATAAGTACCTGTCTTGGGAAGTGATTCAAGACATGAAGAATTGATTGAATTGTGTAAAGGATTTTTCTATCTCAGTGAACCTTCATTATGTTTTATTCAATGAAGTACGATAATCTCACCATATGCCTATTTCATTTGATTTGGTCTGTAACACCTTAAACACATGAATAAGATCATAATGTTCTACATCATTTTAATTGCTTTCTTTACTGCAGTTACAGCTTTAAGCATTTACATTTCAGTAGTATTCTTTAGTAATAATCATTACAACATTCTTAAACCAAGAGTAGAGACAGATTCTGAAGCTAATAATTCTATTAAAACACTTCTATCGTGTAACTCTCTTTTGAACGATCCCGACAATTAAAATAAATATTGCAGCTTGATACCGTGCGCTTTCGGTAGGAGAAACTAGGCAAGCTTTTTAACAGCCCTATATAGATTATAGTGTAAAGGCTGTCGGGGGGCACTGACCGAGGTTCCGCCTCAAAAGCTTCAAGCATTGTCCCAATGAGGGACTCCATTAGCATGATTAAAACATGTAGGAACATATTCAGGATCAGAAATAGATGTACACACATAATCTTTGTACCTGACTGGTCTTCTAGTTATCCTTTTTGGTCTGCCAACTGGAACAGGTTCAGCAACAATCTCTGTGTTCAAAGAATTCAAAGATGGAGTCACCATAGGAGATGGTGATCCAGATGATGAGTTGCTCATGGGCAACTCATCCGAGTTTTGTAAGTCATTCCTCTCAGTGGGAGAGAAAGAAGAGTTTTCTTCAGTAGTGTGTCTCACTGATCCTTGTGAGATCAGAGGAGATTGGACTTGAGACTGAAGTTCAGTGGGAACTTCAGTGGATTTTGTGCTAGTGTAATTTGCAGTAGGCAAATTACTGAGTTGATAAAGGTCATTATGGATAGAGTGGGTGGGTACACTTAGGGCTGGGGAAAAATACTGAATATACCGCATACCGCACATACCGTATCGAAAAAATACCGTGAATACCGAATTTTTTGGTATATCGTAACTTTCGGTACGGTATCATACCGTACCGTAAGATTTCGGTACGATAACGGTATAAATTTTTTGATACCGCGGTATACCGTTACCATACCGAACTTCAGTATATACCGCGGTATCGGTATATCGGTATATACCGATTGTTCGGTATGTCGGTATATACCGTGATATCGTTATATACCGTATTACCGGTATGCTAGTATGTAGCTAAAGTTCGATATGTCAGTATATACCGAAATACTAGTATGTCGGTATGTAATAAATGTTTGGTATGTCGGTATATACCGCGATACCGGTATGTCGGTATGTACCGAATGTTCGGTATAGCGGTATATACCGAACTTACCGAAATATCGGTATGGCAACGGTATGGAAATACTTCATACCGAAACTTTCGGTATACCGAAGATCGGTATACCGAAAGGTTCGGTATGACAATGGTATGCAATTTTTCATACCGTAAAGTTCGGTACGGTATACGGTACGGTGAAATTTTTTCGGTATACCGTACCGACCCACCCCTAGGTACACTAACAGATGAGGGATTTAAGTGGCCTACAGATTCACAGTTGCTAAAGGGAAAGATCTGGTCATAAAACATTACATCCCTTGAGATTAATACTTTTAGTGTATCAAGTCCTAGAACTTTATAACATTTCTTATCTGGTGCATTGCCAAGATATACACCTTTTACTCCTCTTGGATCAAGTTTCCCTGTGAAACAAGGAATTTTAGTGTAGCATAGGCATCCAAAAGTATGAACATCTGTCAGACTTGGTTTCATTCCTGTAAGGACTTCATATGGAGATTTCCACTTTAAAACTAATGTAGGAAGTCTATTGATTAGAAAAGTAGCAGCCAACATTGCATCACCCCAATATGTTTTTGGAACTTTTGAAGTAAATAATAGACTTCCTGCTACTTGAATCAGGTGTCTGTGCTTTCTTTCAACCCGGCCATTCTGCTGTGGTGTGTAAATACATGAAGTTTGATGCACAATTCCCATAGAAGCAAAAAGAGCAGCACATATCTTGTTACAAAACTCAGATCCATTGTCAGTTCTGATGATCTTTACACTCTTTTTAAACTGAGTTTGCACATATGACATGAATTTTGACAGAATGGATGAAGTGTTTGACTTGTGTTGCATTAGAAATATCCAAGTAGCTCGAGAGCTGTCATCCACAATAGTTAACAAGTATTTATAACCAGATCTATCTCCAATAGAGAATGACCCCCAAACATCACAATGAATTAAGTCAAAACAGGCAGAAGAGTGAGATTGACTGATAGGAAATGAAAGTCTATGCATTTTAGATTTGTGGCAAATGTCACAAGGTACATCAGAATTCGAATTAACATCAAAACCCAATTTTGTCATTACTACAGAAGATGGATGGCCAAGCTTATTATGCCAAATCAAATGACTATCACTATTTGATTCAGTACCAAGAACATCAGTATCAAAGCAAGTAGTTTTATTACATTTGAATGTATAAAGTCTATTGAGAAGAGTGGCTTTAAGCAGGTTTCTTCTAGATTTGAGGTCCTGCAAAATGCAAGTGGACTCATAAAAAATGGCAATGCATTTTAAATCTTTTGTAAGTTGGCTAATTGAGAGCAAGTTCATCACCACACCAGGAACAAAATAAACATGTGGCACAGTGAGATGATCAAATATCCTCACTGAACCAACATGTGTTGGTGATTTTAATGAGCCATCTGGCAGAATAATAGATTGTTTATGATAGAATGGCTGAGGGTCAAGCAACATTGAAAAATCAGCACAGAGATTGCAACTAGCCCCTGAATCAAGAAGCCATAAACCTTTTTAAGGAACTAGGGATAGAAGTACTACCTGCCATATCAAAGAATCCTCCTGCAAAATCCAGAGGAGTAGTCAAGTTTGCATTCAGATGAGACTTGGTTAATTCCTTGATGGTTTCTTCAAGTTAGCAATACGGCTTTCTGCAGCATCCAGTTTACCAGTAGATTCAGACACATCAGTTGAAAGAATAGCTCCAGCAATAACTTTGCCCTTTCTTTTATCTCCCAAAGCTTTATACCAGTCAGGAATGACACCTGAAATTAAGAAGCATCTTGCTCTACTATGCCCAGTCTCTTGCAATGGTCACAATAAGCTGTCTTATTTGCTAGCTGATAGCACCTATCCTTGGTGTGGCCTGGTTTCATACAATATGTACATACAACGTTCCCTTTCTTATCAGAGTTTCTATCTCCAGCTTTAAAACCTCTCTCATTCACAATTATTTATCATACCATAAGCAGTACCAGTAGAAGGTAAGGGATGCATAATCAGAATCTGATTACAAACAGAAGTGTAGTCTTCATTAAGCCCCATAAGAAACTGAATTAGTAGTCCTTCATCATCATCCTTCAACTTAGATTTGAGATTATCAGGATTATCAGCCGTGATAGGTTTTATAGATCTATAATCATTCCACAGAATCTTCAATTCACTATAGTAAGAGGTAACAGATCTATTTTCTTGAGTGAAATTGATGATTTTCCTTTTCAACACTAAGACTTGTGGACCGCTAACATTTCCATAGCATTCTTTGAGTTCATTCCACAGAGCAAAAGATGACTTAGCGTGAACAAATTGTCTAGCTATATCCGGAGAAATAGAATTCCTCAACCACCTCAGAATTAGAGAGTCAACTCTATACCATAGCTTATACTTAGAATCATCAGGAGAAGGTGCAGGAAATGTACCTAGAATAAATTCATCTTTGGCTTTGATATACAAAGCACTTTCAACATCAGCACGCCAAGCAATTCAGTTTGATCCATCCAGTTTCTCTGGGTGAGAAGAAGATGTGGTTGATCGGCGGAAGTGAGGACGAGCTCCTCACTGATTTTGGGTGAATCATCTACAGAATCGCTTGAAATCGCCATTGAACAATGAATCATGAAGAAAACAGCAGGAATGGGAAGCAGATAAAACCTAGAAACAGCTAAATTGAGCTCAAAATTGGATCAAAGAGCTCTGATACCATGTAGAATTCAGAGAGAATTGAAGAATAACTGTCTTGTATAACAATCAAAATGAATCAGTTTACAAGAATGAATTACGAATTGTTCTGTGAAGAAGAAAGCTATGCAGCTTAAATACAAGACATACAAGACAAAACAGAAAATAAAGAGATGGCCCAATAAAGAGAAGAAGGCCCACTAACTAAAAACAAGGTCCAACTAATAACAAAGCCCAAAACACAAAAGCTGTTAACCAGCTCCTCTTCGACATTGCTGACTTGTTCATAGACTTCTTCAATTTGCACTTACAATTCTTGGCCTCCTATCTTGACTCTCTATCTCGACTCTCTGGCTCTCCGCTCCGTGTCTATGGAATTGTCGTCTGTTCCAATATCCGACTCTCCGCTCCGACTCTTCCCCATTCATATAATCATCATTGTTTTTGCTTTTGTCGCCATGGCTATTTCTGCTTTTGTCGCCATCGCTTCTGCTCCGTTGCTGCGTCCGGTTCTTCACACAATTGTATGTATTCTTTTTCTAATTGTTTTGATTGGTATGTGTGTTTGAAGCATTGGTGTTGATAGAAGTCTGTTTTTATATGTTGATGAAGTTGCCAATCATTATCCTTTCGTCAATTTCTATATTTGCAATGTGGAATAAATAATTGTGAGATGTTGGGAATTGTTTGTTTCGTCCTTGATTGAGAATGAAAACAGATATGTGAATAGGAAATTTAGTAATCAATATAAAGCAACAATTCGGGCTGATTTCTTGACCAAGGAGGTTCAATTTGAAGATCGGATTTTCACCTTGCAGGTCAGCCTTTTGTGGTTGCATGATGGTTCTTTTCTTTCGACTAACATTTCTTCCCGTGTTGATTTTCTGCTATAGTGTATTTTATATCTTGGTTTTTAGTTCTATTGTTGATTGTGAAGGAATGGAGCATATGGCTCCCATATCAGTAGTTGGGTTATATGATTTGGCAGTATCACTCATGATAAGAATATTGCTTTAGAGAATTTTTGGGGAATGTTGGCATGGATTTTCCTTTGTTTTTTGCTTTTGTATTGCTTTAGCCATTGTTAGTTGGAATGTAAATGCAATATTGGGATTGATTGAATTTGTTTATTGAACCCATGGTTGATTAGTTTCATTGTTGATTGTGTGTACATGTATTACACTATCATGGGTGGCTTGCAAATAATGGTGCAATTGATGCACAAATATTGTCTCATACTTGTGTAAGGCATGCTAAAGTGTAGTTTTTGTAGTGCAAATATTGGATGATGTAGTTAAAAAATAAATGATCGACCTTCTGAAGAGTCCTCTTAAATTTGTGATAGCAATTTGAGGTCCTGAGGATTGTGAATATGAGGAATATTTTTGTGACCATTGCTTGGTTGAGCAAATCTTTGTCAGATCTAATGAATTGCCACAATATTTGTATTGATTCATCTAACTAGCATTTCACTTGGTGATGATGTATTGATTGTCTGTATTTGATCTTCGTCTGACCATACTTATTGATTGTTTGTATTTAAAAAGCATAGAGCTATTCTGGCAATCAAGGGCCCTCTCAATTTGGCTTTCCTTATAATGTAACTTGGTCTTTCATTTTTTTAATTTCCATGTCTTTACATACATTATCTTTGTTAATTGTGGCTCAATCTCTGCGGTTCAGAGGTCATGTGGGTTAATTGCCATTATTGAGTCATTCATTATGTTACAACATTGGGTTAATTTTCTTTTTGAGGAAAATAAGTTTTATAACACTCCATAACCAGGAAAGGGTACAACTCAACGACTACTGAGCCAAACTCCATAGAGGCAGGGAGCGGCTTAGCTCCAGCAAAAATTAACAAACTGCAACTATCAACAGAATACATCCAAGCCAAGCCAAGACTTGGCACAGTCTTCTCAGCCCCATCAAGTCACAGACGCCATGAAGCAGCATCATCAGTGGCATCACCAAAAAACTCCTCATGTGCAGTTTTTCGCCGGTTCGATTAAACTACCATTCTTCATTCTCCATCTTCTGACATAAGCAATAACCTGCTTCAGGAATTGAAATTCTTTCATTCTCATGACTAACAGCATAAGCAGCTTCTTTTGCCTTCCCAAGAAAAGACACCAACAATAGCATGTTACAACGTCAAGAGCCGCAGCATCTAAACCATGAAACCAGCTCAACTTAGTCTTCCCATAAACGACATCATTGGCATGAGACAGCGCCAAAAGCAGCAGCAGCATCAAAGGTTAACCAGGCCTACTCCTCACTCAAGTACCTCTCTTCAAAATTCCCCAGAATGCTATATAAGCATTCAAGTGACGAATCATCTTGACAATCCCAAAACTTACTTCATAATCACATCTCCCCTGCTTATATTTTTCAAATCCAAATGCATCGAAACAAAGGGACTAGGAAAGGTAGAAACGGGGTCAGGCTAGACTAGAGATCTGAAAGAGGGGTGACCGGCTATTGGGTACTGAGGAAGCACTATAATCATAACCAAACTGCAATATTGGGTTAATTTGAAATATGATCAAAGACAAAAAAAAATATTTATTATTCACTGCTTATTTTAGGTAGAAGTATGTTGTTCTTTATTATTTTAATCACTTTCTTTTACAGATAACAATTGTTATTATACGGATTACATACTTGTGTTAGCATAGATGGTGAAAGAAAGACAACTGACTTGAACAAGGAGAAAGGGGTAGAGGTAAATAACTCTCTTTTCTATATGATGTGATATTTTCATTAATACTCAAACCTTATAATACATGATCTGCTCATACAAATTTATTGCAAACATATTACGCTTATATTGAACATGTTGGATCAGTTGTTGTATGGAGATCGAGTGGCAGATGTTGATATTGAGAAACAAA
Organism: Hygrophila difformis; assembly: GCA_030278955.1. NCBI lineage: Eukaryota > Viridiplantae > Streptophyta > Magnoliopsida > Lamiales > Acanthaceae > Hygrophila > Hygrophila difformis. Next base: position 27,258,201 of record JAOANR010000001.1, on the reverse strand, counting down.
CATTGGCAACAAATTCGGGAAAAGTGCTCAAATATGACAATAATAATCCTTGTTTAATTTCTTTTCATTATATGCAGGCATGTTACATTAAATATAGTGAAGGGTACCGTGAGGAGCAAGTAGATTTCAAAAACGAGGAATTCAAGGTTGATTGATTGGCAAATTGACAAATGAGATAAGAGCATTGCCGGGCATCAATGTAGTGCAAGTTTTAAAGCAACTGATCTGATTGGCAATGATATGATGCATGTACATACATCTTACTTTGGATCAAGAAGATAAAATTGATTCTCCCTCTGTCCCGCTAATAATGTCCCAAAACTTTTGGGCACGGTATTTTATGTGGGGATGGTTAGTATTTAATGTAGGGGTAGATTAGTGTTTAAAGTGAGAGTAAATTATGAATTTATGTGATGTGATTTGAATGAGTTTGAATTTTTAATTGATTTATTTATGTGTGATGTGATAGTTGTGTGTTTGAAATTTTAATATATTTATTTATTGATGTGATGTGATGAGAGAAAGTTTGATAATTAAAGTGTATAATTATTTCTTAAAAGGGAATGTGACAATTGTAATTAGACGGACTAAAAAGGAAAGAGATAGAATTACTGGGACAGAGGGAGTATTATATAATTTTTTATGGTTTTTATGGGGTAGTTGATTATTTTCTAAGTTAACTTTAGTTTTGCACATAGTACTTTATTTTGATTTTAATTGTACCTGTAAGAGAATTGGCTGTAGTTTATAGTTTACCAAAAGAAAAAATAAAATTGGTTGTAGTACTTTTTATTGGGATTGATCAAAATATATATATTTTTTGTTGTTAATTTGTGCATATCTTTTTTTTGTTTTTTTTTTTGTTTTTATTTTTTTGCTTATATACCATTATAAAAAAACATTACATAGACAATATTTTATTTATATTTATATTTATTTGGTGACAATCAAACGATATAATTAATTTTTTAAATCAAAGTATAATAAAGAATTTAATTTCATACTATTTCATTTCTATGTTGAATTCTCTAATCAACCAAATAAGAGAATTGAATCTCTCTTCTATTTCTCTGTTGAATTCTCTGTTGTACCAAACAAGAGAATCAATTCTCTTTCTCTAGCTCAATTCCCTTTCTCTACAATTCCATTATCTGGCATCAATTCTCTGCAATTCCATTCTCTGTAGTTGTTTATATAAACCTGCCTCAGTAGTTGTTGTAGTTAAAAAAATAAAAAAATAAAAAAAAAAATTACGGTATTCACATGTAGCTGGCTCCTCCTTCAGGACTCGGGTTATTCATCAAATTACCTCATTTGGAAGTATTCATATTTAACAGAGAGCCTACAATTTCCATCTAAATCCGTTTTTGTTTTGTGGCAAAAGCTTCTTTATTCCCAAAACCATAACAGCTTACAAAATCACACCATTTACACTCTGTTAGGTCCGTTTGTGTGGATAACCTGTTCACTAGTCCCGCAAACTGGTTCAAACACTTTTCGTGGACACGTTAAACAAAATTATGATAATTTAGCAACGGAATATAAATGAACTTTAAAGTAAACGAACTCAATAATTTGTTGACCCAATTCGGCACAAGCCTACATCTGGGGGGATACCAATCCAGGAGTTTCACTATTTGTTTAACTTGATCCTCGATCTAAACAATAGTGATTTAAATCGCCCAACTCCAATCTCCAAGCGGTTGAATTGTAGGACCAAAACACTCGCCATGTTTTGGTGAAGATCTCCCCGACCTTGCTCCAATTCCTTGAAGGTTGCCCCCTTCAAGTTACCCTTGGTCGAAACCTGTTGGCGACCCTCCTTCAAGAATAGATTCGATTAAGCTCGTGTGTTGACGACACCTTGGAAGGCTTGACTAAATTCGTCGATTTCAAGAGGCAGTGTTGATCGACAGACTCCCTTCAAGATAGAATTTTTCACGAGCACTGGAAGGGAAAAACCTTTCTCACTTCGAAATGGATATTGAAAAATTGCTTCAAGAGAAATTCATGCAAAATGTCGTGTCCTTCCATTCCTTGGTCCCTCCGTATTTGAAGTGAGATGAGAACTCTCCATTCTAAGGTTAGATTTCCTTACCATAACTTTCCCTTCCTTATAATGGAGTTGCCCGAAATACGAGATCCTTATTTCCATTATTATTGAACGCGATCCAGGCAAGAATTAGCTGACCGTTGGTGATGATCCCATTGCAGATTCGTCAGCTCCACTTCCTTTAAATAGTTTGTCGAATACTGACGGAGTTGGTTCAACAAAGTAGTCCAGACATCGGTTGTGAATACATTTGTTCAAAACTGGTTCCCAACACACTCCAACCACATGCACCACAACACATACCTATTATCATCACACCATGCTAAATGAACTTATAACTCACAGACCAGGCTTAAGAAACAGAAAATTCAGGCAACCTATATCTCCAAATATCAGCAAATATCTCCATAGTTCCATCTGAATCAGTTATTCAGCCTACTCAATAACATTTCTGTCCTACCAACAGCCACCAAACAAAAGCCATCAATTACAATCCCTTTTTCTCACCCTCTTTGTAATACCACGATTTTTGTGTATTAATTAAACGACGATTAAAAGAATTTATTAAATTCGCGATTCAAGAATTTAATCGCACTTAACTCCAATACCGGAAATAATTAAACCGAATGTAATTAAACAAACTAGTGCACGAATCGACAAATCCAAGAGTTCGGATGCGAAAATAATTCGAGTCCGAAATGGATTTCAAAATAGGAATTTAGAACCCAAGAATAGCCCGAAAATTGGAGCCCAAGAACGTAGAAGATAGAAGCCCAAAAGAGAGGAGAAAAGGCCCGACGGAGCACGACCTGGCCCAGACCGCGGCTCAGACAGGGCCGGCGCGGTTTGCGGCATAAAACGCGCCAAGACCGCGCCAAACGCGGCTGTTGCGCCCTTGCGAGATTTTCTCGCCCGACTTCGGATTTTTCGAGTTTGTTGCATATCTTTCGGCCTAAGACTTCCCATATCTGATCTTGGACGCCTTCAAGTCCTTGTGAGCTTATAAATAGCCCTCTTCTCAGCCCGTACATCCTTTTCAACATCTTCGAAATTTCCACCTATTTCCGAACACCCGAAAACCCTAGATCTAGGTCGTTGGAAGCAAGAACAGCGAAGGAGGAAGAGATTTGGACGAGTTGAAGGTCTTCCAAGCGTAGGTGGGTGGTGAGGTAAGACGTTAGTCAATGTTTCCATACGAAAATTCGAGTGAGAGTCTAACCTGGTACGTTTTCCTTTTCTAAACCGCGAATCGGAACAAGAAGGAGGAGTACGAAGGAATTAGGACACGAACGACGATCCCGGAAGCCATCGTCATTGAATTGAGAGCCGTAGATCCAAATCCAAGTAATTTAACTCTTACATATGGTTTTGGTGGCTAAAAATCATCCGAACATAAGATCTAATGAAAGAACCTAATAAAATCTGTCAATAGAAGTTTTATACGCGCGCAGCGTTATTAATTGTATTTTTGGGACCATTTCTAACATTCAAAAGAAAAAACTCAAAGCTTGAAATATGTTCCTAAGACATAGATCTACATTTTGTAAAATGTTTGTAATTGTTCGTTAAGATTTGATGCCGCAAATTCGACCCGAAAAAACCTGCGTTTTCGACTTTCATGAAACACTGGCAGAACCTTAAATCGAACTTGAACTGCATTTTAATGGTGGATCCGATCCGATTTGAACTTCACAATGTAAACGGAAACTGTAGGTAATAGTGTCTAGGACTCGCCTGTAAAATTTCATAAATTTTCATCGAGATTTGAACCTCCGAACCCGAACCGAGCTAATCTGCGTTTCCATCGAATTCATAAAAAGCTGACAGACTTGATTTCGAACTTGATCCAAATATTCATAACTGATACGATTAGAATTAGACTTCAGTTCTAAATCAAAGTTGTAGATAATCAAATTAAGATCATGCCTGTAAAATTTCAGAGCTTTTGAAGTTCATTTGATACATTGAAAAACCGATTTTCTACACCATGACAAGTCTGAATCCGGACAGAATATGATTTCGTGAAAGATCTTTAAATTCGAATTGTTTCCTCATTTCTTTCCGAAAAGCGTAAAGAACGAAAGTTTTTCGTTAGGACGTTTTTGAGCTACTGTGAAATGCTCAACTCAAGTGATCTTCAAATGAATTTTTAAACGAAATAGGCGAACGTGAAGATATAGAAATCATATTTTTGGAATTAGCCTTTTCTAGACAAGCAGATGAAAGTTTTTTTTGAAAACTTTGTGATTTATGATCGAGTTGGATACTATGAATATTGATTATGTGGCTTGTGGACGTAAGAGCCCAAGCGTATAGCTAGCGGACGTAAGAGCCATAGTGAAATATTGATTATGTGGCTTGTGGACATAAGAGCCCAAGCGTATGGCTAACGGACGTAAGAGCCTCAGTGAAATATGGAATTGAGGCTTGTGGAGATAAGAGCCCAAGCATAAGCTAGATGACGTAAGAGCCCTGGCAAATAGTGATCTGTAAGGCTAGTGGACGTAAAAAGAATGAAACCTTGATACCGGATCGGTAGTAACGGGAATACACTAAGAGACTTAAATTAAACCCTTATTAAATTGTGTTTTAAATTTATGTCAATTTATTTACTTACCTTGTTATGTCATAGTTATGTCTCTTTTGGAATCCCTCCCTTTTTAATATGCATTTAAGTGTTAGTTAGCCGAATTAATTTATATAGTGTAGACCAACTTGCTGAAAATAACTGGTTTTTCTTAAATAATTAAAGGCTTTAAAACCCCACTGTTGTATGCTAGGGGTTAACTTACTAAGTATGTTTCTAGTGACAAAACCGTTGTTTTCTCTTTTCTTTCAGAGTATGAGGATTACGCATGAGCATGAGCATGCATGAGAATTTTTGGGGAAACAATAATTTACTATTTTACATGACTTGCATCACGGGCCTGTTAACCCATTGTTTTGGTATTGTCGGCCCTGTTTACATTCCTACATCATTCCCCTGCAATCTAGATACTGATATGATAATGATTTTCGCTATTTATTTATAAATGGGTTGTTTTATATATTTTTATTTCTGAAATACCTTAGCCTTGCATCTCTTTAGCAAGCTCGAAGAAGTCGCGTCTTGCTAGGGAGGTGTGACGGTAGCATCCCGGCATGGTATACCAAAACCGGGGTGTTACAAGTTGGTATCAAAGCCCGGAATATTTTAAAACTATTTTTAACTATTATTTTTAAAGCTATTATTTTTAAGCTATTAATATATCTATAGAGCCCAATTAATATTTTTAAATTTAAGCCCAAATGTAGGCTTAGGCCGAACTGGGTCAACAAATCTCTGAGTTTGTTTACTTTTATTTCAGTTAATTTATAACTGAATAACGTGTCCACAAAGGTTGTTTGAACTAGTTTTACATGACAAGTTCACATGTTATCACACTAATCGGACCTAACAATTATGTTATGCTTAATCACCATTTTCTACCTTCCTATTTCCTCCTTATTGCATATTAGCCTCTAGAGTTAGGTTTCTATGTGGCTGAGCTAGGCCAGAACATTATATCATCTTCATTTTATCAAAGACATTGTTTGTGATTTAGTTCATCTTCTTGAGGGTATCAAGAGTTGATCACTTGAAAATCAAGGGTTACTTGATCTCTCACCCCAAAACCGAGTCTCTACACATCGAATTGTGTAAGGTTCGTTAATTTCAATTGATTTACAAGGATTGATTGAAATTGCTTGTTCATTTGTGCATGTTTGGCATTATTCTTGGGTTCATATCAGGGTACTTGATCAATCATTCTTCCATTTGAACCCCTACTTAGCCTATTCTTTATTTTTACTTTATTCGATTTATTTTGCACCTTACCTTGCTCACGACATAACATATTAACATATGATAATCAAAATTGTTGTAGAGACCACTTCACGGTCCTTCTCAAATTTTCATATTTTTAGGATGTCTTTTCTGTGGGAATCGCTCTGTTTCTGAATTTGCCAGACGTATAGGGACACATTTGTCCTACTATGGAAAATATAATCTCTTCACATAAATATGCAAAGTTCCATAGTTGATTCCTCAAATCTAAAAATAATGGAATGAAATTCTCTACCGTAAAATGAATCATAGAATAGCTGGAAATATGTGTGGACAAACAACATTACTCCAATGGAAATATGTGTAGACAATCAACATTACTAGGGGGAATGGTAACAACAATTTCACTAACTAATAGCCTAACTTAGGAAGCCTGGGGCAGTCCTGCTAACACTTAAATTGGCCTGGGATGCATTAGATTGAAAATGGAAGCAGATAGTGCAGAACTGGTCAATCTTATACAATGTGATGGGGCTGGTCGTGAGCGAGACATTGCCCAGGTTCTTGCTAAGGCTTAAGATACGATGTTTGCTCACATGGGGTTGGGCAGTACAAATTTCTCAAATTCACCCAGAAGCTAATCAGAAGTTAAATGCACCCCTCTTACTGGACAAACCATTAAATTTTCAAATCCTCCTAGCTGATTAGCAAGAATATTAGATGATGATATGCAGGGATCGGATTCGTTGTAAACAGACAGATTCTGATATAAAAGACTTCGGCCATCCTTTTTTCCCCAGAAAAAAAAAAAGACCATCCAAAAATATGATGTAAATTATTGCATAGCAGGTTCAAAACTGCTTTGGTTCCGGTCTTCTGTTCCAATTCAAAACCGGGAATTTTTATGACACATTTTATTTGCAATTGCTTTATTAGTAGTATTTTATCATTCAACAATTTTAGGGACCCGTTTGTCTATCTTTTGTGGTTGACAAATTATCTGCTTTTCTAAGAAAAGTTTTCTTTTCCTGTAATCCTGTGGATAGGTCTCCCGTCTCCCAAGTACTACTATACATTAATGCTTTGTTTGCAAGAAAATGAACTATTAAAAACACAATCACATTAGAACACTGCAGCTGGTATTTCTTTTTCTTATTCACTATATATTGGTAAGGAAAGCAATATATTGTTTGTAGCTTACATTTCATCACTCTTTGACAACATTCATTTATTACACTAATATACTCCAGGTTACAGCCAAGGCACCAGTAATAAGTCTATGACACTCCAAAAGTATCGATCTTCAGAAATGCTGATTCTGTTCTGAAATTTCATTAGTTGCCAGTAAATGGATAGCCACCACCAGTACCCCAACCTCCACCTGGATATCCTCCACCCCACCTTGGATATCCACCACCGCCGCCCCATCTTGGGTACCCGCCGCCCCACCTAGGATATCCACCGCCGCCCCATCTTGGATACCCACCACCCCACCTAGGATAGCCACCGCCCCATCCGGGGTAGCCTCCGAACCCACCTCCCGGAAATCCTCCAAACTGGTCCTTATGGACTCCAGATTCCTTGGCTGAGAATACATAAAATAACAATGAATTAATATAACTTAATCTTCACATCATATGCCCATTATAATGTGTAGACATCCAAAGTATGATATAAATTAAAATTGCAAAATAATGTTGAGCTTACATGTGGTGGGGGTCTCTTCAAGTTCTCGGGCAGACACCTGCAAGAACAAAATAAGCGTTATTGCTAGAATAAGACCAACAACAACCTTGTCTTGATAAAAACCCATATTTCCCAAGATAATTTATTTTTTGAAAGCTTCTCTTTAATTTTCAGATAATGATACTAAAAGATATGATTGGCTTTATTATTTATACATAAAGTTTTCATTACCAGAGCAGAATTAGGGTAAGGAGAAATTAATTACGTAGCTGGTGGCTGTTGCCTGTTGGGAAGAGTGTGTTTAATGAACTAAAATGTCAACTCCCTATGCATGCAATTATTGTTGATTTGGAATTGGTCTAATTTATCCAATCCAAGTCGGCTTACTACTCATCAAGTTTATAGACCAATTTTTATAGTTGATTTGGGGCTCTTAGCTTTCTGGCCGATGGAGTCGAATAACTAACAAATGTGTTTGATAAATAGAGGTCTAAATACTGTATTTTAAGGTGTTTTGGTTTTAGTTGTTAGCTTTTACACTTTTATCAACTAACAATTAATATGATCAGCTAACAACTAATAGTTAATTGCCAAAAAGGCCTTACATTTATTAATTTGCTTAAAAACAGGAAAAAAGTGATTTATTTAATATATATTCTAGGTTTTGTTTTGCACACTGCTTTTCGTAGTTTTAATTCCATATGAAAGCAAACTACTAAGACCTAGTATGTAGTAGGATATAAATCCAACCCGGATTAGAAAAATTCAATCTTTGACTAGGTATACTTGCAATTAACGCTAAAAACAAAATATATGCACATTGCCAAAACCAAGTAGAAGATAAAGTGGTGTTCTAATACTTAAACTAATATGTAAAAATATTTATATAATATATCAAGTTGCATATGCATGCATGGTAGCATTTATGAGATCTCTCCTCAACAGCCAACAAATTCTGGGTCATGTAATTACTCGGAAGATCCTAGCCCTAATTATATTGTAATGTGAGGTTTATCTATAAATAGAGGAGCCAATCACTTAGCATTTCATCCGAAAAGAGAGAGACATTTAAGAAACAAAATTAAGCATATTGGGGGCGAAATGGGTTCAAAAGAGAATGTCCTTCTAGTCCTTGTCCTAGCTATAGTGCTTATGATGTCCATAGCAGTGTCTGCCCGAGAACTAGAAGAGACCCCTTCAACATGTAAGCTCAATATTGTTTATCCATTCTAAATAATATACATGGATTCACTATAAGTTGTTTAGACTGATTTAAATCTAATAATTATATTTATGTTTTAGCTAAGGAATCAGGCGTTGACAAAGATCAATATGGAGGTGGAGGGTACCCCGGATGGGGTGGCGGCTATCCTAGATGGGGTGGAGGGTACCCAGGATGGGGTGGTGGATATCCTAGATGGGGTGGTGGATATCCTAGGTGGGGTGGAGGCGGATATCCAAGATGGGGTGGTGGTGGATATCCTGGCTGGGGTGGACGCGGAGGGTGGGGTGGTTATCCTTGAGGAAGAAGGCAACAAATCGATCAAAGGAATATATTAACTATGAAAACAAAGAAAACTCACATATGGGAAAATACTTAAAAGTGTTAAAAGTGGTTTTGTAAACTTTGTTATAGTGTGATGTTAGGAATAAGGCAGCATAGTGTATGTGTTGAAAACTTTGTGCTGTCATGGTGTGTTGTGAAAGTGTGATGAAATGTAATCTAATATGTCTCGATCTCCTTTGAAAGTTCGTTTTGTAATATCAATGCTTTTACATATTTTTTTTTCTTAGTAATTCATTTTCTTGCAAACACAAAGTGGATTCACATATTTAAGAGATCTATGGACAGAAAAAAATAAAAGAAAAAGGAAAACTACAATCTGCGATCGATCAACAAAACATGAGACAATAGAATGGGTTTAAAAGAATTCTAGAATGATCAAATATGAGGACTAATAAAAATTAAAGAAAAACCGTTATGTAATATATATGAAATAAAAAGATTTAAAAAGTGCTGCCACCAAACGATACTATGCCCCGAAAATTGAGAATAATTAACATTTAATTAATTCGATTTGTCTTGGGCCCAATAGGACCTGGGGATACTCGATATACGCAAAAAAGATTAATTTGATTTGGACATTTTGTTTGGCTTGAAAAAATTAAACAAATTGATTAAATGAACAAAAATCAATTTAAAGTGAAAGTTTTGGCCATGAAAAATAGGCCACTGCCGACAGAGCGAGCACTATACTGTGTTCATCACACGCTTACCAGAAAGTGTCCCGTTCTGATCCCATGGAAGGGTCCTTAGTCGACCAATAGGGTGTCTTGGTCGACCGTGAAGTGTACCCATGGTAGGAGTACACCTCTTCAGTGTTTAAAGGATATGGAACGGGCCGGAGTGGCTAGAAGGGTCAAACAATTTACCAGAATTCTGGACAGGGAAAGGCACAAGCCCTGATTCTATGAAAGGGTCCCGTATCAACCAAGGGTACCCTGGGCATGGGTAACCTCTTCAATTGAACAAAAGATGGTGTACCGTGGGCATGGGTAATCTCTTCAGTTGTTAAAAGATTTTGAATGAGCCAAGATTGGCGAGAAGGGGATGCCCATCAAAAGTCTGGACAAGGGGGAGGCACATGCCCAGATGCTAGGGAAAGGGCCCTAGTCGACCAGTAGGTGTACTCAAATGTGCTTAAAAATAAGTTCAATATTTTTAGTGAAAATTTAGTACAAAACATCTAATTTACAGCACATTCATTATAAGCTGAAATAAGTACTTTTGCTTCCTTAACGCAATCCGCAACTGCCATATTTACTTTGTACTTTCTGATCTTTACAAATGGATTATGTCTGACCAATTCTATGGGTTCATTCATACGGAAATTGATGTGCATTTATAGTTGAATGAATAGTATGGTTATTAATATTGCGCATATTGTATTTGAAGTTTTCAATTATACTATAAATCATATGAAGACAAAACAAGAGAAATACCTTCTTGAAATCAAATTATGTTCAAGTTGTTCAAAAAATCTTAGCACATTAAAATTTGGAGGTTGGGAATGGAAAAAAAAACTTATTTAGTTCCATAAGTTTTTTTAATTTCCAAAACAGTCCCATAAATATCTAATTAGACGAATCCGTCCCATAACTATTTTAATCTTAGCCGAACCCGTCCATGAACCGGTTTTTTTGCTAATCATTGCCGAACCCGTCAAATAACTTCTCTAATGTAGGGATGGGTTTGGCGATGATTAGGATAGTTATGGGACGGGTTCGGCGATGATTACCGAAAAACCGGGTTCATGGACGGGTTCGGCTAAGATTAGGGTAGTTAGTTATGGGACGGATTCGTTTAATTACATATTTGTGGGACTGTTTTGGAAATTTTTTAAAATTATGGGACGATATGGGTTTTTTTTTTCCGTTGGGAATGGGTAGTTCTTGTCTGTAACACCCCGGATTTGATCACCCAGGCCGGGACGCTACCGCCACACCTTTCTAAATAAGACACGATCCAAATCGAGCTTATCTAAAAAGATGCTAAGGCTAAGTTGTATCAATACTTTTAAAATAATTTAAAAACCATTCAAAAATGCCCGAAGTTAAAATCAGAGTATATCTACCATGCATAAAGTACAAAAGTGCGGAAGCTAAATAGGGCCAAAACAAACGGCCAAAACAAGTCTAGAGTCTTAGTGCAGAATTTAAATAATTTTAAAATGCGACAAGTCTTCGGAAATTCCCATCCCAAATGTAAATGCCATGCGCTAATCTTCAACATCTGGAAAAAAAATAGAGACAACGGATTTATCAGTACAACGGTACTGAGTAAGTTAATATATAGCATAGCGAATTTTAAAAATTCTAGAAGAGTATATAAAAGTGGGATTTTTAATTTAAAAGGAGGACGAGTAAAAATAATTTTTCCGAAATCTCTTACACTTGCCACACGAATAATTTACCATTGTTCATTTTGATCGAGGATAACCATTCTTGGGGAATCAAACCCGCAAGAGCTCAAACACATTATTTTACCATTGTTTGTTTTGATCGAGGACATCCAAATTACCCGCTTGGGCGCTTATGTCCACAAGCCGTCGGTATCAACGATCCTGGGCCGAAGCCTTTTCAGATCAACATCCGCTTGGGTGCTTATGTCCACAAGCCGGCGATAATAATGATTCTAGGCTCATGCCCTTTCGAATCAGCCCACCTCTGGGACTCGTACCCACGAGGGATGTGAAAGCAGTGACCCTATACAGACCGCTCCGGAGCCCTGGATAACCCATACGGATACATCTAGGAGTATAGACTCTTACTAACACGAAACCATAATATCATTTGCGCCGTTTTGGCCACAAAAAGAGGGGGCGGCCCAACGAGCTCACGCCAAGTGCACTTACCCTCTAAAACATTGGGCATCCACTCGATCAAGACTTACAAAGTTTCAAAACCACATTTTTATCATTTCATAATATCTCCACATTTCCAGAATTCATATTCTTCAAAAATGAGTAATACTCGACTCATAGTTCATCAAAATACGCGCGATGGAATTCACGAACAAAAGTGGCACTGAGGCAGTCTTCAAAATCGCATTTGAAAATGCAGCAAACTATTTTTAAAATTCTGGAAAAATTACAGTGGCTAGGAAACATCAAAATAAGCATTTTTCATAGAAATAGCCATCTCAAAATTCGGACTCTAAACAGGCCGTTTTAATCGATTTCAGGAAGCCACTGATTTAGGAATTTACATGCTTCAGGTTATTCGACCATAGTGTTTTCAAAAATTCGTAACAATTTCAAACATGCTCCAAAAATCAAGAAATTTTACAGGGATGATCTAGACACATAATGGAACAAGTTTCATGCAGGTTTTGATCAAAGATAACCAACATAGGATGATGTAAAATACACAACAAAACCGAACTTCATGAAAACGCTATTCTGTCACAGTTTATAGCAGAGAATACCAGATGTGATTTCGATGAACAAAACTTGTCCCAAAATTATGCAAATTTACAGAGACCATGTTTAGAATGTTAGGAACATTTTTCATTTAGAAAGGATCTTCAAAAAACGTACGGATCATGGTCGAAATTTCAGAGCAACAAAATTGGTCATAGGAAAACCCTATTTGACAGATTTACCGACGGAGGGAATTTGGACTAGAACTCGATGGAAACTCAACCTAAACCTCTAAAAAATGACGTGCACAATACTAACTTACCGTAGGAGTGATTAGGATTGAACAACTCGAGTTTTGATGGTCCCTAGTGTTGGAGAACAGTCCACGAACTCAACACCGTGTCCGAATGGCTGCGTTTTGGATGAAACATGAAGGATTTCAGATTCGGATCCTTAATATCCGAACTATGAACGCACAAAAGACTCAAGAGAAAGATATAGTTACTGTCTTCAAAGGTTGGGAGAGGTGAAATTTCGTTCATGGCTTGCAACCCTCAAAGAACTTCTAAGAACTCTCTAAAAACCTCTCTCTTTTGCTGAAAGTTGTAACCGTGGAATGAATGGTGATCATGGACTGCTTATGGGGGTTTATTAGGGTGATAATGGAATCCTAAATGTGGCCTAATGATAGACAATTGAATTCAGACAATTATGAAGTTGAAACTGAAGACTCTTGAGCTCCCAACTCAATCATATCCACACTTATCCTAAGTAGCTGACCCAGGTTCAATGATGAAACATTTGGGCATGAATTCCTGGTCAAAAAAATATGAAATTTTACGGACATATACTAGACACAACTTGGAACAACGTTTATGTTGAACGCTTGAAGTGATTCACATTCTAAGTGGGTGTAAAAATTCGATCTTTATAGAATTTAAAAATCTGCCAACTTGGCTAGTTCAAAGGAATTAAATCAAAAGAGCTTTGGGCTATACTTGGGCTTATTTAATGGGTTGTCTTGGGCTTTCTTTTTCCATTTAATAACCCATTTCATCTTCGACCCAAGTAATGATTCGCACGAAACCCTATTCCGAATTCTACGATGAACCATTTTCGAGCAATAATTTACTCAAATAAATTACTTTTGTCTTCTCGGAATTTTTTCGGTTTTGAATAATTAAAGTCGATTTCTCGGGTATTACAGTCTACCCTCCTTAGAAATCAACTTCGTCCTCGAAGTTGGGTTGCACTTAGAAAGGAAAACTAATGTAAACCAGAAATTAGCACGCACGAAATATTGAGGCTCGAAAATTAAATTCTTACCTCGATGCGTGATGACTTTTTGCGGGGTGTCACATCCTCTCCCCCTTAGGACTGCAGTTATGTCCCCATAACTGCTCACGAGTCGCTTTGGAAAATGTTGGGATACTTCTGCTTTATATCTGATTCCAACTCCCACGTCGCTTCTTCTGTGCCATGATTGGACCATAGTACCTTCACCATTCTCACGGTCCTGTTTCTTGTGACCCTTTCTTTGACGTCAAGTATCTCGATCGGATACTCCTCGTACGTCAGGTCATCACCCAGCTCAATTACATCAGTTTCCAAGACATGAGTTGGATCGTGTACATATTTCTTTAACTGAGAAACATGAAACACATTGTGAACTCGTGCTAATTCCGGTGGAAGGGCCAATCGGTAGGCCAAGTATGGACCGATGTAGTGAGGACTCAGCTTTCCTCGTTTGCCAAATCGCATCACCCCCTTCATCGGTGACACCTTTAGCAAGACCTTGCCTCCCACTTGGAATTCCAATTCTTGTCGTCTTGTATCGGCATAACCCTTTTGCCTATCTTGTGCAGCTTCCATCTTTTGTTGTACTACCTTAATTAGTCGGCTCATGTCCTCAATGAGCTGAAGTCCTACAATCACAGAACTATCATCCTTAACCCAACATAACGGAGACACTTGCGTCCGTAGAGAGCTTCGAACGGCACCTTGGATACCGGCTCTATTCTAGGTACCCGATCAATCTTAAATTCGACTTCTCGCTCTGGCGGCATTACGTCGGAACATCCATTTACGATTGGGATTATGTCGTTCTTTTTTTTCCTCGTTTTTGAGGTTATGCACATAGCATGCATATGAGTGATAGCCTTTTTGTATGAGATTGCAGAACCTCAAGGCATTCACCACCTTAGTGCTTTTCTTTGGAGGCTGCATGTAATACACCACCTTCTTCCCTCGACTCTTTGCTAAGGAAATCTTCTGCTTCTAGCACTCAATAACGGCCTTGTATTGAGTCAGCCAGTCCATGCCCAAAATGATATCGAAATCCCTAAGGTCAAACCCTATCAGATTCGCGAAGAATTCAGTGTTTTTAATTACTATCGGAACCCCGTCGTATCGTTTAGAGCACGACACCACTTTACCCGATGATAATTGGATTGCGAAGTTAATGTCCTTAGGCGCTGGTAGATCTAACGCAGAAAAAAAAAATTCGTGGAAATTAAAGAGCAACTTGCGCCCAAATCGAACAAAACTCTGACAGACTAAGCACATGTGATCAGGATCTAAGACCAAGGATAAATTAGCCTCAGGCTAGCGCTCCTAAGTCAAGGTCGAGCCGAATAAGAATGCTATCTAACAAGACAAGGAATATTTTCGTTTAAATAATGATTGTATGCTAATGCATCTCCCCCCAAAAAAAAAAAAATATTTATGTATGTTTCAAGACTTGTCGTAAAAATTGTTATATAATTCCCATGGGTTTTAAAATAAAATTCCTTTCCATGGAAATAATACCTTAAAATATTTAAAATAATATTTAAAATTTTGGGCCTCTATATTGGGCCGAAAATTAATAGCTTTAAAAATTTTCCGGGCTCTGATACCACTTTGTAACACCCCGGATTTGATCACCCAGGCCGGGACGCTACCGCCACACCTTTCTAAATAAGACACGATCCAAATCGAGCTTATCTAAAAAGATGCTAAGGCTAAGTTGTATCAATACTTTTAAAATAATTTAAAAACCATTCAAAAATGCCCGAACTTAAAATCAGAGTATATCTACCATGCATAAAGTACAAAAGTGCGGAAGCTAAATAGGGCCAAAACAAACGGCCAAAACAAGTCTAGAGTCTTAGTGCAGAATTTAAATAATTTAAAAATGCGACAAGTCTTCGGAAATTCCCATCCCAAATGTAAATGACATGCGCTAATCTTCAACATCTGGAAAAAAAAAATAGAGACAACGGATTTATCAGTACAACGGTACTGAGTAAGTTAATATATAGCATAGCGAATTTTTAAAATTCTAGAAGAGTATATAAAAGTGGGATTTTTAATTTAAAAGGAGGACGAGTAAAAATAATTTTTCCGAAATCTCTTACACTTGCCACACGAATAATTTACCATTGTTCATTTTGATCGAGGATAACCATTCTTGGGGAATCAAACTCGCAAGAGCTCAAACACATTATTTTACCATTGTTTGTTTTGATCGAGGACATCCAAATTACCCGCTTGGGCGCTTATGTCCACAAGCCGTCGGTATCAACGATCCTGGGCCGAAGCCTTTTCAGATCAACATCCGCTTGGGCGCTTATGTCCACAAGCCGGCAATAATAATGATTCTAGGCTCATGCCCTTTCGAATCAACCCACCTCTGGGACTCGTACCCACGAGGGATGTGAAAGCAGTGACCCTATACAGACCGCTCCGGAGCCCTAGATAACCCATACGGATACATCTAGGAGTATAGACTCTTACTAACACGAAACCATAATATCATTTGCGGCGTTTTGGCCACAAAAAAAGGGGGCGGCCCAACGAGCTCACGCCAAGTGCACTTACCCTCTAAAACATTGGGCATCCACTCGATCAAAACTTACAAAGTTTCAAAACCACATTTTTATCATTTCATAATATCTCCACATTTCCAGAATTCATATTCTTCAAAAATGAGTAATACTCGACTCATAGTTCATCAAAATACGCGCGATGGAATTCACGAACAAAAGTGGCACTGATGCAGTTTTCAAAATTGCATTTGAAAATGCAGCAAACTATTTTTAAAAATTCTGGAAAATTTACAGTGGCTAGGGAACATCAAAATAAGCATTTTTTATAGAAATAGCCATCTCAAAATTCGGACTCTAAACAGGCCGTTTTAATCGATTTCAGGAAGCCACTGATTTAGGATTTTACATGCTTCAGGTTATTCGACCATAGTGTTTTCAAAAATTCGTAACAATTTCAAACATACTCCAAAAATCAAGAAATTTTACAGGGATGATCTAGACACATAATGGAACACGTTTCATGCAGGTTTTGATCAAATATAACCACCATAGGATGATGTAAAATACACAACAAAACCGAACTTCATGAAAATGCTATTCTGTCACAGTTTATAAAAGAGAATACCAGATGCGATTTCGATGAACAAAACTTGTCCCAAAATTATGCAAATTTACAGAGACCATATTTAGAATGTTAGGAACATTTTTCATTTTGAAAGGATCTTCAAAAAACGTACGGATCATGGTCGAAATTTCAGAGCAACAAAATTGGTCATAGGAAAACCCTATTTGACAGATTTACCGACGGAGGGAATTTGGACTAGAACTCGATGAAACTCAACCAAAACCTCTAAAAAATGACGTGCACAATACTAACTTACCGTAGGAGTGATTAGGATTGAACAACTCGAGTTTTGATGGTCCCTAGTGTTGGAGAACAGTCCACGAACTCAACACCGTGTCCGAATGGCTGCGTTTTGGATGAAACATGAAGGATTTCAGATTTGGATCCTTAATATCCGAACTATGAACGCACAAAAGACTCAAGAGAAAGATATAGTTACTGTCTTCAAAGGTTGGGAGAGGTGAAATTTCGTTCATGGCTTGCAACCCTCAAAGAACTTCTAAGAACTCTCCAAAAACCTCTCTTTTGCTGAAAGTTGTAACCGTGGAATGAATGGTGATCATGGACTGCTTATGGGGGTTTATTAGGGTGATAATGGAATCCTTAATGTGGCCTAATGATGGACAATTGAATTCAGACAATTATGAAGTTGAAACTGAAGACTCTTGAGCTCCCAACTCAATCATATCCACACTTATCCTAAGTAGCTGACCCAGGTTCAATGATGAAACATTTGGGCATGAATTCCTGGTCAAAAAAATATGAAATTTTACGGACATATACTAGACACAATTTGGAACAACTTTTATGTTGAACGCTTGAAGTGATTCACATTCTATGTGGGTGTAAAAATTCGATCTTTATAGAATTTAAAAATCTGCCAACTTGGCTAGTTCAAAGGAATTAAATCAAAAGAGCTTTGGGCTATACTTGGGCTTATTTCATGGGTTGTCTTGGGCTTTCTTTTTCCATTTAATAACCCATTTCATCTTCGACCCAAGTAATGATTCGCACGAAACCCTATTCCGAATTCTACGATGAACCATTTTCGAGCAATAATTTACTCAAATAAATTACTTTTGTCTTCTCGGAATTATTTCGGTTTTGAATAATTAAAGTCGATTTCTCGGGTATTACATTGTCAACTTGTGCACGAAGTATTAATATAATCATTATAAGTATCTGTGAGTTGAACTTATTGTTCATTGTATTGCTATATATGTATTGTGAACTCCTAATAATATACTCCCTCCGTTTTCATATAATTGAAACATTCCTACATTTCACGCAATCCAATACATATTTTTAATGCTCAATATATTTAATTGTATAAAAATAAAAATTATAAAAATTTGATCATATAAATCTTCGCGATTAGACGAATCCAACAAGATATCACTTGACTATGTTTTATTTTATGTAACTATGTTAAAAAGTCGAATCAAAGTTATACAATGAATAGTAATAACTATGCCAATGTTCATTTTTTCAAAGACGGAGGAAGTATAAAAGACACATTTGTTATTGATGATATAACATTGAAGAATTTAAGCCAAGTCCTAATTTGACAAAAAATCTTGTGGTCCTAATTACGTACTATATGTATAGTACGTGCATGTGATTATGAAAAAGAGTCGTGAAAGACATTGATGAATTGACCGAAATGCAATAAGAGACTCGTGACAGTCAATGTAGTAAACGATTAGTGTGTGATGGGACATTTTACCTGTACTTGATCAAGTCAGCGAAATATTCGATTTCTGAGAAAAGTTGCAAGATATTGAAGACAAATTTTTGGGAAAGATATAGTCACTCCATGCTAAAATATTTAAATTAAATCAGCCAATGTATGAGATAATATGAGAAAAAATATATTTTTCAAAGTAACAAATAACTTAAAACAGTGTATAATCAGCTTTTTTGAAACCGTCGAAAATAACATTATTTTGGATTTCAACTTATTGTAAACAAAGAGTTGGCATTGAAAGTATCAAACAACTAATTTTGTTTAATTTATTACTCGCGTAATCAGTTAACAAAACTAACAACTAATTCCCAAACATACTCATAATATACTTTATAGGGCACTTTCCTTGTGACACAAAACTCAATAAGCATTAAATACAAATCATAATAAATAATAAAAAGTTAAATGAATCATAAATACAGGAGGCAGTATTGGTTTTTTTTTTCTTTTTTTTTTTTAAAAAAAAAATTGTGTTATTGTGGTTAAGATAAGCCGCCGTTTTTGATGTGCTTAAATTATACTTCCTCCGTTTATAATTTTTTGCTACATTGCAAAAAATGGTACTACTGGACAATTTTGATTTTAATTTTTATTATAATTATACAAGTTAAAATATAGTCAAATGATATCTTGTTAGATTCGTCTATTCTTGTAGTTTTTAAATATCTAACTTTTAGAATTCTTATATGTAACGAATTTGAATTATTAATGGTTTAAAATATGCATTGGACAACGTGCACAGTGGGTCCGTAGGAAAATTTTAAAAACGGAGGTATTACATATCAGTGGCTTGTAAAATAAGTATTTTGTGTAGGAGTGGCAATGCGCCGGTTTTGGACCAGGGGTGTAGCATCCTCGATAATTCCCAAAATCATTATCTTTTTTATTTCCCAAAACCGGCTCGTTCTCTGTCGGGGATCTCCATCGGGTATCATAATTTTCCCGATCCCTATTGGGGATTTACTTATAAGAGAATTTTCGATTTTTTTTTTCAGTAAATGGAGTACCGGATCCATATTATTCAAGCCAACTTTCAATTTCATAACTTATAATATTAGAATTCACATAGAAACTGTTTAACAATAAACCATAATCCCTATCAAAAGACATATTTGTTTCTAATTAATATATAATCAACTCACCATACTAATGAGATTTAGTAATTATTTTTTATTTTGCGAAGCCAAAAACCAAAGAAATGGGTGGTGGGTGTCCATACTACATAAATTACAGAGAGGTAAATGGAGGGATAGGGGGCAATCCAACCGTCAATCATAAGAATGGGAGATACTGACTTAACAACTAGGCCTGGGCAAAATTTATAAATCTAATATATAAAACATTAACTACTCCCTCCGGACCCCTTATTATGTCACATTTTGACTTTTGACACTGTTCATTGATCAACTTTGACATAATGTTATCGCAACTATATAAACGAAAAATATAGACAAGTTCGGTTTTATTGGATTCATCTAATCATGTAGTTTTAAAATATATATATTTTATATAATTTTTACTAATTCATATTTGAAGATATTAACGATTATACAAGTGCACTGGATTACGTGTCCAAAAGTTTTGAGACATGAATAATGAGATAGAGGGAGTATAATATATAAAATATATAATAAATAATATATATATATTAAATATATAATAAATTGTATATTAAATATATCATCATGGGCGGGGCGGGGGCTACTTTCCCCATCCCCATCCCCGTCCCCAAAAATATCTCCAATCCCCGGCCCATCTCTGATAATCCTCCCGCAAAACCGAACAAATCGGTTTTCGATTTTCACCATTAGATATGGACTTTTTTGCCATCCCTAATTTAGATTGAGTTTGGTAAGATTGATTGTATCTAGCTGTCCGGATAGAAATAGTTATAACTTTCAAAAGAGTAAAAAAAACAATTAAATTAAAAGTTAAATTGGAAGTGTGACTTGTTAGCTTGAGCTGCAAGAGAGCATTTTGAAGTTGTAGATTTGGAAAAAAAGTTAAAAATGTCCATTTTTTTTACAAAAAATCCGAATTCATCCCTTTTTAATTTTATTACCGAATTAGTCCGCTGCAAATGCTAATTATGTGCGGATCAGTCCATTGTTCACTAATTATGCCCTAATTGTTGTCGTGGCAATGATTTATATTTAAATCAGATACGTGAGCATAATATTAGTCCTTTTCTTTTATCTTTTGTCAATTCAGTCCCGAACTTTTGTTTTGATCCATTTAGTCCTCTACCCAAATCAGTCATTTTTATGTTACTTGGACTCCAACCTTTCAAATTATTTTCTTTCAGCCCCAAATCCTTAAATTTTTATTATTATTATTAGTCCATTTTTCAATAAATGCCCAACATGCTTCTGTAAATAAAATCAAATACTAAATCTCATACATCGATTTGACTGCCTTGTGATGGTTCATCGGTTATGCTTTCCTTTATCAACAATCATCACAATTCTATTTGGTTTCCTACCATAGGACGTAGCAAGATTTGGGTCAATGATTTAATTTTAATTTTTTGAAGGCTATGATTATAGGAAGCCTGGACTTTATTGAAAAAAATATTAAAAATATTATTCTAATATTATTAAAAATATTAAAAAATAGCCTGAATTTTATTGTCTAGGCCTCCGGTATCACATATACTTGAAAAAAAAACCAGTTCCCGACATAAACGTTGATTTTGAACTAATTAAAAAGAAAGACAGCAAATTAAAATAACTACCTATATCACACATCACGTTCAATATGGTAGCTAGTCAGGGATGAGGACTTAGCCCAAGTGGTTAAGTTCCTCGACTTCCAACAGAAGGTCGGAGAGGTTCGATTCCCGACCGGCTCCCTATCCCCCCCTTTTATTCCACTTTGCAATTTGTGTGATATGAGCTTCCACCACCTATTTCCTAGCCTGTATAGGCTGTTCAGAAAAAAAAGAATATGGTATAGGCTGTTCAGAAAAAAAAAAAAAAATATATGGTAGCTGGTCATAAACTTGCCCACAGGTTTGAAATCAATAATTTCGATTCTATTCAAATAAGTGTTTAATATTTTAACATTTAGTAAGTTTTGGCTTGTGATTTGTGTATGCAGAATTCTGCTTTGGGAGAGACAACCCTTCAATCCCCACCCGATCCTTGAGGGATTAGTCTTGGGTCCAATGTGGCCTGTGGATACCCTGGTATTCACCTAAAAAAGTTTTGGCTTGTGATATGTCTAGCTAATGTATTTCAGGCAAAAACTTGTTTAAAACATTATTTTTTACGATTTTTTTATTTCATAATTTTTTTTTGGGAGAGCAACTTATAAGTAAGTTTAAAATCCCATCCAAATATATACTTATAAGGAAAATTATTGCATAGCAGCTAGGTTCAAAACTAGTACTTCGGTTCTGGTCTTCTCTTCTAATTCAAAACCGGCCATTATTATAACATATTTTATTTGCAATTGCTTTATTATTAGTATTCTATCATTCAACAATTTTAGGGACCCGTTTTCTATCTTTGTGGGCTGAAAAATTATCTGCTTTTCTTTTCCTGTAAGCCTGTCGATAGGTCTCCCAAATACTACTATACATTAATGCTTTGTTCGCAGGAAAATGAACTATTAAAAAGAAATTGTGTAAGAACACAGAACACTATATTGGTAAGGAAAGCCATGTATTATTCTTAGCTTACACTTCATCAAAGTTATTCTTCGCCTATTATAACGTGCAGACATCCAAAGTATTGATATAATTGAAACTGCAAAATAACTTATTACATGTAGTGGGAGTCTCTTCAAGTTCTCGGGCAGACACCTCCTAGAACATAATAAGCGTTATTGCTAGAAATTAAGGGGTGATATCGAGTCGAGTCTCGAACAGTGTAATTCGAACTTGTACAGTAAAAAAATTTAATGTTCTAACCCAAATTTAACAAGACTACATATATATAATTTGAATTTAAATTGACTGTTTTACTTATTTTGCTGCAAAATATAAGTTTGTTAGGTTTGATAAAGCTTAAATTGTGTCTAATAGTTTTTTTTTTATATAGTTTTAAAATTTCATAATTTAATCGAGTTCTGATCGAGTATCGAGTCGAGTTTTCCTCACCCTTGCCTAGGATAAGACACTACTAAATTTATTTCTTGAAAGCTTCTCTTTAATTTCAGATAGCGATACTAGAAGATATCATTGGCTTCTTTATTATTTTATACAGAAAGCTTTCATTACCAAAGAAGAATTAGGGTAAGGAGTAATTAATTATGTAGGTGGCTGTTGGATAGAGGGTTTAATGGACTAAAATGTCAAATCCTATCTATGCATGCAATTATAGTTGATTTAGAATTGGTTGGGATTATTCGATCCAATTTGGCTTACCACTCATCAAGTTTACTTATAGTATTTTATTAATTTTCTGCAGAACATGAAAAAGTCATTTATTTATTATTGTTTTATGCTCAGCAAAAAGTATTATTTTATGGTCGTTCTTCACACAGTTTATGGGAGCTTTTGATAACTTATATTCTAAACCAAAACAAAAGTCCCTTTTTTTACACCAGCTTTTAGAGGTTGCAGTTGCGAAAAGAATTTCTGCAAAGCTTTGCAAACAGAAGTTATTATAGTAACTTTTTAGAGCTTCCAAAAGTTACTTCCAATTTTATTTATTTCTTTAAATATTTTAAAAACTATATAGCTAATTATAAAAAAACACTTTATATAAAATTAAAGACTTTAGCCCGTATAAAAATATGATGCTCTTCTCCAGCTCCCCACAACAACTCCACCTGGCAGTTATAGTTTTACACCTATAACTAATTGTGTAGAACCCCCATAATATTAATATATGCTATATCATGATGAAAAAAATAATTTAATGCATATACACTTTATTTAAGACGTGTTTATTATAAGTAATCATAAGAGTCAGAAACGTCTTCTGTGTATGATACAATCGTCAATTTCGTACTTTAATTTTTCTAATTATCAAAACAATCATGTAACTATACTATTTTGACCAATTTCGTCTTGGGGGCATTTTAGCAAATTGTTTTTAGATCCATTAACTTTTAAATTATTATATTTTACCCTAGAAAAATTTGACTAGTTTAGTCTTGAAAATAATTTGTTGAAATAACCCCAAAGACCTAAAGATAATTTGCTAAGTATTCACAGGTTGAAATTGATCACAATATAATAGGTACAAGACTGTTATGATAATTAATAAAATTAAAGGATAAAATTAGTAATTATAAATTTTAGATTTTCAGATTTTCTGGATTCATTAAGAAACAACGGTTCATAATAATACCATCCCAACCTCTCTCTCCCATTTTCTCTCACGTTTTCACACAAGGATATGATTGTATGCAAACCTGGAAGAAAGATGTTGGGTCAAAGCTTGAAATTCTAGTTTATTTATATTGAGAATCATATCTTAGCAAATAATTAATTTCAAAACTTATGGATACACTACTGTTCAACACGGAAAAAATACACAATTAGTCCTGTAAGTTTCCCTATTATTCAATTTGGTTCATAAAGTATTTGATTATTCAAAATAATCCTATAACTATCATATTTTAGCCGAAATAGTCTCATATCCGCTTAATATTCAATTTTAGGCCACTAAACTTTTAAATTATTCATTTTACCCCTCAAAAAGTTTTTATTTTTTGCGATTTAGTCATTTAAAAATTAATAATTTCAGAAATTAGGACTAAATTGCAAAAATTAGAAACTTTTTGGGAAAAGAATGAACAATATAAAAGTTTAAGAACCTAAAATTAAAAACTAAATACACTTAGAACTATTTTGGCTAAAATATACAAATTATAGGATCATTTGGGATGATCAAATACTTTATGGACCAAATTAAATAATAATAAAACTTAAATGATTATTTGGGTATTTATTCCCTGTTCAATACATTTAACATGTAGTAATATTTTAAAATATGGTAGAGTTATGGTGCAATAACCAAATCCGCAGCACATCAAGACGCAAAATCTCAACCGTTCATTCAAATCCAATGGTTTAAAATTAAAAAGGATAAAGTTGTCCAAAAAATGTATAACGGTCACATCGCTGAAAATACACATAGGTTGTTATCGCTGAAAAATATTGTTGCATGTCGCTGAAATATGTTAAAACTGGCTGAAATACACACAGCCCATCACTGAAATACATACAGCTTGTCGCTGAAATATGTTAAACCAGCTATATGTATTTCAGTGACGGGCTGTGTGCATTTCAGCCCGTTTTAACATATTTCAGCGACAAGCTGTGTGTATTTCAATGACGGGTTGTGTGTATTTCAGCGACAAGCTGTGTGTATTTAAACCAAAGAATTGAAGTTTTAACTTTTATGAAGTCGCTGAAATGAACATTATCAAGTCTCTGAAAAATACTATAGCATGTCGCTAAAATATACTATAATTAGCCGCTGAAATACACAGAAGTCGCGCTGAAAATATTATGTCTGTCGCTAAAATATAAACAAATCTCTGAAATATATAAATTGTCGCTGAAATGGACTAAGTATATTTTGGATTAATGTGATAAATTTACCTTTTTAACATTCAAGTTAATCTCAACCGTTGATTTACAAAGTGAATCAATGGTTGTGGGAGGTCGTAGTACATCAAGAGAAATGTCTTGATCGCACCCTAACAGAAACCCTTAAAAATGTATATGTAAAAATTATATACAATATACATATTTTAAAACTATATAACTAAACGTATCTAACTGGGCATATATACATATATATATATTTATATAATTGTGATAACATTATGCAAAGTTGATAAATAAATAGTATCAAAAGTTAAAATGGAATGGAATAAACAGTCTCAAAGTTAAAATGGGACAGAAATACAAAATTAGTGGGACAGAGTGATAGTAACATTCTGATCTCTATGCCAAATTGGATAGTGTGAATTAGTGAAAAAAGGTGTTCTTTTGGCGTATACCGGGTATCCGATCTTTATGCCAAATTGGACCTAAGACTACTCCCTCGAAGATCACGTGAGCATTAAAAGTTGCCTCTTCTAAAGCAGAATTATGCATATACAAAGGTCGAACCCGATACATTTGTTTAAGCTGGCAGAGCCCATACCACGCAGGCAAACTGCCTTTGGTATGAAAAAGGTATTTTTTTAGGTAAATATTGGCACTCATGTGTTAGCAGAGATTTGTGGAAGCTCAAGTCATATAAATTATAAAGGGGATAAAGGGCAGGAATAGGGGGCCAGGTGGAAATCGAACCCCCAGCCACAAGGTTAGAAGTCAGGGACATGATTACTAGGCCAAGTGCCCATTCCCATGGTATGAAAAAGGTGTTTGAACTACCTTTTGAAAGAAATGCACAAATTTATCTTATAAATAAAACCGTCTAGATGCAGATTAACGAAATATATGCAGATTGCCAAAAACACAAGAAGACTATTGATTGATTAAGTGTTATTCTAATACTTCCATAATAGATAAAATTATTTATATAAGCAATTATATCTCAAATTGCATGCATGCATGGTAGCCTTGACGTTTAGTCATTTATGAGATTTCTCCTCAACACCCAACTAATTCTGGGTCATGTAATTAATTGCTCGGATGATCCTTGCCTTAATTGTGTGGTAATGTGAGGTTTATCTATAAATAGAGGAGCCAATCAGTTAGCATTTTCATCCAAAAAAAGAAAGACATTTAAGAAACAAATTAAGCATATTGGGAAAATGGGTCCAAAAGCGAAGGTTCTTCTAGTCCTTGTCTTAGCTATAGTGCTTATGATGTCCATTGCAGTGTCTGCCCGAGAACTGGAAGAGACCCCTGCTACAAGTAAGCTCGATGGATATTGCTTTTCAATTTTAAATACATTGATACACCATAAATTGTTAAGACTAGTTTAAATCTAATTATTATTTTTATGTTTTAGCTAAGGAATCCGGTGTTGACAAAGATCACTTTGGATGGTATCCTCATTATCCATGGTATCCACACTATCCATGGTATCCTCGTTACCCATGGTGGGGACACGGAGGGTATGGTGGTGGCGGTGGGTGGGGTGGAGGGTATGGTGGTGGGTATGGTGGGGGTGGTGGGTGGGGTGGTCATCCTTGAGGAAGAAGGCAACAAATCAATCAAAGGAATATATGAACTATGAAAACAAAGAAAACTCGCATATGGGAAAGAACTTAAAAGTGTTAAAAGTGGTTTTGTAAACTTTGTTATAGTGTGATGTTAGGAATAAGGCAGCATAGTGTATGTGTTGAAAAACTGTGTGCTGTCATGGTGTGTTGCGGAAGTGTGGTGATGAATTGTAATCTGATGTCTCTCTCCTTTCAAAGTTTGTGGATTTGTAATACCAAAGTTATTACATATTGTTTCTTAGTAGTTTCATTTTACATATTGTTCCTTAATAGTTCATTTTTTTGCAAGCAAAGGGGATTGATATATTTAAGAGAACTATTGATAGAAAAAATAAAAAAATAAAAGAAAAAGAAAAGGAAAAAGAAAATTACAATCTACCATCGATCAATAAAAGATGGGACACGATATCTTGGGTTTTTTTTAAAAAAAAAACTTGAATGATCAAATTGAGGACTAATATAAAGAAAAACGTTATGTAATACATGTATGAAATAAAAAGAAATATTATGCCTGGAAAAATGAGAATAATATTTAATTAATTTAATTTGGCATGAAAAAATTAAACTAAATGATTTTTGTTTTTTGGAATGAAATCTTTATTTCCAACGTACAGGATCAAAGTACAATATCATACAAATGATCTTGAATTACTCAGTCTGATCTAATTCACTATCAGATACAGAGCACCAAAACAATTCTTCAGACTCAAAACGGAAAAATTGCTACAAATGTCCTTAATCTTATCATTTTTACCCAATCAGTCATCTTCGAATTTTTTGCCCCTATTTTTCCTCTTCGTTGGCTAATTAAAACCAAATCCGTCCTAAACTCACTAATCCAAGTCAATTAGTGTTTTAATCGGAAAAATTGCCAAAAACGTCATTTTTCTTGTCGTCTTGCCGAATCCGTTCGCCACAACTCTTGCAAATAATTGGCTCCAACTGGTGTGAGCATTGCATTAAATATGTTATACTTTTGTGCATTATATATATATATATATATATATATTTATACTTTATTTCTACAATCCACAACTCTACATTATATTGTCAAAAATACAAGTAAGATATTTTGAATGCATATCATATTCTCTTGTCAAATATGAATACACCTATTAGATGCATTACATATTCTGATTATAATGCCATCAAATATTATATTCGAAATTTCATATTTCTATGACGTCTTCCATCAAAACAAAAATGAACATATAACAATTGACACAACAATGTGGACTCAATAGCAAACTAGTGAAGTCGTCATCCAGGCAAAGAAGAAAATGGTATGGAAATTGTGAATGTGAAAAAGACATTTCAGAGGGCGGATGAATTTGTGGAGCATTCAAATGTTCAAAGAAATGAAGTTGGCAGAGGTCGGAAGCTTACTTGTTTGAAGTTGATTATTGTCCATTTTTTGTATTATTGACACTACAAGAAAAATCGCTTCCACCGACCGCACACACCGACCGACCAATCACGGGTCGGATTTACCGACCGGCCCACCGACCACACGCTGCGGTCGGTGCCAAAGAGCCGTTGGGGGCCCCCCGGTCTCGTGACAACCAACGCACCGACCGCACCTAGCGGTCGGTAAATTTTTTTTTCAAATTTTTTTATTTGTATTATTTTTTTAAAAAAAATAGTCTACCGACCGCATTACCGACCGAATTTGCGGTCTCTAAAACTTTTTTCATTTATTTTATATTTTTATAAAATATTTCTTTGATTAGTTTTAGAATACAATTATTCTTTTTTTGAGCTATTAAATTATTTATTTTTTATAATTTATTTATTAAATTATTTTATATTTTAATTATTTATTTATTTTATAATTTAATAAAATTTATCTTACTTTTGAAATGATCTTATTATTTATTTAATTCATTTATTTTAATTAATTAATTAATTAATTTTATTTTATATTTTATTTAATTAATTTAATTGTTTTTATTTAATTAATATAATTTTAGTTTTTATTTTATATTTTAAATACACATATATATGTATCTATGTATTTAAATAGGTTATATATACAGTATTTCATAGGATAACATGAAACATTGGTTGCACAGACGGTACGCGCGCGAGGGGAACTTGCGGTGGACTCGCACGTGGCGGAAAATGATTGATCATTTAGAGAGCTAGCCAAGCTGGTTAGGGTTGTGGTTGGGTTTTGTTGAGGTGCTCGGTTCGAGCCCTCCCGAGAACATTTTTTTATAGAAAAGAATTACCGACCGCACCTGCGGTCGGTAGTGCGGTCGGTGGCAGGTTCCCGGACCTTTTGGGACCAGGCTGTACCGACCCCAAATGTGGTCGGTGCAGCGATCGGTGCGCCGACCACATTTGGTTGCTTCTCGGCCGCCTACCAGCTTTTTACCGACTGACCAATTCGGTCGGTGGTGCGGTCGGTGAGCCCGAAGACGACCCGTCTCTAGGGGCTACCGACCAGATTTTTCGGTCGGTGCACGAGATTTTTCTTGTAGTGTGAAATAAATAATTTCCAACATCTTGACTTGTCATACGGATTCCAACATAGTTAATTTTTTTTTAAAAGAAGTAACGAGGTTGTCATTAGTAAGAGTAGTAATGAGTAAGATTTAGTGTCATTGGTTTATCATGCATTTTTATTTTGAAGGAAGATGCCGATGAAATATTTAATTTCAAACTCAATGTTTGATGGTATTGTAATGAGAATATGAAATGCATCTAATTAGGTTTCTTCATATTTGACATGAAAATATGATATGCATTAAGAACATCTTACTTGTATGTGTGACAGTATAATTTAGACTGTAGAAACAAAAAAAATAAAATATAATGCACAAAGGTAGAATATATTTTATTCACCTAAGAAAAAGGTAGAATATATTTAATGTAATGGTCACAACAATTGGAGCAAATTATTTGCAAGGGTTGTAGTGTACGGATTCGGACAAGACGGAAAAATGACGTTTTTGGCAATTTTTCCGATTAAAACACGAATTGACTTGGATTAGTGAGTTTATGATGGATTTGGTTTTATCTAGCCAACGAAGCGGAAAAATAGGGGCAAAAAATTCGAACAGGACTAATTTTAAAAATGATAAGAAAAAGGATATTTGTGGCAATTTTTCCTATATATTATTGGGAAAAATAACCCCATTGGTCTCATAAATTTCTCAAATTTCGATTTCCGTCCCATATTAATTTGATTAATACAATCAGTCCATTATTTATGCTAATGTTTGCATAATCCGTCCCAAACCCCCTTAATAATACTTTTTCGCTGACGTGGCGCATGTTTATGCACACTAATCATGTTGCGACGTCAGCATAATCATGCGTCACGTCAGCAAAACAATGTCATTAAGGGGATTTGGTATGGATTATGCAAAATTTAGCATAAATAATGGACTGATTGTGTTAATCAAATTAATATGGGATTGAAATCGAAATTTGGGAAATTTATGGAACCAATGATGTTTTTCTCCCTATATTATTGCATAGCAGCTAGTTTCAAAACTGCTTCGGTTCTGTTCTTCTGTTCTTATTTAAAACCGGCCATTTTTATAACACATTTTATTTGCAATTGCTTTATTATTCAACCATTTTAGGGACCCGGCCTGTTGTCAATCTTTCGTGGGTGACAAATTATCTGCTTTTCTTTTCCTGTAAATCTGTCGATGGATCTCCCAAACACTACTATACATTAATGCTTTGTTTGCAAGAAAATGAACTACTCCATTAAGAAGACAATTGTGTTGGAACATTATATTTCATATATATTGATTGGTAAGGAAAACCATGTATTGTTTGTCGCTTATATTTCATATATCACACTTCGACAACATTCATTTATAGCCAATAAGTCTATAAAACCTATAGAAAATGGTAATTATGTTCTTAAATTCATTACTTAGTTGCCAGTAAACGGATAGCCACCACCAGTACCCCAACCTCCAACTGGATAACCTCCACCCCACCTTGGACATCCACCACCGCCGCCCCACCTTGGACATCCACCCCCGCTCCATCTTGGATACCCGCACCCTACCACCACCACTCCATCCGGGGTAGCCTCCGAATCCACCTCCCGGAAATCCTCCAAACTGGTCCTTATCAACTCCAGATTCTTTCGATGAGAATACATAAAATAACAATGAAATATCACTTAATCTTCACATTATATGCCCATTCTAATGTGTAGACATCTTACATGTTGTGGGGGTCTCTTCAAGTTCTCGGGCAGACACCTGCAAGAAAATAATAAGCGTTATTGGTAAGATAAGGCCTTGTCTTGATAAAAACCCATTTTCCGACAATACTACTAAATTTATTTCTTGAAAGCTTCTCTTTAACTTTCAGATAACGATACTAGAAGATATCATTGTCTTCTTTATTATTTTATAGATAAAGCTTTCATTACCAGAGAAGAATTAGGGTAAGGAGTAATTAATTGTTTAGGTGGCTGTTGGTGAGGGTTTAAAATGTCAACTCCTATCTATGCATGAATGCAATTATATTTGATTTGGACTTGGTCGGGAATCGGGATTATTCGATCCAATTGGGCTTACCACTCATCATGTTTACTTATATTTTATTAATTTGCTTAAGAACATGAAAAAAGTCATTTATTTAAGATTTTTTTTATGATCGGTTCTTTACGCAGTTTTTGAAAGCTTTTATTAACCTTTTAAATTCTCAGTCAAAACAAGTCTCTTTTTTACACCAGCTTTTAGAGCAACCACATCCCCTCTCTAATTAATAACTCACTTTTTCATCCTCTCTCAACCACGTTAGCTTTTACTTCTTTTAGCACTCTTTTAATTCATTCGAATTAATCCTTACATCCCTTTACCAATTAATATCGGAAAAAGGTTAAATATGTCCATTTTCTTTTCAAAAATTTTAAATCAGTACTTTTTCTATTTTATTACCAAAACAATCCCCTACAAATGCTAGTTATGTCCAAATCAAGTCCAATTTTCACTAATTATGCCCTAGTTGCTGACGTGGCAAGGTTCTCAATTTAACCTGACATGTGGGCATAATATCAGTCTTTTTTTTTTATATATATTTTGCCAATTCAGTCCTAAATTTTTGTTTTATTCCATTTAGTCCTCTATCCAAATCAGTTATTTTTATATTAATTGGCCTCAAACCTTTTAAATTATTTCATTTTAGCCCCAGAACCTTAAATTATTATTGTGTTTGACTGCGTTGTTACCTGGTCTTCCATGCTCCGGGTACGCACTCCCTCCAACCACCCGACCGCTACCGATGGTTTTTTGGTTCTAGATTTTTTTCAGCAACCATCAACACAATTCTACTTTATTTTCTACCTAAGGACGTAGTAATGTTTGAGTAAATAATTTAATTTTAATTTTTGGGTAAATGAGTTAATTTTACTTTTTGGAAGGTTATGGATGCAGGAAACCTATACAATAAAATTCAGGCAATTTTTTTAATAATTTTTAATATTATTTATATTTAAGTATTTTTTTCAATAAAATCAAGGTTTCTTGTTTCCATAACCTTCCAAAAATTAAAATTAAATAATTTACTAAAACCTTGCTACGTACTAAGGTAGGAAGCAAAGTAGTATTGTGCTGATTGTTGTCGAAGAAAACCAGAACCAATGACCCATCAGTAGCGATTGGGTGGTTGGAGGGATAAGTCAAAGGGTTCTCTTCAGTGCGGGGAAGAGCGGTTTGGTGTCCGTGAAATCCCGGAGCTTGCAAGACCAGTAACAAGGCAGTCAAACCCAACGTATGAGATTTGGTATTTAATTTTATTTACGGAAGTATGTTGGATATTTATTTGATAAATGGACTAATAATAAAAAAAATTAAGGTTCTGGGAATAAAATATAAAAATTTGAAAGTTTGGAGGCCAATTAATATAAAAATGACTGTTTTTGGTAGACGATTAAATGGAACAAAATAAAAATTTAGGACTGAATCGACAAAAGATAAAAGAAAAGGACTAGTATTATACCCACGTATCGGGTTTAAATATAAATCCTTGCCAAGTCAGCAATTATGGCATAATTAATGAAAAATTGACTGATTTAGACATAATTAGCATTTGTACCGGACTGTTTTGATAATAAAATCGAAAAATGACTGATTTCAATTTTTCGAAAAGAAAATGGACGTATTTAACTTTTTTCCAATTAATATCTTCTTTTAATGGGACCCACAAGCTAATAATTTAACATCAATATTAAAATTATACAATTATTTACTTTTTATACTATTTTAATTATATGTACAAACTTACATTTTAAAAAATACAAAAAATATATATTGTTTCTTATATATTTATGCAATTTATTTATTATGAGTGAAATTAATATTCCAAATATACATTAAATATTAGTAATATTCGAAACTTGGAATATTAAAAATCTAATCAAAACATTCAATAAAACATACATAAATTGAAATTTGAAATACAATACATTAACTAAATGATATTAAATACTAACAAATTTTCCATACAACATAAATAGTAAATAAAAAATAAAATTGTGAGGAACATAAAAAATTACTCAACGTTATTCCCAAAGTGCATCCAAATATGTTCAACTAAATCGTGCCGAAGTTGGTGATGAACTTGGGTGTCAAGGAGGGCAGAATTCCTTCGGAGATATTCTTGAAAATCACGGGTGGGGCCTTGAGTCGGTACTGCAAGCTCATCTTCTTCTTCATTTACACAATTTGTAACTATATCCCCTTCATCTTCAACAATCATGTTGTGTAGATTAATGTATGTTAACTTTATTGCTTTCAACTTTTTCTTATACCAAAGACGAGATGTCCCCTCACAATAGCCCATCTAGCTTGAAGCACTCCAAAAGCTCGTTCAACATCCTTTCTTGCAGATTCCTGTTTTTGTTTAAATAACCTTCTCTTTGGATCTTGTGGGCATGGGAAAGCTTTGACAAATGTGAACCATTCTGGATATATTCCGTCGGTTAAATAATAACCTTTCGTATATTGAGTCCCATTCACCATGAAATTAACGCCTCGCGCATCCCCCATCAAAACATTGTTGAACAAAGAAGATTCGTTCAAAATGTTAATATCATTACGTGAACCATCCTCTCCAAAAAAAAGCATGTCATATCCATAGATCCTGAGATCCAACCTCTTCAAGCACTATTGTTGGTGACCCATGAAATCAAGGCTACCCAACACACTGAGAAATCCATGTCTCGTCCAGGGCCGTCTAATAATTTTTGGTGGCCCTATTCTAAAAAATATTTTAGGCCCCACTTATTATATCAAAAACACTAATAAAAAAAATTAAATTATTATAAATATACATTATAATAAATAAATATAAAATATAAAAAATTTAACACAAAATTATCCTGTCAACAACATTTATAAACGGAAACAACAAATTTTTATTTAAAAATTACAATCCTTCTAGTTTCTAGCATTTTAAAAGTAAATACCAAGTCTTCATATTTTATATTTTATTACAAAGCTAATAAATCAAATAATGAGCTCAAGACATACAAAACATATAAAAATATAAAAATAAAAATAGGCCCCAATTTTTTTTTTCTTACAATAATGAATGGGCTAATAAACTAAATAATGGTTAATGGACTAATGAACTAAATAATAAACCAAATATGTATATGTATAAATTATAAAATGGGCCCCCAAAAATTGGGGGCCCTGTTCATTAGGCCTGGTTGAACAGGCTAATAACCGGCCTTGGTCTCGTGCAAATGTAGAAGACGTTGAATGTCGTTGTGATTCGGCCTTCTCAAGTAGCGGTGGCTAAATAATTCAACGAAAACTTCACAAAATTTATACAATCATTTGATAGCAATTGACTCGCCCATCCGTAGATACTCATCAAGAGAGTCGGCAAGAAGTCCATATGCCAGTTGACGTAGGGCTGCTGTGCATTTTTGTAGCGGTTATAGGCTTTGTTGCCCTGTCGTGTCGCTCCATTGTTGGAAATACCCAGATCA
The DNA here is from genome assembly GCA_030278955.1 of Hygrophila difformis. NCBI lineage: Eukaryota > Viridiplantae > Streptophyta > Magnoliopsida > Lamiales > Acanthaceae > Hygrophila > Hygrophila difformis. The sequence continues at coordinate 27,223,440 of JAOANR010000001.1, read as the reverse complement.
ACTTGTAGCTGCATTAACTATACAAAGGAATAAATCCTTGCACATGCAAAATCATCGACGAAAGATACGATCGTGACACACCGGATTTTTCGAGAAATAATCATTCACAAGCCTAGCATGTCCATCTTCCCGATTTCTCTCCATAAACATCCGTCGTGGTATTTGCAGCTCATCTTCCACAAACTGGAATAGTTTGGACACCATTGCTTCGGCCGTGGAATCTGCTTCATCCTCTGTGGATTCCTTGTGTGCAAATATATTTTTTGTGGGTTCTTTGGAAATGGAATATGTTGAGCTTTCAGAACTTTGAGACATTATAGTATGTGAAGAGGTGAATGGAAAAATGAAAGGAAGTAATTGAGGAAGTAGTGTTTGGGCGTGAAAAAATATAATGAACTGGTATGGTATTAATAGGTAAAATAAAGTAGCGGTCATATTTTTAAACGTTTGAATTTGAATATTATTATTTTTCTATATTACTTTTTAATATAAAAAGTAATCGTTTGAAATTAAAATTTCATTATATATTTATATTATTATTTAATTTTAAAATGTAAATATTTGAAATTTAAATTTTATTATATGTTTTTTTATTATTTACTTTTAAAATGTAACCGTATAAAATTAAAATTTTATTATATATTTATATTATAATTAAATTTTAAAAAGTAACCGTTGGAAATTTAAATTTAATTATATTTTTATAATATTATTTAATTTTAAAAAGTAACCGTTTGAAATTTAAACATTATTGGTTGATATAATAGTATTTTATTTTATTAAAAGTTGACCATTTGAATTTTTATTATTGATTTTTATGTCATTTTTCAAGGTAACGGTAATAATTTTGAATGTCTGAAAAGAATTGCAATGTACAAATATTCCATTGATACATGAAAAAATGGGAAACAAAATTAGTTGAATGAAAATGCAAGACCTAATGAAATAACATTAGATAAATGAAAATGCAAGACCAAATGAACAGAAACATGAAAAGTGAATACGCTTGCAAGCTCAAATATTGTTGGATTCCCACTTCGTATAAATTTGGGCAATGCACGCTCGTAATTTTCGCATTGTTTATCCGTCATTGTTGAAGTGTCACGCGCAACGAACTCGTATTTTTGCATAAGAGTTGCTCCTTTTTTGCCTCAGCTTTAAGGATTTTCGGCTCTGTCGCGATTTTTTTTGCCTCTGCCTCAATCCTTTTTGCATCTGCCAGCTTCTCTCCAACATGAGTGTCAAGCTTTTTTGCCTCATTGTATTCATTAATATGACGGAGTGCATCACCCAACTTCGGATGGTCTGATGTGGATCGTGCCTTACCCTTACCCACGGTGAAATTTTTTCGGTATACCGTACCGACCCACCCCTAGGTACACTAACAGATGAGGGATTTAAGTGGCCTACAGATTCACAGTTGCTAAAGGGAAAGATCTGGTCATAAAACATTACATCCCTTGAGATTAATACTTTTAGTGTATCAAGTCCTAGAACTTTATAACATTTCTTATCTGGTGCATTGCCAAGATATACACCTTTTACTCCTCTTGGATCAAGTTTCCCTGTGAAACAAGGAATTTTAGTGTAGCATAGGCATCCAAAAGTATGAACATCTGTCAGACTTGGTTTCATTCCTGTAAGGACTTCATATGGAGATTTCCACTTTAAAACTAATGTAGGAAGTCTATTGATTAGAAAAGTAGCAGCCAACATTGCATCACCCCAATATGTTTTTGGAACTTTTGAAGTAAATAATAGACTTCCTGCTACTTGAATCAGGTGTCTGTGCTTTCTTTCAACCCGGCCATTCTGCTGTGGTGTGTAAATACATGAAGTTTGATGCACAATTCCCATAGAAGCAAAAAGAGCAGCACATATCTTGTTACAAAACTCAGATCCATTGTCAGTTCTGATGATCTTTACACTCTTTTTAAACTGAGTTTGCACATATGACATGAATTTTGACAGAATGGATGAAGTGTTTGACTTGTGTTGCATTAGAAATATCCAAGTAGCTCGAGAGCTGTCATCCACAATAGTTAACAAGTATTTATAACCAGATCTATCTCCAATAGAGAATGACCCCCAAACATCACAATGAATTAAGTCAAAACAGGCAGAAGAGTGAGATTGACTGATAGGAAATGAAAGTCTATGCATTTTAGATTTGTGGCAAATGTCACAAGGTACATCAGAATTCGAATTAACATCAAAACCCAATTTTGTCATTACTACAGAAGATGGATGGCCAAGCTTATTATGCCAAATCAAATGACTATCACTATTTGATTCAGTACCAAGAACATCAGTATCAAAGCAAGTAGTTTTATTACATTTGAATGTATAAAGTCTATTGAGAAGAGTGGCTTTAAGCAGGTTTCTTCTAGATTTGAGGTCCTGCAAAATGCAAGTGGACTCATAAAAAATGGCAATGCATTTTAAATCTTTTGTAAGTTGGCTAATTGAGAGCAAGTTCATCACCACACCAGGAACAAAATAAACATGTGGCACAGTGAGATGATCAAATATCCTCACTGAACCAACATGTGTTGGTGATTTTAATGAGCCATCTGGCAGAATAATAGATTGTTTATGATAGAATGGCTGAGGGTCAAGCAACATTGAAAAATCAGCACAGAGATTGCAACTAGCCCCTGAATCAAGAAGCCATAAACCTTTTAAGGAACTAGGGATAGAAGTACTACCTGCCATATCAAAGAATCCTCCTGCAAAATCCAGAGGAGTAGTCAAGTTTGCATTCAGATGAGACTTGGTTAATTCCTTGATGGTTTCTTCAAGTTAGCAATACGGCTTTCTGCAGCATCCAGTTTACCAGTAGATTCAGACACATCAGTTGAAAGAATAGCTCCAGCAATAACTTTGCCCTTTCTTTTATCTCCCAAAGCTTTATACCAGTCAGGAATGACACCTGAAATTAAGAAGCAGCTTGCTCTACTATGCCCAGTCTCTTGCAATGGTCACAATAAGCTGTCTTATTTGCTAGCTGATAGCACCTATCCTTGGTGTGGCCTGGTTTCATACAATATGTACATACAACGTTCCCTTTCTTATCAGAGTTTCTATCTCCAGCTTTAAAACCTCTCTCATTCACAATTATTTATCATACCATAAGCAGTACCAGTAGAAGGTAAGGGATGCATAATCAGAATCTGATTACAAACAGAAGTGTAGTCTTCATTAAGCCCCATAAGAAACTGAATTAGTAGTCCTTCATCATCATCCTTCAACTTAGATTTGAGATTATCAGGATTATCAGCCGTGATAGGTTTTATAGATCTATAATCATTCCACAGAATCTTCAATTCACTATAGTAAGAGGTAACAGATCTATTTTCTTGAGTGAAATTGATGATTTTCCTTTTCAACACTAAGACTTGTGGACCGCTAACATTTCCATAGCATTCTTTGAGTTCATTCCACAGAGCAAAAGATGACTTAGCGTGAACAAATTGTCTAGCTATATCCGGAGAAATAGAATTCCTCAACCACCTCAGAATTAGAGAGTCAACTCTATACCATAGCTTATACTTAGAATCATCAGGAGAAGGTGCAGGAAATGTACCTAGAATAAATTCATCTTTGGCTTTGATATACAAAGCACTTTCAACATCAGCACGCCAAGCAATTCAGTTTGATCCATCCAGTTTCTCTGGGTGAGAAGAAGATGTGGTTGATCGGCGGAGGTGAGGACGAGCTCCTCACTGATTTTGGGTGAATCATCTACAGAATCGCTTGAAATCGCCATTGAACAATGAATCATGAAGAAAACAGCAGGAATGGGAAGCAGATAAAACCTAGAAACAGCTAAATTGAGCTCAAAATTGGATCAAAGAGCTCTGATACCATGTAGAATTCAGAGAGAATTGAAGAATAACTGTCTTGTATAACAATCAAAATGAATCAGTTTACAAGAATGAATTACGAATTGTTCTGTGAAGAAGAAAGCTATGCAGCTTAAATACAAGACATACAAGACAAAACAGAAAATAAAGAGATGGCCCAATAAAGAGAAGAAGGCCCACTAACTAAAAACAAGGTCCAACTAATAACAAAGCCCAAAACACAAAAGCTGTTAACCAGCTCCTCTTCGACATTGCTGACTTGTTCATAGACTTCTTCAATTTGCACTTACAATTCTTGGCCTCCTATCTTGACTCTCTATCTCGACTCTCTGGCTCTCCGCTCCGTGTCTATGGAATTGTCGTCTGTTCCAATATCCGACTCTCCGCTCCGACTCTTCCCCATTCATATAATCATCATTGTTTTTGCTTTTGTCGCCATGGCTATTTCTGCTTTTGTCGCCATCGCTTCTGCTCCGTTGCTGCGTCCGGTTCTTCACACAATTGTATGTATTCTTTTTCTAATTGTTTTGATTGGTATGTGTGTTTGAAGCATTGGTGTTGATAGAAGTCTGTTTTTATATGTTGATGAAGTTGCCAATCATTATCCTTTCGTCAATTTCTATATTTGCAATGTGGAATAAATAATTGTGAGATGTTGGGAATTGTTTGTTTCGTCCTTGATTGAGAATGAAAACAGATATGTGAATAGGAAATTTAGTAATCAATATAAAGCAACAATTCGGGCTGATTTCTTGACCAAGGAGGTTCAATTTGAAGATCGGATTTTCACCTTGCAGGTCAACCTTTTGTGGTTGCATGATGGTTCTTTTCTTTCGACTAACATTTCTTCCCGTGTTGATTTTCTGCTATAGTGTATTTTATATCTTGGTTTTTAGTTCTATTGTTGATTGTGAAGGAATGGAGCATATGGCTCCCATATCAGTAGTTGGGTTATATGATTTGGCAGTATCACTCATGATAAGAATATTGCTTTAGAGAATTTTTGGGGAATGTTGGCATGGATTTTCCTTTGTTTTTTGCTTTTGTATTGCTTTAGCCATTGTTAGTTGGAATGTAAATGCAATATTGGGATTGATTGAATTTGTTTATTGAACCCATGGTTGATTAGTTTCATTGTTGATTGTGTGTACATGTATTACACTATCATGGGTGGCTTGCAAATAATGGTGCAATTGATGCACAAATATTGTCTCATACTTGTGTAAGGCATGCTAAAGTGTAGTTTTTGTAGTGCAAATATTGGATGATGTAGTTAAAAAATAAATGATCGACCTTCTGAAGAGTCCTCTTAAATTTGTGATAGCAATTTGAGGTCCTGAGGATTGTGAATATGAGGAATATTTTTGTGACCATTGCTTGGTTGAGCAAATCTTTGTCAGATCTAATGAATTGCCACAATATTTGTATTGATTCATCTAACTAGCATTTCACTTGGTGATGATGTATTGATTGTCTGTATTTGATCTTCGTCTGACCATACTTATTGATTGTTTGTATTTAAAAAGCATAGAGCTATTCTGGCAATCAAGGGCCCTCTCAATTTGGCTTTCCTTATAATGTAACTTGGTCTTTCATTTTTTTAATTTCCATGTCTTTACATACATTATCTTTGTTAATTGTGGCTCAATCTCTGCGGTTCAGAGGTCATGTGGGTTAATTGCCATTATTGAGTCATTCATTATGTTACAACATTGGGTTAATTTTCTTTTTGAGGAAAATAAGTTTTATAACACTCCATAACCAGGAAAGGGTACAACTCAACGACTACTGAGCCAAACTCCGGGAAAAAAGCCAATATGATCCCACAACTTTCGTGTGTTTCTCAAATGGTCCCATAATTATGCTCTTCACTTAATCCATCCAATATGTTTGCTAATCCTCGCCCAAATGATCCCATCGGAGGTTAATTGTGAGGATTAACGGGTAAATCATCCCACAACTTTCGTCCGTTTCTCAAATGGTCCCATAATTAACCCCTTAATCCTTGCGACACGTCAGCCTGGGAGATCATTAACCTCGAATGGGACCATTTGGGCGAGGATTAGCAAACATATTGGATGGATTAAGTGAAGTACATAATTATGGGACCATTTGAGAAACACACGAAAGTTGTGGGATCATATTGGCTTTTTTCCCGCCAAACTCCATAGAGGCAGGGAGCGGCTTAGCTCCAGCAAAAATTAACAAACTGCAACTATCAACAGAATACATCCAAGCCAAGCCAAGACTTGGCACAGTCTTCTCAGCCCCATCAAGTCACAGACGCCATGAAGCAGCATCATCAGTGGCATCACCAAAAAACTCCTCATGTGCAGTTTTTCGCCGGTTCGATTAAACTACCATTCTTCATTCTCCATCTTCTGACATAAGCAATAACCTGCTTCAGGAATTGAAATTCTTTCATTCTCATGACTAACAGCATAAGCAGCTTCTTTTGCCTTCCCAAGAAAAGACACCAACAATAGCATGTTACAACGTCAAGAGCCGCAGCATCTAAACCATGAAACCAGCTCAACTTAGTCTTCCCATAAACGACATCATTGGCATGAGACAGCGCCAAAAGCAGCAGCAGCATCAAAGGTTAACCAGGCCTACTCCTCACTCAAGTACCTCTCTTCAAAATTCCCCAGAATGCTATATAAGCATTCAAGTGACGAATCATCTTGACAATCCCAAAACTTACTTCATAATCACATCTCCCCTGCTTATATTTTTCAAATCCAAATGCATCGAAACAAAGGGACTAGGAAAGGTAGAAACGGGGTCAGGCTAGACTAGAGATCTGAAAGAGGGGTGACCGGCTATTGGGTACTGAGGAAGCACTATAATCATAACCAAACTGCAATATTGGGTTAATTTGAAATATGATCAAAGACAAAAAAAAATATTTATTATTCACTGCTTATTTTAGGTAGAAGTATGTTGTTCTTTATTATTTTAATCACTTTCTTTTACAGATAACAATTGTTATTATACGGATTACATACTTGTGTTAGCATAGATGGTGAAAGAAAGACAACTGACTTGAACAAGGAGAAAGGGGTAGAGGTAAATAACTCTCTTTTCTATATGATGTGATATTTTCATTAATACTCAAACCTTATAATACATGATCTGCTCATACAAATTTATTGCAAACATATTACGCTTATATTGAACATGTTGGATCAGTTGTTGTATGGAGATCGAGTGGCAGATGTTGATATTGAGAAACAAACATTGGCAACAAATTCGGGAAAAGTGCTCAAATATGACAATAATAATCCTTGTTTAATTTCTTTTCATTATATGCAGGCATGTTACATTAAATATAGTGAAGGGTACCGTGAGGAGCAAGTAGATTTCAAAAACGAGGAATTCAAGGTTGATTGATTGGCAAATTGACAAATGAGATAAGAGCATTGCCGGGCATCAATGTAGTGCAAGTTTTAAAGCAACTGATCTGATTGGCAATGATATGATGGATGTACATACATCTTACTTTGGATCAAGAAGATAAAATTGATTCTCCCTCTGTCCCGCTAATAATGTCCCAAAACTTTTGGGCACGGTATTTTATGTGGGGATGGTTAGTATTTAATGTAGGGGTAGATTAGTGTTTAAAGTGGGAGTAAATTATGAATTTATGTGATGTGATTTGAATGAGTTTGAATTTTTAATTGATTTATTTATGTGTGATGTGATAGTTGTGTGTTTGAAATTTTAATATATTTATTTATTGATGTGATGTGATGAGAGAAAGTTTGATAATTAAAGTGTATAATTATTTCTTAAAAGGGAATGTGACAATTGTAATTAGACGGACTAAAAAGGAAAGAGATAGAATTACTGGGACAGAGGGAGTATTATATAATTTTTTATGGTTTTTATGGGGTAGTTGATTATTTTCTAAGTTAACTTTAGTTTTGCACATAGTACTTTATTTTGATTTTAATTGTACCTGTAAGAGAATTGGCTGTAGTTTATAGTTTACCAAAAGAAAAAATAAAATTGGTTGTAGTACTTTTTATTGGGATTGATCAAAATATATATATTTTTTGTTGTTAATTTGTGCATATCTTTTTTTGTTTTTTTTTGTTTTTATTTTTTTGCTTATATACCATTATAAAAAAACATTACATAGACAATATTTTATTTATATTTATATTTATTTGGTGACAATCAAACGATATAATTAATTTTTTAAATCAAAGTATAATAAAGAATTTAATTTCATACTATTTCATTTCTATGTTGAATTCTCTAATCAACCAAATAAGAGAATTGAATCTCTCTTCTATTTCTCTGTTGAATTCTCTGTTGTACCAAACAAGAGAATCAATTCTCTTTCTCTAGCTCAATTCCCTTTCTCTACAATTCCATTATCTGGCATCAATTCTCTGCAATTCCATTCTCTGTAGTTGTTTATATAAACCTGCCTCAGTAGTTGTTGTAGTTAAAAAAATAAAAAAATAAAAAAAAAATTACGGTATTCACATGTAGCTGGCTCCTCCTTCAGGACTCGGGTTATTCATCAAATTACCTCATTTGGAAGTATTCATATTTAACAGAGAGCCTACAATTTCCATCTAAATCCGTTTTTGTTTTGTGGCAAAAGCTTCTTTATTCCCAAAACCATAACAGCTTACAAAATCACACCATTTACACTCTGTTAGGTCCGTTTGTGTGGATAACCTGTTCACTAGTCCCGCAAACTGGTTCAAACACTTTTCGTGGACACGTTAAACAAAATTATGATAATTTAGCAACGGAATATAAATGAACTTTAAAGTAAACGAACTCAATAATTTGTTGACCCAATTCGGCACAAGCCTACATCTGGGGGGATACCAATCCAGGAGTTTCACTATTTGTTTAACTTGATCCTCGATCTAAACAATAGTGATTTAAATCGCCCAACTCCAATCTCCAAGCGGTTGAATTGTAGGACCAAAACACTCGCCATGTTTTGGTGAAGATCTCCCCGACCTTGCTCCAATTCCTTGAAGGTTGCCCCCTTCAAGTTACCCTTGGTCGAAACCTGTTGGCGACCCTCCTTCAAGAATAGATTCGATTAAGCTCGTGTGTTGACGACACCTTGGAAGGCTTGACTAAATTCGTCGATTTCAAGAGGCAGTGTTGATCGACAGACTCCCTTCAAGATAGAATTTTTCACGAGCACTGGAAGGGAAAAACCTTTCTCACTTCGAAATGGATATTGAAAAATTGCTTCAAGAGAAATTCATGCAAAATGTCGTGTCCTTCCATTCCTTGGTCCCTCCGTATTTGAAGTGAGATGAGAACTCTCCATTCTAAGGTTAGATTTCCTTACCATAACTTTCCCTTCCTTATAATGGAGTTGCCCGAAATACGAGATCCTTATTTCCATTATTATTGAACGCGATCCAGGCAAGAATTAGCTGACCGTTGGTGATGATCCCACGTCAGCTCCACTTCCTTTAAATAGTTTGTCGAATACTGATGGAGTTGGTTCAACAAAGTAGTCCAGACATCGGTTGTGAATACATTTGTTCAAAACTGGTTCCCAACACACTCCAACCACATGCACCACAACACATACCTATTATCATCACACCATGCGAAATGAACTTATAACTCACAGACCAGGCTTAAGAAACAGAAAATTCAGGCAACCTATATCTCCAAATATCAGCAAATATCTCCATAGTTCCATCTGAATCAGTTATTCAGCCTACTCAATAACATTTCTGTCCTACCAACAGCCACCAAACAAAAGCCATCAATTACAATCCCTTTTTCTCACCCTCTTTGTAATACCACGATTTTTGTGTATTAATTAAACGACGATTAAAAGAATTTATTAAATTCGCGATTCAAGAATTTAATCGCACTTAACTCCAATACCGGAAATAATTAAACCGAATGTAATTAAACAAACTAGTGCACGAATCGACAAATCCAAGAGTTCGGATGCGAAAATAATTCGAGTCCGAAATGGAATTCAAAATAGGAATTTAGAACCCAAGAATAGCCCGAAAATTGGAGCCCAAGAACGTAGAAGATAGAAGCCCAAAAGAGAGGAGAAAAGGCCCGACGGAGCACGACCTGGCCCAGACCGCGGCTCAGACAGGGCCGGCGCGGTTTGCGGCATAAAACGCGCCAAGACCGCGCCAAACGCGGCTGTTGCGCCCTTGCGAGATTTTCTCGCCCGACTTCGGATTTTTCGAGTTTGTTGCATATCTTTCGGCCTAAGACTTCCCATATCTGATCTTGGACGCCTTCAAGTCCTTGTGAGCTTATAAATAGCCCTTTTCTCAGCCCGTACATCCTTTTCAACATCTTCGAAATTTCCACCTATTTCCGAACACCCGAAAACCCTAGATCTAGGTCGTTGGAAGCAAGAACAGCGAAGGAGGAAGAGATTTGGACGAGTTGAAGGTCTTCCAAGCGTAGGTGGGTGGTGAGGTAAGACATTAGTCAATGTTTCCATACGAAAATTCGAGTGAGAGTCTAACCTGGTACGTTTTCCTTTTCTAAACCGCGAATCGGAACAAGAAGGAGGAGTACGAAGGAATTAGGACACGAACGACGATCCCGGAAGCCATCGTCATTGAATTGAGAGCCGTAGATCCAAATCCAAGTAATTTAACTCTTACATATGGTTTTGGTGGCTAAAAATCATCCGAACATAAGATCTAATGAAAGAACCTAATAAAATCTGTCAATAGAAGTTTTATACGCGCGCAGCGTTATTAATTGTATTTTTGGGACCATTTCTAACATTCAAAAGAAAAAACTCAAAGCTTGAAATATGTTCCTAAGACATAGATCTACATTTTGTAAAATGTTTGTAATTGTTCGTTAAGATTTGATGCCGCAAATTCGACCCGAAAAAACCTGCGTTTTCGACTTTCATGAAACACTGGCAGAACCTTAAATCGAACTTGAACTGCATTTTAATGGTGGATCCGATCCGATTTGAACTTCACAATGTAAACGGAAACTGTAGGTAATAGTGTCTAGGACTCGCCTGTAAAATTTCATAAATTTTCATCGAGATTTGAACCTCCGAACCCGAACCGAGCTAATCTGCGTTTCCATCGAATTCATAAAAAGCTGACAGACTTGATTTCGAACTTGATCCAAATATTCATAACTGATACGATTAGAATTAGACTTCAGTTCTAAATCAAAGTTGTAGATAATCAAATTAAGATCATGCCTGTAAAATTTCAGAGCTTTTGAAGTTCATTTGATACATTGAAAAACCGATTTTCTACACCATGACAAGTCTGAATCTGGACAGAATATGATTTCGTGAAAGATCTTTAAATTCGAATTGTTTCCTCATTTCTTTCCGAAAAGCGTAAAGAACGAAAGTTTTTCGTTAGGACGTTTTTGAGCTACTGTGAAATGCTCAACTCAAGTGATCTTCAAATGAATTTTTAAACGAAATAGGCGAACGTGAAGATATAGAAATCATATTTTTGGAATTAGCCTTTTCTAGACAAGCAGATGAAAGTTTTTTTTGAAAACTTTGTGATTTATGATCGAGTTGGATACTATGAATATTGATTATGTGGCTTGTGGACGTAAGAGCCCAAGCGTATAGCTAGCGGACGTAAGAGCCATAGTGAAATATTGATTATGTGGCTTGTGGACATAAGAGCCCAAGCGTATGGCTAACGGACGTAAGAGCCTCAGTGAAATATGGAATTGAGGCTTGTGGACATAAGAGCCCAAGCATAAGCTAGATGACGTAAGAGCCCTGGCAAATAGTGATCTGTAAGGCTAGTGGACGTAAAAAGAATGAAACCTTGATACCGGATCGGTAGTAACGGGAATACACTAAGAGACTTAAATTAAACCCTTATTAAATTGTATTTTAAATTTATGTCAATTTATTTACTTACCTTGTTATGTCATAGTTATGTCTCTTTTGGAATCCCTCCCTTTTTAATATGCATTTAAGTGTTAGTTAGCCGAATTAATTTATATAGTGTAGACCAACTTGCTGAAAATAACTGGTTTTTCTTAAATAATTAAAGGCTTTAAAACTCCACTGTTGTATGCTAGGGGTTAACTTACTAAGTATGTTTCTAGTGACAAAACCGTTGTTTTCTCTTTTCTTTCAGAGTATGAGGATTACGCATGAGCATGAGCATGCATGAGAATTTTTGGGGAAACAATAATTTACTATTTTACATGACTTGCATCACGGGCCTGTTAACCCATTGTTTTGGTATTGTCGGCCCTGTTTACATTCCTACATCATTCCCCTGCAATCTAGATACTGATATGATAATGATTTTCGCTATTTATTTATAAATGGGTTGTTTTATATATTTTTATTTCTGAAATACCTTAGCCTTGCATCTCTTTAGCAAGCTCGAAGAAGTCGCGTCTTGCTAGGGAGGTGTGACGGTAGCATCCCGGCATCGTATACCAAAACCGGGGTGTTACAAGTTGGTATCAAAGCCCGGAATATTTTAAAACTATTTTTAACTATTATTTTTAAAGCTATTATTTTTAAGCTATTAATATATCTATAGAGCCCAATTAATATTTTTAAATTTAAGCCCAAATGTAGGCTTAGGCCGAACTGGGTCAACAAATCTCTGAGTTTGTTTACTTTTATTTCAGTTAATTTATAACTGAATAACGTGTCCACAAAGGTTGTTTGAACTAGTTTTACATGACAAGTTCACATGTTATCACACTAATCGGACCTAACAATTATGTTATGCTTAATCACCATTTTCTACCTTCCTATTTCCTCCTTATTGCATATTAGCCTCTAGAGTTAGGTTTCTATGTGGCTGAGCTAGGCCAGAACATTATATCATCTTCATTTTATCAAAGACATTGTTTGTGATTTAGTTCATCTTCTTGAGGGTATCAAGAGTTGATCACTTGAAAATCAAGGGTTACTTGATCTCTCACCCCAAAACCGAGTCTCTACACATCGAATTGTGTAAGGTTCGTTAATTTCAATTGATTTACAAGGATTGATTGAAATTGCTTGTTCATTTGTGCATGTTTGGCATTATTCTTGGGTTCATATCAGGGTACTTGATCAATCATTCTTCCATTTGAACCCCTACTTAGCCTATTCTTTATTTTTACTTTATTCGATTTATTTTGCACCTTACCTTGCTCACGACATAACATATTAACATATGATAATCAAAATTGTTGTAGAGACCACTTCACGGTCCTTCTCAAATTTTCATATTTTTAGGATGTCTTTTCTGTGGGAATCGCTCTGTTTCTGAATTTGCCAGACGTATAGGGACACATTTGTCCTACTATGGAAAATATAATCTCTTCACATAAATATGCAAAGTTCCATAGTTGATTCCTCAAATCTAAAAATAATGGAATGAAATTCTCTACCGTAAAATGAATCATAGAATAGCTGGAAATATGTGTGGACAAACAACATTACTCCAATGGAAATATGTGTAGACAATCAACATTACTAGGGGGAATGGTAACAACAATTTCACTAACTAATAGCCTAACTTAGGAAGCCTGGGGCAGTCCTGCTAACACTTAAATTGGCCTGGGATGCATTAGATTGAAAATGGAAGCAGATAGTGCAGAACTGGTCAATCTTATACAATGTGATGGGGCTGGTCGTGAGCGAGACATTGCCCAGGTTCTTGCTAAGGCTTAAGATACGATGTTTGCTCACATGGGGTTGGGCAGTACAAATTTCTCAAATTCACCCAGAAGCTAATCAGAAGTTAAATGCACCCCTCTTACTGGACAAACCATTAAATTTTCAAATCCTCCTAGCTGATTAGCAAGAATATTAGATGATGATATGCAGGGATCGGATTCGTTGTAAACAGACAGATTCTGATATAAAAGACTTCGGCCATCCTTTTTTCCCCAGAAAAAAAAAAAGACCATCCAAAAATATGATGTAAATTATTGCATAGCAGGTTCAAAACTGCTTTGGTTCCGGTCTTCTGTTCCAATTCAAAACCGGGAATTTTTATGACACATTTTATTTGCAATTGCTTTATTAGTAGTATTTTATCATTCAACAATTTTAGGGACCCGTTTGTCTATCTTTTGTGGTTGACAAATTATCTGCTTTTCTAAGAAAAGTTTTCTTTTCCTGTAATCCTGTGGATAGGTCTCCCGTCTCCCAAGTACTACTATACATTAATGCTTTGTTTGCAAGAAAATGAACTATTAAAAACACAATCACATTAGAACACTGCAGCTGGTATTTCTTTTTCTTATTCACTATATATTGGTAAGGAAAGCAATATATTGTTTGTAGCTTACATTTCATCACTCTTTGACAACATTCATTTATTACACTAATATACTCCAGGTTACAGCCAAGGCACCAGTAATAAGTCTATGACACTCCAAAAGTATCGATCTTCAGAAATGCTGATTCTGTTCTGAAATTTCATTAGTTGCCAGTAAATGGATAGCCACCACCAGTACCCCAACCTCCACCTGGATATCCTCCACCCCACCTTGGATATCCACCACCGCCGCCCCATCTTGGGTACCCGCCGCCCCACCTAGGATATCCACCGCCGCCCCATCTTGGATACCCACCACCCCACCTAGGATAGCCACCGCCCCATCCGGGGTAGCCTCCGAACCCACCTCCCGGAAATCCTCCAAACTGGTCCTTATGGACTCCAGATTCCTTGGCTGAGAATACATAAAATAACAATGAATTAATATAACTTAATCTTCACATCATATGCCCATTATAATGTGTAGACATCCAAAGTATGATATAAATTAAAATTGCAAAATAATGTTGAGCTTACATGTGGTGGGGGTCTCTTCAAGTTCTCGGGCAGACACCTGCAAGAACAAAATAAGCGTTATTGCTAGAATAAGACCAACAACAACCTTGTCTTGATAAAAACCCATATTTCCCAAGATAATTTATTTTTTGAAAGCTTCTCTTTAATTTTCAGATAATGATACTAAAAGATATGATTGGCTTTATTATTTATACATAAAGTTTTCATTACCAGAGCAGAATTAGGGTAAGGAGAAATTAATTACGTAGCTGGTGGCTGTTGCCTGTTGGGAAGAGTGTGTTTAATGAACTAAAATGTCAACTCCCTATGCATGCAATTATTGTTGATTTGGAATTGGTCTAATTTATCCAATCCAAGTCGGCTTACTACTCATCAAGTTTATAGACCAATTTTTATAGTTGATTTGGGGCTCTTAGCTTTCTGGCCGATGGAGTCGAATAACTAACAAATGTGTTTGATAAATAGAGGTCTAAATACTGTATTTTAAGGTGTTTTGGTTTTAGTTGTTAGCTTTTACACTTTTATCAACTAACAATTAATATGATCAGCTAACAACTAATAGTTAATTGCCAAAAAGGCCTTACATTTATTAATTTGCTTAAAAACAGGAAAAAAGTGATTTATTTAATATATATTCTAGGTTTTGTTTTGCACACTGCTTTTCGTAGTTTTAATTCCATATGAAAGCAAACTACTAAGACCTAGTATGTAGTAGGATATAAATCCAACCCGGATTAGAAAAATTCAATCTTTGACTAGGTATACTTGCAATTAACGCTAAAAACAAAATATATGCACATTGCCAAAACCAAGTAGAAGATAAAGTGGTGTTCTAATACTTAAACTAATATGTAAAAATATTTATATAATATATCAAGTTGCATATGCATGCATGGTAGCATTTATGAGATCTCTCCTCAACAGCCAACAAATTCTGGGTCATGTAATTACTCGGAAGATCCTAGCCCTAATTATATTGTAATGTGAGGTTTATCTATAAATAGAGGAGCCAATCACTTAGCATTTCATCCGAAAAGAGAGAGACATTTAAGAAACAAAATTAAGCATATTGGGGGCGAAATGGGTTCAAAAGAGAATGTCCTTCTAGTCCTTGTCCTAGCTATAGTGCTTATGATGTCCATAGCAGTGTCTGCCCGAGAACTAGAAGAGACCCCTTCAACATGTAAGCTCAATATTGTTTATCCATTCTAAATAATATACATGGATTCACTATAAGTTGTTTAGACTGATTTAAATCTAATAATTATATTTATGTTTTAGCTAAGGAATCAGGCGTTGACAAAGATCAATATGGAGGTGGAGGGTACCCCGGATGGGGTGGCGGCTATCCTAGATGGGGGTGGAGGGTACCCAGGATGGGGTGGTGGATATCCTAGATGGGGTGGTGGATATCCTAGGTGGGGTGGAGGCGGATATCCAAGATGGGGTGGTGGTGGATATCCTGGCTGGGGTGGACGCGGAGGGTGGGGTGGTTATCCTTGAGGAAGAAGGCAACAAATCGATCAAAGGAATATATTAACTATGAAAACAAAGAAAACTCACATATGGGAAAATACTTAAAAGTGTTAAAAGTGGTTTTGTAAACTTTGTTATAGTGTGATGTTAGGAATAAGGCAGCATAGTGTATGTGTTGAAAACTTTGTGCTGTCATGGTGTGTTGTGAAAGTGTGATGAAATGTAATCTAATATGTCTCGATCTCCTTTGAAAGTTCGTTTTGTAATATCAATGCTTTTACATATTTTTTTTTCTTAGTAATTCATTTTCTTGCAAACACAAAGTGGATTCACATATTTAAGAGATCTATGGACAGAAAAAAATAAAAGAAAAAGGAAAACTACAATCTGCGATCGATCAACAAAACATGAGACAATAGAATGGGTTTAAAAGAATTCTAGAATGATCAAATATGAGGACTAATAAAAATTAAAGAAAAACCGTTATGTAATATATATGAAATAAAAAGATTTAAAAAGTGCTGCCACCAAACGATACTATGCCCCGAAAATTGAGAATAATTAACATTTAATTAATTCGATTTGTCTTGGGCCCAATAGGACCTGGGGATACTCGATATACGCAAAAAAGATTAATTTGATTTGGACATTTTGTTTGGCTTGAAAAAATTAAACAAATTGATTAAATGAACAAAAATCAATTTAAAGTGAAAGTTTTGGCCATGAAAAATAGGCCACTGCCGACAGAGCGAGCACTATACTGTGTTCATCACACGCTTACCAGAAAGTGTCCCGTTCTGATCCCATGGAAGGGTCCTTAGTCGACCAATAGGGTGTCTTGGTCGACCGTGAAGTGTACCCATGGTAGGAGTACACCTCTTCAGTGTTTAAAGGATATGGAACGGGCCGGAGTGGCTAGAAGGGTCAAACAATTTACCAGAATTCTGGACAGGGAAAGGCACAAGCCCTGATTCTATGAAAGGGTCCCGTATCAACCAAGGGTACCCTGGGCATGGGTAACCTCTTCAATTGAACAAAAGATGGTGTACCGTGGGCATGGGTAATCTCTTCAGTTGTTAAAAGATTTTGAATGAGCCAAGATTGGCGAGAAGGGGATGCCCATCAAAAGTCTGGACAGGGGGAGGCACATGCCCAGATGCTAGGGAAAGGGCCCTAGTCGACCAGTAGGTGTACTCAAATGTGCTTAAAAATAAGTTCAATATTTTTAGTGAAAATTTAGTACAAAACATCTAATTTACAGCACATTCATTATAAGCTGAAATAAGTACTTTTGCTTCCTTAACGCAATCCGCAACTGCCATATTTACTTTGTACTTTCTGATCTTTACAAATGGATTATGTCTGACCAATTCTATGGGTTCATTCATACGGAAATTGATGTGCATTTATAGTTGAATGAATAGTATGGTTATTAATATTGCGCATATTGTATTTGAAGTTTTCAATTATACTATAAATCATATGAAGACAAAACAAGAGAAATACCTTCTTGAAATCAAATTATGTTCAAGTTGTTCAAAAAATCTTAGCACATTAAAATTTGGAGGTTGGGAATGGAAAAAAAAACTTATTTAGTTCCATAAGTTTTTTTAATTTCCAAAACAGTCCCATAAATATCTAATTAGACGAATCCGTCCCATAACTATTTTAATCTTAGCCGAACCCGTCCATGAACCGGTTTTTTTGCTAATCATTGCCGAACCCGTCAAATAACTTCTCTAATGTAGGGATGGGTTTGGCGATGATTAGGATAGTTATGGGACGGGTTCGGCGATGATTACCGAAAAACCGGGTTCATGGACGGGTTCGGCTAAGATTAGGGTAGTTAGTTATGGGACGGATTCGTTTAATTACATATTTGTGGGACTGTTTTGGAAATTTTTTAAAATTATGGGACGATATGGGTTTTTTTTTCAGTTGGGAATGGGTAGTTCTTGTCTGTAACACCCCGGATTTGATCACCCAGGCCGGGACGCTACCGCCACACCTTTCTAAATAAGACACGATCCAAATCGAGCTTATCTAAAAAGATGCTAAGGCTAAGTTGTATCAATACTTTTAAAATAATTTAAAAACCATTCAAAAATGCCCGAAGTTAAAATCAGAGTATATCTACCATGCATAAAGTACAAAAGTGCGGAAGCTAAATAGGGCCAAAACAAACGGCCAAAACAAGTCTAGAGTCTTAGTGCAGAATTTAAATAATTTTAAAATGCGACAAGTCTTCGGAAATTCCCATCCCAAATGTAAATGCCATGCGCTAATCTTCAACATCTGGAAAAAATAGAGACAACGGATTTATCAGTACAACGGTACTGAGTAAGTTAATATATAGCATAGCGAATTTTAAAAATTCTAGAAGAGTATATAAAAGTGGGATTTTTAATTTAAAAGGAGGACGAGTAAAAATAATTTTTCCGAAATCTCTTACACTTGCCACACGAATAATTTACCATTGTTCATTTTGATCGAGGATAACCATTCTTGGGGAATCAAACCCGCAAGAGCTCAAACACATTATTTTACCATTGTTTGTTTTGATCGAGGACATCCAAATTACCCGCTTGGGCGCTTATGTCCACAAGCCGTCGGTATCAACGATCCTGGGCCGAAGCCTTTTCAGATCAACATCCGCTTGGGTGCTTATGTCCACAAGCCGGCGATAATAATGATTCTAGGCTCATGCCCTTTCGAATCAGCCCACCTCTGGGACTCGTACCCACGAGGGATGTGAAAGCAGTGACCCTATTCAGACCGCTCCGGAGCCCTGGATAACCCATACGGATACATCTAGGAGTATAGACTCTTACTAACACGAAACCATAATATCATTTGCGCCGTTTTGGCCACAAAAAGAGGGGGCGGCCCAACGAGCTCACGCAAGTGCACTTACCCTCTAAAACATTGGGCATCCACTCGATCAAGACTTACAAAGTTTCAAAACCACATTTTTATCATTTCATAATATCTCCACATTTCCAGAATTCATATTCTTCAAAAATGAGTAATACTCGACTCATAGTTCATCAAAATACGCGCGATGGAATTCACGAACAAAAGTGGCACTGAGGCAGTCTTCAAAATCGCATTTGAAAATGCAGCAAACTATTTTTAAAATTCTGGAAAAATTACAGTGGCTAGGAAACATCAAAATAAGCATTTTTCATAGAAATAGCCATCTCAAAATTCGGACTCTAAACAGGCCGTTTTAATCGATTTCAGGAAGCCACTGATTTAGGAATTTACATGCTTCAGGTTATTCGACCATAGTGTTTTCAAAAATTCGTAACAATTTCAAACATGCTCCAAAAATCAAGAAATTTTACAGGGATGATCTAGACACATAATGGAACAAGTTTCATGCAGGTTTTGATCAAAGATAACCAACATAGGATGATGTAAAATACACAACAAAACCGAACTTCATGAAAACGCTATTCTGTCACAGTTTATAGCAGAGAATACCAGATGTGATTTCGATGAACAAAACTTGTCCCAAAATTATGCAAATTTACAGAGACCATGTTTAGAATGTTAGGAACATTTTTCATTTAGAAAGGATCTTCAAAAAACGTACGGATCATGGTCGAAATTTCAGAGCAACAAAATTGGTCATAGGAAAACCCTATTTGACAGATTTACCGACGGAGGGAATTTGGACTAGAACTCGATGGAAACTCAACCTAAACCTCTAAAAAAATGACGTGCACAATACTAACTTACCGTAGGAGTGATTAGGATTGAACAACTCGAGTTTTGATGGTCCCTAGTGTTGGAGAACAGTCCACGAACTCAACACCGTGTCCGACATGGCTGCGTTTTGGATGAAACATGAAGGATTTCAGATTCGGATCCTTAATATCCGAACTATGAACGCACAAAAGACTCAAGAGAAAGATATAGTTACTGTCTTCAAAGGTTGGGAGAGGTGAAATTTCGTTCATGGCTTGCAACCCTCAAAGAACTTCTAAGAACTCTCTAAAAACCTCTCTCTTTTGCTGAAAGTTGTAACCGTGGAATGAATGGTGATCATGGACTGCTTATGGGGGTTTATTAGGGTGATAATGGAATCCTTAATGTGGCCTAATGATAGACAATTGAATTCAGACAATTATGAAGTTGAAACTGAAGACTCTTGAGCTCCCAACTCAATCATATCCACACTTATCCTAAGTAGCTGACCCAGGTTCAATGATGAAACATTTGGGCATGAATTCCTGGTCAAAAAAATATGAAATTTTACGGACATATACTAGACACAACTTGGAACAACGTTTATGTTGAACGCTTGAAGTGATTCACATTCTAAGTGGGTGTAAAAATTCGATCTTTATAGAATTTAAAAATTTGCCAACTTGGCTAGTTCAAAGGAATTAAATCAAAAGAGCTTTGGGCTATACTTGGGCTTATTTAATGGGTTGTCTTGGGCTTTCTTTTTCCATTTAATAACCCATTTCATCTTCGACCCAAGTAATGATTCGCACGAAACCCTATTCCGAATTCTACGATGAACCATTTTCGAGCAATAATTTACTCAAATAAATTACTTTTGTCTTCTCGGAATTTTTTCGGTTTTGAATAATTAAAGTCGATTTCTCGGGTATTACAGTCTACCCTCCTTAGAAATCAACTTCGTCCTCGAAGTTGGGTTGCACTCAGAAAGGAAAACTAATGTAAACCAGAAATTAGCACGCACGAAATATTGAGGCTCGAAAATTAAATTCTTACCTCGATGCGTGATGACTTTTTGCGGGGGTGTCACATCCTCTCCCCCTTAGGACTGCAGTTATGTCCCCATAACTGCTCACGAGTCGCTTTGGAAAATGTTGGGATACTTCTGCTTTATATCTGATTCCAACTCCCACGTCGCTTCTTCTGTGCAATGATTGGACCATAGTACCTTCACCATTCTCACGGTCCTGTTTCTTGTGACCCTTTCTTTGACGTCAAGTATCTCGATCGGATACTCCTCGTACGTCAGGTCATCACCCAGCTCAATTACATCAGTTTCCAAGACATGAGTTGGATCGTGTACATATTTCTTTAACTGAGAAACATGAAACACATTGTGAACTCGTGCTAATTCCGGTGGAAGGGCCAATCGGTAGGCCAAGTATGGACCGATGTAGTGAGGACTCAGCTTTCCTCGTTTGCCAAATCGCATCACCCCCCTTCATCGGTGACACCTTTAGCAAGACCTTGCCTCCCACTTGGAATTCCAATTCTTGTCGTCTTGTATCGGCATAACCCTTTTGCCTATCTTGTGCAGCTTCCATCTTTTGTTGTACTACCTTAATTAGTCGGCTCATGTCCTCAATGAGCTGAAGTCCTACAATCACAGAACTATCATCCTTAACCCAACATAACGGAGACACTTGCGTCCGTAGAGAGCTTCGAACGGCACCTTGGATACCGGCTCTATTCTAGGTACCCGATCAATCTTAAATTCGACTTCTCGCTCTGGCGGCATTACGTCGGAACATCCATTTACGATTGGGATTATGTCGTTCTTTTTTTTTCCTCGTTTTTGAGGTTATGCACATAGCATGCATATGAGTGATAGCCTTTTTGTATGAGATTGCAGAACCTCAAGGCATTCACCACCTTAGTGCTTTTCTTTGGAGGCTGCATGTAATACACCACCTTCTTCCCTCGACTCTTTGCTAAGGAAATCTTCTGCTTCTAGCACTCAATAACGGCCTTGTATTGAGTCAGCCAGTCCATGCCCAAAATGATATCGAAATCCCTAAGGTCAAACCCTATCAGATTCGCGAAGAATTCAGTGTTTTTAATTACTATCGGAACCCCGTCGTATCGTTTAGAGCACGACACCACTTTACCCGATGATAATTGGATTGCGAAGTTAATGTCCTTAGGCGCTGGTAGATCTAACGCAGAAAAAAAAAATTCGTGGAAATTAAAGAGCAACTTGCGCCCAAATCGAACAAAACTCTGACAGACTAAGCACATGTGATCAGGATCTAAGACCAAGGATAAATTAGCCTCAGGCTAGCGCTCCTAAGTCAAGGTCGAGCCGAATAAGAATGCTATCTAACAAGACAAGGAATATTTTCGTTTAAATAATGATTGTATGCTAATGCATCTCCCCCCAAAAAAAAAAAAATATTTATGTATGTTTCAAGACTTGTCGTAAAAATTGTTATATAATTCCCATGGGTTTTAAAATAAAATTCCTTTCCATGGAAATAATACCTTAAAATATTTAAAATAATATTTAAAATTTTGGGCCTCTATATTGGGCCGAAAATTAATAGCTTTAAAAATTTTCCGGGCTCTGATACCACTTTGTAACACCCCGGATTTGATCACCCAGGCCGGGACGCTACCGCCACACCTTTCTAAATAAGACACGATCCAAATCGAGCTTATCTAAAAAGATGCTAAGGCTAAGTTGTATCAATACTTTTAAAATAATTTAAAAACCATTCAAAAATGCCCGAAGTTAAAATCAGAGTATATCTACCATGCATAAAGTACAAAAGTGCGGAAGCTAAATAGGGCCAAAACAAACGGCCAAAACAAGTCTAGAGTCTTAGTGCAGAATTTAAATAATTTTAAAATGCGACAAGTCTTCGGAAATTCCCATCCCAAATGTAAATGACATGCGCTAATCTTCAACATCTGGAAAAAAAAAATTGAGACAACGGATTTATCAGTACAACGGTACTGAGTAAGTTAATATATAGCATAGCGAATTTTTAAAATTCTAGAAGAGTATATAAAAGTGGGATTTTTAATTTAAAAGGAGGACGAGTAAAAATAATTTTTCCGAAATCTCTTACACTTGCCACACGAATAATTTACCATTGTTCATTTTGATCGAGGATAACCATTCTTGGGGAATCAAACTCGCAAGAGCTCAAACACATTATTTTACCATTGTTTGTTTTGATCGAGGACATCCAAATTACCCGCTTGGGCGCTTATGTCCACAAGCCGTCGGTATCAACGATCCTGGGCCGAAGCCTTTTCAGATCAACATCCGCTTGGGCGCTTATGTCCACAAGCCGGCAATAATAATGATTCTAGGCTCATGCCCTTTCGAATCAACCCACCTCTGGGACTCGTACCCACGAGGGATGTGAAAGCAGTGACCCTATACAGACCGCTCCGGAGCCCTAGATAACCCATACGGATACATCTAGGAGTATAGACTCTTACTAACACGAAACCATAATATCATTTGCGGCGTTTTGGCCACAAAAAAAGGGGGCGGCCCAACGAGCTCACGCCAAGTGCACTTACCCTCTAAAACATTGGGCATCCACTCGATCAAAACTTACAAAGTTTCAAAACCACATTTTTATCATTTCATAATATCTCCACATTTCCAGAATTCATATTCTTCAAAAATGAGTAATACTCGACTCATAGTTCATCAAAATACGCGCGATGGAATTCACGAACAAAAGTGGGCACTGATGCAGTTTTCAAAATTGCATTTGAAAATGCAGCAAACTATTTTTAAAAATTCTGGAAAATTTACAGTGGCTAGGGAACATCAAAATAAGCATTTTTTATAGAAATAGCCATCTCAAAATTCGGACTCTAAACAGGCCGTTTTAATCGATTTCAGGAAGCCACTGATTTAGGATTTTACATGCTTCAGGTTATTCGACCATAGTGTTTTCAAAAATTCGTAACAATTTCAAACATACTCCAAAAATCAAGAAATTTTACAGGGATGATCTAGACACATAATGGAACACGTTTCATGCAGGTTTTGATCAAATATAACCACCATAGGATGATGTAAAATACACAACAAAAACCGAACTTCATGAAAATGCTATTCTGTCACAGTTTATAAAAGAGAATACCAGATGCGATTTCGATGAACAAAACTTGTCCCAAAATTATGCAAATTTACAGAGACCATATTTAGAATGTTAGGAACATTTTTCATTTTGAAAGGATCTTCAAAAAACGTACGGATCATGGTCGAAATTTCAGAGCAACAAAATTGGTCATAGGAAAACCCTATTTGACAGATTTACCGACGGAGGGAATTTGGACTAGAACTCGATGAAACTCAACCAAAACCTCTAAAAAATGACGTGCACAATACTAACTTACCGTAGGAGTGATTAGGATTGAACAACTCGAGTTTTGATGGTCCCTAGTGTTGGAGAACAGTCCACGAACTCAACACCGTGTCCGAATGGCTGCGTTTTGGATGAAACATGAAGGATTTCAGATTTGGATCCTTAATATCCGAACTATGAACGCACAAAAGACTCAAGAGAAAGATATAGTTACTGTCTTCAAAGGTTGGGAGAGGTGAAATTTCGTTCATGGCTTGCAACCCTCAAAGAACTTCTAAGAACTCTCCAAAAACCTCTCTTTTGCTGAAAGTTGTAACCGTGGAATGAATGGTGATCATGGACTGCTTATGGGGGTTTATTAGGGTGATAATGGAATCCTTAATGTGGCCTAATGATGGACAATTGAATTCAGACAATTATGAAGTTGAAACTGAAGACTCTTGAGCTCCCAACTCAATCATATCCACACTTATCCTAAGTAGCTGACCCAGGTTCAATGATGAAACATTTGGGCATGAATTCCTGGTCAAAAAAATATGAAATTTTACGGACATATACTAGACACAATTTGGAACAACTTTTATGTTGAACGCTTGAAGTGATTCACATTCTATGTGGGTGTAAAAATTCGATCTTTATAGAATTTAAAAATCTGCCAACTTGGCTAGTTCAAAGGAATTAAATCAAAAGAGCTTTGGGCTATACTTGGGCTTATTTCATGGGTTGTCTTGGGCTTTCTTTTTCCATTTAATAACCCATTTCATCTTCGACCCAAGTAATGATTCGCACGAAACCCTATTCCGAATTCTACGATGAACCATTTTCGAGCAATAATTTACTCAAATAAATTACTTTTGTCTTCTCGGAATTATTTCGGTTTT
Organism: Hygrophila difformis; assembly: GCA_030278955.1. Lineage (NCBI taxonomy): Eukaryota > Viridiplantae > Streptophyta > Magnoliopsida > Lamiales > Acanthaceae > Hygrophila > Hygrophila difformis. Next base: position 27,198,340 of record JAOANR010000001.1, on the reverse strand, counting down.
GAATAATTAAAGTCGATTTCTCGGGTATTACATTGTCAACTTGTGCACGAAGTATTAATATAATCATTATAAGTATCTGTGAGTTGAACTTATTGTTCATTGTATTGCTATATATGTATTGTGAACTCCTAATAATATACTCCCTCCGTTTTCATATAATTGAAACATTCCTACATTTCACGCAATCCAATACATATTTTTAATGCTCAATATATTTAATTGTATAAAAATAAAAATTATAAAAATTTGATCATATAAATCTTCGCGATTAGACGAATCCAACAAGATATCACTTGACTATGTTTTATTTTATGTAACTATGTTAAAAAGTCGAATCAAAGTTATACAATGAATAGTAATAACTATGCCAATGTTCATTTTTTCAAAGACGGAGGAAGTATAAAAGACACATTTGTTATTGATGATATAACATTGAAGAATTTAAGCCAAGTCCTAATTTGACAAAAAAATCTTGTGGTCCTAATTACGTACTATATGTATAGTACGTGCATGTGATTATGAAAAAGAGTCGTGAAAGACATTGATGAATTGACCGAAATGCAATAAGAGACTCGTGACAGTCAATGTAGTAAACGATTAGTGTGTGATGGGACATTTTACCTGTACTTGATCAAGTCAGCGAAATATTCGATTTCTGAGAAAAGTTGCAAGATATTGAAGACAAATTTTTGGGAAAGATATAGTCACTCCATGCTAAAATATTTAAATTAAATCAGCCAATGTATGAGATAATATGAGAAAAAATATATTTTTCAAAGTAACAAATAACTTAAAACAGTGTATAATCAGCTTTTTTGAAACCGTCGAAAATAACATTATTTTGGATTTCAACTTATTGTAAACAAAGAGTTGGCATTGAAAGTATCAAACAACTAATTTTGTTTAATTTATTACTCGCGTAATCAGTTAACAAAACTAACAACTAATTCCCAAACATACTCATAATATACTTTATAGGGCACTTTCCTTGTGACACAAAACTCAATAAGCATTAAATACAAATCATAATAAATAATAAAAAGTTAAATGAATCATAAATACAGGAGGCAGTATTGGTTTTTTTTTTCTTTTTTTTTTTTAAAAAAAAATTGTGTTATTGTGGTTAAGATAAGCCGCCGTTTTTGATGTGCTTAAATTATACTTCCTCCGTTTATAATTTTTTGCTACATTGCAAAAAATGGTACTACTGGACAATTTTGATTTTAATTTTTATTATAATTATACAAGTTAAAATATAGTCAAATGATATCTTGTTAGATTCGTCTATTCTTGTAGTTTTTTAAATATCTAACTTTTAGAATTCTTATATGTAACGAATTTGAATTATTAATGGTTTAAAATATGCATTGGACAACGTGCACAGTGGGTCCGTAGGAAAATTTTAAAAACGGAGGTATTACATATCAGTGGCTTGTAAAATAAGTATTTTGTGTAGGAGTGGCAATGCGCCGGTTTTGGACCAGGGGTGTAGCATCCTCGATAATTCCCAAAATCATTATCTTTTTTATTTCCCAAAACCGGCTCGTTCTCTGTCGGGGATCTCCATCGGGTATCATAATTTTCCCGATCCCTATTGGGGATTTACTTATAAGAGAATTTTCGATTTTTTTTTTTCAGTAAATGGAGTACCGGATCCATATTATTCAAGCCAACTTTCAATTTCATAACTTATAATATTAGAATTCACATAGAAACTGTTTAACAATAAACCATAATCCCTATCAAAAGACATATTTGTTTCTAATTAATATATAATCAACTCACCATACTAATGAGATTTAGTAATTATTTTTTATTTTGCGAAGCCAAAAACCAAAGAAATGGGTGGTGGGTGTCCATACTACATAAATTACAGAGAGGTAAATGGAGGGATAGGGGGCAATCCAACCGTCAATCATAAGAATGGGAGATACTGACTTAACAACTAGGCCTGGGTAAAATTTATAAATCTAATATATAAAACATTAACTACTCCCTCCGGACCCCTTATTATGTCACATTTTGACTTTTGACACTGTTCATTGATCAACTTTGACATAATGTTATCGCAACTATATAAACGAAAAATATAGACAAGTTCGGTTTTATTGGATTCATCTAATCATGTAGTTTTAAAATATATATATTTTATATAATTTTTACTAATTCATATTTGAAGATATTAACGATTATACAAGTGCACTGGATTACGTGTCCAAAAGTTTTGAGACATGAATAATGAGATAGAGGGAGTATAATATATAAAATATATAATAAATAATATATATATATATTAAATATATAATAAATTGTATATTAAATATATCATCATGGGCGGGGCGGGGGCTACTTTCCCCATCCCCATCCCCGTCCCCAAAAATATCTCCAATCCCCGGCCCATCTCTGATAATCCTCCCGCAAAACCGAACAAATCGGTTTTCGATTTTCACCATTAGATATGGACTTTTTTGCCATCCCTAATTTAGATTGAGTTTGGTAAGATTGATTGTATCTAGCTGTCCGGATAGAAATAGTTATAACTTTCAAAAGAGTAAAAAAAACAATTAAATTAAAAGTTAAATTGGAAGTGTGACTTGTTAGCTTGAGCTGCAAGAGAGCATTTTGAAGTTGTAGATTTGGAAAAAAAGTTAAAAATGTCCATTTTTTTTTACAAAAAATCCGAATTCATCCCTTTTTAATTTTATTACCGAATTAGTCCGCTGCAAATGCTAATTATGTGCGGATCAGTCCATTGTTCACTAATTATGCCCTAATTGTTGTCGTGGCAATGATTTATATTTAAATCAGATACGTGAGCATAATATTAGTCCTTTTCTTTTATCTTTTGTCAATTCAGTCCCGAACTTTTGTTTTGATCCATTTAGTCCTCTACCCAAATCAGTCATTTTTATGTTACTTGGACTCCAACCTTTCAAATTATTTTCTTTCAGCCCCAAATCCTTAAATTTTTATTATTATTATTAGTCCATTTTTCAATAAATGCCCAACATGCTTCTGTAAATAAAATCAAATACTAAATCTCATACATCGATTTGACTGCCTTGTGATGGTTCATCGGTTATGCTTTCCTTTATCAACAATCATCACAATTCTATTTGGTTTCCTACCATAGGACGTAGCAAGATTTGGGTCAATGATTTAATTTTAATTTTTTGAAGGCTATGATTATAGGAAGCCTGGACTTTATTGAAAAAAATATTAAAAATATTATTCTAATATTATTAAAAATATTAAAAAATAGCCTGAATTTTATTGTCTAGGCTTCCGGTATCACATATACTTGAAAAAAAACCAGTTCCCGACATAAACGTTGATTTTGAACTAATTAAAAAGAAAGACAGCAAATTAAAATAACTACCTATATCACACATCACGTTCAATATGGTAGCTAGTCAGGGATGAGGACTTAGCCCAAGTGGTTAAGTTCCTCGACTTCCAACAGAAGGTCGGAGAGGTTCGATTCCCGACCGGCTCCCTATCCCCCCCTTTTATTCCACTTTGCAATTTGTGTGATATGAGCTTCCACCACCTATTTCCTAGCCTGTATAGGCTGTTCAGAAAAAAAAGAATATGGTATAGGCTGTTCAGAAAAAAAAAAAAAAAATATATGGTAGCTGGTCATAAACTTGCCCACAGGTTTGAAATCAATAATTTCGATTCTATTCAAATAAGTGTTTAATATTTTAACATTTAGTAAGTTTTGGCTTGTGATTTGTGTATGCAGAATTCTGCTTTGGGAGAGACAACCCTTCAATGCCCACCCGATCCTTGAGGGATTAGTCTTGGGTCCAATGTGGCCTGTGGATACCCTGGTATTCACCTAAAAAAGTTTTGGCTTGTGATATGTCTAGCTAATGTATTTCAGGCAAAAACTTGTTTAAAACATTATTTTTTACGATTTTTTTATTTCATAATTTTTTTTTGGGAGAGCAACTTATAAGTAAGTTTAAAATCCCATCCAAATATATACTTATAAGGTAAATTATTGCATAGCAGCTAGGTTCAAAACTAGTACTTCGGTTCTGGTCTTCTCTTCTAATTCAAAACCGGCCATTATTATAACATATTTTATTTGCAATTGCTTTATTATTAGTATTCTATCATTCAACAATTTTAGGGACCCGTTTTCTATCTTTGTGGGCTGAAAAATTATCTGCTTTTCTTTTCCTGTAAGCCTGTCGATAGGTCTCCCAAATACTACTATACATTAATGCTTTGTTCGCAGGAAAATGAACTATTAAAAAGAAATTGTGTAAGAACACAGAACACTATATTGGTAAGGAAAGCCATGTATTATTCTTAGCTTACACTTCATCAAAGTTATTCTTCGCCTATTATAACGTGCAGACATCCAAAGTATTGATATAATTGAAACTGCAAAATAACTTATTACATGTAGTGGGAGTCTCTTCAAGTTCTCGGGCAGACACCTCCTAGAACATAATAAGCGTTATTGCTAGAAATTAAGGGGTGATATCGAGTCGAGTCTCGAACAGTGTAATTCGAACTTGTACAGTAAAAAAATTTAATGTTCTAACCCAAATTTAACTAGACTACATATATATAATTTGAATTTAAATTGACTGTTTTACTTATTTTGCTGCAAAATATAAGTTTGTTAGGTTTGATAAAGCTTAAATTGTGTCTAATAGTTTTTTTTTATATAGTTTTAAAATTTCATAATTTAATCGAGTTCTGATCGAGTATCGAGTCGAGTTTTCCTCACCCTTGCCTAGGATAAGACACTACTAAATTTATTTCTTGAAAGCTTCTCTTTAATTTCAGATAGCGATACTAGAAGATATCATTGGCTTCTTTATTATTTTATACAGAAAGCTTTCATTACCAAAGAAGAATTAGGGTAAGGAGTAATTAATTATGTAGGTGGCTGTTGGATAGAGGGTTTAATGGACTAAAATGTCAAATCCTATCTATGCATGCAATTATAGTTGATTTAGAATTGGTTGGGATTATTCGATCCAATTTGGCTTACCACTCATCAAGTTTACTTATAGTATTTTATTAATTTTCTGCAGAACATGAAAAAGTCATTTATTTATTATTGTTTTATGCTCAGCAAAAAGTATTATTTTATGGTCGTTCTTCACACAGTTTATGGGAGCTTTTGATAACTTATATTCTAAACCAAAACAAAAGTCCCTTTTTTTACACCAGCTTTTAGAGGTTGCAGTTGCGAAAAGAATTTCTGCAAAGCTTTGCAAACAGAAGTTATTATAGTAACTTTTTAGAGCTTCCAAAAGTTACTTCCAATTTTATTTATTTCTTTAAATATTTTAAAAACTATATAGCTAATTATAAAAAAACACTTTATATAAAATTAAAGACTTTAGCCCGTATAAAAATATGATGCTCTTCTCCAGCTCCCCACAACAACTCCACCTGGCAGTTATAGTTTTACACCTATAACTAATTGTGTAGAACCCCCATAATATTAATATATGCTATATCATGATGAAAAAAATAATTTAATGCATATACACTTTATTTAAGACGTGTTTATTATAAGTAATCATAAGAGTCAGAAACGTCTTCTGTGTATGATACAATCGTCAATTTCGTACTTTAATTTTTCTAATTATCAAAACAATCATGTAACTATACTATTTTGACCAATTTCGTCTTGGGGGCATTTTAGCAAATTGTTTTTAGATCCATTAACTTTTAAATTATTATATTTTACCCTAGAAAAATTTGACTAGTTTAGTCTTGAAAATAATTTGTTGAAATAACCCCAAAGACCTAAAGATAATTTGCTAAGTATTCACAGGTTGAAATTGATCACAATATAATAGGTACAAGACTGTTATGATAATTAATAAAATTAAAGGATAAAATTAGTAATTATAAATTTTAGATTTTCAGATTTTCTGGATTCATTAAGAAACAACGGTTCATAATAATACCATCCCAACCTCTCTCTCCCATTTTCTCTCACGTTTTCACACAAGGATATGATTGTATGCAAACCTGGAAGAAAGATGTTGGGTCAAAGCTTGAAATTCTAGTTTATTTATATTGAGAATCATATCTTAGCAAATAATTAATTTCAAAACTTATGGATACACTACTGTTCAACACGGAAAAAATACACAATTAGTCCTGTAAGTTTCCCTATTATTCAATTTGGTTCATAAAGTATTTGATTATTCAAAATAATCCTATAACTATCATATTTTAGCCGAAATAGTCCCATATCCGCTTAATATTCAATTTTAGGCCACTAAACTTTTAAATTATTCATTTTACCCCTCAAAAAGTTTTTATTTTTTGCGATTTAGTCATTTAAAAATTAATAATTTCAGAAATTAGGACTAAATTGCAAAAATTAGAAACTTTTTGGGAAAAGAATGAACAATATAAAAGTTTAAGAACCTAAAATTAAAAACTAAATACACTTAGAACTATTTTGGCTAAAATATACAAATTATAGGATCATTTGGGATGATCAAATACTTTATGGACCAAATTAAATAATAATAAAACTTAAATGATTATTTGGGTATTTATTCCCTGTTCAATACATTTAACATGTAGTAATATTTTAAAATATGGTAGAGTTATGGTGCAATAACCAAATCCGCAGCACATCAAGACGCAAAATCTCAACCGTTCATTCAAATCCAATGGTTTAAAATTAAAAAGGATAAAGTTGTCCAAAAAATGTATAACGGTCACATCGCTGAAAATACACATAGGTTGTTATCGCTGAAAAATATTGTTGCATGTCGCTGAAATATGTTAAAACTGGCTGAAATACACACAGCCCATCACTGAAATACATACAGCTTGTCGCTGAAATATGTTAAACCAGCTATATGTATTTCAGTGACGGGCTGTGTGCATTTCAGCCCGTTTTAACATATTTCAGCGACAAGCTGTGTGTATTTCAATGACGGGTTGTGTGTATTTCAGCGACAAGCTGTGTGTATTTAAACCAAAGAATTGAAGTTTTAACTTTTATGAAGTCGCTGAAATGAACATTATCAAGTCTCTGAAAAATACTATAGCATGTCGCTAAAATATACTATAATTAGCCGCTGAAATACACAGAAGTCGCGCTGAAAATATTATGTCTGTCGCTAAAATATAAACAAATCTCTGAAATATATAAATTGTCGCTGAAATGGACTAAGTATATTTGGATTAATGTGATAAATTTACCTTTTTAACATTCAAGTTAATCTCAACCGTTGATTTACAAAGTGAATCAATGGTTGTGGGAGGCCGTAGTACATCAAGAGAAATGTCTTGATCGCACCCTAACAGAAACCCTTAAAAATGTATATGTAAAAATTATATACAATATACATATTTTAAAACTATATAACTAAACGTATCTAACTGGGCATATATACATATATATATATTTATATAATTGTGATAACATTATGCAAAGTTGATAAATAAATAGTATCAAAAGTTAAAATGGAATGGAATAAACAGTCTCAAAGTTAAAATGGGACAGAAATACAAAATTAGTGGGACAGAGTGATAGTAACATTCTGATCTCTATGCCAAATTGGATAGTGTGAATTAGTGAAAAAAGGTGTTCTTTTGGCGTATACCGGGTATCCGATCTTTATGCCAAATTGGACCTAAGACTACTCCCTCGAAGATCAGGTGAGCATTAAAAGTTGCCTCTTCTAAAGCAGAATTATGCATATACAAAGGTCGAACCCGATACATTTGTTTAAGCTGGCAGAGCCCATACCACGCAGGCAAACTGCCTTTGGTATGAAAAAGGTATTTTTTTAGGTAAATATTGGCACTCATGTGTTAGCAGAGATTTGTGGAAGCTCAAGTCATATAAATTATAAAGGGGATAAAGGGCAGGAATAGGGGGCCAGGTGGAAATCGAACCCCCAGCCACAAGGTTAGAAGTCAGGGACATGATTACTAGGCCAAGTGCCCATTCCCATGGTATGAAAAAGGTGTTTGAACTACCTTTTGAAAGAAATGCACAAATTTATCTTATAAATAAAACCGTCTAGATGCAGATTAACGAAATATATGCAGATTGCCAAAAACACAAGAAGACTATTGATTGATTAAGTGTTATTCTAATACTTCCATAATAGATAAAATTATTTATATAAGCAATTATATCTCAAATTGCATGCATGCATGGTAGCCTTGACGTTTAGTCATTTATGAGATTTCTCCTCAACACCCAACTAATTCTGGGTCATGTAATTAATTGCTCGGATGATCCTTGCCTTAATTGTGTGGTAATGTGAGGTTTATCTATAAATAGAGGAGCCAATCAGTTAGCATTTTCATCCAAAAAAAGAAAGACATTTAAGAAACAAATTAAGCATATTGGGAAAATGGGTCCAAAAGCGAAGGTTCTTCTAGTCCTTGTCTTAGCTATAGTGCTTATGATGTCCATTGCAGTGTCTGCCCGAGAACTGGAAGAGACCCCTGCTACAAGTAAGCTCGATGGATATTGCTTTTCAATTTTAAATACATTGATACACCATAAATTGTTAAGACTAGTTTAAATCTAATTATTATTTTTATGTTTTAGCTAAGGAATCCGGTGTTGACAAAGATCACTTTGGATGGTATCCTCATTATCCATGGTATCCACACTATCCATGGTATCCTCGTTACCCATGGTGGGGACACGGAGGGTATGGTGGTGGCGGTGGGTGGGGTGGAGGGTATGGTGGTGGGTATGGTGGGGGTGGTGGGTGGGGTGGTCATCCTTGAGGAAGAAGGCAACAAATCAATCAAAGGAATATATGAACTATGAAAACAAAGAAAACTCGCATATGGGAAAGAACTTAAAAGTGTTAAAAGTGGTTTTGTAAACTTTGTTATAGTGTGATGTTAGGAATAAGGCAGCATAGTGTATGTGTTGAAAAACTGTGTGCTGTCATGGTGTGTTGCGGAAGTGTGGTGATGAATTGTAATCTGATGTCTCTCTCCTTTCAAAGTTTGTGGATTTGTAATACCAAAGTTATTACATATTGTTTCTTAGTAGTTTCATTTTACATATTGTTCCTTAATAGTTCATTTTTTTGCAAGCAAAGGGGATTGATATATTTAAGAGAACTATTGATAGAAAAAATAAAAAAATAAAAGAAAAAGAAAAAGAAAAAGAAAATTACAATCTACCATCGATCAATAAAAGATGGGACACGATATCTTGGGTTTTTTTTAAAAAAAAAACTTGAATGATCAAATTGAGGACTAATATAAAGAAAAACGTTATGTAATACATGTATGAAATAAAAAGAAATATTATGCCTGGAAAAATGAGAATAATATTTAATTAATTTAATTTGGCATGAAAAAATTAAACTAAATGATTTTTGTTTTTTGGAATGAAATCTTTATTTCCAACGTACAGGATCAAAGTACAATATCATACAAATGATCTTGAATTACTCAGTCTGATCTAATTCACTATCAGATACAGAGCACCAAAACAATTCTTCAGACTCAAAACGGAAAAATTGCTACAAATGTCCTTAATCTTATCATTTTTACCCAATCAGTCATCTTCGAATTTTTTGCCCCTATTTTTCCTCTTCGTTGGCTAATTAAAACCAAATCCGTCCTAAACTCACTAATCCAAGTCAATTAGTGTTTTAATCGGAAAAATTGCCAAAAACGTCATTTTTCTTGTCGTCTTGCCGAATCCGTTCGCCACAACTCTTGCAAATAATTGGCTCCAACTGGTGTGAGCATTGCATTAAATATGTTATACTTTTGTGCATTATATATATATATATATATTTATACTTTATTTCTACAATCCACAACTCTACATTATATTGTCAAAAATACAAGTAAGATATTTTGAATGCATATCATATTCTCTTGTCAAATATGAATACACCTATTAGATGCATTACATATTCTGATTATAATGCCATCAAATATTATATTCGAAATTTCATATTTCTATGACGTCTTCCATCAAAACAAAAATGAACATATAACAATTGACACAACAATGTGGACTCAATAGCAAACTAGTGAAGTCGTCATCCAGGCAAAGAAGAAAATGGTATGGAAATTGTGAATGTGAAAAAGACATTTCAGAGGGCGGATGAATTTGTGGAGCATTCAAATGTTCAAAGAAATGAAGTTGGCAGAGGTCGGAAGCTTACTTGTTTGAAGTTGATTATTGTCCATTTTTTGTATTATTGACACTACAAGAAAAATCGCTTCCACCGACCGCACACACCGACCGACCAATCACGGGTCGGATTTACCGACCGGCCCACCGACCACACGCTGCGGTCGGTGCCAAAGAGCCGTTGGGGGCCCCCCGGTCTCGTGACAACCAACGCACCGACCACACCTAGCGGTCGGTAAATTTTTTTTTCAAATTTTTTTATTTGTATTATTTTTTTAAAAAAAATAGTCTACCGACCGCATTACCGACCGAATTTGCGGTCTCTAAAACTTTTTTCATTTATTTTATATTTTTATAAAATATTTCTTTGATTAGTTTTAGAATACAATTATTCTTTTTTTGAGCTATTAAATTATTTATTTTTTATAATTTATTTATTAAATTATTTTATATTTTAATTATTTATTTATTTTATAATTTAATAAAATTTATCTTACTTTTGAAATGATCTTATTATTTATTTAATTCATTTATTTTAATTAATTAATTAATTAATTTTATTTTATATTTTATTTAATTAATTTAATTGTTTTTATTTAATTAATATAATTTTAGTTTTTATTTTATATTTTAAATACACATATATATGTATCTATGTATTTAAATAGGTTATATATACAGTATTTCATAGGATAACATGAAACATTGGTTGCACAGACGGTACGCGCGCGAGGGGAACTTGCGGTAGACTCGCACGTGGCGGAAAATGATTGATCATTTAGAGAGCTAGCCAAGCTGGTTAGGGTTGTGGTTGGGTTTTGTTGAGGTGCTCGGTTCGAGCCCTCCCGAGAACATTTTTTTATAGAAAAGAATTACCGACCGCACCTGCGGTCGGTAGTGCGGTCGGTGGCAGGTTCCCGGACCTTTTGGGACCAGGCTGTACCGACCCCAAATGTGGTCGGTGCAGCGATCGGTGCGCCGACCACATTTGGTTGCTTCTCGGCCGCCTACCAGCTTTTTACCGACTGACCAATTCGGTCGGTGGTGCGGTCGGTGAGCCCGAAGACGACCCGTCTCTAGGGGCTACCGACCAGATTTTTCGGTCGGTGCACGAGATTTTTCTTGTAGTGTGAAATAAATAATTTCCAACATCTTGACTTGTCATACGGATTCCAACATAGTTAATTTTTTTTAAAAGAAGTAACGAGGTTGTCATTAGTAAGAGTAGTAATGAGTAAGATTTAGTGTCATTGGTTTATCATGCATTTTTATTTTGAAGGAAGATGCCGATGAAATATTTAATTTCAAACTCAATGTTTGATGGTATTGTAATGAGAATATGAAATGCATCTAATTAGGTTTCTTCATATTTGACATGAAAATATGATATGCATTAAGAACATCTTACTTGTATGTGTGACAGTATAATTTAGACTGTAGAAACAAAAAAAATAAAATATAATGCACAAAGGTAGAATATATTTTATTCACCTAAGAAAAAGGTAGAATATATTTAATGTAATGGTCACAACAATTGGAGCAAATTATTTGCAAGGGTTGTAGTGTACGGATTCGGACAAGACGGAAAAATGACGTTTTTGGCAATTTTTCCGATTAAAACACGAATTGACTTGGATTAGTGAGTTTAGGATGGATTTGGTTTTATCTAGCCAACGAAGCGGAAAAATAGGGGCAAAAAATTCGAACAGGACTAATTTTAAAAATGATAAGAAAAAGGATATTTGTGGCAATTTTTCCTATATATTATTGGGAAAAATAACCCCATTGGTCTCATAAATTTCTCAAATTTCGATTTCCGTCCCATATTAATTTGATTAATACAATCAGTCCATTATTTATGCTAATGTTTGCATAATCCGTCCCAAACCCCCTTAATAATACTTTTTCGCTGACGTGGCGCATGTTTATGCACACTAATCATGTTGCGACGTCAGCATAATCATGCGTCACGTCAGCAAAACAATGTCATTAAGGGGATTTGGTATGGATTATGCAAAATTTAGCATAAATAATGGACTGATTGTGTTAATCAAATTAATATGGGATTGAAATCGAAATTTGGGAAATTTATGGAACCAATGATGTTTTTTCTCCCTATATTATTGCATAGCAGCTAGTTTCAAAACTGCTTCGGTTCTGTTCTTCTGTTCTTATTTAAAACCGGCCATTTTTATAACACATTTTATTTGCAATTGCTTTATTATTCAACCATTTTAGGGACCCGGCCTGTTGTCAATCTTTCGTGGGTGACAAATTATCTGCTTTTCTTTTCCTGTAAATCTGTCGATGGATCTCCCAAACACTACTATACATTAATGCTTTGTTTGCAAGAAAATGAACTACTCCATTAAGAAGACAATTGTGTTGGAACATTATATTTCATATATATTGATTGGTAAGGAAAACCATGTATTGTTTGTCGCTTATATTTCATATATCACACTTCGACAACATTCATTTATAGCCAATAAGTCTATAAAACCTATAGAAAATGGTAATTATGTTCTTAAATTCATTACTTAGTTGCCAGTAAACGGATAGCCACCACCAGTACCCCAACCTCCAACTGGATAACCTCCACCCCACCTTGGACATCCACCACCGCCGCCCCACCTTGGACATCCACCCCCGCTCCATCTTGGATACCCGCACCCTACCACCACCACTCCATCCGGGGTAGCCTCCGAATCCACCTCCCGGAAATCCTCCAAACTGGTCCTTATCAACTCCAGATTCTTTCGATGAGAATACATAAAATAACAATGAAATATCACTTAATCTTCACATTATATGCCCATTCTAATGTGTAGACATCTTACATGTTGTGGGGGTCTCTTCAAGTTCTCGGGCAGACACCTGCAAGAAAATAATAAGCGTTATTGGTAAGATAAGGCCTTGTCTTGATAAAAACCCATTTTCCGACAATACTACTAAATTTATTTCTTGAAAGCTTCTCTTTAACTTTCAGATAACGATACTAGAAGATATCATTGTCTTCTTTATTATTTTATAGATAAAGCTTTCATTACCAGAGAAGAATTAGGGTAAGGAGTAATTAATTGTTTAGGTGGCTGTTGGTGAGGGTTTAAAATGTCAACTCCTATCTATGCATGAATGCAATTATATTTGATTTGGACTTGGTCGGGAATCGGGATTATTCGATCCAATTGGGCTTACCACTCATCATGTTTACTTATATTTTATTAATTTGCTTAAGAACATGAAAAAAGTCATTTATTTAAGATTTTTTTTATGATCGGTTCTTCACGCAGTTTTTGAAAGCTTTTATTAACCTTTTAAATTCTCAGTCAAAACAAGTCTCTTTTTTACACCAGCTTTTAGAGCAACCACATCCCCTCTCTAATTAATAACTCACTTTTTCATCCTCTCTCAACCACGTTAGCTTTTACTTCTTTTAACACTCTTTTAATTCATTCGAATTAATCCTTACATCCCTTTACCAATTAATATCGGAAAAAGGTTAAATATGTCCATTTTCTTTTCAAAAATTTTAAATCAGTACTTTTTCTATTTTATTACCAAAACAATCCCCTACAAATGCTAGTTATGTCCAAATCAAGTCCAATTTTCACTAATTATGCCCTAGTTGCTGACGTGGCAAGGTTCTCAATTTAACCTGACATGTGGGCATAATATCAGTCTTTTTTTTTTATATATATTTTGCCAATTCAGTCCTAAATTTTTGTTTTATTCCATTTAGTCCTCTATCCAAATCAGTTATTTTTATATTAATTGGCCTCAAACCTTTTAAATTATTTCATTTTAGCCCCAGAACCTTAAATTATTATTGTGTTTGACTGCGTTGTTACCTGGTCTTCCATGCTCCGGGTACGCACTCCCTCCAACCACCCGACCGCTACCGATGGTTTTTTGGTTCTAGATTTTTTTCAGCAACCATCAACACAATTCTACTTTATTTTCTACCTAAGGACGTAGTAATGTTTGAGTAAATAATTTAATTTTAATTTTTGGGTAAATGAGTTAATTTTACTTTTTGGAAGGTTATGGATGCAGGAAACCTATACAATAAAATTCAGGCAATTTTTTTAATAATTTTTAATATTATTTATATTTAAGTATTTTTTTCAATAAAATCAAGGTTTCTTGTTTCCATAACCTTCCAAAAATTAAAATTAAATAATTTACTAAAACCTTGCTACGTACTAAGGTAGGAAGCAAAGTAGTATTGTGCTGATTGTTGTCGAAGAAAACCAGAACCAATGACCCATCAGTAGCGATTGGGTGGTTGGAGGGATAAGTCAAAGGGTTCTCTTCAGTGCGGGGAAGAGCGGTTTGGTGTCCGTGAAATCCCGGAGCTTGCAAGACCAGTAACAAGGCAGTCAAACCCAACGTATGAGATTTGGTATTTAATTTTATTTACGGAAGTATGTTGGATATTTATTTGATAAATGGACTAATAATAAAAAAAATTAAGGTTCTGGGAATAAAATATAAAAATTTGAAAGTTTGGAGGCCAATTAATATAAAAATGACTGTTTTTGGTAGACGATTAAATGGAACAAAATAAAAATTTAGGACTGAATCGACAAAAGATAAAAGAAAAGGACTAGTATTATACCCACGTATCGGGTTTAAATATAAATCCTTGCCAAGTCAGCAATTATGGCATAATTAATGAAAAATTGACTGATTTAGACATAATTAGCATTTGTAGCGGACTGTTTTGATAATAAAATCGAAAAATGACTGATTTCAATTTTTCGAAAAGAAAATGGACGTATTTAACTTTTTTCCAATTAATATCTTCTTTTAATGGGACCCACAAGCTAATAATTTAACATCAATATTAAAATTATACAATTATTTACTTTTTATACTATTTTAATTATATGTACAAACTTACATTTTAAAAAATACAAAAAATATATATTGTTTCTTATATATTTATGCAATTTATTTATTATGAGTGAAATTAATATTCCAAATATACATTAAATATTAGTAATATTCGAAACTTGGAATATTAAAAATCTAATCAAAACATTCAATAAAACATACATAAATTGAAATTTGAAATACAATACATTAACTAAATGATATTAAATACTAACAAATTTTCCATACAACATAAATAGTAAATAAAAAATAAAATTGTGAGGAACATAAAAAATTACTCAACGTTATTCCCAAAGTGCATCCAAATATGTTCAACTAAATCGTGCCGAAGTTGGTGATGAACTTGGGTGTCAAGGAGGGCAGAATTCCTTCGGAGATATTCTTGAAAATCACGGGTGGGGCCTTGAGTCGGTACTGCAAGCTCATCTTCTTCTTCATTTACACAATTTGTAACTATATCCCCTTCATCTTCAACAATCATGTTGTGTAGATTAATGTATGTTAACTTTATTGCTTTCAACTTTTTCTTATACCAAAGACGAGATGTCCCCTCACAATAGCCCATCTAGCTTGAAGCACTCCAAAAGCTCGTTCAACATCCTTTCTTGCAGATTCCTGTTTTTGTTTAAATAACCTTCTCTTTGGATCTTGTGGGCATGGGAAAGCTTTGACAAATGTGAACCATTCTGGATATATTCCGTCGGTTAAATAATAACCTTTCGTATATTGAGT
This sequence comes from Hygrophila difformis, assembly GCA_030278955.1. Taxonomy (NCBI): domain Eukaryota; kingdom Viridiplantae; phylum Streptophyta; class Magnoliopsida; order Lamiales; family Acanthaceae; genus Hygrophila; species Hygrophila difformis. The sequence goes on along the minus strand of JAOANR010000001.1, from coordinate 27,182,577 downwards.
CCCATTCACCATGAAATTAACGCCTCGCGCATCCCCCATCAAAACATTGTTGAACAAAGAAGATTCGTTCAAAATGTTAATATCATTACGTGAACCATCCTCTCCAAAAAAAAGCATGTCATATCCATAGATCCTGAGATCCAACCTCTTCAAGCACTATTGTTGGTGACCCATGCAATCAAGGCTACCCAACACACTGAGAAATCCATGTCTCGTCCAGGGCCGTCTAATAATTTTTGGTGGCCCTATTCTAAAAAATATTTTAGGCCCCACTTATTATATCAAAAACACTAATAAAAAAAATTAAATTATTATAAATATACATTATAATAAATAAATATAAAATATAAAAAATTTAACACAAAATTATCCTGTCAACAACATTTATAAACGGAAACAACAAATTTTTATTTAAAAATTACAATCCTTCTAGTTTCTAGCATTTTAAAAGTAAATACCAAGTCTTCATATTTTATATTTTATTACAAAGCTAATAAATCAAATAATGAGCTCAAGACATACAAAACATATAAAAATATAAAAATAAAAATAGGCCCCAATTTTTTTTTTCTTACAATAATGAATGGGCTAATAAACTAAATAATGGTTAATGGACTAATGAACTAAATAATAAACCAAATATGTATATGTATAAATTATAAAATGGGCCCCCAAAAATTGGGGGCCCTGTTCATTAGGCCTGGTTGAACAGGCTAATAACCGGCCTTGGTCTCGTGCAAATGTAGAAGACGTTGAATGTCGTTGTGATTCGGCCTTCTCAAGTAGCGGTGGCTAAATAATTCAACGAAAACTTCACAAAATTTATACAATCATTTGATAGCAATTGACTCGCCCATCCGTAGATACTCATCAAGAGAGTCGGCAAGAAGTCCATATGCCAGTTGACGTAGGGCTGCTGTGCATTTTTGTAGCGGTTATAGGCTTTGTTGCCCTGTCGTGTCGCTCCATTGTTGGAAATACCCAGATCAACTTGTAGCTGCATTAACTATACAAAGGAATAAATCCTTGCACATGCAAAATCATCGACGAAAGATACGATCGTGACACACCGGATTTTTCGAGAAATAATCATTCACAAGCCTAGCATGTCCATCTTCCCGATTTCTCTCCATAAACATCCGTCGTGGTATTTGCAGCTCATCTTCCACAAACTGGAATAGTTTGGACACCATTGCTTCGGCCGTGGAATCTGCTTCATCCTCTGTGGATTCCTTGTGTGCAAATATATTTTTTGTGGGTTCTTTGGAAATGGAATATGTTGAGCTTTCAGAACTTTGAGACATTATAGTATGTGAAGAGGTGAATGGAAAAATGAAAGGAAGTAATTGAGGAAGTAGTGTTTGGGCGTGAAAAAATATAATGAACTGGTATGGTATTAATAGGTAAAATAAAGTAGCGGTCATATTTTTAAACGTTTGAATTTGAATATTATTATTTTTCTATATTACTTTTTAATATAAAAAGTAATCGTTTGAAATTAAAATTTCATTATATATTTATATTATTATTTAATTTTAAAATGTAAATATTTGAAATTTAAATTTTATTATATGTTTTTTTATTATTTACTTTTAAAATGTAACCGTATAAAATTAAAATTTTATTATATATTTATATTATAATTAAATTTTAAAAAGTAACCGTTGGAAATTTAAATTTAATTATATTTTTATAATATTATTTAATTTTAAAAAGTAACCGTTTGAAATTTAAACATTATTGGTTGATATAATAGTATTTTATTTTATTAAAAGTTGACCATTTGAATTTTTATTATTGATTTTTATGTCATTTTTCAAGGTAACGGTAATAATTTTGAATGTCTGAAAAGAATTGCAATGTACAAATATTCCATTGATACATGAAAAAATGGGAAACAAAATTAGTTGAATGAAAATGCAAGACCTAATGAAATAACATTAGATAAATGAAAATGCAAGACCAAATGAACAGAAACATGAAAAGTGAATACGCTTGCAAGCTCAAATATTGTTGGATTCCCACTTCGTATAAATTTGGGCAATGCACGCTCGTAATTTTCGCATTGTTTATCCGTCATTGTTGAAGTGTCACGCGCAACGAACTCGTATTTTTGCATAAGAGTTGCTCCTTTTTTGCCTCAGCTTTAAGGATTTTCGGCTCTGTCGCGATTTTTTTTGCCTCTGCCTCGATCCTTTTTGCATCTGCCAGCTTCTCTCCAACATGAGTGTCAAGCTTTTTTGCCTCATTGTATTCATTAATATGACGGAGTGCATCACCCAACTTCGGATGGTCTGATGTGGATCGTGCCTTACCCTTACCCTTCGCTTTTCTTTTTGCCATTTTCTGCCCCATCGGCCTAATATCGTCAATGCTAAAATCGAAATCTAAGGCTCGGGATTTGGTTGAGGAGGAGTTACTTGTGTTGGAGTCCGAAGTTCTTGCCTTCTTCGAAGAACCGAATTCGTCATTGCATTGCGAACTAAATAGAGGCCGATCCTTTAGAATCTCCCAAACATGCCCAAAATTGTACGCAACTCCATTATTTTCCGACTTATATTTTTCGTAAGCCATGTGTATATGTATGCAATATCACTACTCCCGCTCCTGTGAACACTTGATACAACATTATAACTTGAATTGAAATTTGACCTTCTTTGCGATAATGTTGTACCAATGCGATCTCATTGTGCTTACACTTCGATAAGCCATGTCTGGAGAGCCTTTGTTATTCCAGTACTCGCCGATTGTTTCCCAAAAGCATCCAATTTTTGGCCATTGCCTATTATGGGATCATCACTCATCATCACAAATGATGTTGCAAGGAGTTCATCCTCTGCTACTGTCCACATCTGTTTGCCTTTTCGAGTAGTCGTCCCTTTTTCCGAAGTGAGATCAATCGGTGTAATTGAGTTCGAAAATTGTGTCTCTAGAACGAATGATAGAGTGCTTGGTGATTGAATGCTCCAGTTCTTGGGGAAATGCCAAATGGTTGTGAGGCCGAAAACATCGGTGGGGAAGAGTGCATAAAGAATGAAGATTGATGAAAATTTTGTGGGGAATTTTGAAAAAATGGGGTATTGTAGTGAGAGTTTGGATTTTGAGTAGGATAAAATTTTTTGAGAAATATTTGAGGGAAATGCATTTTGAGAGGGTTGAATATTTTGTGGATTTTCATCATCAATATTTTGTTGAACCAATTGTTGAAAAAACTAGTATTTTTATATGCCAACATGGAAAAAATATGAAGGGATTATATTTGATGTAAACAAAGATAGGTTGGAAAGAAGAAGTGAAGTGTGTTTGAATGTAGAAGAATGAGAGTGTGGAAAAGATGTATGTATATTTATAGAGTGTGAAAACTAGCCGTTATTGCATATAATTAAAAAAAATTGATTAATATAAAGAGATAAATTTTAAAAACTAGCCGTTCTCTTTAAGTAAAATATAATATTTTTATTTTTGTGACTAAAAGTCGATTAACACAAATTAAGTATTTTTATGTATTGTTCAATTTATATATTTTGAGAAAACATTAGATAAGTTTTTAGTTATAAAATTTGATAACAATTAATTTAAATTAATTTTATATAAAACTAAAGAAAAAAGGTTAAATAAGGAGTACATTTTTTTTTAAAAAAAGACACTGCCGTTGTATAAAAAAAGTGTAAAGGTTTGTATAAAAAAAAAAAAAAAGAAAGTGTAATGTTATAATGGGTTCCACATGTATTTAGTACATTAAATTTAATCAAAATTTGTGTTACCGTTCAAAAAGACTGACAAAAACGTCACCTCACCTGCTTTCAACTCAATTCAAACACTTTAACTAAATTGGCAGGGTCCACATTGAATTAATTGCCACATCCCTTGTATTCCAATTCATATATGACCTTGTGAGTAATGAATTGAATTTTGCTTCCACGATGTACATATGCTCTTAGAGGTTGCAACTGCAAAAATAATTTCTGCAAAGCTTTGGAACATAAGTTACCGTAGTAGCTTCCGAAAGTCACTTTAAAATTTAATTAACACTTTTAACTATTTTTAAAACGCTATCTAGCTAATTATTACAAAAACACTATATAAAATAAAACACTTCATTTTTTCCAAAAAAAAAAAAATAAAACACTTCATAAAAGATGTTTCTGGTTTTCATTCCCATAATCTCTGTACTTATAAATATTAGATTTCAGATTTTCTTGATTCATTCAAAAACAACATTTCATAATAATACCATCTCAACCCTCCCTCTCCCATTTTCTCTCATGTTTCTGGGAGATTGATTGTAAGGAAACCTGGGAAGAAACATGTTGGGTAGAAGCTTGAAACGTTAGTTTATTTATACCATGAATCAGATCTTAGTAAATACTCCCAAAACTTTTGGATACACGGTTTACTACATTTGTTTTATAGGCAATATCTTAAAATATGTATATGTAAAAATTATATAAAAATATATAAATTATAACTATATAATTAAATGTATCTATGAAAATCGAACTGGGCATATTTTTTCTAATTGATAACATTACGTTAGAGTTGATTAAAATGTTGATTAAAATGGGACGGAAATATGGAATTGCGAGACAGAGTGACAGTAACAGTCTGCTGTTTGTATAGTGTGAAATAATGATGAAAAAGGTGTTTGAACTACCTTTTGAAAGAATGCAAAAATTTATCTTATAAATAAAACCGTCTAGATGCACATTATATGCACATTGCCAAAAACACAAGAAGACTATTGTTTGATGAAGTGTTGTTCAAATACTTCAATAATAAATAAAAATATTTATATAAACAATTATATATCAAATTGCATGCATGCATGGCCTTGACGTTTAGTCATTTATGAGGTTTCTCCTCAACAGCCAACTAATTCTGGGTCATGTAATTCATTACTCGGATGATCCTTGCCCTAATTGTGTGGTAATGTGAAGTTTATCTATAAATAGAGGAGCCAATCAGTTAGCATTTTCATCCAAACAAAAAAAGACATTTAAGAAACAAATTAAGCATACTGGGAAAATGGGTTCAAAAGCGAAGGTTCTTCTCGTCCTTGTCTTAGCTTTAGTGCTTGTGATGTCCATTGCAGTGTCTGCCCGAGAACTGGCAGAGACCCCTGCTACAAGTAAGCTCGATGGATATCGTTTTTCAATTTTAAATACATGGATACACCATAAATTGTTAAGACTAGTTTAAATCTAATTATTATTTTTATGTTTTAGCTAAGGAATCCGGCGTTGACAAAGAATCCGGTGTTGACAAAGATTTTTTTGGATGGTATCCTCATTATGGATGGTATCCACATTACCCATGGTACCCATGGTGGGGGCACGGAGGGTATGGTGGTGGGTATGGGTGGGGTGGACATCCTTGAGGAAGAAGGCAACAAATCGATCAAAGGAATATATGAACTATGAAAACAAAGAAAACTCGCATATGGGAAAGAACTTAAAAGTGTTAAAAGTGGTTTTGTAAACTTTGCCATAGTGTGATGTTAAGAATAAGGCAGCATTATTGTGTGTTGTAAAATATGTGCTGTCATTTGTGAAAGGTGTGATGATTGTAATTCTGATATGTCTCTCTCCTTTCAAAGTTTGTGAATTCGTAATGCCAATTTTCGTACATATTGTTTCTAGTAGTTCATTTTCTTGCAAACAAAGAAGAATATACTAGTATTTCTTTTTTACGTATACCGGGTATCCCTCGGCCACATTGGGTCCAAGACTAATCCCTCGAGGTTTTGGTGGGCGTTAAAGGGGTGCCTCTTCCTAAGAGGAATTCTGCATGCACAAAGACTCAAACTCGAGACGCTTGCTTAACTGTCAGTTCCATACCACTCAGGCCAACTCCGATTGGATTGATATATTTAAGAGACCTATTGACTGAAAAAAAAAAAAAAAAATTCGTTTAAAAACGAATATAATACATTTAAAAAATTCGTGAATGATCGATCACATATGAGGACTAACAAAAAAAAAAAAAAAAAAAAACGATGTGTAATAGTTGCCTCTGTTTTTTTTATTAACCACCTCTGTTTTTTAATAACCGCTCTAAATCTCTGTTCATGCAATCCAAAACACTTATTTAAATCTTAATAACGCATATTTTATACAAGTAAAAATTATAAAACATTGATATTCTAAAACTGCGTTATTAGATGAGTCCAACAAGATATCACCTGATTTGCATTATCTTTTATAACTATATTAAAAATCTAATTAAAATTACTCAATAAATAGTACACGTTATGCAAATAGAGCAATTATATCAAAACGGGAAGGAAGTATATATGAAATAAAAAGATTAGAGAAGTAAGGGAAAACAGTACATATGTTCATCATTTGAGATATGTTTTTTGATTTTTCAATTTATTGTATTAGGTTTTCGTTGGAAAATAAATGTTTCAGGTATTTGTGTATCATTTGTTTAAATGACATCAAGTATTTTAGATATTAAGTACAATTAAAATTAAATTAATGGAAATATATATGAGCTCACACAGACACAAACATATATATCTATGTCAAGGATTATGAATTATATTTCATATTCAAAATGCATGGAATAAATACACTCAAATAGTCATGTAAGTTTGTTGAGCGTAAAATATGTAGAGGTTTAGAGACCTCTTTTGATTTATAACTTTGAAGAGATTACAGGAAGGATTACAGGAACGTAAACAAAGCGGTAAAATTGCAGAATGAAAACAACAGAATAAAACTTGCAGAAAGAAAATAAACTGCAGAAAATGAATTTTTCTCTGTGGAGTCGAAGGGGCTTTCCAAATGAACATCCCTTTGGCTTTTATAGGCAGAAACCCTCAACCGTCAGATACCCACAACCTCTCCTAGGACACCTGTCGTCACGCCGTCTCTCCTGCTGGCAGAGATCTTCAACCGTCAGACACCTGTCTCCACGCTGGTTCTCCACATAAACCTCCCTTCCATTCTCTTCGTAACTCCTGGGCCTACATAATACGAGAAACGGGGCGCCGCCACTTTTGATGGCCTCCCAGGTTTGTGTCTTGCTCACTTTTGATGGCCTCCATTCGTCGTGCCTTGGCCTCCACCAAAGGTTTCTCGGCCGCCACCAGGAGCTCCCCGGCCGCCGTACGGCACCCCTTGGCCGCCACTTGGTTTATGATTGTGTCGCACACTTGAATCTTGACTTAGATAATCCTATGCTCACTTAAATAGGTTCACTTCAATAGCCTCACTTCAATAATAGGCTCACTTTAATAGGCTCACTTTAATAGGCTTACCTCAAAAGGTTCACTTGATAGGCTCACTCCAATAGGCTCACTTTAATAGTTCACTTCTCACTTCAATAGGCTCACTTTAATAACTCACGTTGAGGCTCACTTTAATAGGCTCACTTTAATAGGCTCACCTCAAAAAAGGCTCACTTTGATAACTCACGTTGAGGCTCACTTTAATAGGCTCACTTTAATACTTTTATTCAGTGGGATTCACTTTTATTGGGTCAACAGATGCCCCCCTCGCGTAATTCGTCTGATTAGGACTTTCTAAGGCGAATTTACGCGTTCAATATAGGCTTGACCCATATCCTCCAGCCGCCATTAAGGAAGTCCTACCCAGCCGCCATCCGAGCCTTGCCAGCCGCCCTTGGAAGAGCCCAGACCGCCATCCTTGAGCCTTTCGTTATGCCGCCACTACTCAGCCACCAACTAGTCGGCCTCCAAGGCCGCTGTCAATCACGCTCTAGGGTCACTATCCAGGGTTGTTTCTACCAAGGATCAATGTAGAAGCCACCACTATTGGGACGTCTTCCTCTTTACCCGATTTCACTTTATTGAAATGAGTCCCTTGTAAAGGAAGACGCTTCTCTTCCTGTTCCTCCAGGAATTTTTCCAAACGGGCCGCTCTCTCGGCCAGTTGGGCAAGATTACTTGCATCATGCACAATTAAATGTTCTTTTAGTCTAGGCAACATATTGGATACTGCTATGTTGGCTATTTCCCTCTCAGGGATTGCCATAGTACATCGGCCCTTAAGTCGTTGTAACCTATTAATGAAGGCACTTGCCGTCTCATCGGCATATTGCCTTGCATTAGTTAAATCTGCGAGACTAACCTGGGACAGGGGTGTATAGAATCTTTCATGAAAGGCTTGCTCCAAATCAGTCCAATTCTGGACAGAATTAGGCCGCAAAGACGCATACCATGCGAAAGCAGGACCGGTGAGGGATGAGCTAAAGAGCCTCAACTTCAACCAGTCGTTCGATGCTGCCTCCCCACACTGTGCAGTGAACCTGCCCACATGCTCCACGGTGGACTTACCTTCATCCCCTGAGAATGTGGAGAATTCAGGCATCTTAAAGCCTCGTGGGTATGGTTGCACGCTATCAACCCAATCAGGGTACGGCTTGCGGTATGTTGGCCGCTCCATCGGCCTCAGTTGAATCCCGAAGTGCTGCTGCATCATGTCTGCCAGCAACTCGGGCGACACTACTGGCGCCTGCGCAGGTGGCATCGCCACTGGGGGTGTAAGAGGAGCCACAGCGGCTGGTTGCGGTGTCTGCCCCCCTTGCGGTGGCGTCTGCCCCCAAGGTTGGGGCGCCTGTCCCCAAGGCTGCGTCGCCATGTAGGGTACACCAGGAACATTCGGCACATTAGGTGCCGCTTGTCGTGGTGGCATACCAGTGGCCCCAGAGACCGCTGTACAGCCTGGCGATACACTGGTGGCCATTAAACACCCTGGTGCTGCATAAATCGGCATTGGAGGCGCTGTATATCCAAGATTCGGCGCCATAGGAGCCGCTGGGGTATAGGCGTAGGCTGTCTGGTATGGATTCACGAACGGACTAGGAAAACCTCCTACATCAGGTAGTGGTGGCTGACTGGGTGCTGTTCCCCAAGCCCGTAGTTGGCCGCCTGACGGCCCTGAACATATCGGCGTGTTAACGCCGTTTACAAGGGCGGTTGCAGGAGCAGTTGCTTCATGTTGAGTCCGCAGAGCATTGAAGCCTCGGTCAATCTGATCGGCCATAGCAGGCCGCAAAACGTCCATAAGATGCCTCGTGAGTATAGGCATGAACTCGGCCATCGATTCTGTCATCGAGAGCCGCATTTGTTCCGTCAATGTGGGGGTCTGCATTATCCCCTGTTGTGGCTGGGCAGTACTCGTCGTCTCAATTGCATCCTCAGACGACGTTCTAATAGGTGTCTTTTCTTGCAGAGACATTTCTTCGAATTTCTGCATTAAATCACTTACCAAACGTCCAGACCTTAGACGCATACACTTCTTTGAAGCGGATATGGCTTTAACTTCGGTCCCACTGGGCGTGCCAATTTGTTGAGCGTAAAATATGTAGAGGTTTAGAGACCTCTTTTGATTTATAACTTTGAAGAGATTACAGGAAGGATTACAGGAACGTAAACAAAGCGGTAAAATTGCAGAATGAAAACAACAGAATAAAACTTGCAGAAAGAAAATAAACTGCAGAAAATGAATTTTTCTCTGTGGAGTCGAAGGGGCTTTCCAAATGAACATCCCTTTGGCTTTTATAGGCAGAAACCCTCAACCGTCAGATACCCACAACCTCTCCTAGGACACCTGTCGTCACGCCGTCTCTCCTGCTGGCAGAGATCTTCAACCGTCAGACACCTGTTTCCACGCTGGTTCTCCACATAAACCTCCCTTCCATTCTCTTCGTAACTCCTGGGCCTACATAATACGAGAAACGGGGCGCCGCCACTTTTGATGGCCTCCCAGGTTTGTGTCTTGCTCACTTTTGATGGCCTCCATTCGTCGTGCCTTGGCCTCCACCAAAGGTTTCTCGGCCGCCACCAGGAGCTCCCCGGCCGCCGTACGGCACCCCTTGGCCGCCACTTGGTTTATGATTGTGTCGCACACTTGAATCTTGACTTAGATAATCCTATGCTCACTTAAATAGGTTCACTTCAATAGCCTCACTTCAATAATAGGCTCACTTTAATAGGCTCACTTTAATAGGCTCACCTCAAAAGGTTCACTTGATAGGCTCACTCCAATAGGCTCACTTTAATAGTTCACTTCTCACTTCAATAGGCTCACTTTAATAACTCACGTTGAGGCTCACTTTAATAGGCTCACTTTAATAGGCTCACCTCAAAAAAGGCTCACTTTGATAACTCACGTTGAGGCTCACTTTAATAGGCTCACTTTAATACTTTTATTCAGTGGGATTCACTTTTATTGGGTCAACAAAGTTTCACTATTTCATATTCAAAATGCATGGAGGCATTTGATTATCCCAAATGATCTAACTTTCATATTTTAGCCGAAATAGTCCTAAATCCATTTAATTTTCAATTTTAGGCCCATAAACTTTTTTATTGTTCAATTTTACCCCCAAAAAGTTTCTAAATATTGAAAATTAGTCCTATTTTTAAAAATATAAATACGATAAGGACTAAGTTACAAAGAATAAAAAATTTTGCGGATAAAATTGAATAATCTAGAAGTTTAGGAGTCTAAAATTGAATATTAAATGCATTTAGGACTATTTCGGCTAAGATATAAAAGTTATACGACAATTTGAGATAATCAAATACTTTGTGGACCAAATTGGATAATAGTAAAATTTAACGTAGTATTTGAGTATTTATTCCTCAGAATGCATCCACCATTTCAATAATTCCATTGGATGTCGCCAACACTAAATTTCCAAATTTGATTTTTTGAATCCAATGCTTGGATGAATGCGTTTTGTTTGATTTAGGTGAAATGCATCTGACTTTTGTTTGACTGAATCTATTGGTTTGATTGTTTAATTTCACAGTTGAAATGCTATTCTCAAAATAACCATAAGTGAGTATTGTATTCATAGAGAATTAATTATATCTGTTTGGCTCGGGTGTAGCCAAGGACCTTTTTCTCCTCAAGGGAGGCTATCGGAAAAGGATCAAACCGATTACGGGTTCGGATTAACAATAATGCGCCCACAATTGAATGAATCTTCCTTGAATTGATCAACAATAACACGATACAACGGAGAATCTGCCTGTTGTTAAGAAACAACGGCGGAATTCACCAAAAACAGAGAACCAAACTACCAGCTGCTAAGGAGCAACGGTAGATTTGGAAATGGTAACCGCTACAAACTAGGCTAGATTCTAAGGAAAGCTGTAAAGGAAAGCTGTAAAGAAAGCAGTAAAGATAACAAGGAATTAAAATTGATAAAAGTAATTTGGGGGTTCGATTGATCTCTCTGATTTTGAGTGCGTCGACCCCTATTTATAGCCGGAGTTGGAATAACCGCTCTCCGGCTAACTCCTCTGAGCCGAATTCTTTCTCTCTTTAATTCGATTGCTTGGGTTTCGGCTGTTTCTCCCCATTTCGGCCGAAATCTTCATCAGCTTCGATTTCCTCCCTTCGGTTTACTATGTACTTTCGGCCTTACCAATCTCGAGCCCATCTTCTTTTTGGACTTCCTCTTTCTTCCGGCCCATGTCTTATGGCCCAATAGCTCTTTCGCGGCCCATTATTCCATATGGCCCCAACAGATGCCCTCCTTACTTGGGCGAATTGCTTCCATGCGAAGGAGCCCAAGTAACTTCTCTCTCTCTCTTCCTCTTCGTGCGCTAACTCCTCCTTAATATCCGGTCACGTCCTTCTACGCCTTTTCGTTTGCCCCTACTTTGTTTTTATAACCATTTTCCTCTTTCCTGCTTACTCACTCTCCCTTCGTCTTCTCGCCCTTTTTCCTCTTTATCGATGGCGCAACCGACTCTTTCCCCTTCCTCTCAAAAAATCAAAGATGATGAAGATTCCCTAGTTGAAACTTCTTCGCTCCGTCTTATTGATGACGGCCTCGTTACTCTTGGGCCTCTTGCGACTTCAACCGAGGCCACGATTTCTGCTTCTGTTCTCTTTGGGGAATCGAAGACGATCCCCTTGTTTTCGGACTACTTCTCTGTCAAGCTTTTCGGCCCTCTCAGTACTTGGCCGTTGGTGACTCAGGAACATGTTGCTTGGTACGAAAGGGCCCTTCCTCATTGTGGATTAGGTTGGGTTAACTCTGGCATTGTTCACTTGATTAAGCTGAGTACTCAACCCTTTCCTACTACTTACAATTACATTCAGGCCCTCCTTTGCTTCTGGAACTCATCCATCAACTGCTTCTGTTTCCCATGGGGTATGATGACTCCAACCATCGAGGATGTTAAGCTTCTTCTGGACTTGCCCTCTCTTGGAAAGCCCGTCTTAGGTGTTACTGACTCCGACAAGCCTAATACGAAGAACACCGGCTTTGCTTCTGGGCTCACCTTTGCTTCATGGATTAGCAAGTATCGTGGGGATAAGCCCGAATTCTCTGAGGACGAATCTGTGGCCTTTATGATGCATTTCCTCAGCCGATTCTTTTGGTGCGCCCCTGCCAAGAATGTTATTCTTGAGACCTACCCTCTGGCCAAGGCCCTTATGAAAAAGAATCATTTGCCTCTCGCCGACTATTTCTTGGCGCATCTATATTCTGGCATGTCTTCCTTAGTTCACGGATGGGCCGACGACCACTCTAGCCGATCTCATGGTCCTCTTTGGTTCCTTCACCTCTGGCTGGTATGGCATTTCAGGGATATGTCCCTTTTTGAACCTCAACCTTTCGAAACTACCCATCCTTCTGCTAACGATCTTCTCGGGGTTCGGTTTCCTGAAATGCGCACCGAACAATGGATCTACTATTTCATGAGCCGATCCCCACTTGGTCCTTCTTCCTGCCACTTATATTCTGGCACTCCGGATAGTTGGGTTTCGGCTATCAACACTCCCCCTTTCGGTAGACCCCTTCCGAAGGCGTTCGCTCAAGTCTGGAATGCTTGTATCATTCCTCGTCACATCTTCAACTGCTCGTTGTTCATTCCCCCTGACCATTCTATTCCTTCTGAGGTTTACAATCCTCACTTAGTTAGCCGTCAATTCGGCTTTGTTCAGGATGTGGTTGCTCCTCTCTATGGAGACCCAAATCGATACAGTAAATCCTTCAAAGGATTCGGCTCTGAGAACAGCCGAAATCTCTGTCGTATTTGGGCCCTCCGGATTTGCAACTTTGAAGTTCGTTCCTTCGACGTCCGCCCTGGTCTTTCAACTGAGCGTTTCGATACCTGGTGGGAAAAAGCTCTTTCTTATGCTAATTTTGGCACTAACTTGCAGAGCCTCCTTGTTTCTCGCGGCTTTCCAGGTATTATGATGTTTTCGGTTGTTGGTTCAGCCCCTGATTACTCCTGCTCTTCTCAAGAGGATGACCCTCTACTTCCTTTACTTAGTAAGTCTTTCGGCTTTCTTTTTGTTGTGTATCGTATATTTTTCTCAAATTTCCCCTCTTTCTTTCGCTTTGCAGGGGCTGCTTTGGATGATGTTTCCTCTCTTCCCCCTCATCCGCGTATTTCGTCTGCTCCCGCTACTTCCGGAAAACGCAAACGTGCTACTTCTGGTTCAGGGAAGTCGAAAAAAGAACCAGCACCCAAGACGCTGCGACGTTCGGCCCGTTCGCCTCTTCTGGGTTCGGCCTCGTCTGCTGATCAGGTCTCTTGCCGTTCTTTTCTTCTATATTTATTTTTTTTTCTCACCATCTTCCCTTTAATATTTGTCTCCCCCTTTTTTTTTCTCTCTAGGCTCCTCGAGTTACCGTCTCTTCCGGCCCTTCCGAATCACCTAATCCCTCATCTACGGCCCTTGATCCTATTGATGAGGACCAGGCTATTACTTCAAGTACAACTCCCGTTCCTTCGGCCGATATGGGGCTGGGATTGACTTCTCGGGCACCTGAGGGTGGCAACACTGGTTCGGCTGTCCCCATTTCGACTACTTCTCTAGCCGTAGCTCTTCCCTCTTCTTCTATTGCCTCTATTCCTAACCCCTCCCCTGTACACACTCGGCTGGGAGAATTGGCCGTTGGCAATGTTAATCCTTCATCACCTTTCCCGGATAAGGATGTTCTAGATGATTTCTTTTCTCTTTCCTTTGTTTCTTCTTCATCGGAATTCCCTCGTTCTTTTAAAGCCTGCTTGGATAAACTTGAACGCCTGATTTCTGAACCATCCAACGCCTTCTCCGTTCAGACCAGGCCTATCCTATTGCTTATCTCTTATGTCAAGCGGACTTTTCCTCAAGATCTTCTGGTCTCTGGTTTGACCAAGGTCGTTGATGCAATGTTCACCTGTCTATTACGGATAGACATGGAGCTTCCCAGCCTCTTGGTCTTTCGCAAAACACTTGAAGATGAACATGCTTCCCTTAACTTTCACAGGGCGGAATTTGACAAGCACGCTTCCGACTATCATTCTTATATGAGTCAATTGTCGGCCAATGATGGCCTCAGATCCAATTATTTGAATCGTCTCTCCGCCATTGATTCTGAAATCAGCCGTCTTCAACATGAGGCACAAGGTGTGAAGAATGCCTTAGCCGAAGTTGACCAAGAATCGGCTCACTTGCAAGGACTTATAAAGGAGCTCCACAAATCTGCTCAAGCTCCTCGGGACAAACTTGCTAGTCTTAAAGAGACAACAGACTATCTTGCTTTGAGGATATCCTTCAGTGACACCGTCCTTAATGTTTTCCGTGACTTGTGGTCAGACACTCAGAAGGCGCTTGATCAGATTCGTTCTGTTGCGGTTCAACTTCCTTCGGTGCCAGATACTTCAACGGCTTCTGATAACCTTCTCGTCAATCCTCCTTCAGGGGATGATCTGAAGAATTCTGGTAATATTTAATTTGTTCTTTTGATCCTGACGATATCCGATGATTATGTCTTCCTTTTCTTTTAATTTCTCTTCTTAGATGCTCCGCGTGATCCTTTCGAAGACACTACCGACAATCTTTTCTCGTCCCAACCCGATGATCCTCTGGTTTCGGCCGAAGCTGAAGCTCGATCGTATCGGGAGTTTCAATCGGTATTGGATCCAACTTCTACTAGTACTTCGGCCGCTCCTCTTACCAGTGACTTCGGTGAAGACATTGCTTATGATTTGAGTGGAGATTGAACTTTGTTGTTGTTATTTTCTTTTTTGGATGTAATAATATCCCCCCTTACTGTACTCTTGGCTTTCATTTCGGCCGATTCGCTCTGTATACTTAATCGGCCCATTATAAAATGTTTGTCTTTTTGCGGACTTATTTCGCCTGTTTCTTCCCTGTTCCCAAGGATATTTTCTGATACCATATTATCTTCTGCAGCTTTATTGGGATTCTTGAAACGTTTCTTCCGTAATCAATGCTTTTCTCTTTACGTTTCCTTTTTTTGTTGTAACTGACATCTCTCCATTTTTCTCTATAAATACCAACTCCTCTTCACTTCTTGTTCCATAATCTCGCAAACACCAGTCATGAACATCTCGATGCTTTTAATTCCTTCTCCTCCCTGGCCCCCTTGGCCCGTTGGCTCTTCGGTTGGTCCTTTACTTATAAGCCGAAAGCCCCTTTTATATGCAACGCGAGTTCAACTAATCCTTTCACCATTATCTTCATATACATTGGGATCTTCTCACACTTTTCTCAACATGTATTCCGACGGTCATACTCGGGCTCTGCCCTATCCCCTCTTGTTGTTGTGACCCGTCGTAATCTTACTAATATCGGTCCCAAAGTCTTGGGCGGTCGAATAATAATCGCGCCTTTCTATGGGACCGAATTATTTTCTAAGCTCCGAAGGCCATACCCCTCGAATTTCGTCCCTATCTTCAATGCTAAGAAGGGGGTATCCTTGCTGGAGCAGATTAAAATTTTCTTCTTCCTGGTCTGGGAGTTGGCTTTCTTGGCACAGCCATCTCTTCTCCCGCCGGCTAGAAGAATCTGGGCTTGGGAATGAATGTTGGCCATCTACCACTTCAGATCCCACTTGCCTCTGCCTCTTTCTAGCCGTTTTAGGCCAGGACGTTTCCCTTGTATATTGTAATTTCGGGCTATCGACGCCGCTTTCGGCCGAAGTAGCACCTTCTTTGTACTTATTCGTTCATGCAATAAAATCTTTACTTTTTCGCATCGCTTAATGTTTGATCCCATACTGATGGATAATATTTCTTCATGTATCTTGCATTAACTGGATTTGACATCTGCTCACCATTTTCGTCCACCAAAACGTACGCTCCATTTGGTAATCTTGTATGAACTATAAATGGTCCCTCCCAATTGGGACTCCACTTACCTAATCGGCCATCCTTCTGCTTAGGCGGCCATATAACTTTCCAAACTAAGTCTCCAACTTCAAATCGCTTAAGACGAATTCGCTTATTGTACCAATCGGCCACAATATCTTTATTTTTCTGCAAATTCTCAAAGGCCTGCACCCGATTGGCATTTATCTCCAATAACTCATCTTTCATCGCACAATCATACTGTTCGGCTGACATTGAATCCGCCTGGCTTGTTCTCAAAGTCGTCACTGTTATTTCGGCTGGCAACACCGCATCCATTCCATAAGTCAGCCGAAACGGTGTGAACCCAGTAGCTGAGGTTTTGGCATTTCGATAAGCCCACAGTGCTTCAGATAACTTTTCGTGCCATTTTCTTGGTTGATCTTCAATCATTTTCTTTATGATTCCTATTAGCTGTTTGTTTGTGGCCTCTGCTTGTCCATTTCCTTGCGGGTAATATGGTGACGAATGCACAATTTTTATCCCGTATTCGACTGCAAAGGCCTTGACCTTTTCTCCCACAAATACAGTTCCTCTATCTGTTAGAATCGTCTGTGGGATCCCGAATCTATAGATCAACTGTCTCTTAATGAACTCAATCACATCCTCTTGTGAAATGCTGACATACGCCTGAGCTTCGGCCCATTTTGTGAAGTAATCTGTTGCCACTAGCACGAACTCATGTCTTTTCGACGAAGAGGGATGAACTTTTCCTATGATGTCCATGGCCCATCCTCTGAATGGCCATGGTTTGATCATTATATGTAATTCTTCGGCCGGTAACTTCTGAATCGGCCCATGCTTTTGACATTCGGTGCATCCTCTTGCATATTTTTCACAATCAGGACCCATATTCGGCCAATAATATCCCAGCCGAATAATACTCCACTTCATCGACTTTCCTGCCCGATGCGCACCACATATTCCTTCATGAACCTCTCCCATTACCCTTCTAGCGTCTTCTTCTCCGACGCATCTGAGCAATATTCCATCAATAGCACGCTTGAATAATAATCCTCCTATTATGACGTAGTCCAGCGCTTTCCGTTTTTTCGGCTGGATTAGCCTCCGAAGGATCTTCTAATGTCTGTGCTATCTTTTTTATCCATTCGGCCTTCTCTGTTTCGGCCAAACGCACTTCTACATTTCCTGCTATCGGCATCAACCGATATTTAGCCGCATGTTGAGCCAATTCATTGGCTTCTTCGTTCTTTTCTCTCGGGATGTATTCAATGTACACCTCATCAAATTCTTCTAACAAAGTAACCGCTTCTTCATACAATCTAATCAACTGGGAACTCTTAACCGAAAAATCGCCTAACAATTGCTGAACAACTACTTGCGAGTCCCCTTTGACAATGATTGCTTTGACTCCTTCTTCTATCAACCGTTGTAATCCCGAAATTAACGCTTTATATTCGGCTTGGTTGTTCGTATATGACTCTGGCAGTTGCACGAAATATTTGTATATCTTGCCCTCCGGTGTTTGTAGGGTAAACCCTGCTCCAACTCCTGAAGCGGCTTTAGAACCATCAAATGTCATTACCCATGGGTGCAAGTATACAATTCCTATCTCACCAACTTCTTTCGGCCGACCCTGATGATCGATGTCATCGGTTATCGGCTGCATCACATGATCAGCCAGAAAATCGGCTACAATCCGTCCTTTCATAGCCCTCAAAGGTTGATATCCCAAATCGTATGCATTTAACTTCATGGCCCATTTGGCCATTCTTCGGCTACTGACCGGATCATTCATCATAATCTTAACTATGTCAACCGAAGCTACCACTATCACTTGCCTTGGTTGAATATAATATTCTAATTTCTGGCATGCATGATAAAGGCTTAAACATAGTTTATGAATCGGCGAGTACCTTACTTCGGCGTCCCTTAGGATTCGGCTAAGATAGTAAATCGCCCGATCCCTTCCTTCATCGTCTTCTTGCGCCAGTAATGCTCCAATAGATTCTTCGGCCGCTGCTATATACAACTTCAATGGCCGTCCTAAAATTGGAGGAACCAACACTGGTGGATTCATCAAATCCTGCTTCAATTGTTCGAAGGCTTTTTGTTGGTCGATTCCCCATTTGAACTCCTCTTCCTTCTTTAACCTCAATAAATCGGTTAGTGGTTTCGACTTTCCAGCCGCATTTGCTAAGAATCGTCTCAGAAAACCGATTTTTCCAAGAAACTTTTGTAGACTCTTCTTATCATGTGGAGGTTTGGCTTCTTGGATAGCCCTGGTTTTGTTCGCATCGACTTCTATTCCTTTGTTATGTACCAGGAACCCGAGAAAATTTCCTGCCTGCACTCCAAAAGCACACTTGGCTGGATTCATCTTGACTCCATGCAGCCTCATCCTCGCGAACATCTTCCGCAAATCGTTCAAGTGGCTTTCGATATCTTTGGATCGGACCATGACGTCATCAATATAGACTTCAACACAATCCCCTATGAGGTCATGGAAAACATAGTTCATGGCTCTCTGGTATGTAGCTCCTGCATTCTTCAGTCCGAACGGCATCACCACCCATTCATATATCCCTATGGCACCAGGGCACCGAAATGCAGTCTTATGAATGTCTTCTTCGGCCATAAAAATTTGGTTGTATCCTGAATATCCATCCATGAAAGATAGCATCCCCTGTTTGGCGGCCGAATCAATCAACAAGTCAACAATAGGCATCATATACTCATCTTTTGGAGTGGCTATATTAAGATTCCTGAAATCAATGCAAACTCTCAATTTTCCATTCTTCTTTATTACAGGAACAATATTTGATAGCCATTCTACATATTTAGCTGGCCTAACAAACCCGGCCGCTAACAATTTCTCTATTTCTTCTTTTATTTTTGGGACTATTTCGGGCGCTGCCCTCCTGGCCGGCTGTTTATGCGGCCTGAACCCTTCTTTAATAGGCAGTCTGTGCTCTACAATCGACCGCTCCAATCCTGGCATCTCTGTATAGTCCCATGCGAAACAGTCCTTGAATTCGACTAGAACCTCCTTGAATCGGCTTGTCATCTGCTGATCAAGATTCGCACTCAATGGGATCTCCCTCGGGTGTTCGTCTGTACCAACATTGACCATTTTCAAGGGGTCTTGAGCTTTGAAATCCGGCGTTCGCTTTGGAATTGCGTCTATTAAATCGCTCCATCCTGCTTTGTCGTCTGAAACTCCGAGTTCGGCCGATTCGAACTCGGTCGCTTGATTCGGTTGTGACTCCATCATTTACTTTCTTCTTCGACTGGCCGTTCATCGGCCTGGTATCTGATTTCAAACCCCAAATCTGTCCAATCACACTCGATCACCTGCGGGTACCGATCCCCTACCACTGCTAGGAATGGTTGAATCGGTTCTTCATATAACACCGCATCAATTCGTCCGGCTGAGCTGACTGGAAATGGAGGTTGATCTCCATCTACTTCTTCTACTGTGCCATCTTTCTTCCAGAACCATACTTTCTGGTGAAGCGTTGATGGCAAACATCGGGATGTATGAATCCAGCATCGGCCTAATAGGGCCGCATACGGAACTTCTGCATCCACCACAAAGAACATGGTCGGAATTGATATTGTTCCGACCGTTACATCCACCAATATACATCCTTCGGCCGCAGTTTGAGCCCCCACAAAACTCATTACCTTCATTCTCGTAGGGAGTAAATCTTCCTTCGAACGACCTATCTTCGTTAGCGTGGATAGTGGCATGATATTAACTGTGGCTCCACCGTCGATAAACATTCTCCTGAGTGGTCTCCCATTGACCCAACCTTTAACGTATAAAGGCCTCACATGCTGGGACATTTGCGCAGTTGGAGGCAAAATCGTACCTGGTTGAGCTTCTGGAACGAATGCCTTATATCCTTCCTCAAAAGATTTCTCTATTTCGGCTTCCGGCCGAAATACCTCAAGTTTATCGAAACAAAAATCCACTATGGGCTCTTCATCACCATAGTATTCTCCTTCCTTTTGACAGAAAACCACCGCTGGTTCGGAATCCGACCAGTACTCCTCTTTCTCTTCGGTGGTTACCGTCACCATATTCGCGCTAGATCCGAAGTCGAACTTAAATTGCCCAACAGGGGGTGTATCACTATTTGGAATGATGGTTGTCTTTGGTTTCCATTCCCTGGTTCGGACTGGTCTAGGCTTCCATTCCTCTTTCGATTTCGGCTGCTCACTTTCAACTTTCGGCTGTATTACTTTTGGTCGAAATTCAGTTTTGTTCTTTAGCCGATCCTGTCCTTCTCTCGGCTTCCTCTCTTCTTTGGATTCGGACCTCAAACGAGCCGAAAATACCCTATTGAGTATTCGTCCTCCCGAGAACGAACAGTCATCAGGGAAGTCCTCTTCCATATGCATCATATCATACTCCTCTTGCTCAGAAGCAGCAGCTGCTTTAAGCCGTTGCATTCTTCGTTTGAAAGTACGATATGATCCCTTTCCTTTTGGGACTTTTCTCTCCTCTGCCCTCCAAGCTGAATGGTCATGTCGGCGTTGATCGAAATGCCTTCTTTCTGGAGAGTTTCGGACCCATCGGCCTACTTGAGTATTTGCTGGTGGCCTTCTAAGCTTTTTCATTTCGGGGCTAACAGCTTCTTCAGGGACTGTGATCTGTATCACAGTCTTTCCATTCTGCTTATCGGCTGTTAACTTCATCTCTGAGTCCCATCCGTTGGTTATGATTTTCAACGTTGGTCTCTCACTCTTATCTCCGACCTCGATCTCCTGATGTCTCTCCGATTGCTTGATCCACTCTTTCACCTCATAATTCCCCAATCGGTCAAAAACATCTGTAACTTTCTCTTTTCCCTTCGGAGATCCTAGCCTTTTCCATACTCCTGACTTCTGAGCCGATGGCTGATCCCCAAGCCGATCGTGCACAGAGCTCTTGCTAGATGATGTTTGATCCCCCAATCGGTCATGCACCGATTTATTCTGGTTGGGCTGCACCATCACCATGTTGGCAACTGGGAACGGATTCTTATCGACTGCCATAAGCCTTTCTGGGAACTTCAGCTTCCCATCATCGACATGTTTCTGAATCAGCTTCCTAAAATGCCCACAAATAGCCGTGGAATGAGTGGCTGATCCGTGGAACCTGCACCATCCGGCCTCCAACTGATCCTTGGTAGGCTGTGGATGGTTTCCTTTAAACTCTAGCAATCCATTCTTCTGGCAATAATCAAATATTTCGTCCATTTGTGACAAGTCGAAAGAGTAAAACCTTTGAGATTCATCTCCTCCTTCTTTCTCCTTGCCTCTGGCTGGCCGAAGTGCTGGACACGTCATAGGCTTTTTTATGATTAACTCTGCCCTTGCGACTTCGGCTAATGCAGGAACGTCTTCCGCATTGTACTCTTCCTGAATTTCACATCTATCCAGAGATTCAGCAAATGAGGCAGCTGACTGGATAGGTTGTGACCTTCCACTTTGACTTCGGCTTGATTTGAAAGCCGCCTGTTCCGCCAAATATGTCTCCATCCTTATAGCTTCAGCCGTTAATTCGGCTACCGTCCTCGGTCTTGTTACCATCAATCTGTCCTTGATGGCAAACTTCAAATTCTGCTTTAAGATTTGAATATATTCATGCTCAGGCAGCATTGTCTTCACCTGAGCCTTCACTGCATAAAATCTCTCAATGAATTCAGTAACCGACTCAGACGCCTTCTGCTTAGTTGACGTCAGATCAACTACCGAGACTTCCGGACTAGTATTATAGAATCGGTCATGGAATAACCGCTCCATTTCGGCCCAAGTATTGACCGATCCCGCTGGCAAGTTAATGTACCACTCGAATGCTGGGCCAGTTAATGACAAACTGAACAATATCAGCTTGTGAAAATCATTTTGCGCGATTCTGGTACATTGAGCTGTAAATCGGCCGATATGCTCGATGGTAGAGCGGCCGACTTCTCCAGAAAAAGTGTTAAAATCTGGAACCTTCACCCCTCTAGGCAGTGGATACTGCTCCTCGATGTAATCCGGATAAGGTTTCCGATACATCGGCCTATTCTCCTGGCCGATGAGATTCCCAAACTGTGTGCGAATAATCTCAGCAATCAGCTCTCTGTCAACCAGTTGTGGAGGATTCTGCTGTGGTGGTGCGTATTGTTGTTGAACCACTGGAGCAGGCGGTTGAGCAGCTGGTTGAGGCGGTTGATTCTGTTGCTGATCGTACCTCTGCTGCGGAGGAACAAAAGGCCGAGCTCCGTGCCCTCCTGGCGGCCTAAAGGCCTGCTGCTGAAAATTGTGAGGATTTTGCGGTGGATTTTGCGCCACTGGAGCTTGCTGCGCTCCCATCGGATACATACTCCTCGCGATTTCGGCTCTAAACATGGCTGGCATCGCTGCCAGGATATTTCCTTCGATTTGGCGAACCGAGTTGGTAACCGCCGCCTCCACCATAAATTGAACCTGATCTCGGAATCCCGGGGTTAAATCATCGTTCGAAAACTCCTGATTATGGAAATGTGATGGTCCGGGGAACCCTGGGGGGAATTCTCCGGCTTCTGGTGCACGCTCTTCCTGAATCGGCGGCAAATCAGTCCTCGCCGCCGTGTTTGCTGCTGGAGTTGCTTGTTCAAACGCCATTTTGCGTCCCACTGGGCGTGCCACTGTTTGGCTCGGGTGTAGCCAAGGACCTTTTTCTCCTCAAGGGAGGCTATCGGAAAAGGATCAAACCGATTACGGGTTCGGATTAACAATAATGCGCCCACAATTGAATGAATCTTCCTTGAATTGATCAACAATAACACGATACAACGGAGAATCTGCCTGTTGTTAAGAAACAACGGCGGAATTCACCAAAAACAGAGAACCAAACTACCAGCTGCTAAGGAGCAACGGTGGATTTGGAAATGGTAACCGCTACAAACTAGGCTAGATTCTAAGGAAAGCTGTAAAGGAGAGCTGTAAAGAAAGCAGTAAAGATAACAAGGAATTAAAATTGATAAAAGTAATTTGGGGGTTGGATTGATCTCTCTGATTTTGAGTGCGTCGACCCCTATTTATAGCCGGAGTTGGAATAACCGCTCTCCGGCTAACTCCTCTGAGCCGAATTCTTTCTCTCTTTAATTCGATTGCTTGGGTTTCGGCTGTTTCTCCCCATTTCGGCCGAAATCTTCATCAGCTTCGATTTCCTCCCTTCGGTTTACTATGTACTTTCGGCCTTACCAATCTCGAGCCCATCTTCTTTTTGGACTTCCTCTTTCTTCCGGCCCATGTCTTATGGCCCAATAGCTCTTTCGCGGCCCATTATTCCATATGGCCCCAACAATATCATCTCTTGCTGGAACTGTTCTTTTTCCCGACAATAGTTGAGCAATCGATTTGACATGGAACTCAAAGAAGGGAAGCCGTATGATCTTCTACAGCAATAGAAAAATATTACCCCTAAATTAGAAGAGATAGATGATAGTGACGGAGCCTGTGGAGGACGTAAAGTATGCTCGTATAAAGGTCCTACTTTATCATCATCTACTGCTACTATTCCTGTGCTGTTGAGAAATGAAAATGAACAAATGTACCTGCAAAACAGCCCGAGCCTCCGTGGTGGTTGTTTTTATTTATGAAGGAACTTAGCAACTAGTGAGTGATATTGATTAGGGTTAAGGTCCCGAACAAAACACATGTTTTTATATTTAGAATCTAGTCTGCACGCAGCTTTTAGGAGGTGAACTTTAGATTTTATATCAAAATAATATATTCTTCTGTGCACTCGCTTTTGGGAGGTGCAACTATGATTCGTAGCTCTACAAATTGAAGCTAACTCAAGTAGCGTTTAAAAGTAGTTGCCAGATTATTCGCATTACGTTACGATTTTATGACACATACGGGTACTTTAAACAAAACACTTTTATAAATTGATGACTACAGCTCATGTCACAGCTACAACTCTTCATGGAATAGGCCTTACATGGGATTCTAATTTGGGCTTTTATATTTAATGGGATGTATTATATCCCTTTTTTTTTTCCAGCATTTATGTTTTATAATTGCAAGAAATTAATCCTATATATAGCTGCACAATAGAGAACATAGCCTGTATTGTGCATGTTTCACTCTTTTGTTCACAATTCCTAAGGTATTTTTTTTATTTTTGTTTCCTTTAAATGGACATAACCAATGCAAAGTTTTGTTTACGACCTAACCTGTGGAGTATTCTACAAATTGCATGACGACGTTGCCTTCTATATAAATGCACATTATTATTTTTGTTGGGGCTATCCAAGTTGATGGGCTGAGTTGAGCCAAATTGTCTGGCCAAGAGAAATGGAGTAGAAGATATTTGCGTTGAAGAAACGGAGAAAGGCTTCTCGTTACAGCCCAAGTTCACGGAGCCGAGTAAGGTATAATCTCAATTAAAAAAGGGAGTAGGGTTCGACCGAAGCGACCAAGGACGGACTCGGCCGAAACGCAAAAGTGTTGATCGGCTTGAAGATAGTTATGGAGCGGTTATTAAGCTCCATCTATAAATAAGAGGTGTATGCCACTAGAAGAAGAAAGATAAATCCCCCTCAAAACTTGCTCTTATGTCAATTTACTTTCTTGCATCTTTTATTGCTTTCCTTTAATCGCTTTCTTAGTTGTTAGCTTAGCTCAATTGTAGTCCTTTTTCATCGAATCAGCCATTGTTCCTTAACAACAGGTAGATCTTGATAGCTCTTTCATTGTTTTTAGCAATTTGTAGATTTTTTATTGTATTCAGTTTTGCCATTGAATTTCAATCAATAGCAAGTCAAGTTTGGGCGAATTACTGTAATTTGGACCCCATAACCTGTTTGATCATTTTCTGGTAGCCTCCCTTGATGAGAAAAAGATCCTTGTTCAACCTGGAACGAAACAGTGGCACGCCTAGTGGACTTAAATCAGCAATGGCAGTCGATCCTCATGCTACTCTAGCGATCAACACGGCAGCTAGAACTGATTTGCCACTGATACATGAAGACCGCACGGCTAATCCAAGAGAATATCCTCCAGGTTATGGTCCGCCGGACTTCAATGGACAGGAGTATCCGCATGACGATTTACCGCCGTGTTTCCGTCATCAAATCCAATTCATGATCGAAATAGCGGTTGCTACTTCAGTTCGTCAAAACAAAGGGTATATATTGGTAGTTATGCAGGCTATGTTTATAGCCGATTTAGCTTGTAAACTTTATCCGATCGTAGCTCAGAATGTGCAGGCGGTACAGTCCACCTTTGGTAGTGCCGAATCCGCCTCCTGCAGTTCAGAATCCACCCTATGTCGAGCCAAATTACCCTTAGCATTCCTATCGGCCGTCAGGAAGACATGGACCGCGACCTTTCGTGCCGTTGCGAGGCAGGTACGAACAACAGCAGCCTTACCAACCACCACCTGTTCCAATTGTGCAGCAACAATACGCTCAACCAAACACCGCACTACCTTAGCACAATCAGCAGCAGTTGGTTGATAGGGAGTTGATTGTTGAGATTATCCGAACTCAGTTTGGGAACTTGATCCGCCAGGTGGCTCGACCAATGTACAGGGAACCGTACCCCGATTACATCGAAGAACAATATCCTCTCCCTAGAGGAGTGAAAGTTCCAGATTTTAATACCTTTTCGGGTGAAGTAGGAAAGTCGATGTTCGAACATATCGGCCAATTAATGGCCCAGTATACTAGGATCGCCCAAAATGACTTCCACAAGTTAATATTGTTCAGGCTGTCTGGTCCGACGTTTGAATGGTACCTCAATCTGCCACCTAGATCAGTCAACACTTGGGTGGAAATGAAGAGGTTGTTTCATGACATATTTTACAACACAAACCCGGAGATACCAGTGGTGGATTTATTTTCTACCAAGAAACAGGAGGTGAAACCATTAATGAATTTTTAGAAAGGTTTTATGCCAAAGCTCAGATGAAGACAATGTTACCAGAGCACGAATACATTCAAATTCTGAAGCAGAATCTGAAATTTGCGATCAAAGATAGGTTGATGGTAACGAGGCCGAAGACAGAGGCTGAACTGACGACCGAAGCTATCCGAATGGAGACGTACTTGGCGGAGGAACCGACTTTTAAGTCCAGCCGAAGTCAGAGCGGGAGATCTCAACCCATCCAATCAGCTTCGTCCTTCGCAGAATTCCTGGATAGGTGTGAGGTCGGAGAGGAGTTCAATATGGATGATATTCCGGCTCTGGCAGAAGTGGCGAGGGCAGAACTAAATTCTTGAATGATAAAATACTAATAGTAAAGCAATTGCAAATAAAATGTGGGATAAAAATGGCCGGTTTTGAATTAGAACAGAAGACCAGAACTGAAGAAGGTTTGAACCTAGCTGCTATGCAGAAATTTACCTTATACTATATATATTTGGATGGGTTTTTTGAACTTACTTGTAACCTCTACTCCTAATTAAAAAAAAAAAAAAAAAAAAAAAAGAGAGGAGAGCTGGCAGGCCACAAATCCTCCCTGGTGGCAGTAAAATGAGACGACAACAAGAGACAATGACATGCTGGAAATGTGGCACACGTGGACACAATATAAGGAGATGCAAGTCGACTGGCAACAATATGCCACAAAATGAAGGAGATAGTGTAAGTTTCTGCTATCACTCAACTGTTTTTTTTCATTAAGGTGATGAATATTTATGTTAAAAATACCATTAAATCATGCTCCAATGCCATTTTTTATCATGTAGCAAGGAGAGATGCTAGCTCGAGACGATATGGTGGAATGCATAACTCAATCGGCTTCACAAGTGCTCCCATCCCAAACGACTGTCCAAATTCTCATACCTGCTTCATTGACATCTTCGGGTGATCAATCACAAGTGAACAATAGACCAATTCAAAGTATTTTGAAAGATGAGAAGAAGTTCATGACCAACACTGGGACAAGAAAATATGAAATTTCATTGTTATTTGATCCAACTTTAGATGTGTTTGTACCATTTTTTTAGTATGGCTATAATTATTGAATAATATGCCATGTTTTCATTGACAATTGGTGGAACCTGTTTCAAGCATTTTAGGATAATTGGTGCTTGAAAGCTACAAACAAGCACCAACGTTATTTGCATGGATTTTTTGTACATGTCACATACTCTTTGATCAAATGGTTGCCATTTGCTGTTGGAATGAAATTTGTTAACTGTATGAGTCGTGTTTTATTATCATTCCCCTGTTTTCAAGTGCTTAGCAAATCGCAAATTCTATAAGCCATTACAAGTGCCTTTCTACAAACCTTGTTCATTTCTTACCAAAACAGGTTATTGTGATCATCTTGTAACACTCCTGTTAACGGTGAAATCTTGGGAGAATAAACTCTCTCTTTTATTGAAGAACTTGGGGAAAGATTACAGAAAATATAGAAAAGTACATGAATTAAATGAAAGCAGTAAAGGAATTGAAGAACGAAAAGCAGTAAAATGCAAAAAGCTGTAAAGAAAGTAAATTAAAATAAAAACGGCTCTCTGAGGAGTGTTGGAGTTGTCTTCGCATATGGTGCCGCTTAGTGCATATATAGTAGTGAGGAATCTTAGGCTACGAATTCCCCATGATCCGGCCTTGATTTGTTTCCTTAAGGATGGCCTCCATAGTGGTGTTGACTCCTCAAGCTACTTTGCTCCATAATCTCTTCTTGATCTATTTCCTTATGCGGCCGCATCATTCTCTGATTTATTTCCTCTAGATGAGGCCTCCTTGATTTGTTTCCTTATTCTAGATGAGGCCTCCTTGATATGTTTGAGGCCTCGTTGATTAGATGAGGCCTCCTTGATATGTTTGAGGCCTCCTTGATTGGATGAGGCCTCCTTCATATGTTTGAGGCCTCCTTGACCTCCTTGATTAGATGAGGCCTCCTTGATATGTTTGAGGCCTCCTTATTAGATGAGGCCTCCTTCATATGTTTGAGGCTTCCTTGATTGGATGAGGCCTCCTTGATCGGATGAGGCCTCCTTGATATGTTTGAG
Organism: Hygrophila difformis; assembly: GCA_030278955.1. NCBI lineage: Eukaryota > Viridiplantae > Streptophyta > Magnoliopsida > Lamiales > Acanthaceae > Hygrophila > Hygrophila difformis. The sequence continues at coordinate 27,154,494 of JAOANR010000001.1, read as the reverse complement.
GCCTCCTTGATTAGATGAGGCTTTTTGATATGTTTGAGGCCTCCTTGATTAGATGAGGCCTCCTTCATATGTTTGAGGCCTCCTAGATTGGATGAGGTCTCCTTCATATGTTTGAGGCCTCCTTGATTAGATGAGGCCTCTTTGTGTGAAGCCTCAACCTTGAGGACTTCTTTACATACCAGGCCTTAAACCCTTCTTCTGGACTGGGCTCTTCCGGACTGGGCCACACTCCGGATATATCTTCTGGGCTACGCGTCTTTCTTCCGGATATATTTTTGACTGGGCCGGGCAACCGAAAACAGATGGGCCTCTACCATAGAGATGGGCTCCATATTTTGTTGGGTTAACAGATGCCCCCCTCGCGCATTTTGTCTGATTGGCATTTTAAGACAAATTTGCGCGCTTAATTTTGGGTTGGTAGGCCCATCGAGGCCCATTATGCCTCATTTTCTTCTCGCTCAGATTCCGGCCGCGACCGCCGTCGACTCTATCACTGCTACCGGAGACCGCCGCTGCTCGTCTCCTTGGAGGCCGCCGTTGTCTCCTCTCGGAGGCTGCCTCTATCATGTCCCCGAGGCCGCCATCGCCAGCTTTTGAAGGCCGCCTCTTCACGCGAAGCCGCCCCCGTCGGAGAGGCCGCCGCTGCCCGGAAGCGTCTGGAGGCCGCCACCTGTTGCTGAAGCCGCCTCTTCACGCGAGGCCGCCTACCTCGCGCAAGGCCGCCTGCCTTGGCTTGGAGGAGGCCGCCACCCTAGGTCTTGGAGGAGGCAGCCCGCCACCTTTGCCTTGGCCGCCGTCCTTCTTTCCACACGAGGCCGCCACCTTTAGCCTAGGAGGCCGCCACCCCTAATCCGGAAGAAGCCACCTTCTCTCGTGTATGAGGCCGCCCTCCCTCGCTTGAAGCCGCCATTACCGAGAGCTTGGAGGCCGCCACCATTTCTTTGCATGAGGCCGCCTCTCTCCCGTATGAGGCCGCCACTATCTCCTTGCATGAGGCCGCCTCTCCTCTGCATGAGGTCGCCTCTTCCCTGCATAAGGCCGCCTATGTCTACCCCAGAGGCCGCCATCCCTTGCTTCGGAGGAGGCCACCATCCCCTTCTGCATGAGGCCGCCATCGCATCAACCTTGGGCAGGCGCCACCCTTATGCTCCGGATATGTTCCAAGCCGCCAGCCTCATCCTTCAGTCTCCGGAGGCCGCCCTTGAATGTTGAATTAGAATTGAAAACACAGAATAACTCAGAGGGCGTTACTATTATTATTATTATTATTATTATTATTATTATTCATTAATTATTATTTATTTATTTATTTATTATTTTTTTTAATTTTTTTATTTTTTTTATTGTTATTATTTATTATTATAATAATTATCTCTGGTCGCCGTTAATCTGCCACCAACTATCCGGCCTCCAAGGCCGCCATTGATCGTGTTTGAGGGTTGCTTCCACCAGGAGTCACTACAGCAATCCCCACCCTTGGTTGATCTTCCTCTACACCGGGTTTCATTTTCTTGAAATAAGTCTCGTATGTAGACCGACGCTTCTCATTGCGTTCCTCAAGGAATTTTTCCAAGCGGGCCGTTTTCTCGGCCAGCTGGGCAAGATCAGTGGAATCCCGCACAATTAAATATTCTTTTAGTCTCGGCAACATATTAGCCACTGCTATATTGGCTATTTCCCTATCCGGGATTGCTATGGGGCATCGGCCTTTAAGCCATTGTAATCTACTGATAAAAGTACTTGCCGCCTCATCGGCATATTGTTTGGCATTAGTGAGGTCTGCAAGGCTTATATGTGACAATGGAGTGTAGAATCTATCATGGAATGCCCGTTCGAGGTCGGCCCAATTTTGAATTGAGTTAGACCGCAAAGAAGCAAACCATGTGAAGGCAGGTCCGGTGACGGATGAACTAAACAACCTCAATTTGAGCCAGTCATTGGCCGCCGCTTCACCACATTGAGCAGTGAATTTGCCAATATGCTCCACAGTGGACTTGCCATCGTCCCCTGAGAAGGTGGTGAATTCGGGCATCTTGAAGCCCCTTGGATATGGTTGCATGGTATCTACCCAATCAGGGTAGGGTTTCATGTATGTAGGCCGCTCAATCGGCCTTAGTTGAATCCCAAAATATTGTTGCATCACATCTGCCAACAACTTGGGTGAGACCGTCGCTGTCTGTGTAGGAGGCATGGCGATTGTGGGAGGTGTGGCAGGTGTCGAAGCCACTTCATTTGGCCGTGGCGCCTGCCCCCCTTGCGTTGGCGGTATCCAACTAGGCTTCGGTACGGGCGCCAGTACTGGCACGGCGACTGCGGAAGATGTAGCTGGTGTCGAAGCCACTCCATATGGTTTTGGTGCCACTTGCCCCCCTTGCGTTGGTGGCATCCAACTAGGGTTCGATAATGCCTGTACTGGTGAGTAGTCCACTACATAAGGTGTGGTGAGAACGTTCGACACAAGGGGCGCCGTTTGACAAGGTGGCATGCCAGATCCACCAGAGGCCGTTGGACAGCCGGGTGAAACACTGGAGGCCATCAAATATCCTGGTGATGCATAGATCGGCACTGGAGGTGCCACATAACCAAAGTTCGGCATGCTAGGTGCCGCTGGAGTCAAGGAATAAGCCGTCTGATGTGAAAATGGGAAGAGCCTAGTCGGGCTGCTTCCGGACTCCGGGAGTGGCGACTGGCCGTATGCGGCTCCCCAAACCCTCTGTTGGCCGTCTGCCGGCCTCGGGCATGGGAGATTGCGCGGCACATTCATGTCGTTTGCAGGAACAGTTCTATCTTGCTGAGTACGCAAGGAACTGCAAATTCTATCTGCTTGGTCGGCCATGGCAGACCGCAACACATCCACTAAGTGCTTTGTGACTAAAGGCATGAACTCGGCCATCGATTCTGTCATCGATAGTCGCACTTGCTCGGACAGTGCAGGGGTTTGCATTATACCCTGATGCGATGGAGAGGTGCTTTCTACCGCTTCATCGGTAGGCGCTCTAAGTGGCATCTTTTCATGTAGAGCATTTCTTCAAATTTCTGATTAAAATTACTTGCTAACCTTTCAGATTTGGGACGTATAAATCCTAAGCGGATATGGCTTTTCACTCGTGTCCCACTGGGCGTGCCAATTTGTTAACGGTGAAATCTTGGGAGAATAAACTCTCTCTTTTATTGAAGAACTTGGGGAAAGATTACAGAAAATATAGAAAAGTACATGAATTAAATGAAAGCAGTAAAGGAATTGAAGAACGAAAAGCAGTAAAATGCAAAAAGCTGTAAAGAAAGTAAATTAAAATAAAAACGGCTCTCTGAGGAGTGTTGGAGTTGTCTTCGCATATGGTGCCGCTTAGTGCATATATAGTAGTGAGGAATCTTAGGCTACGAATTCCCCATGATCCGGCCTTGATTTGTTTCCTTAAGGATGGCCTCCATAGTGGTGTTGACTCCTCAAGCTACTTTGCTCCATAATCTCTTCTTGATCTATTTCCTTATGCGGCCGCATCATTCTCTGATTTATTTCCTCTAGATGAGGCCTCCTTGATTTGTTTCCTTATTCTAGATGAGGCCTCCTTGATATGTTTGAGGCCTCGTTGATTAGATGAGGCCTCCTTGATATGTTTGAGGCCTCCTTGATTGGATGAGGCCCCCTTCATATGTTTGAGGCCTCCTTGACCTCCTTGATTAGATGAGGCCTCCTTGATATGTTTGAGGCCTCCTTATTAGATGAGGCCTCCTTCATATGTTTGAGGCCTCCTTGATTGGATGAGGCCTCCTTGATCCGATGAGGCCTCCTTGATATGTTTGAGGCCTCCTTGATTAGATGAGGCCTTTTGATATGTTTGAGGCCTCCTTGATTAGATGAGGCCTCCTAGATTGGATGAGGTCTCCTTCATATGTTTGAGGCCTCCTTGATTAGATGAGGCCTCTTTGTGTGAAGCCTCAACCTTGAGGACTTCTTTACATACCATGCCTTAAACCCTTCTTCTGGACTGGGCTCTTCTGGACTGGGCCACACATCCACCTCCGGATATATCTTCTGGGCTACGCGTCTTTCTTCCGGATATATTTTTGACTGGGCCGGGCAACCGAAAACAGATGGGCCTCTACCATAGAGATGGGCTCCATATTTTGTTGGGTTAACAACTCCAAACACATGTTTGCATACACATTGCTTTTTCTTCAAAATTTTCCAAGCAACACTTAAAACCATAAAAAGATAACATTCCAAATTCCCAAATCTGACCAACACTTACAAACACCACAATTCCCATTGCTCAAAATCTTACCAAAATACAACCTTCACACTACTCAAAACAACCATTAACCGAATACATATGTCATTGGAGAAGACACCACTCAGCTCCTCCAAATGCCCAAGAACGTCCGCCATTTAGTCATTCCTGCTCGGAGCTGCATCAAATGGTTCAATTGGTTGGCCATTGTGTACCCAAAATGCTTCCCTCGGATAAGCCCATTGGAAGAAGTTGCACATTCGACAGGTGTAATATCCTTCCCATAGCTTTGTTTGCCCGGGTCCTCCACAACCCTCATTAAAAGTCGCACCCCCACAGCGTCAAGCAGGAGATGGTGCAAATCCGAAATCCACTCGCTGGCTTCCCCTTCTTCGATGGTCCGTAGCCCAACTCTTGGCCTTCTCCTCAGAATACAACTATGAGCAGCTCTTTCAGAACAACCCGCATCCAACGTATCTTCCTTCCCTCCGATTTCCATAGCGTGTATTCCTAGCCTCCAATTCTACTGTGGCAAGTGCAAACGCCAGCTGAGATTATCAACAGTGGTCAATATGATTAGTTTACATAATCCGGCGCCACTTCAGCAAAAAAAAGGTCATTAAGGGGGTTTGGGACTGATAAGGCAAAAATTAGCATAAATAATGGAATGATTGTGTTAATAAAATTAATATGGGATTGAAAAAAAAATTCTGAAAATTTATGGGACCAATGGGGTTTTATGGGATCATCCTTGCCTTGATCTCTTTCTCCTTTCCTTTCACTAGCCTGAGCTCAGGGCAAGTCATAGGCTTTGTAATCTATACATTAATGCTTTCTTTGAAGGAAAGTGAACTATTAAAAAGACAGTTGTGTTAGAACACTGCAATCGGTATTTCATTTTCTTATTCACTATTCAAAGTATATATGGGTATTCTGAAAATGCTAATTCTGTTCTGAAATTCATTAGTTGCCTGCAAATGGATAGCCACCACCAGTACCCCAACCTCCACCTGGATATTCACCACCACCGCCCCATCTTGGGTACCCGCCACCCCACCTAGGATAGCCACCACCACCCCATCCGGGGTAGCCTCCGAACCCGCCTCCAGGAAATCCATCGATCTGATCCTTATCAACTCCAGATTCTTTGGCTGAGAATACATAAAATAACAATGAAATATCACTTAATCTTCACATCATATGGCCATTATTTAGATATCTTAAATTCAGTGGGCCAGGGTCACTTCAAGTTCTCGGGCAGACGCCTGCAAGAACATATTAAGCGTTATTGCTAGGATAAGCCTTGTCTTGATAAAAACCCATTTTCCCAAGATACTACTAGATTTATTTCTTGAAAGCTTCTCTTTAACTTTCAGATAGGGATACTAGAGAATATCATTGGCGTCTTTATTATTTTATAGCAAAATCTGTCATTACCAGAGAAGAATTAGGGTAAGGAGTAATTAATTGTGTAGGTGGCTGCTGGAGAGAGGATTAAATGAACTAAAATGTCAACTCCTATCTATGCATGCATGCAATTATAGTTGATTTCGAATTGGTCGGGATTATTTGATCCAATGGGGCTTACCACTCATGAAGTTTACTTATATTTTATTAATTTGATTAAGAACATGAAAAAAAGTCAATTATTTAATATTTTTTTTATGATCGGCTCTTCACGCAGTTTTTTAGAGTTTTTGTTGGACTTTTAAATTCTCAACCAAAACAAAAGTGTAGTATTTTTTACATCAGCCTTTAGAGGTTGCAGTTGCCAAAAGAATTTCTGCAAAGCTTTGCAAACATAAGTTACCATAGTAGCTTCCGGGAGCTTCCGAAAGTTACTTTCAATTTTAATTAACTATTTTAAAAACCCTAGCTAATTATAAAAGAAAATACTTTATATAAAATTAAAGACTCTGAATCCCCTCAACAACTCCACCTCACAATTATATTTTCACGCGTATAATTAGTTGTGCAGAACACACCCATATAATATATATCGTAACATGTTAATACTCTCTTAATGAAACAAATAATTTTATTGGGTATATACTTTATTTAAGATGAAACAAATAATTTACTGCATATACACTTTATTTAAGATGTGTTTTATAACCCGTATCCCGAGGAATAAGAGTCAGAAATTATCAATACATAAAGAAGTTTTTGGTTTTTATTCCCATAATCTCTGTACCTATAAATTTTAGAATTTCAGATTTTCTTGATTCATCCAAAAACAACAATTCATAACAATATCATCTCAACCTCACTCTCCCATTTTCTCCCATGTTTTCACACTAGGAGTCTCATGTTTCCACACTAGGAGATGATTGTAAGGAAACCTGGGAAGAAACATGTTGGGTCGAAGCTTGAAATGTTAGTTTATTTATACCAAGAATCAGATCTTAGTAAATACTCCCTAAACTTTTGGATACAAAGTTCATTGCATTTGTTTTATAGGTAATATCTTAAAATAGGTATATGTAAAAGTTATATAAAATAAATATATTTTATAACTATATAATTAAATGTATCTATGAAAATCCAACTTAGCATATATTTTTGTATAATTATGATAACATATAATTGAAGAGTGACAGTAACATTCTGCTTTTTGTAAAGTGTGAAATAATCATGAAAAAGGTGTTCGAACTACCTTTTGAAAGAAATGCAAAAATTTATCTTACAAATAAAACCGTCTAGATGCACATTAACGAAATATATGCACAATGCCAAAAACACAAGAAGATTATTGTTGGATGAAGTGTTGTTCTAATACTTCAATAATAAATAAAAGTATTTTTGTAAATAATAATATATCAAATTGCATGCATGCATAGTAGCCTTGACGTTTAGTCATTTATGAGATTTCACCTCAGCAGCCAACTAATTCGGGGTCATGTAATTCATTACTCGGATGATCATTGCCCTAATTGTGTGGTATTGGGGTTTATCTATAAATAGAGGAGCCAATCACTTAACGTTTTCATCCCAAAAAAAGAAAGACATTTAAGAAACAAATTAAGCATATTGGGAAAATGGGTTCAAAAGCAAAGGTTCTTCTCGTCCTTGTCTTAGCTATAGTGCTTATGATGTCCATTGGAGTGTCTGCCCGAGAACTGGCAGAGACCCCTGCTACAAGTAAGCTCGATGGATATTGTTTTTCAATTTTAAATGCATGGATACACCATAAATTAACACTAGTTTAAATCTAATAATTATTTTTATGTTTTAGCTAAGGAATCCGGCGTTGACAAAGAATCCGGTGTTGACAAAGATTTTTTTGGATGGTATCCTCATTATGGATGGTATCCACATTACCCATGGTACCCATGGTGGGGGCACGGAGGGTATGGTGGTGGGTATGGGTGGGGTGGACATCCTTGAGGAAGAAGGCAACAAATCGATCAAAGGAATATATGAACTATGAAAACAAAGAAAACTCGCATATGGGAAAGAACTTAAAAGTGTTAAAAGTGGTTTTGTAAACTTTGCCATAGTGTGATGTTAAGAATAAGGCAGCATTATTGTGTGTTGTAAAATATGTGCTGTCATTTGTGAAAGGTGTGATGATTGTAATTCTGATATGTCTCTCTCCTTTCGATCAAAGTTTGTGAATTTATAATGCCAATGTTAGTACAATATTGTTTCTAGTAGTTCATTTTCTTGCAAACAAAGAAGAATGATTCTAGTATTTTTTTTTTACGTATACCGGGTATCCCTCGGCCACATTGGGTCCAAGACTAATCCCTCGAGGATTTGGTGGGCCTTAAAGGCTTGTCTATTCCTAAGCAGAATTCTGCATATACAAAGCTCAAACTCGAGACCAATGCTAAAGCTACCAGAATCTCATACCACTCACGCCAAATCCAAGAGGATTGATATATTTAAGAGACCTAATGACAGAAAAAATAAAAATAAAAAGGAAAAGAAAACCATAATCTACGATCGATCAACAAAAGATGAGACAATATAATAGGTTTGAAAAAATCGTGAATGATCACATATGAAGAGGACTAACAAAAAAAAAACTATATGTAATAGTTGCCTCTGTTTTTTAATAACCACATCTGTTTGTTAATAACTGCTCTATTTCCGTGTTCACACAATTCAAAACACGTATTTAAATCTTAATAACTCAAATTGTATACAAGTGATAATAATAAAAGTTTGATATTCTAAAGTTGCGTTATTAGATAAATCCAACAAGATCTCACCTGACTATGCTTTACTTTTTATAACTATGTTAAAAAATCTGATTAAAGTTACTCAATAAATAATACACGTTATGCAAATAGAGCTGTCACATCAAAACGGGAAGGAAGTATATATGAAATAAAAAGATTAGAGAAGTAAGGGAAATGCCTTTTAGTAAGACAGTAGATATGTTCTCCATTATTTGAGATATGTTTATTGATTTTTCACTTTATTGTATTAAGTTTTCGATGGAAAATAAATGTTTCATGTATTTGTGTATCATTTGTTTAAAAGAATCAAGTAATTTAGACATTAAGTAAAATTAAAATTAAAATTAATGAAAATATATATGAGCTCTCTCTCTCACACACACATATATATTTAGATATATATATTATATCTATGTCAAGGATTATTACTTATATTTCATATTCAAAATGCATGGAATAAATACTCAAATAGATATCACTATTATCCAATTTGGTCCATAAAGTATTTGATTATCCCAAATGGTTCTATAACTTTTATATTTTACCCGAGGGAAAAAAGCCAAAATCATCCCACAACTTTCGTGTGTTTCTCAAATCGTCTCATAATTGTGCACTTCACTCAATCCATCCAATATGTTTGCTAATTCTCGCCCAAATGATCCCATCGGAGGTTAATTGGGAGGATTAATGGGTAAATCATTCCACAACTTTCGTCCTTTTCTCAAATGGTCCCATAATTAACCCGTTAATCCTTGCAACACGTCAGCGTGGGAGATCATTAATCTCGGATGGGATCATTTGGGCGAGAATTAGCAAACATATTGGATGGATTCAGTGAAGTGCACAATTATGGGACCATTTGAGAAACACACTAAAGTTGTGGGATGGTTTTGGCATTTTTCCCTTTTACCCGAAATAGTCATAAATGCATTTAATTTTTAATCTTCGTTCCCTAAATTTTTTTATTGTTCACCTTTACCCCAAAAAAAAATTAAATTTTGCAAATTAGTCCTATTTTTAAGAATATAAATATTAATAAGAAAAATTTGCAAAAAAAAAAATTTTAGGGTTATTCAATTTTAACCGTAAAATTTTTATTTTTTGCAATTTAGTCCTTATTAATATATATTAGTATATTTTTAAAAATAGGACTAATTTGCAAAATTTAAAATTTTTTGGGGGTAAAAGTGAACAATAAAAAAATTTAGGTAACTAAGATTGAATATTCAATGCATTTATGACTATCTCGGCTAAAATATACTTTAAAAGTCAGAGGACGATTTGGGATAATCAAATACTTTATAGACCAAATTTGATAGTAAAACTTACTATATATTTGAGTATTTATTCCTCAAAATGCATCCACTATTTTCAATCATTCCTTTGGATGTCGCCAACGCTAAATTTCCAAATTTGATTTTTTGAATCCAATGCGTGAAATGCATGTGACTTTTATTTGCTTGAATCTGTTGGTTTGATTGTTTAATTTCACTGTTGAAATGCTATTGTCAAAATAACCATATATAAGTGAGTATTGTATTCATATTTATATCATCTCTTGCTGACACTGTTCTATTTCCCTGATAATAGTTGAGCAATCGATTTGATAGGGAATTCAAAGAATGAAAGCCTTATGATCTTCTACAGCCATAGAAAAATATAACCCCAAAATTAGAAGAGATAGATGATAATGACATAGCCAATGTCGGAGATAAAGTATGCTCATATAAAGGTCCTACTCTGCCATCATCATCATCTACTATTCCTGTAGTGTTGAGAAATGGAAATGAACAAATGTACCTGCATAACAGCACGAGCCTCCGCGGTGGTTGTTTTTATTTCTGAAGGAACTTAGCAATTAGTAAGTGATATAGATTAGGGTTAAGGTCCCGAGCAAAACACATGTTTTTATATTTAGGATCTGGTTTGCACGCAACTTTTAGGAGGTGAGCTTTAGCTGTGATGAGCTTTAGATTTTATATCAAAATAATATATTCGTACGTACACTCGTTTTTGGAAGGTGCAGTTATGATTTGAAGCTCTTCAAATTGAAACTAACTCAACTAGCGTTTAAAACTAGTTGCCAGATTATTCTCATTAACTTACAATTTTATAACACCTAAGGCTACTTTCACAAACGCTTTTGTACATTGATAACTACAACTCCAGCTCCCAACAGCTGCAACCTACAACTCTACATGTAGATAGGCCTTATAATTAGGTGATTGTAATTGGCTCTAATTTGGACTTTTATATTTAATGGGATATATAAATCCCTTTTTCTTTTTTTTTTTTCAAGGAGCTATATTTTTTTAGTTATGTTTTATGTACAATGTTTAAAATGATTGCAAGAAATTAATCCTGTATATATTTGCTGAATAGAGAATATAGCCTGTATTGTGCATTTTTCACTCTTTGGTTCACAATTCCTAATGTTCTTTTAATGGATATAAAAAATTAACAATGCAAAGTATTGTTTACGACTTAACCTGTGTAGTATTCTACAAATTGCATGACCACGTTGCCTTCTATATAAATGCACATTATAATTTCATTGACAAATAGTTTGTGAATTTGCGTTTTGCTTAAATATTTTGGATAATGAAGCAGCCTGCAAATTCTAGGGATAAGTCTCTTCAAAAAGGTTGAAGATAATCTTGCCGAATAATGAGGGAGTCGGGAATCACCAAAATCACCCAATACGCACCAAAAACGATTAATCAATATTTACAACAATCTTTTTCCTTTGGCATTTTTGTCTAGGAAAAAAAACTCATTTCGTCCCATAAGTTTAAAAAATTTCCCAAATAGTCCCACAAATATCGAATTAGACGAATCCATCCCATAACTACCCTAATCTTAGCCGAACCCGTCCATAAACTGGTTTTTTTGCTAATCATTGCCGAACCCGTCCCATAACTACCCTAATTTTAGCCGAACCCATCCCTCCATTAGTGAAGTTATGGGACGGGTTCGGCAATGATTAGCAAAAAAACCGGTTTATGGACGGGTTCGGCTAAGATTAGGATAGTTATTGGACGGATTCGGCTAATTCGATATTTGTGGGACTGTTTTGAAAATTTAAAAAACTTATGGGATTAAATGGGTTTTTTTTTCGTCTAGGTACTTGGAGTTTATTGTCTAGTTTTGATCAAAACAGTCGGAAGTCAACCACGACGGTGAAGATAATCTTGCCGAATGAGGGAGTAAGGAATCAGCCACGATCTTGCCTAAGACTACCACTATCAACGACAAGGTCCCCATTAGGATCCACCTCCATATCACTATTTAATTTATAAAAAAAAAAATCAAAATTAGATTGGTGGTCTCTCCTCTTGGTCCACCAACAAGAAATTCCAACCCCATTGTCCCCTATTCACTCACCAATGAAAATCTGACACTTGTATTAATTTAGTGGTTAATAAATTAGATTGGTTTTATTTATTTAATATTAATATATATTTTATTTAATATAATTTTAGGAAATATAAAATATATCAAAATTTTTATTTTTTAATTCTCTACAAATAGAGACCACTCTTGCTATATTTTTGTTAAATATAGAATATATCAATTTTGATATATTTAAACCATTTTAAAATTTATGAATAAAAATATATTAATATTTTAGATTTTTTATTCTTTAGCAATAAGTTAAATATTTTATATTTTTGATACAATAATTTTTTTATATTTCAACATAATTTAAAATTATATAAATTAAAATAATTATATAGTGGTTGGATGGTTGGGTGGTTATTGATAGAGTATGTAAAATTGGGGTGGTTGGGTTGAAATGGATATTGATGAGTTGGATGAGAGAGAAATTAATTAAATAATAAGATGGTTGGATGGTTGGGTGGTTGGGATGATCATGGATAGAGGTAGTCTAAGGACCGTAGACCACCCGCTACTGTACCCGCAGAGACATGGATGGTAACCTAACCACCTAGAAGCCCATAGCCTACACTTCGGCGCCGGAAGCTTCCCGTAGCCGAATGGTTAGCTCGACTGACGGATCCCAAGCTAGTTGTTCGACAGCCAGCCGCGTATCGTTCGACCTATCACCAGGTTCGGAGGGTTTGGTTCGCACCTGAAGAGAATATTGCGGTAACATTCCAAATAATTATTTAATTATCATTAATGTATCAAAGTGGGCCAAATATGTAATTTCTTTCTTCGTCCCATTACAATGTCATATTTTTTTATTTTTTGATGCATTATAAATGTCTTCTTTCTATAAATAAAAATTTTTTTCCCCTCCAACAACTATGTGGACACCATCACAAATCAACTTTACCTTAATTCTCGTGCCCAACAGAAACAAGACGTTTGAAGTGGGACGGATGCAGTATTATTCTAACGGACATGTTGGTATGCGGATTTTGAATATCCGCACGGTGTGGATTTTAGATCTGCACCGTTGATCAAATTAATCATCCAATGGTTGTAATGATCTAGATGGTTAGTTTTGTAATTTCACATTTTAGGTATTTAATTTGTTGAATTCGCAACACATGATATACAAATCAGCGACATGACATACACAACTCAGCGATGGAGACAATATAATTCAGCGACATGGAATATGCAATTCAGCGACATTATTATATTCATCCCAGCGACATTTGAAGTTAGAGCCGTTTGAAGTAAGATCATGACGGGAATTAAGGTATAGTTGATTTGTGAGTATATAATGGGGTCCACATAATTGTTAGAGGGTGAAATTATTTCTATATATGAAAAGAAGACATTTGTGATGGAACATTAAAAAATAGTAAGTAGCACATTTCAATTGGGACAGAGTGAATACTTTTTAAAGCCCGAACCTACCTTATTATCTATGAATGATGATAGACATACGTTATAGGCTTAAGTTAGACCTCTTTATTAAATGGAAAAAAGGTTAAATACATTTATTTTCTTTTCCAAAAATCCAAATCAGTCATTTTTTAATTTTATTACCAAAAAAGTTCGCCACAAATGCTAATTATGTTAAAATCAGTCCATTTCCACTAATTATGCCCTAATTGCTGACGTGTCAATGGTTTAAATTTAAACATGACACGTGGGCATAATATTAGTCATTTTTCTTTTATCTTTTCTCAATTCAGTCCTAAACTTTATTTTTTTCCATTTAGTCCTTTACCTGAATTAGTCATTTTTATATTGATTGGCCTTCAAACTTTCAATTATTTCATTTCAAACCCAGAACATTAAATTTTTATTATTATTAGTTCATTTATCAAATAAATGTCTAACGTACTTCCGTAAATAAAATTAAACACCAAACCTCATACATTGGGTTTGACTGCCTTGTTAGTAAGTCTTCCAACCTTCGGAATTTCACGGACTCCCTCCAATCACCCGACCGCAATCGATGGTTCATTTATTCTGGTTTCCTTCAGCAATAATCAGGACAATCCTGCTTTGTTTCCTACCTTAGGACGTAGCAATGCTTGAGTAAATGATTTAGTTTTAATTAAGAAGCCTTAATTTTTTTGAAAAAATATTTAAAATATTATTCTAATATTATTAAAAATATTAAAAATTAGCCTGAATTTTATTGTCCAAACTTCCCTCATTCATAACCTTCCAAAAAGTAAAATTAAATCATTTACCCAAAAAATTAAAATTAAATTATTTACTCAAATCTTACTCGTCCTAAGGTAGGAAATAAAGTAAGATTGTGCTGAGTGTTGCTGAAGGAAACTAGAACCAATGAATCATCAGTTGCGGTCGGGTGGTTGGAGGGAGTCCGTTCCCGGAGCGTGGAAGACCCGGTAACAAGGCGGTCAAACCCAATGTATGTATGTATGAGGTTTGGTGTTTAATTTTATTTACGGAAGTATGTTAGGCATTTATTTGATAAATGGACTAATAATAATAAAAATTTAAGGTTTCTGGGCCTGAAATGAAATATATTAAAAGGTTAGAGGCCAATTAATATAAAAATGACTGATTTTGGTAGATGACTAAATTAGAACAGAACAAAAAAGGACTAAACTTATGCCTACGTATCAGGTTTTAAATTTAAACCATTACAACGTCAACAATTAGGGCATTATTAGTGAAAAGTGGACTGATTTGGACATAATTAGCATTTATGGTGAACTTTTTGGTAATAAAATTAAAAAAAGGACTGATTTGAATTTTTGGAAAAAAAAATTGGACGTATTTAACTTTTTTTTTTCCTTATTTAAATAGGCTACACTTTAAGCCATTTAGAATAAAATATTCCCACTATCCCATTTCAAATGTCACAAAACGTTTGAACATGCAGTCCAATGCATTTATTTAACAGATAATATTTTAAAATATACAGAAATAAAAATTAGAAAAATATATATATTTTTTAAAACTACACGATTCAGTCGAATACAACAAGACCGAACTTAACTATATTTTTTCGTTTATATAATTGTGATAACAATTCGTTAACGTTGATCAATGGATACTGTCAAAAGTTAAAATGGAACATCACAAGTTGGACGGAGAGAGTAATAATAATAATAATAATAATAATAATAATTAATAATAATAATAATAATAATAATAATAATAATAATAATAATAATAATAATAATAATAATAATAATAATACAACATATTTTTATGGAATAACCATACTAATAATAATTATCTGAGCCTAATCTGTTATACTACTAGATTACATGCCCCTGAAATAAGTAATACTAACGTTTCTAATTTGTACGTGTGCCAATGCACATTTTAAACGACTAATAACTAAAATTCGTTATAAGTAAAAATTCTAAAAATTTGATATGTAAAAACTACAAGATGAGAAGAATCCAAGAAGATTTTACTTGGTTATATTTTTTTTTTGTATAATCTATATAATAAATCCTGAATACTTTTTGGCCTGTGCAGACTCTTTTGTCCTTTTTAAAATTAATCTATCCTTCTTAATTTTCGGGGGTTAATCAGTCATTATGGACTCATTTTTAAATCAACGGCTCTTGCAAAGACACATAGATGCTGAGTAATTGCCCAGTAATGCCATGTCATCGAACATGTCACCAATACTAAGTTTAGAAAACAAATCTATCTATTAATATAACAAAATCGTTAGAAAATCTTCATATATATTTAAAAAGATGTAATTCTTTTCATATAAATTATTTTGATTGCATATATAAATCAATCTATTAATATAACGACTTTTTTTATACATACTTCATATAAATTATTTTGTTGGCGACCTATATATAATATTGAATAATATTATATCAAATAATATTGATATATCAATATATTGAATATAATTATAATATTTTTTTATATTGAAAGGAATATATAATCCTGTATTAATAAAAGAAATATATAATCCTGGCTAATAAAAGGAATATATCAATAAAAGGAATATAATTACAATATTTCTTAAAAAAAGTATTTCATTCAAAATATATTGAATAACTAAATTTAAGAAATGTGGTGAACTATAAAAATTTAATAAATTTTATATCCTAATTTTTTACCTGGCTTAATATTGAAATTAACCAATATAAATGAAATAAATATATGTCTTTAAATTATAGTTAATATATTTATCATATCAAATATTTATAAACATAAAAATATATAATATTAATTCTTTGATCAGATATATAATAGTATAGGAGTATTTAAGAAATATTAACATATTATAATATTAATAAATAAATATAATTAGGTAAAAAATATATGTCTAAAATATAATCCTGTATCAATATAAGGAATTTAAAATAATAGATTTTAAACATTTTTAATCAATGACATATTTTAAGTATAAATATTTCATTAAAAATATGGTGTAAACATTAAATTGACATTGAAAAAAATGATAATATAAAATAACTAATCACTTAAAAATTCCATACCATTTTAGCCAAATTCTACATAATTTTTTCCTTTCTTAAGAAGAAAAGAAAGAAAAAGAAAAAAAAGACTAAAACGTATCATATTTTAATTGTTAGACATAATATCCTTAATCCTTATTTACTTCAATATAAATATAAATGTATATGAAATTCAAAGTAAATTTTTATACAATTTTTTATATATAAGTAATTTGTATTGTAAAAGAATATAAGAAGTATTTTAGTATAAATAATTGTGAAGATTTGTGGGAATCATAATTATTTTGGAGTGTAGCAATATTTTTACCCAAAAGCTCTAATATTTTTTTAAGTGATCATGACGTTCAAACATGATACAAAACATGTGAATATAAACTTTCAATCAAACATATTCACCATTTTATTTTCCACAAAGAATAATCTAAAGTGAACATTTAACATAAATATAAATATATAATACTAAATTTATCAAGTATTCCACTTGCTCTCATTATTTTAGATATGAAAGCGAAACTATTTGTATTTAATTTTTTAACAGTAAAAATAATTTATTTTATGTTATGTTCATTTGGTTGTGGTTTTGAATTTTTCTTTAATCCTCTTATTCTCTCATTTATTTCCCTTTTAAATTTTTGTTACATGCATTCCAACAACCATTTTAAGCAAAAGCCTTTTTTGGTGAACAAGTCTGAGAAGGAGGGCAAAGAGAAAAAAGAAAAAAAAAATCGAAAACATAAACAAAAGACTTGAATCTCATGTAATTCAAAAAGAAAAAAAATTATATTATCATTTTGTATCCTCATATAAGTTCAATCATTATACGCTCATTTTTAGATCAAATGCTCTTATTAAAACAAGCGGATAGATTGATAGCTGCTGAGTAATGCCATATCATCAAACACGTCATCAGTAAAAAAATAAAAATAAAAATAAACATCAATAAATTCATCTATTCTTTTCTATGTTCCTCTCATCCTCTGTCCTCACCAAACGATCCGAGGTTTTCTCTACTAACTTTACTTCAATGCCAATAGTGACTCGCTTCAAGAGCTCTGTGGATTGCTTGGATAATTCATTTTGGTTGTGCATACATACTCCCAATTTTTACACTTAAGGGTATTATATTGGCATTCCTATCATTGTGTTTAATGTAATGCCCCAAAGAACAACCTCTTAATTTTATTCAGAACAATAAAATCAAAGAATTGAGTGGAACAGATATTCAAAATCTGAGGAACTTTCTACAAAAGATGCAGCATCGCTATTGGAGCCATGCTCGACAAAGTAGCCACATGTTCATAGTGAGTTTCCTTGGAGCATATAAACATAAAATATTGGATAATGTAGTAATTCTAATTTCTACCACCCTCTTGCAGGAACATAATTTGGACAAAGAAAGGTTAAGCTCTACCAATTTGCTTGGTCATTATTTGTTCCCCAAAGGAGCAAATGGGTAAAAAGTTTTCTTAAATGCTAAATTGACTATTTCTTTTACAGCTAAAGGCATTGCATCAGTATTCACTTCTGTTGTTCCGTCGATTGAATGGGCAAAGATTCAATTGATCACGATGAACAAATTGAGGAGTTGATTTATAAGGTGTGTGTCAAATCTCATTAATGTAATTATTGATTTTCATTTTATCCTTGAAGAATTGATGATTGGCATTCACACATAATTCTCACTAACTATTACAAAAATTATACTATTATTATAAGCATAACTTGAATTTATCAACCTGGAGTGGAGATAAGAATTAGCCTATGTTGAGAATTTTTGGTGGCCCTGATGATTGTTTTTACTAAATATCAACTAAAAAACATTTCTGATATGAAATTGAATCATTTAGGAGTGATAATGAATGTTTTGTTGATGGCAAGTGGAGGAGATGGACAAAAAACTCTATAAGTTGGTTGAATAAATACTTGGTTCCCACTTTCAACCAAGCAGACTGGGTTTCGAGTTTATGTAGCTTTAGTATTGTGGAATCGAATTATTGAATAGATCATGTGAATAGGAGAGGGAATTGAATTATTAGAAAATTGTTATATCATTCAAGAAAATTCACATAATGTGAGGAGGGTCGAGGGATAATGGGATGTTGAAATAACTAATTAATAATAAATATGTTTCATTTTAACAATGAATCCTAAACTCGATTGTTAAATTATAAACTCTATTCCTCCTTAACTTTTAACTTTAGATCTCTAAACTCTAAACCATTACTCAAAATCATTACAATTTAAAATTATCATTGACTATGAATTCCAAACTGTATACTTCTACGTATTTATTTTGTTCATTCAATTAAATATATACTTCCTCCGTTTTTTAAAAATTGTAACATTCCTGCAATTCACGTTATCCAATACACATTTTTAACGCTTAATATCTCAAATTGTGTAAAAGTAAAAATTATAAAAAGTTGATATTCTAAAACTACGCGATTAGACGAATCTAATAAGATCCCACTTGACTATGTTTTATCTTGTATAACTATGTTAAAAATTTGAATCAAAGTTACTCAGTGAATAGTAACAACTATGCAAATGTTACAACTTTTAACAAATGGAGGGAGTATTTATATAATTAGTTCTATTCATAATAAGAAAGAAAGCAATACGCCCGTGCGCAACGCGCGGGCCAAAAACGCTAGTTATAAGAAAAATAGAAATAAAAAAAAAAAAGTTAAAATGTTACACTCCGAGAAACAAATTAGTATAATACGATTCTCACCCCTAATCAAGCCCAATCCAATAACGGCCCACGACCCATGAACCCCAACCAGAACTTGACTACATTCAAACCGACCTACTAAATTGGATCGGGAATTGGAGTCCATTCTCTCTCTCCATTCTCGTCTAATTCCCGTCGATTTAGTAGAGGAAATTAGGGATTTTTGGGGAGGACCAACTCACATCTTGGAGAGGAAGAAGACCTCCAATGTGGAGCTTGAAGGAGTGGAGTTCATATTCAAGGTAAGGATGATTGTTCATTTCCTTCTTTCCGCCATTTTCCCCTGTCCCTTTCTCTTTTCTTCCCTTTCCTGCCGGCTGCCGGAGTTGAAGCCGCTGCGTCGCCGTCGCGACGGCGTTGGGGAGGGCTAGAGGTGACGCCTCCCGCAGGTGGAGACACCACAGCTGTGGTGAAGGCTGTGCGTGGCGGTGCTGCTGCTGTCACGGCTGCTCCCGGCAGTTGGTGGTGGCGGCGGTGCCGTGGTGGTGACTGGACAGTATGAGATGTTTGGCAGCGGTGGTGGTGTGGATTGGGAGTTGATTTCTCTTTGTTTAAATGTGTATGCGTTTGTTGAGTTCTTTGGCCGATTAATGAACTGGCTTGGCTGATGTTGGAATGAATTTATTGGGGAACTTTTGAATAACTAAGGTTTAGTTGTCGGATGTTATATTGGGAGATTTGGAGAATTGGTGGTGTTGAATTGGAAGGATTCTTATTTAAATGTTCCTTGGGGTTTGTTGGATTTGTGTAAAAGATAATGGTGAATTGTTAATTTGTTGATGATATGTGTTGAACTTCTATGGATTCTTGATTGTTAATTTGATATATTAAAATTGGAATTGTGAAGTTGGGTATTTAATTTTTAGAGATGCTTAATGTTGTGGTTTTCGAATATTGGCGTGGTAAGTTTTGATTATGCTAAAGAAATTAGTAGGTTGTTGCATGAGATTCATATTAACTGGTTGATTTTTGAATGCTTTTTCAGGATATGTATATTTTGATCGGAACTGCAAATGGGAACTTTGTCTTTGTTGTCCAAGCGTTCTGTTCTTTCTAGGATTTCCAGTTTTCATCGACATTTGCTCATTCGTTGCATGAGCAATGTCCCAGAGAACACCGTCTACGGTGGACCCAAGCCCCAGGACCCTACAAAGCGTGTTACGCTTACACATCTCCGCCAAAAGTACAAGAAAGGCGAGCGTATAACCATGGTCACTGCCTACGATTATTCCTCAGCGGTACATTTAGACACAGCAGGGATTGACATATGTTTGGTCGGCGATTCAGCTGCCATGGTGGTTCATGGCCACGACACCACTCTGCCAATCACTTTAGATGAGATGCTTGTCCATTGTCGCGCCGTATCTAGGGGAGCCAAGCGTCCGTTGCTTGTTGGGGACCTGCCCTTTGGTAGTTACGAGTCCAGTACCCAACAAGCAGTCGATTCAGCTGTGAGAGTATTGAAGGAAGGGGGAATGGATGCGATTAAATTGGAATCTGGGGCGCCATCAAGGATTACTGCATCTAAAGCCATTGTCGAAGCTGGGATTGCTGTGATTGGACATGTTGGGCTCACCCCTCAGGCCATCAGTGTTCTTGGAGGCTTCAGGCCCCAAGGTAGGAATGTTGCTAGTGCAATCAATGTTGTGGAAACTTCGATTGCATTACAAGAAGCTGGATGTTTCGCCGTTGTACTGGAGTGTGTTCCTGCACCCGTGGCTGCAGCAACAACAGCAGCTCTTCAGATCCCCACTATTGGCATAGGGGCGGGGCCTTTCTGTAGCGGTCAAGTGTTGGTTTACCACGATCTTCTCGGGATGCTACAACACCCGCACCACGCCAATGTCACCCCAAAGTTCAGCAAGCAATACGCCCGCGTGGGGCACATCATCAACAAGGCTCTTGTGGAATACCAGGAAGAAGTCACAAATGGTTCTTTCCCATCTGCAGCACACAGCCCTTACAAAATTGGTGTAGCCGACATCGATTCCTTCGCGCAAGCACTGCAGAAGATGGGTTTGGGAGATGCAGCTTGCGCAGCAGCTGATGCTGCTGAGAAAATGGACGTGAAAAATTAACTAGCCAATATACTGGCCAACTGATGTGCCACAGGGTATTAGCAGTTATTTTATTTTGTTTTTTCTTTTTTCTTTTTTTTTTTTTAAAAAAAAATACTCAGATTTTGATCGATAATTTTAACTGGGAACAAAGGCCAATATAGTCCTTTTTTTTACAAAAAAGTCAAATCAGTCATTTTTATTTTTTATTTTTTTTGCCCAATTGATCCGTTACATATACTAATTATGTCCCAATTGCTCATTCACCAATTAATTATGCTCTAATTACATATTTTTGACCAAATTAGTCCTTTTTTTTTTCTTCCAAAAACTAAATTGGTCTGTTATTAATTTTTGTCCCTTTCATGCAGTCCAATGCACATTTCAAACCACTAATAACTTAAATTCGTTATAAGTAAAAATTTTAAAATTTCGATATTTATAAACTACACAACGAGATGAATCTAATAAAATCATATTTAGCTCATTTTAATTTGTATATTTATGTTTAAAATTTAAGTCAAAACAAGTGTGTAAATAGTAGCAATTTAGACAATGTAGTTATTAAAAAATGGAGGAGTATATTGCAATTGGTCCTAATTTTATGAAGAAACACAAAAAACCACCGAACTCTAAAAGATATCCATTTTTTTAATAACAATATTTTTTAATTACATTTTATGGAGAAACACCATTTTATGCAATATATTCCCTCCATTTTTTTAATAACTACATTATCTTTTGAAGATAATGTAGTTATTGAAAGTGGCCACAGGACCTTTGAAGATGGGCCAAGATTATATTGTGGATTGATTTGGTTTTAGCATTTTCCTGGGTAGCTATCTTTTTCGTACCTTGGCAAGTTGTGCAGCCCATTAACTGTCTTGCTATTGGGCAAAGATTGCACTCCTTTTTTGTGTAGCTGGACTTGTGTTGGTTTTGATTTGAAGTAAAATTTATTTCTTCTCAAAAAAAAAAAAAAAAAAAATAACTACATTATCTAATTTGCTACTATTCACACACTTGTAAACATAGATATAACAGTTAAAATTAGCCAAGTAGGATCTTGTTAGATTCGTCTCGTCGTGTAGTTTATAAATATCAAAATTTTAGAATTTTTACTTATACCGAATTTGAGTTATTAGTGGTTTTCGGACCTCCTGGGACCGGGGTATATCGACTCTAGTTATAGCATTTAATGCTAAGAAATACTACTATAAAAAAAATGAATTTGACTTGGACAATAACTTATCTATTGTTCAAGGACACAATCATTGATGCCTAAATGGACATGCTATAATTTGCTAGCATATAGAAGACTGAGTTTAGGTCAGAGATTATATTCACGTGCCTGCACATGAGGCACCATGAATGTGGTAAGAGTGAATTGTGTTATCAAAGAAAAAGTGTACATGTTTTGTGTGATGGGATCATGGGAGAGATGTTTCTATGATGTGAGATATGATTTTTCTGATGTCCGCACATGCATACTATTAAAGGAATTGTATCAAGACCGCTAGTTCAGTAGATTTGGTTGGCGATGAAGCATTAATTTTACTGGGAACATTTTGCGGTATATATTCGCATCATTGACCAAGACTATGCAGAAACAATCCTCACACATATTTAATAAGAACTACAATGAGAGAAAGAAAGAGCAATCATATATAAAAGCAGTGGGGCATTAACCCTAATGGTCCCATAACTTTGTTCGTTTTCCCAAATCATCCGATAAAAATTGAATTAACCCAATCCATCCAATAACTATGCTAATTTTTGCCCAGTTGTAACACCCCCATCTTCGCCGCAACGGAAAGACGGGGGTGCTACTCTAGATGTTACCGGCTCCAGAGTGAAGGCTGTCCCCACAAACCAACATGGGCTCTTTCCAGTGCGCTTTGGCCTCACTCACGCACACCCTGAAAGACTTCCCAGGAGGTCACCCATCCTAGAATTATCCCAAGGCACGCAAACTTAACTTTGGAGTTCTTATATAGAATGGTTACCAAGAAAGAAAGGTACCTTGTCGGTATGAGTAACTTATTTCACTCCATTTAAGCCATTTTTTTCCGGGGTATTACACAAGTCCATCCCACCCACCCCTAATGATGATTAATGATAACGTGACAATGGATTAGTGCGTCTAATGACGATTAATGCTGACGTGGCAGCGAATTAGTGCCCTAATGTGGTTGACGTGGCAGCACCATCCGTTGCCATGTCAAAATTAATCGTCACTAGGGTAGGTGGGATGGATTGGGCTAATATTAGCAAGGTTACTGGATGGATTGAGTTAATTCATTTTTTATAAGACGTTTTGTAAAAACAGACAAAATTATGGGACTGTTAGAGTTTTTTTTCTAAAAGCATTGGTGTTCACATGTGCGTCTCTATATAACTAACCAGGTCATAAATTTAATTAATTTTGTGACATATGTTTGGTTGGTTGTTGACGGGATTGACATTTAATAATTTCACTACAAGTCAACCCTACAGGCTACAGTGCACAATCCCTGGGAAATAGTCTTGGTTATTCCATCGAAGACGAATTCGTTGAAATTAGTACGTACAAATATAAAGTGCCGTACATAGTTTCAAATACGCACCACCAATTATTTGTTGGTCTAGTAAAGCTTGAGGTTGACTTTGGTAGGACAGATATGGTAATATTCTTTTCCAAGAAAACCCACAGCCCCTCTTTTCTCTCTATGTTTTCTCACCCAATACCATGTATTCTTTATGTATTCTTAGCTCCCCCAAAAATGATTTCATACCCTAGAAATGGTGAGGCCTCGTATCCAGGCCCATGGGCTGGGGAAATGACCATACAGTTCCAGCCCTAAAAGCTTTTGTCTTTTTTGCTGGAGTTTGATAACAGACATGGTTGTATCCACAACCCACATAGAACAAACATCTACACTACTTGTAGTACAAAATTATTCTTTGCAGAATCTATTATAAAACTTTACTACATCAACTGTTCATTTTGCCCTCCAGCTCACGATAATAGGTTCTTTATAAGCCATGTTGACAACATCTTCACAACCTCGATTATCTGCACAATTCTGTCCAAATCTGGACCTAATAATAATAATAACAACAACAACAACAACAACAACAACAACAACAACAACAACAATAATAATAATAATAATAATAATAATAAATTTGATATATATTCTTATGTATATAATGGCAAGTTAGAGTGAATCAAAGTGAATACCATATATATGATAATAATTCATTTGAAGTTGCTCTATATTCTTATATTACGCATATAGATGACAAGTCACATGGATAATATATATTATATCAAAATTGAATATCAGACATAAAATGTAAGCATATTATCATGTAAATTGTTTGTGTACATATATAAATATGTTGCATATTCCAATGTTCTTAGAATGTGAAGAGTGTTTGTTTTAAAGAAATTGAGACAGTGGGAATGGAAGAAATTAAGCTTCTTTTTATTGTGCTTCTGCTTATGTCGTCGATTCAGGTAACAATTTTACTTCAACTTGTATTGCATTTCATTCTTCCAAATTGTTTATTTTTCCATTCTTTTTAAAGTATTATTATTATTATTTGTTGTTGTTCTAACAAAACTCTTGTGCAGATGACACTGTCCGAATAGCAGTTCTGGGTTTGTTGTAACTGCTTCTATGTAACTGCTCTTTGACAGTTTTGTTCTCGCCCGCACAGCAGTCTTTCAATCGATTGTTGAGTCTATTCAGATATATATATTCCCAGTGATCAGATCGATTGTTGGTATTAGTTGAGTTGTAATTCATTGCTGAGTTTTTACTCTTTGAGAATAGTTTAGTTTCTCTCTCCAAGATTTCATAGAGTTTCTTTCTAGAGAGTTTTAGAGTCTTGATGGTTCGTTCTTCTTCGAATGAGAATCTGTGATCAAATCATCAAGATCGTGCTGCACATTGCTTCAATTGACATTGCCGAATTGAAGAAATCTTTTCTCAATCACGCTTAGGAGGTTGATCCTTGCGAGGAGCCTCTGAAGGATCGAAGGGAGCAACTCAGTGTGTCTTCTACACCAAGGTTCTGAAATCTAAAGGGTTTGGCAATCAAGAAATCAGATTGGACGGGTTGTCCAGCAATCGAAGTTGTGGGGGAGTCCAGACTACGATTGTTCTACCAGAATTGTCGTCTCGGTAACAGAGTCTGTTTTTGGTTGTTTTTCAAGTCTTGTTAGGTTTAGAATTTTTGAGTGTTAGTGATAGAACCTGGATTGGCATCCCCCAGACGTAGATCCGTTTGGATCGAACTGGGTCACCAAATTCTTGTGTTCTTGTTTACATTCCGCTGATCACTCTGCACACACATACACATATAATCTGTTTACTCGTAGTTTTAACAGACAGCAAACGACAAGCTCATAGTTCAAGATAGTCAACTGGGACCAACACTTGGTATCAGAGCGGCAGACTCTGACAAACTAGAGACGATTTTGATAAATCTTGAAGAATGAGCAGAGAGGGTGCATCTGTTTCTAGGCCACCATTGTTCGATGGCACAAATTATCGATACTGGCGAACTCGAATGAAAATCCATTTGATGGCACTTGGAGATGAAGTCTGGGATGCAGTCGAGACAGCCTGGCAACCACCAACACGACCACGAGCTACAACTGATGGAGCTACAGATCCTCCTGGTAGTCGACCAGCAACAAAGGCTGAATACACACAAGCAGAAAAAGATGCCAAGAAAGGAAATTATACAGCTCTTAATGCAATCTTTAGCGCCATGGACGAAACTCAGTTCCAACTTGTTACAAATCACACACTGGCCCATGATGCATGGAGGACTCTGGAAGTGATGTATGAGGGTTCTGAAGACGTTCGAGCGACAAAGCTACAGCGAGTTGAGACAATGTTCGAAAATCTGAAGATGAAGAAAGATGAGTCGATCTCTGTTTACTATGGAAGGTTCAAGGATATCGTAAATCAAGCCTATTCTTTGGGTTTGGTGTACGATAACCAAAAGCTTGTTCGAAAGATGTTAAGGACTCTTACCAAGAAGTATGCTCCGAAAGTTGCAACACTGGAAGAGTTGGACAAACTGAATACAATCACTTTGGATGGTCTTGTGGGGATTCTTCAAACCTACGAAATGAATCACCTAGAAGAAGAGTCAATAAGGAATATTGCACTCAATGTAGAAGAAGATTCTGGTAATTCTTCTGAAGATGATGTATCTTATATTACCAGAAAAGTGGCTAAGATGTTGCAAGAAAGGAGAGCTAAACAGTTCAACAGACGTCAAGGCCGCAGTTCCAATGATGTTCAGACGACGGACAGACTACCACGTAAAGATTTCAAAAAGAAGGATAACAGTAAGGGTGATCGATTCAATTCAAAGAAGGACTATGGCAAACCTGATAAATTCGGATCAGTAATATGCTATGAATGTGGAGGTAAAGGACACATTCAATCTGAATGTGCTACTACCAAGAGAAGAGAATTGAGGGAGAAGAAGGTATTCCAAGCAACCTTAAGTGATGATGATCTTGAGGGAACTACTGATGAACAAAAAATAGATGATGAAGTCGTTGCCTTCACCTCAAGAGTTGCAAGCCCTACAATTAAAGGTATTGTCAAGTCCATATGTTTTTCACCTAACAATTGTGATTCTGATTCAGGTGAAAGTGATGACGAGTATGATCAACTCCTTGCTGACTACAATGAACTTAAAGAGGACTTTGAAGTTGCTGTCCAGGAGAACAAAAAATTGTTGGGACAACTAACAGACGTTGGTATTGCATATGACCTTGAAGTTGAAAAGAATGAAGTCATGCAAAAGGAAAACAACACTCTTAAAGGCAAAATTCTTGAAATGGAGAAAAAGCTTGATGATCTCAAAGTCAAGAATGATGAGCTTCAAAAGGTATCTAAAGGTAAAAATAAACTTGATGAAGTTCTTTCTATGGGAAAACGTGTTGGTGATCAAACAGGGTTAGGATATACGAAGCAATCTACACCATGCAAAACAAAGTTCACGAGTGGAGGATATTTGCCCCCAACTCATGAAGAATCTTATGCTGAAGAAGATTGTTCGTCCAGACGAAGACGAGACTGTCTTTATTGCAATCTGCCTGGACACACAGCAGATACTTGTATGCGAATTTTGAGAGATCTTATGAATGGAAGACCAGTTGTTTGGCCAGATCAAGAACTACGAAAGAAATTTAGAATGCAAAAGGTATGGATACCCAGAAATAAGATTAAAAATAAGAATTCTGTATGTTTTGCTGTTCTTTAGCTTCAGGCACATCAGAGAAACGATCAATGGTATTTTGATTCTGGATGCTCTCGACACATGACTGGAAGGAAAGACCTCTTAGCAAATTACAAGCAAAAGGATTGTGGAGATGTCATTTTTGGAGACGGTAAACGAAGTAAAATAGCCGGTTTTGGTAAAGTAAAGGATGGATTACTTTCTAAACTATCACGAGTTTACTATGTTAAAGGACTAACAACTAATCTTATCTCTATTAGTCAACTTTGTGATGAAGATTTACAGGTCCTTTTTACCAAACACTCATGTAGAGTTTTTGATGACCAAGATGAAAGCATATTGAAAGGAGGTCGTTCAAAGAATAACTGTTATATCTTAACTGACAACGCCTCTCAAGCCTTGCTTACCAACATTGATCAGACTAACTTGTGGCACAAACGTCTTGGACACCTAAACTACAGATCTTTGCACAAGCTAAGCAACTCTAACGTCGTTCGAGGGTTGCCGAAACTATCACAAAACGACCAGACCACTTGCAGAGATTGTGCCAAAGGAAAGCAGACTCGTTCAAAGCACAAACTAGTTGATCAGATTACCACAAAGGATTGCCTTGACTTAATTCACATGGACCTTATGGGACCTACCGAAGTCGAAAGTCTAAATGGTAAAAGGTATATTCTAGTTTGTGTAGATGACTATTCACGTTTTACTTGGGTTTATTTTCTTAGGTCAAAGGATGAATCATTTGAATATTTTGAGGCCTTGAGTTTACGTTTGATGAATGAAAAGCAAAGGAAGATTACTCGAATTCGAACTGATCATGGTAAGGAGTTCGAAAATCAGTCGTTCGACCGTTTCTGTGATGAGCATGGAATTGCACATGAGTATTCTGCCCCCAAAACTCCTCAACAATACGGAGTGGCTGAACGAAAGAATAGAACTCTACAAGAGATGGCAAGATCCTTATTACATGCAAGCTCAATGAGTAAGATGTTTTGGGCTGAAGCTGTTAATACAGCCAATCATATTGCAAACCGTGTGTTGCTGCGACCACATACAAACACCACACCTTATCAATTGTGGAAAGGTAACACGCCTACGGTAAAGTATTTTCATATATTTGGTTGTAAATGTCATGTTCTTAGAGATAGAGAAAACTTAAAAAAGTTTGATTCTAGATCTGATGATGGCTATTTCATTGGTTATTCAAATACTTCAAAAGCTTATCGTGTGTATCTCCTAAATGCTAAGAAGGTAATTGAAAGTACTAATGTTGTTTTTGAGGATTTTGATCTTATAGACAACAGGACTGATGATGATGATCATCTACCCCAACAAAATCAAGAACCTATTGTTGAGAATGAACAGATCATTCCTGAACAACAAGAAACAGAACCAGATAGTCCACCTGAAGTTGAAACTACAGTGGAACAGGAATCTGAGGAACAACCTGTAGAAGAAGTTCAAAGCAATAGAAAAGGATCAAGGGTTCTTAAGCATCATTCTACTGATGATATCATTGGTGATCCTAAAGCACAGCGGCAGACTAGACATAAAGCTATAGATTTCAAGGAGCTAGCTGGTTACAATTGCTTTGTGTCAAAGATAGAGCTTAAGAACACTGTTGAAGCCTTGAAGGATGAGTACTGGATCGCTGCCATGCAGGACGAACTACTTCAATTTGAAAGAAATGATGTTTGGGAGTTGACAGAACCACCTCCAAATGTCAACGTGATTGGTACTAAATGGGTGTACAGAAACAAAACTGATGAGAAAGGCAATATAGTCAGAAACAAAGCAAGACTAGTTGCACAAGGATACACTCAAATTGAGGGACTCGACTACGGAGAGACGTTCGCACCTGTTGCACGCATGGAGGCTGTAAGAATTCTTTTAGCTATTGCTTGTTCATTGGATATAAAGTTGTACCAGATGGACATAAAAACAGCCTTTCTAAATGGGAAGATCAAAGAAGAAATTTATGTTGCTCAACCTAGTGGATTTGAAGATCCGGTGCATCCAAATCATGTCTATCGTGTCAAAGGTGCTCTATATGGATTAAAGCAGGCACCTCGAGCATGGTATGAAAGATTATCAAAGTATCTTGTTGCTAGTGGATTTAAGAGAGGAAATGCAGATAAGACGTTGTTTGTCAAGCGTCAGGATGACCACTTAACTGTTGCTCAGGTATATGTCGATGATATAATCTTTGGTTCGACTTCAACAAAATTCAGGGATGAATTTGTTAATTCGATGAAATCAGAGTTTGAGATGTCTATGATGGGTGAACTGCACTACTTCTTAGGACTTCAAGTCACACAAGAAGCTGATGGTATCTTTTTGAGTCAAGAAAAGTATGCTAGGAATATGTTAAAGAAGTTTGACATGGATAGTTGCAAAGTAATCAGAACGCCCTTAGGACAACAGGAGAAGCTGACTAAGGATGAAGCTGGGAAACCAGTAGATCAAAAAGTCTACAGAAGCATTATTGGAAGTCTACTTTATCTTACTGCTTCTAGACCTGACATTTCTTATAGTGTGGGAGTATGTGCTCGATTTCAATCCGATCCTAAGAAATCACATATGAAAGCAGTGCGAAGGATTATGAGATATATAAAGGGATCCTTACAAATGGGAATTTGGTTTTCTAAACGATCAACACTTGATCTAATTGGGTTCACTGACTCAGACTGGGCTGGTAGTTGTGACGACAGAAAATCTACAACTGGAGGATGCTTCTACTTAGGAAACAATCTTGTTAGCTGGTATTCAAGGAAACAAAATATCGTAGCTCTATCCACAGCTGAGGCAGAATACATTGCTGCCACATGTTGCTGCTCCCAACTTCTTTGGATGAAGCAACTACTTCAAGACTACGGTATTAG
This sequence comes from Hygrophila difformis, assembly GCA_030278955.1. Taxonomy (NCBI): domain Eukaryota; kingdom Viridiplantae; phylum Streptophyta; class Magnoliopsida; order Lamiales; family Acanthaceae; genus Hygrophila; species Hygrophila difformis. The sequence goes on along the minus strand of JAOANR010000001.1, from coordinate 27,124,285 downwards.
TAAGGATAATTTTTTAGTTTTCTGTGATAATACTAGTGCTATTAACATATCTAAAAATCCTGTTTTACATAGTAGGAGTAAACATATAGATATTCGATATCATTTTATTCGAGATCTTGTGGAGGATGAAATTTGCAGGTTAGAGCACATTGGAACACTGGAGCAACGAGCAGACATATTAACAAAGGCATTGGATGGAGAAAAGTTTGAAGGCTTAAGAACTATCTTAGGCCTTTCCTATCATAATTAAACACTTAAGTAATTGGGCCTAATGATTTGCAATATAGAAAATATTACCTTTGCAGGCCCACAAAAAGAAACAGGCCCAAACTATTGGAGAAGCCTTATCCGGAACGCCATCATCACGCGCGGGAGACTGGCTGACGTCACGTCGGCTCTGCAACTGCTGCAGACTGGTCACGTCGCCCACGTTTTACGAAAACTGTCCTCCGCCCCTTCGATTTCCGGCAACGCTCCTCCTCCATTAAAAGGTCGTTTCTTCCCTTATTCTTCATATGCCTTTTCTACTAATCTTCTCTCTTCTTCTTTTTGTTTCTGCTCGAGTCTCTTATTTTTCTCTAAAGCTCAAAACGCCCAAAAATGGCGATCATCACTGATCTCGATGACTCCACTTCCACCACTGATTCCACCACTCCTCCACCTACTGCCCCAACTCTGTCCTCGCAACCAATTCGCCTCAACCCTGAAGCCATTCAACATATGGTTGCTGAGATTTTAAAAACTGCCCAACAAGGAAACCCTTTACCCCCAAATTCCTCAAACCCTAAAGCCACCAGTTCGAATCCTCCTCCTACATTTGTTCTCTCCCCTGAAGGCGTTGTTCATGTTAGTTCCTCCAATCCACCCCCAACTGCCACTCACGCTGAGCCTTTGAATGTCGCACCTTCATCTCCTCAACCACAAGTGGACATGGGAGCCGTGGACGAAATTGTCCAGGAACTGAACGCTGAGCACGGTGATCCACCGTTGTCGCCATACGCACACCAAGGCATTCACGACCTCACTCAAGAAGAGATGGATGATATTGTTGAGTCGCACCAAGGCCGCAGACGTAGAGCAGCTTCGCAGAGTTCTCAACCACCGCGGAGGTCTTCGAGGAAGAGAAAAGCTCCTACTCCTCAACCTACTCCTCAGCCTACTGCTCAACCAACTCCAGTGGCGTCCGCAGCAAAGAAACCTCGAAAAGCCCCAATTTTGTTGGATGCTGAGAAGGCCTTTAGTAAGAAGTATTTTACAGAGGATATGCGCAATTTTTGTCACGAAGTGCTCAAGGAAAGAGATTTCAAACCAGAGGAAGTGTTCAAGCATGTGCACTACACCACTCTTGGTTTCTCGGACTACCTTGCTGAGAGGCATCTTTTGCACTGGGCACAAGGCCTTACCCAATACTCGCCCTCACATGTTCGAGAGTTTTATGCCAATCTCCATCCTGAGATTCTCAACCCTAATTCGGCCTGGTTTGGTAAGATTTACATACGTGGCAAATTTCATGATCTGACTCCATCTGTTCTTTGTGCGTTGTTAAAGCTACCTCAGAACGACGACCTAGTGATGGCTTGGAACTTATGCCTGAGGATCTTAATACTGTGGCCTTTGAAATTTCTAATGAGAAAGTCAAAGAGTTTGGACGAAGCAAGTTCAGTGTTGTTCGTCTCACTTTGAAGTACTATTGCCTCTACCAATTCTGCAGCTCCAATGTTCTTCCTACGAAGAATCAGTCCCAAATTAGTACCAATATGGGTAAACTTATTCTCTGCATACATCGTCATATGGGACTAATGAATTTTGGCTATTTTCTTTTGAAAGAAATGTTAAGGTACTCCAATGGTCGCATTAAGATTGGTGCTAAACTCCCCTATCCGGCATTGATCACAGAGTTCCTCCTTTCCATTGGTGTCAAAATCAAAGAAAGCAAGATGGTTGCTTTGAAGAACTACAATCCTCCACCGACCCTCTTATTCATGGATAATGATTTCAAGCATGCTCCCCTTTCTGGCCCTGCTTTGGTGAACTCTCTTAAGAGTCGACTCCTTCGTCAGAATGAACGCTTAACTGCATGGAGTCAGGAGGCTATGTTGATCAAAAGGGAGAATATGAAAATTATTTCTTCACTTCCATACTCTTTTGATACTTCTAACGTGCAGGCTGGTGATGTGGATCCTGATGATGAGGAGTGATAATCCATCATGGGGGAGATAATATGGTGTTGGTTGGTGGATGACTGAATTGGTTCTGGTATTTTTAAGCAGTTCTGACTGCTTGGTAACTATTCCTGAAAAACTCTCACTCACTTTTTGATAAACTTGTTTTGGTTAATGCTTTGGTTTGAATGAACTCTATTATGGATGGTATTTTCTGTTTTTATGGATTCTGAACTTTTGAATTTTTTAACTATGTGGGTCTGTAATAGTTAGGTAACTTGGATTACTGCTGAACTATCTTTTGCTATCTGCACTGGTGATCCTTTCTCTGAATGTTTTGATGGATGTTGTTTCTAATGTGTTTAGACTACTTTGTGACATCCTTCTTATTGATCATGTTTTGTTATTGGTTTACACTGTTTGCTTGGTCTCTTGTACTCTTTGGACCTAGATAGTTTCAACACCCTTAGGTGATGGAATTATCATCTCCACAAGAGTGGGGGAGATTGTTGTTGTTCTAACAAAACTCTTGTGCAGATGACACTGTCCGAATAGCAGTTCTGGGTTTGTTGTAACTGCTTCTATGTAACTGCTCTTTGACAGTTTTGTTCTCGCCCGCACAGCAGTCTTTCAATCGATTGTTGAGTCTATTCAGATATATATATTCCCAGTGATCAGATCGATTGTTGGTATTAGTTGAGTTGTAATTCATTGCTGAGTTTTTACTCTTTGAGAATAGTTTAGTTTCTCTCTCCAAGATTTCATAGAGTTTCTTTCTAGAGAGTTTTAGAGTCTTGATGGTTCGTTCTTCTTCGAATGAGAATCTGTGATCAAATCATCAAGATCGTGCTGCACATTGCTTCAATTGGCATTGCCGAATTGAAGAAATCTTTTCTCAATCACGCTTAGGAGGTTGATCCTTGCGAGGAGCCTCTGAAGGATCGAAGGGAGCAACTCAGTGTGTCTTCTACACCAAGGTTCTGAAATCTAAAGGGTTTGGCAATCAAGAAATCAGATTGGACGGGTTGTCCAGCAATCGAAGTTGTGGGGGAGTCCAGACTACGATTGTTCTACCATAATTGTCGTCTCGGTAACAGAGTCTGTTTTTGGTTGTTTTTCAAGTCTTGTTAGGTTTAGAATTTTTGAGTGTTAGTGATAGAACCTGGATTGGCATCCCCCAGACGTAGATCCGTTTGGATCGAACTGGGTCACCAAATTCTTGTGTTCTTGTTTACATTCCGCTGATCACTCTGCACACACATACACATATAATCTGTTTACTCGTAGTTTTAACAGACAGCAAACGACAAGCTCATAGTTCAAGATAGTAAACTGGTACCAACATTGGTACCATTATTATTATTATTATGGGCTAAGGATAGTGGTGTATGTTGTGGTTCTTATGTTCGAGTATGATAAGAGTTGTATGTTCTAATTGACATTTGGCTTATGTAGTAATAACAAAATGCAATTTCCCTAAAATTAATATATTTTGTTTGGGAACAATTTATTATTCTATATATAAATTACTATCACATAACAGAAAATTCTTTATCAATAAATCGATCTCTTTAATATTTATTCTAAATAGAATCCTTCATCTGGTTTTTCTCTTCACCTAAACTTCTAGCCAAAAATCTTTCCACTCTACAGATTTGCTAAAGGCAACCAAAAATATTCTTGGCACACTCCTTCAAAAAGTTTGTTAGTGTTGAGCTTTTACGACAATTGTTAACTAACATGGGATCATAGCCAAGGGTTTCGTGTTCAAGTCTCAACTTCCATTTTGTATTTGTATTTGTGAGCTTTGTTTCTTTGTATTTGGTTTGTCGGGTTCCATCTGGATTGTTTGTCAGACCTTGTGCATGCGTGAGGGGGCGTGTTGAGGACTCATAAAAACTATTGAATTCTCACCCCTAACATACATCGTGTCGATCATCTGTGTATACTAAAATTCTAGATTGATTACAACATTATATTGCAGGTATGTACATGTAAGAGATGCATCAGTTACCATGGCTGTGATACGAGAGAAGATTGTAGGATATTGTGTCTATACTATCATCGCGGCCTGAACCCAAGGTCAACATGCATTTGGTTTTTGGGGTGGGAATGCAGGTGCAGATATGATTGTGGAAAATGAAAAAAATATATAACGACAATTGGAATGATAAAAACAAATAATTGCAATAGTTGTCTATTGTACTTGGCGTATTGCTAAAAATATATTAATAATCTTTTATTAATTGTTACGTGGAAATTAGATTTGTGTTTCCATTTCCATTACAAACAATCCATAATAATATTCTTTAATCAATACGTTATGTAATTAATTTCCTCATTAATTCTTGTCAGTTCTGTATTTATCAATGCACGAAATATTTCAGTTTTATTTCAAAATTTGAATGCATATGAAACTGAAAATTGTCATTCTAATACCGCGGAAAATTATTAAAAATAAATGAAAGAAGCTACTCATACCAACAAACTGTGTACACCGAAAAATTGTAATCATTTGAGTGACATCACCACGGTACTAACTATTCTAAACTGGTGGCTAGTACGAAATGAGTTAATAACCAATGCACAGTTCAATCATTTCAAAATAATGACAACAAACTCCGATCCGTGGAAAATGATTAACATATCCGAGCTACAAGCCTGGAATTGAATCCACAACACCAGCCCTGAATTGGACAATAACATATGTATTGTTCAGGGACACAATCATTGATGCCTAAATGGACGTGCTATAATTTGCTAGCATATAGAAGACTGAGTTCAGGTCGGAGATTATGTTCAGGTGCCTGCACATGAGGCATCATGAATGTGGTAAGAGTGCATTGTGTTATCGAAGAAAAAGTGCACATGTTTTGTGTGATGGGATCAAGGGAGAGATGTTTCTATGATGCGAGAAATGATTTTTCTGATGTCCGCACATGCATAATATAAAGGAATTGTATCAAAATCGCTAGTTCAGTAGATTTGGTTGGCGATGAAGCATTAATTTTACTGGGAACATTTTGCGGTATATATTCGCATCATTGACCAAGACTATGCAGAAACAATCCTCACACATATTTAATAAGAACTACAATGAGAGAAAGAAAGAGCAATTATAAAAGCAGTGGGGCATTGCCCCTAATGGTCCCATAACTTTGTTCGTTTTCCCCAATCATCCGATAAAAAATGAATTAACCCAATCCACCCGATAACTATGCTAATTTTGCCCAGTCCATTCCACCCACCCCTAATGATGATTAATGCTGACGTGACAACAGATTTGTGCGTCTAATGACGATTAATGCTGACGTGGCAGCAAATTAGTGCCCTAATGTGGTTGACGTGGCAGCAGCATCCGCTGCTATGTCGACATTAATCGTCATTAGGGTAGGTGGGATTGATTGGGCCAATATTAGCAAGGTTACTGGATGGATTGAGTTAATTCATTTTTTATAAGACGTTTTGGAAAACGAACAAAATTATGACACTGTTAGAGTTTTTTTTTATAAAAGCATTGGTGTTCACATGTGCGTCTCTATATAACTAACCAGGTCATAAATTTAATTAATTTTGTGACATATGTTTGGTTGGTTGTTAACGGGATTGACATTTAATAATTTCACTACTAGTCAACCCTACAGTGCACAATCCCTTGGAAATAGTCTTGATTATTCCGTCGAAGACGAATTCATTGAAATTAGTACGTACAAATATAAAGTGCAGTTGACATAGTTCCAAATACACACCACCAATTATTTGTTGGTCTAGTAAAGCTTGAGGTTGACTTTGGTAGGACAGAATATGATTAGATTCCCATGATGGGGTTTTTGAGTGTGTAGGACCATCATAATCCCATAATCCCAGATAGGTCACTCCATCCATAATGGTCCCATAATTTGTTTCTTTTATCAGTCAGCCCATAAAAAATAAATTAATTCAATCAATCCGGTAATGCTAATCATAGTCCAATCTATCCGATCCCACCCATCTTTAATCGTAATTAACGATAATTTGGCAGTGGATGTTACTGCCACGTCAACCCAATTAGTCGTACTAATCCACTGCCACATCAACCTTAATTGTCATTAACGGGTGGATGAGATGGATTGTGTTAAGATTAGCAAGTTACCCGATGGATTGAGTTAATTCATTTTTATGGGATAATTTGAGAAAATAAATAAAATTATGGGACCATTACGATATTTTCCCCCTAAATACACTTTGCTTTGTAATTTATGGGTACGGGTGTAGCAATAGGAAAGGCTTGTGTGCTTGTGATGCTATATAGAAGTATTTATTTTGGTATTGGAATATACTCTTGTTTAAAAGCTCCATTGGATTGGTAAAGGATATTTATTTTTAACAAACCAAATTTATACACCCCCCTCCTAACAAACTTGTCTGGTTTGATCTTTTTACACTATTCATTATTCAACTTTGACTCAATTTTATTGCAAAATATATTTGGAAAAAATAGTCGAGTTTGGTCTTGTTAGATTCGTCTAATCGTATTGTTTTATAATATATACTTTACATATTTTTAGTTATGTATATTATGATATATTAATGGTTAAAAAAATGCATTGGATTATTTATAGAAGTCAAACAAGACAAGTTAGTTGGGACAAAGGGAGTAATATTCTTAAAATAATCTTTCTCTCTTAACTATATTTTCGAGTTGGGGATGAGGACTTGCTCAATTTGTCAAGTGACTCAAGTCCCTACCTTCCAACCTTATGATTGGAAGTTCGATTCCCCACCGGCTCCTATCATTCCCCTTTAATTTATTATTTGCAATTTGTGTAGCATGAATTCCCGCCACCTATTTCTCTGGCTTCAGATTACCAAAAAAAAAAAAAAACTATGTTTTGGAGCCCATGACTTGTTTAAGTGTGGGTTATCGTGCTCAACTTTATGTTGACTTTTGTGTTCTTTAATCTTTTATAGAAATTGTTGAAGGCATGCATGAGCATTGGGATGAGATTACTTGCGAAGAAAACATGTTGCATGCATTATATTTAATTTATGGACTTTGGACATTGTTTTGGTTTTGGCCATGTTGGCCCTTTTCTTGAGTTTAAATTATATAGGCATGTATGGAATATGAATGTTTAGGAGCTATAAGTTATTAAAGTAGTATTAGTTATTTTAATGGCATGAAAACACTTTGTAAACTATTGAATATTGAGCTACTAGAGGTGATTAGGTCTAAGGAATTTGCTTTTTAAAGAGGCCCATCAACCAGTGGCCCTACAAACCTTATCTTGAGAATGCGATTCCGTAGCTATATATCACAATTGGTTGGCGAGTTACTTAATAGTATGTTAATCTAGCCTTAATAATTCTTATTTAAGTTATCCAAGATGTTAGTTTGATTAGGAGTTGTGGCGATAGTATCCCTGTATTAGAGAGTTGAAACTCCGGGGGTGTTACCTACATTCTCAAAAAATATATCAACGATAAAAATTATTGACACACTTTTCCGTGGTGTATCGCGCACATGGTTTTAAATTTCGGTCTCTATCCAGAACTTTCGATTGAATTTTCGGGTATTGAAAATTTCGAAGCAAAATTTTATATGCAATATTTTTTTAAAAAAGTTTTCATCAAAATGTCACCTGAAATTCGATATATACATATATATATATATTTTAAAAAATTTGACTGAATTCTAAATTAAAATAAAAAAAGAACTTAAAAAGTAAAAGAAAACATTATTGAATTATTAAATTGCAATTTTATCAAAAATCTAAATCCGATCCATTGCCTCATTTTGAATTAGTATTTCAGAGTGAGCACATTATGCAGGAGGGAGGCCGGGAAGATAATTAAAAAAATAAAACATGTTCTTGTCCAAGTTGTATGAATTAAGTTAGGCCATCAGCAGTTAGGGGTTAACCACTTGTTACGTTGGTTTAATTTGGCTACTTTAAATTAAATTGGTCGACATAATAAGGATAAAGTGTACGTAAGATAACCAGTTAATTTATCGTAGCATATTAAATGGTTGTTGACTCTTATTCCTCTAAAATTAAAATAGACCGACATAGAAAACTGAATTAACTTTTGGGAAACGGATGATAAAAATAATATACTTACCACAATAAAAAAAAGTTGAATTAGGAATCGAGTTCGATAGTTAAACTTTTAGTAGAGAACAAAATTCGATATCTAGCATTTTTTTTAAGGAGCCATTGAAGGCCTGAGAGGGCAATAGCTAAGCATTTGATAGCTAATGAATTCGGTAGCTAAATAACAAGTAAAAAACAGTCATTGATTGGGTTACTTTTCCGCAATCCGGTTTCTGTACACGCATAGAAATGGCCTGTACCTACAGAATTATGGGTAAGCATTTATAAATGATGTTGCTAATAATCATGCACAGTATTTAGTTAAAAATAATAAATTGTTTTGTTTGGAGTGATGTCCGAGCATTAAAAAGCGATGTCCATATGCCTTTGAAGTGATGTTTACGATATCATATGTAATGTGATATTATACATCACTTTTTCTTACGCGCTCATCATTTATTATTTAACACATCATTTTTGGGGCCTCTAGCATCACCACAACAGGTGTTGTTCCGAGTGAGCACATTCAAAACCAGTAATGCATCAAGGAAAAAAACCCATTTAGGGTCTGTTTATTTTGGCTTGTGAAAAAAGGAGAAGTCGGTAGAAGAAGGAGAAGGAGGGAGAAGGAGAATTCAAAAGCAAAAACAGATCAAATAATTGTTTGGATGGATATTATTAAAGTTGCTTTTCAACGGAAACATGTGGATGAATTGTACGTAGAAGGACTTTTAATATATTAAAATTACTAAAATGCACGTAATTAAATATTATAAGTATATTTATAATTAATTTTATTTCCTTTTTAAATAGGATTATTTTTGTATTTTTATTACTAAATGACTTCTCCTTTTAAAAAAAGTAACCCTCTACCTACTTTGAAAAAAAGTAGAAGTTTAACTTTTCCTTCTCCTTTTATTTTAAAAAAAAGTCAAAACAAACAGCTAAAAAAATTCAAAAGGACTTTTGTGAGAAGCAAAAGTCAAAAGGAGAAAAATTAAGGCAAAACAAACAGGCTCTTAATCCAATAATGTAAGGAAGATCGACTTAAATTTTGACATAGTTCATAAAGTTTAGAATAATGTAAGGAAGATCGACTTAAAATTTTGCCGTGACAATATCATCCCTCTAAAAAAGAGGAAATTTGTCAGTGTATCCTGTTATTCGCGCGATCTCACGCGTGTTCCTTAAGACATGTGAATCTTTATTCTTTCAGGATAACAAGGATAAATGGAGTGTTTGTCTTTTTCCACTTCTCTACATGTATTTTTTGCGGAAAAAAAAAATCCATATCGTTACATAATTTTAAAAAAATTTCAAATCAGTCACACAAATATTAAATTAGACGAATTCATCCCATAACTACCCAAATCATCGCCGAACACGTCTCATAACTACCCTAATCATCGCCGAACACATTCCTCCATTAGGGATGTTGTAGGAAAGTTGTGGTACTGGTTTAACGATGATTTACGAAAAAACTAGTTCATGGACGGGTTCGACGATGATTAAGGTAGTCAGTGGCGGACGTATGTAGTGGCTGGGGGAGGAGACGTATGCGCCCCCGAGTTCAAAATTTGTATATTACAATTATCGTCCTTAATGTAAAAATAAAATATTTATAATTAATTTTTGATATAATATTATTTTGTTATTTTATATGTTGTGAGAAAAAAATTTATATTAGAAGTTCGGCCCCCCAACCCTAAAATCCTGCGTCCGCCACTGAGGGTAGTTATGGAATGGATTTGTCTATATGAAACTTTTTAAAAATTATGAGACGATATGAGTTTTTTTTTTTCCTATTTTTTGCCAACACAACCCAAAGGACCTAACAGTGTAGAGTTGCAGAGGTTAGTGTCATAGTGCGATTGAAATCTTTGAGCTGTCTGTGAGAAGGATGCGTTGTAGTGGAAGAAGTTATGTTGATTACCAGTGTCATCTTGATTGTGTATTGATTTTGGGTGATGAAATAAAGACCACCTTTCTCAAAAAACATCCCAAAGGACCCATGACTAAATTGTTTCTGCATGGTGCCAACTTGTCCCATCTTGTTGGCACCATGTCTATAGAACATATATAAAAGAAAAAATATAGTCAAGTATGATCTTGTTGGATTCGTCTCATTTTATTGTTTTTATATATTATATAGATGTTGGGCGTAAATAACTTCAACACCTCAAAATGAATGGTGTGTGGAATATTGTTTAAAACTCATTTATTATTTTGTTGAAATGTTTGAGCTTATAAGAAGGTTTCGGCTAAATAATTTAAAAGTCCATCTATTTGAAAATTTTGAAACCTAAAAGACATGCATTCAGGACAGGTAAAAAGGGAAAATTTTGGTCCTAAGTTTGTCATTTCTTCGATTTGGTGGCTTAATGATTCTCTAATTAGATGTCACAACTTCACTATTAATATTCCATTTGGTCCCTGGAGGCCTTAATAATCGACGAAGGGCATGCCATTAGAGGGAATGATTAAGAATGGCCTCCAAAATTTTTGTTCTCGTTCATTCTTGATCATCCATTATATTGTCTCATCTTTTGTTGGATCGTAGTTTGGTGCTATTTTTATATCAACTGGATCAAACTTGCATAAATATTTGTTTGCAAGAAAATGAAATATCAAAGAACAATCAAAAACCAATTATGATGTAACAATGGTATATTACTCACTCTTGAAATTTGAAAGGAACACTACAAGAAAAACAGGGATTACCGACCCCAATTACCGACCAATATCAAATTACATTTGATCACACTGGAAACAAACTATGACACTCACACTATAACAAAGCATACAACCTCTTACAACACTTTTTATGTATTGTTTCATACGCTAATTTTTCACTGTTTTCATAGTTATGATATTCCTCTGATTTGTTGCCGCCTTGATTCTTCCTCAAGGAATCATGGATAACCACCACCCCACCCTCCGCGCCCACCCCACCCACCACGGCCACCCCACCCGCCAGGATATCCACCACCCCATCTTGGATATCCTCCACCACCCCACCTAGGATAGCCACCACCACCCCATCTAGGATAACCACCACCACCCCATCCAGGATAGCCGCCACCACCCCATCGAGGATATCTACCACCACCCCATCTAGGATAGCCGCCACCACCCCATCCGGGGTACCCGCCGCCTCCAAATTGATCTTTGTCAATGCCGGATTCCTTGGCTAAAAAAAATAATAATTATATTTAAATTAGTGTTAGCAGTTTATAGTGTATCGTTTATTTAAAATTGAAAACCAATATTGAGCTTACATGTCGTAGGGGCCTCATCCAGTTCTCGGGCAGACACCGCTATGGACATCATAAACACTATAGCTAGGACAAGAACTAGAAGAACATTCTCTTTTGAACCCATCTCCCTAATATGCTTATTTTGTTTGTTTAATGTTTCTCTCGTTCTGGATAAGAATGCCACGGCACTGACTGGCTTCCCTATTTATAGATAAACTTCACATTGCCATATAATTAAGGGACGTAGTAATTATACATGACCTAGAATTAGTTGGGTGTTGAGGAAGCTCTTCATTAATGAACTAAACCTCAACTCTACCATTCATGCAACTTGATATATTTATACTAATATCTATATATCTCTTGATGGGATATTGGCATATTGCCGACTTGCCGTAATAGACCAATACTTGTTAGAAAAACTACTTGGGTCCATAAATTATCTCTAATGTCAATTTGGTCGTGCATATACTTTCTAGTAGTATATTTCTTGATGAGGCCATGAATTATAGTATTGATGAAACATTTAACCCTAAGCCCATTGATTGCATTCATTGTTGGCATGGTCATTAGTCTGTTTACAAACTGATTTTATTCCCATTTTTTAAAGTAGTATTTTAAAATTTAACTGTAAACACCATTCAAACAATAATATCAAAACTCTAAAATTTTCAGAAACAAATCAATTATGTTCACTACGTAAAATTTGGATTCTAAGACAGAAAAAATACACTAATTTGGTCATTGTGATGGATTCCAGTTTTGTAAGAAATTTACGCATCACAAAGGTCGACGAAATAATTTTCCATCACAAATTACAACAAATATTTTTTTTTCTGTGAAAGAATCTTTGCAAAAACAACCTTTCCTGTAGCGAGTAGTTTTAAGGTTTGCCCACCTAAAGGGAAATTGACATTATGCATAAGTTGTTGGATGAAATCAGTATTGCTCTTTGGACTAATCGTCATTAGTGATATGGAAGATTGAATAAATCCTCATTAGTATAGTTAAATGATTGATTCAGTTATTAAAAAGAATAATATGGACAATATATATATATATATATATATTATTAAATATGGAACTATATAGGTATCTCTATCGGTCTATCTCTTGAAGAAAATGTCAAATATTTAAAATCAATAAGGAAGACACTATATTGCAAACACCAACAGTTATAGAATTTAATGATTAAAAAAATATTAAATGAGTTTGACTTGACAATAACTTTATTGATAAGGGACACGATCATTGATGCCTAAATTGAGACATACTCCTATTTGGGATCGAAAACGACATGCCATAATTTGCTAGCATAGAAAGACCGAGTTCAGTAGATTTGGTCTGCGACAAAGCATTAAATATTGTGGCAAATAATTTTGCAGCAGTCCGGTTTTGGTGCTAGCAATATTATTGTCAGCAGGTACATGCAGGGTTAAAAATGATGTCCACGCTATGTAAAATGATGTTAGCTCAATGAAAAATTATGTTGCCCATTTTATAATATTTCATCATTTTTTCATACCCACACATCATTTCACACAGACATCATTTTTCATTGCTCTGACATCATTTTTCTATGCGTAGCCATCATTTCATATTGCCTGTATGTGCTGTTGACAGCACACAAGTATATAGTGCAAAATTATGCAGAATCAATTCTCACACATTTGTTTTGGCTGATGCTTTTGCATCCTTCACCAAAAAAAAAAATATTCTCACACATTTACTGTGTGTATGATAACATTTTTTATTTTTATTTTAAAGTATTTTGAAGGGAAAAATTTGTCATGGCCACTTGGCCATATTTTACACGCTTCATCGTCCTTACATTATTTTAAACCTTACGAATTAGGTCAAAAATAATGTTTAAAAAATTTGTCGGAAATCATCCAATGCTCAAAAATATACTCCTCCATTCCTTTTAGTTGTTTTTTTAGAGACTAAAAAGTGTTTCAAAATAGATGTCACTTGTATGTAGTTATAACTAGGTAGTTATGCTATGTTTTTACTATATTACCCTTTAGTTTATATAAATGCTATTTCTTGACATTTATTACAAAAAAAGTTTAATTGAAGGGTAAAAATAAAAATTTATGAGATAATTAATAGAAATCTTGGTTATTGAAATTGAGCTGAAAGAGAGAATTAATAAAGAATGGGGGAGTAAAGTTTTTGAAATCGATAATTTATGAATGTTTATTCCTCCTCCCAATCAAGGACTATTTATATTGGAATAAATATCTATTAGTCCCACTTTCGTCAAGGCTAAGATCCTTAACCACAACTGTTTGTTCAACCACACACTTAAATAGATTATTAGTAGGTTAGTTATCGAAAATAAATAAGTGCAGTAAAGAAACAACAAACAGAGAGTTGTTGACCCAGTTCGGCCCAAGGCCTACGTCTGGAGGATACCAATCCAGGAGAGTTCCACTATGTGTTCGAACACCACGTTACAACACGAACAATAGTGAACAAGTAATCTTTTACTCCAACATCCAAGCAGATGATCGATGGTACCAGAGACTCCCTTTTCTTCTGAGAACGCTCCGATTCTTCTTCGACCCCTTGAAGACTCCTTCTCCAAGTTTCCCTTGAGTGAACCTGTAAAAGATCCTCCCTTTGATGTAACGATGAAGGGTTCTTGTTTGACATGAACTTGAGTGTTGCCCTTGATTGAAAGTGTCGGGATCAATCAAGGGTGCGATGTGCACGATGACTCCAATGAACACTCAAGCAACAATCTCTTTCACACAATTGATGAAGCTCTCGAACGAGGTGAAGAGATTGATAAAGGATTTCTCACACGCTTGGATCTCAAGAAGGATAATTCAAAACTGATAATCCATCCACTGTGATTAGTCCTTCTTAAAAGGATGTTCAAAATCCTATTGCTATGGAAGGGAATAAAACAGTCCCACGAGATCTTCCTCGTTCCATAGCCGTCCCCTTCCCTTCGGAAGGTAAGATATACTTGCCATAACTCGGTCGCCCATCGTACGGAAATGCAAGATGACCGTTTGAGGACGCGCCTTGCCATGCAGAGTCAACCTTATCCGATCACAAAATATTCTTGCCATGTTGATCAGCTGGATAAGACGTGGGAGGGGATCCTACCACTACAAGAAAATTCAAAAATACCGACCGAAATTGCCGACCGTCAGGTTGCGGGTCGGATTTACCGACCGCAACACCGACCGCACAGCGTGGTCGGTAAAAAAGAGCCGTTACTGGGGCCCGGCTTTTATGGCAACCACTGCGCCGACCAACATGATTGCGGTCGGTATTACCGACCGCATTACCGACCGCATATGCGGTCGGTACTTTTTTTTATTTTTTTTTAAATTTAATTATTTTTTTAAAAAAAATATAATCTACCGACCGCATTACCGACCGAATATTCGGTCGGTAATTTTTTTTAATTTTTTTAAAATTTTAATTATTTTTTTTAAAAAAAGTATAATCTACCGACCACATTACCGACCGAATTTGCAGTCTCTAAAATTTTTTCCATTTATTTTATATTTTTATAAAATATTTTTTTGATTGTTTTACAATTTTGATTATTTATTTATGGAGCCATTTAAATTTATTTATTTTATAATTTAGTTATTTATTAAATAATATAAAGGAAAAAATAAATATTAAAAATGTTTTTTTTAATTATAATATATAATTATAATTTTGATTTCATTTCTTAAATTTAATTAGTAATTTAATTAATTTTACACATTTAATTTAATTTAATTAATGAATTATTTTACTATTTATGTAATTAATATCAGTTTTATTTTATTATTTTTTTATTAATTTATGCATTTATAGTTACATATATTATATATATAACACAATGCATATAATGATATGAAAGTTTGTTCGTCCGGGTGGCACGCGCGTAGGTGAGAACCCATGAAGACAAGGGTTCGAATCCTCTCTTCAACATTTGGGGAGTACTTGTGAAGGATTTATTATATATGACACATGGCGGGTATTCATTGGTAATGTGAAGGGTTGGCAAAGTGGTTAGGGTTGAGGATGGTAGTGGTTAGGTCGGCGGTTCGAGCCCTCCCAGGGACATTTTTTTTTTTTCATAAAATAGAATTATGAAAAACTGTTCGGAAAAACTGGTCGGCGGTAGTGGTGAGGTCGGCGGTTCGTCCCCTCCCAGGTCGGCGGTTCGAGCCCTCCGGGACCTCTTGGGACCAGAGAGTTACCGACCGCATTTGCGGTCGGTAATTCGGTCGGTAAATTTACCGACCACCGTTCGGTCGGTAATTCGGTCGGTAAGTTTCCGACGGAAAATTTTTTTGGTCGGAGAAAAATTACCTACCAAGGAATTACCGACCGACCCTTTCGGTCGGTGGTGCGGTCGGTAAGCCCCGAAACGACCCGCATCCCGGGTGTTACCGACCGCACGTGCGGTCGGTAAACGCAGTTTTTCTTTTAGTGTACCTAGTGTTCAACATCGGAGTGGAACGCGTTATTTCAAATATAGGCACTAACAATATGAGAAATCAATACAAGAATAAATTTAATTATATCCTCTCCGTTCCTAAATAATTGTCTCTTTCAGCTCAATTTCAATAACTAAGCTAAAGTCTGCTTCAATTAACTCATAAATTTATATTTTTACCATTATACTACACCATTCTTAATAAATGTCAACAAATAGCATTTATGTAAAGTTAAGGGCAATATAGTAGAAACAGAGCATAAATACCTATAATTACCTAAAAAAACAACTATTGTGGAACACTTTTTAATCTCTAAACAGACAATTAAAAAGGAACCGACTCTCTCGTTGTGAAGTCTTCAAATAGTAAAATTAAACAGTAATTTAATGATTTTTCAAGGTACTACTAGCGAAACCGTCTATTTTTGTTCCAAACTTAATGCAAAAAAAGTAAATCCGTAGACATATAGAATCAAATTATGTAGAGATAATATACTATTAAGGTACGAAATCGGCGATATTTTCCAAGATGGTTGATTTGTTATAAAAGTATGTATTTCAACAACTCTTTAATTTTGATGGAGGGTTTGTTTGACAAAAAACCTACTTATAAAAGGACCATTTTCTCTTTTTTTTTTGGTTTTTCTTTTGTTTTTTTTTTCATTTTTATTTTTTTTGGTTTGTTCCAATCCATACATCGATATGTACATGTGAAAATCTGAGGGTTTCATTAAAAAATGGAGAAAAAAAACTCATATTGTCCCATAATTTAAAAAAAAAAATTCAAAACAGTCCCACAAATATTGAATTAGACGAATCCGTACCATAATTACCATAATCATAAACCGAACCTATCATGAACCGATTTTTCACTAATCACTGCCAAACCCATCCCATAAATTCCCTAATGGAGGGATGGGTTCGGTAATGATTATGGTAGTTATAGGACGGGTTCGGTGATAATTAGCGAAAAAACCGGGTTGATGGACGGGTTCGGCTATGATTAGTGTAGTTATGGGACGGATCCATCTAATTCGATATTTATTGGACTGTTTTGAAAATTTAAAAAACTTATGGGACTAAATAGGTTTTTTTTTCATTAAAAAATAGTGCCGGTAACACATTAAGGATAATAAACTTCACAAAAAGTAGGGCAATTTGTTTTGGCCTTTTTAGGGCAAACTGCAATACATGCATGCATGACTAAGTCCTGGATATTAAAATCATGACTAAGTCCAAGCTAAGTGATTCAATTAATTTGCATGGGCAGAGTTGACTCTTGTATGCATTAAAGATGCAACTCTTCAACGACAAACTATACATGGGTCATGTAATTAATTGCCATCCTAACTCAAGGATATAATGAGTTTTATCTTTAAATAGAGAAGCCAATCCACCAGTGTCCTTATCCCAAAAGAACAAAAAGAGAAACACTCCCAAACAAATAAAACATTCTTGAAAACATGGTTCTACCGAAGAATGTTTTGCTCGGCCTTGTTTTAGCTACAGTGCTTATTATGTCCGTCGAGGCGTCTGCTCGGGAACTTGCAGAGGTGGCCCCTCCCACTCTTGCACCTGCCCCTGCTCCGTGTAAGCATGCGTATGCTGTTTTTTGGGTTATATCTCCCTACTGTAATTTTGTTTATGTGCTTTAATTTTAGATTTAAAGTATTAGTAATAAATAAAACATTTAAATGAGTTTTTGATTGGTTTTCGTTGATTCTTAGAAAAAATATTGAAATAACACATCGTTCTTAAGCTGCAATGCAATGTAGTCTGCATATAACCATTGAAAAATTTTTAAATTTTAAATACTTCCAAGGTAATTTCTCAATCATAAAGTAAAATTCCGTAAATCACAGAAGGTGAGAATATGTACTACCTCTCTTTTATAATAAATGCTCTCGTCCTATTTTTTATAATATTCAATATATATTTTTAACTATTAATAACTCAAATTTTGTATAAATAATAATTATAAAAAGTGTAAGTACTAAAACTGCTTTATTCAACTAATAAACGACATCTCACTTAACTATGTTTTTCTTATATAAATTCCATAAAAAAAATTGGGTCAAAGTTATATTATAAACCATATCAAAAGTCAAACTCACTCACATATGTAGAAAAGGCTGGTGAGGGAAGGAACTATATTTTATTTTTCTTCGATAACAATCATGTTTAAAGCTGATCTATATGTATTGATATGATTGGTCAAGAACTTCTCACATAAATAAATTAAGTATAGTTGAATTCTACACTTCATATGTTTTACTCCCTCCATCCCAGTTAAAATATCTTATTTCATTTCTACACACAATGCAATGCACTTTTTTTTTTTATCGTTAGTATCTCAAAATATGTATAACTAAAAATTATGCAAAATATATATTATAAAACTATACGATTAGACGAATCTATATAAGAAGATCGAACTCGACTATATTTTTCAAATATATACTTATAATAATATTGATTCAAACTTGAACAATGATTGAACAGTGACAAAAAATCAAACATGACACTTCTACTGGGACGGATGAAGTATTAAAGTTTTACGGTTTCATTACTGTATGATGAGTCTCAAAGGAGTAATAGAATGGTGCACTTTCATTTTGTACTATTACAAATTCTACAGAAATAAGATACATCAACTAAAATTTCATTGCCATTTTATATTCAGCGATAGAAGATGGAGCTGCTGATGAAAAAGACCAATTCGGAGGATATCCCGGAGGAGGCTTTGGAGGATTTCCCGGAGGAGGTTTTGGAGGATTTCCCGGAGGTGGATACCCTGGAGGGTTCGGAGGCTATCCGAGGTGGGGAGGTGGATATCCATGGGGTGGATTTGGGGGGTACCCAAGATGGGGTGGTGGTGGGTATCCCAGATGGGGTGGTGGATATCCTGGAGGTTTTGGGGGATTTCCATAGGAGGTACAGCCATACTGAAAAGCTCAAAACCGAAGACTATCAACATTTTCGGACAATACATGTTTTCTGTTGTACAATGAATAAAAGAAATTAGTATGTGTGTGTCAATACTTAAGAATGCTTAGCATGTTTATCCTGGTCTGTTTGATATTTTATGAGTAAGATGCGCAATTTCTTAGCATATGTGTTCTATACTTAAAAAGTCTACAATATAGCAAATAGTATTGAAAAAAGTTTTCGAATGAAATGTTATGAAATTGGGTTTTTGTTTTAAATTTTATGAATGAGTGATATCGATGCTACCCCAATTTATATATTTTCAACCAGTTGTGTACATTTTTACAATGTTTATACTTCTGGGACGCGTAGGGAGATCCGGAGATGGAGGAACAACTCTATTATTTTTTTTTTAATTTTTTTTTGGCGAAGCCGAAGCCAGAAAAAAAGGAACAACTCTATTAGTCTCGTAACTATATTTAATTATCAATTTTGTCTTTTTATTTTGGTGATAACTGAAATCGTCTCCAAGTATCATAATTCAACAAATTTCGTCATTTGGCCTCCTAATTAGATTATGTGGCAAGAATTAAGGGGAATAATTATCCTGTAAGTATCCTTAATTATGAGTTTAATCATTTATCTTTCTCAATAAATAATTTAGTTCCCTAATAGTAACCAAATCGACCATTTTTATCATAAATTTGCCCCAACACTTTTATTTGATTATGTTTAGCCCCCAAATTTTTTATTTTTGTTTCGTATTACATTGCTATAGTTGCTATGATCTGTGGAACCTTGCATTTTGTACGCTGTTGCAACTCCTTGGTTTTAATGGAATTCAGTACCGTTTCTTCTCAAAAAAAAAAAAATGTTTAGCCCCCAAATGATTTTTTTTTTTTTAATTAGTCAGTTTTCTCATATAAATCTGATAAATGACCCAACAACCTTCCAAAATCAAAATTTATATCCAAAACAATATACCTGAGTTTGACCGCATTGCTATCGATATTCTGGGCTCCTGGTTTTTACGGACTTCTTTCAACCACAGAACCACTGCAGATGATTCGCAGATCGGGGTTTTCTGTGATGATTGTTGCTAAAGGAGCTAAGCATTTGCGAACAATCTGTTGTAGTTGTTTGGTCGTGCGTAATTAAGTATACTTACGAGACTAATATGGTTGTGTTGTGACCACCCAAGATTGGTGGGTTTTAGGGTTTAGGGCCAGGTAATTGGGCCAAGGCAAATAGGCATTGGTGGACCGAAGGGAAAAAAGAAAAAAAAAAGTCTATCAGAGCTCAAATCCATGAGTTACCAGCCAAGGCAAATAGGCATTGGTGTGCCCATCCATGAGTTTGTAGTCATAATTTAGCCTAGTATTATTGGCCGAATATGGGAACAGATTGTGAAAGGTATACAAAAGAATGTCGTGTTTGTACGAAGCATGAGCCGGTTCAGAAGTTACCAGCCGAAGAGTTACATATCATGATTAAACTGTGGTCATTCCGAGGTTGAGCCATGGACATTATTGGGAAAATACATTCTTCTTCTTCCTAGAGACATGAGTATATTTTAGTGGCTACTGATTATTTCACGAAGTGGGCCGAAGCCCAAGTTTATGTCAATATATTCCAGGAAGAGGTTATAGAGTTTATTAAATGGCAATTAATTTATAGATTTTGGATTCAACAGACGATTCTGACGGATAGAGGAACAATATTCATCGGGGAAAAAGTCAAGGCCTTTGCGGAGGAGTTTGGTATTAAATCACTCATTCATCCCACAATTGTCTTCATCGGGTTGAAGCATTCCACTGATTGGTATAATAAGAGAATTTTAGTTAAGCACTTTAAGGTTGGTGATTTTGTTTGGAAAGTTATATGGCTATATAAGCAGAAGGATGGCCGAATGGGAAAGTGGAGCACCAATTGGGAAGGGCCATTTATTATTCAGACAAAGTTACCAAATAGAGCATATATGTTAGTTGATGATAACGGGGAACAAATGTCAAATCCAGTAAATGCAAGATACATGAAGAAATATTACAATAGGAGCTACGTCGGCAGAAGATGGTTTGTATAGTCCGAGATTACAATATACAAGGCACACGTCTTATACTATCACGGCGAGGAAGAGAGGAGACCATGAGGGACCTAAAGTGGAAGACCACACACTCAAGATCTTCTCAAATCCCTAGCCGCCAGGACATCGGCTCAGGCTGTGCTAGTAAAATCAGCCTGGCCTATCAAAAAGAATAAAAATATATATCACATGGTCTAGGGCAGGGGTAAAGTTCGTCGATTTCACTGAGGCAGAGGCTATTGTAGAGCTCGCTGCATGCTTGGGTCTTAGTTGTGGGAAAGACAAGTCGGAGGCGGTGAAGTGGATTTGTAAAGAGCTCGTTTGAGTAGGATGGTCGGGAATATATTGTGTGATGCGGGTTGAATGGGGGTGTTAGACGTAGGACAGTAATGAGGTTGTGTAAAAAGGAAAGGTCTTCGTTGATGTGTTTCCAGGAAACTAAAATGGTGGATATACAAGAGAGGCTAGTTTTTTGGTTGTGGGGCTCCAGGGGGTATGAGTTTTGTGTACAGCCGGCAGCGGGTAATGCAGGTGGTTTGGGAAACTAGGGATGGTTCTTTCCAGGTTGTTGAAAAAGGGCACCATTTCATCTGGATCAAAGGAAAATTAAGAGGAGTGAATGGAGCTATAAATGTGGTGAATATCCATGCGCCTAATGGAAGGAGAGAAAGGGCCGACTTCTGGAGTTTGATTGCAAACAAATGTGGTACTGGAAATGGAGACCTATGGTGTATAGTAGGCGATTTCAACGTTGTTTTAGCGGAGGGGGAAAGAGTTGGGGTAGGTGAAGTTGATGGTTCGCCAAGGGAGTTCAGAGACTTTATTAATCAGTTGGGCCTGATCGATTTACCTATAGAGGCGGGTTTTTTCACTTGTTATGGTACAGGGGGTAGCATTTGCAGCAGACTGGATAGATTTCTGCTATCTCCAGATTGGCTGAGTATTCCTGGCGACCTCTACTCAGAAGGGATTGTATCCAGACATCAGATGCAATGTGTCCCTTTTGTGAGGAGGACTTGGAGTCTGCCAACCACCTATTCTGCAAATGCCCATGTGATAGGTAGGCTTTGGTATCGTGGCGTACATTGGTTTGGAGTGAGATGGGTTATGCCAGGGACAGTATTAAATTTATTGATGGATGGTTTGGCCTCCCACCAATGCATGGCTTTAAAGATTTGTGGCTTCTACTAGGAGCCGCTACTATATGGACTGTCTGGAAATACACGTATGAAAAGATATTCCATGGGCAAGATTTTAATCTACTAGCGGCTGAGGATGCTATCCGATGGAAGGTATGTCTGTGGTGGAAGGCATTATCTAATGGAAGTGAGAATCTATGGGGGATTGGAGGGACCATCTCAGATGCAGGATTGTCAAGTATTTAGCGCAGTGGTTTCAAGGCTCCTCGCCCAGGTTTGGTGTGGGAGAAACCGGATAAGGGGTGGTGGAAGATCAACACGGACGGCTCCTCTCTTGCGAATCCGGGTCCAGCTGGGGTAGGGGGTGTTATTCATGATGATGAGGGGAATGTTATCTTCATTCTATCAGATTAAATTAGTATTACTGATTCTTTTGAAGCTGAAGTGACAGCTATAAGTAGAGTGTGCGAGGCTCTAATCCGTGACCAAGGTTTCCATCTCCAAAGGTTAGTTTTCGAGTGTGATTCGATAAACGTAGTTCGGTAGATGTTTGAGCTGGGCAAGCTACCTTGGCGGTTCAGTAAACTGGCTGGCCCTATTAATGCTGTGTTGAGTTGTGCTGGGGAGGTCCGTGTGCAATATATATTGAGGGAGAGGAATAGTGAAGCAGACCATTGGGCGAGATTGGGTGCGTCGGGAGAAGATAGGGTAGAGGCTTGGTTATGATTGAAGGGTGTTCGTTGATGACTAACAATTGAAAGTCAGAATTCAACACATACTAAGAGAAAGTAAGGAACAAGCCGACGTTTGGGCTAAAAGAGCGTACCTCATCCTTCAACAAGTGAGATAGGTCGGAACTCCCCAAATTCAATAGGATTTTTTCCACCTTTGGAATGAGCGTAATGAAAGATCCACCAATCTCTCTCGGTAGCTTCCCATCCTTCACCAATCCACTAAATATTTCCATGATATCCCTCTTCACTATTTCCCAATACTTCTTAAAAAATCCTAAATTAAAGTCGTCCGGACCAGGCGCTTTATTGCTCTCACAACTCCAGACTGCCGACCGTACCTCATCCTTCACCAATCCACTAAATATTTCCATGATATCCCTCTTCACTATTTCCACCTCGTGATTTGAGCCATCTACCACCACCTCCTCGGATGTCTGTCCTTCTTTACTAACACTCTCCAGTGTGGTCGACCCCTCCATCGCCACACCCCGACCAGACCCCTCGACATCTCTCACCCCCGCCGAATTCATTCGTTCTGAGCGAATGTCGGAGAATTTTCTACCGTCCCTCGCATTGTCCTGTATGCTCTTTACCCCACTTCGATTTGGGTTATAAGATGAGTCCAGCAAATATTCCTCTCTTGACTCTATCATACCTGGGCTCCCACCAACTTGGCCCATCAGCATTCTTAACAGCCCAACACTTGTCGGACCACAACCCAAATCCTCATTAGGCCCCAAATCCCCAGCCTCCACCTCTGTATGAACTCCCTTGGCCTTTGCCCCAACTCCATGCACCTCCCCCTCATCTCGAGCCTCTAGCTTTTCTGCAGTGCATGTAGCCGTCCTTTGGGACTCTTGAACATCCCCCACAATGGTATTCTCAATAGTGCCCTCTTCCATATTACTGATTGCAGTCCCCCGAGCACGGCTACTTTAGTCCGCTCCGCTTCCCCATAGACCACGCTCCTGGACCCCCCTACCACCTCCATCTCCGGCAACCCTGTTGTCTGCGCTAGCCTTTCCTCTCCCCTCTCCATTTCCGACTGCCGAGTATTCTAGTCGTCGGTTGGTACTACAACAGGTTCACAAAAATTTGCGCAGTCGAATCGATGTTGAGAAATCACAAATTTGGATCTCCTTCATTGAGGGCATTAACCCTACATCCTCCAGGGCCACCAAGAGTCTGGCCCTATCCAGCCTTTTTTTCTCCTTTGTTTCCCGATCAATATTGATCACTTTTCCCCACCCATTCACAATACGGTGGAAATTCGCATCGCTCCATGCGTTGAGCGGCAATCCAAAAACGTATATCTATACTAAAACTTTCCGGACCAGAGCTCCTTGATCCTATTGTCTCTTCCATGCAATCAACTGTCTATCACTTTGATCAGTTAAAAACTTATCCCTCGGCTTGCTGGAGTCAAATTCAAGAATCACCATATGTCCCCCCCCCCCCCCCCCCAATAAACTATCTCTTTGAACTCCTGGAACGTACCGTACACCCATTCCTGAAATTTGATTAAGCTTTCCAATTGCTTTATTTCGACGATTGCCGATCGTCGAAGCCTCTCTTCATCTTCCTTAACCACATCTAGTTTAACCAACCCGGAGCTCCTTTTCTTCCAACCATCAGCTTTCCATATCCCCTTCCCTTTGGTCACCTCTGCATACGTACGCTCGTCTCGCCATGCAAATAGACCATACTTTGGCTTCCCTTCAAGATTCGCGTCAATCTGTGTTGTTCGACTCTGACTTCTCAGCCTGCTGCTCCTGCTATGTGTTCTAGCTCCGTTGTGGATCTTTCTGCTGGGAGATGCCCAATTCACCCTAAGGATTTTCCCCATCCAGGACTTCCCATTCATTACCGAATCACCTCCGCAGCCTCATCTCTTGTGTGGAACCTAAAGAATCCAAACTTAAAACCCTTTTCCGGCCAGACTCTTGCCGGAATAAACCAGTCGCACAGTTTTGCCACCTTTTCAATCAGCTCTCGTACATTTGAGCCAACCGGGATATTGCCAACAAAAACACCAACCAAATTTCTTCATCCGCTTAGTCCGCCATCATAGCCGGCCCTCGTTTCTGTAGTGAATCTAGGTTGAACTCCATTGCCTCCAGCGCCTCGTCCACCTGGAAAACTTCTCTGCATCCGTTCGCCCATTGAACTCCTGGGTCCTCTATGCTTGCCTGTGAAAAATACGTTGAATCCGCTAGCAGATTCCCACTTCGAAATGACCCCATTATATATTAAGGTGATAGTAAAAGTCTAAATTAATTTTACTTAAAACTTAATTAGTGATCGATATATATGTTTTTATATATATAAAAAAAGAAAAACATTCGAATTGGTTTCCAAGCAGAATCTTCATCTCCAGAAGATCGTCTAAATTTGTGAGCTGGCGTTTGGTTGAAATACATTGATGTTATTAAGTATTGTTAGTTAATATTTGAAATATTTATTTAGCACATACAAGTGATAATTTAGCTCATTTACATAAGATTTACCATAGTAACTGAATTTCAAAATTTTCTTCCTCAAAGATTCCTAATAATTGCTCAAAGCTTCGGTGATGAGCCAAGTTATAATAGCAAATTAATGCAGTGATGGGGCACGCATGGGAAAAACAATAGGGAATGTGACAGAGATATTTTTGGCTGAATCTTATATGGGCCAATAATGCCTAAATGGGAAATCAACCCGAACTGTACAGTCTGTCATCTGCTCAATTTGGTTCATGTCCCAATTGGATCCAATTATTCACACCTTCGTCATATATTCATGCCCACTTTTTAAAAGGGACCCATCAAAATCTATAAGTAATGTTTACCAAAAAAAAATCTATAAGTAATAAATATATAGTAATATATTTTTATAATAAATTTTATATGATGTAATTAATATACTAAACATGTTCCCTAAAGTATTCAATCTCATTATTAACAATTTTAGGGATCATCCAATCATTTTCGTTTTCAAAAATCAACAATTTTGTTGCCTTGTTCATCATTTAATTTGATGCTCGAGTTAGATGTAGGGAGACCTTTTTGTTAGGGGGAGTCTTGACAACATACCGAGTTAGATGTAGGTTTCGATACGAGTCTTGTAGGCTGAGTTCGTGTTGAGTGTTTCTCCGCCTAGGTGTAAGTCAAAAGGACCAGACTCGGTTACCAATCATCAGATCCTGTTTTACATTTGTTTCTTGAAAATTTGCCCATTAACCCATCGCGTCGCGGACAACAGACTTAGGGGACCTATATTATGTTTGTCCATTTAATATAATTACTCCTACTCAATAAATAATGTCATCTATGCAAAATGTGCAATCAATAAAACACGGAGGAAGTATACTACTTATAAAGCAGCTGAAGCGTGGCATTACAAAAGAAAGTATATAAAATTACAAGTTGACACCCTCACAACATTTGGACGCAACCAAGTTCCTTGAATAAGGCATGGATGACCACAGATATCATGATCATCATTTCATGCACGTTTCTTTTCCATATTAAATCGCACACAAGTATGTAATAATCGGACATGATGAACACCGATTTAATCACAAGCTATAGAATTTTCAAATTTCATGGTTTGGCTAGGGGCTTCGCCACTTCGTATTCGGACTCCACTTGGTAACCAGCATCAGGCTTCTCACCAGCATAAGTGCAACAACGGCAGCCGTAGTGTCCCCTGCCGCAGCAGCCATAGCCACCGCATCCAGGCCCCCCATATCCACCACGGTATCCCCCATATCTGCCACCGTATCCCCCATATCTGCCACCATATCCCCCATATCCGCCACGTCCTCCGTATCCGTCGTATCCAGGCCCTCCATAACCTCCCCACTGGTCCGTACCCTTAGCTGATTTTGAATAGCATTATCAAGATTAGTTATCCATCCATCAACTGAAAATTCTAACCAAGGATGATTCCAATTTTTGTAATGTATGTATAAATTGATTTGTTTGCAAATTAGTCCTATTTTGAGGAGCCAAATTATTTTGCGTTTGACGCTGCAAGTTATTGAAATATATATCACTTCTAGAACTTCTAGTCGTGAACTGATTATTAGGACCATATATGCAAACTGATTATAAAACATTAATCAGTAGTGATTAAAGGATAATTTATTAATGATTGAAGAATAAATTTGCTAACCCCACATCTATAAGAACTTTTTTTGGTAGAAAAGTTAACCCACATGATTACATGATTCACGATTTGGAGTAGGAGATTTGGGACTTTCATGAGTCAGTGGTATGGGCAGTTTCAGACAAATCCCTTGGTGAGCATTTGAGGACAAAAGCAGCAAGGAGGAAGACAAGGACAAGGGCAGCCTTAGAAGCCATTCTTTGCTATGACACTTAATTTGAATGTATTTTTTTTGGAGGAACATATCAATAGGTTAGTTCATTTATTTATAACCAAATGTCAAAGGATATGAATGTAAGGGTGCCCAGTTGGCCCAATGGTGGTTAGCTGTTTAGCTATTTAATAAATGTGAATAACCCCACCTTATTAAAAGTATTGTCAGATAAGAAAGACACCAACAATTCAATGCAGAAAAGATCGTCCATAACCAGATATGGTTCTTTCCTAGTTTATCCATATAAAGTTCAATGTATTTTGCACATGATCATACATCCAGATTGTAACTGCAAGCTAGTCAGCTAGATAGTATATTACCATAGGCGGATCTATGTGACTGTGTACTCATGTAGTGTTGGATTAATTGTTGGATTGGCTGATAATAGACAAGTAGTTAAAGATCATCCTATCAAAGCAGTTGTTTTGAAACGCTAGAAAACTACCGATTTCAAAATTAGTTATTTAGCACAATCAGCTAATTTTATTTTTCGTTTGTCAAACACTCCAGTTAGCTGTTTTTATGTTTTATCAGTTTAAACAAGCTGAAACACTCAAATGTTTCCAACTACTAAATTTTAGACAGTAAGATGTTTACCAAACTGGGTGGATAGTGTTTTTCTATAAGCTGAAATGTTTTAAGTTTGGCTTAGTGAACCTATTCAATTTTCGTAATGATTCCACTCTCCCTATTTCAACCTAGCTAACTTTCCTCAGTTTTTTATTTTTTATTTTTTTATTTTGTTTTACCACTACCATCTCCAATTCCAAATTAGCTAATAAAATTTTATGGGTCCGCCGATGCATGTGTTGCTACTATTTGCTTATAAGTAGTTTTTTATTACATGGTTCTGTTTTACAGTTCTGTTTCTGTTGGTTTCGCGTTCGTTGTCCTCTGTACCCTTTTTCCATTTTGTTTATATTGTTCACGGGGTATATTTGTTTATGCCTGAGGTGCTTTGCTTACCAATTCAGGGCCAAGAGAAAGCTTACGGATGGTTGTGTATGTTAAGCGCTTGTGAAATTGATGAATTTGAGATAGCATTAATTGAAATAGGACATTAGAATGCTAATTTCAGTTCAACTTAGTTCTTATGTGAATAAGATAACCATTACAAATTGAACATTGTGTCGCTCAATCGAGTTAAGTAACCGGATTCAACATAACCTTAATATATACGTAATGCCTACGCCAGTCACAATATCAACCACAGAAAAAGTAACTCAAATAGTCCCACAATTTTAGCTTATTTCTCAAATAGTCCCATAAAATTTCCATTAACAAAATTCGTCCAATAACTATGGTAATCCTTACCAAAATAATCCCAACTATACTTGACCGAGTTTTAGGCTGACCTGGTATGAGGATTATATGAGTAATCTAAGTTTGACCAGTCATAAGCGCTTATGTGGCATTGTTGGTAGAACCATGTGGACTTTTGTTTCCCATTTCTCAATTCCCATATTTTTATCCTTCCCACCGAATGCGCCTTCACTTTCCCGAGTTCAAAGTTTGCCATTAATTTTTTATATAGCTATGTATATTTTAGTTATGGGAGAAAATATTTTTATGTAATTCAACAGAATGCATTTTCGTGTAATTTAAGAAAAGAAGGTAACATATTTCTTTGTTAGTGGATTTTTTTTAACATAGGGTCATATATTCTTCAATCTTAAAAAATAAAATAATAAACTTCGTCTACTATATAAAGTTGTAACTAGACTATGGAGAGCATCATAATAAAAAAAATTCATAGCTTGCCCCCCGGTTTTCACACTCTGCGTCCGCCACTGATTTCAGCCCCAGGAATTCCGCCGGACGCCATGGCTGAATTTCAATTTAGGGTTTTAAGGTTTGAATAATCGATTATGGTGCGGGATTATCAGACGCCGTGGCGAGAGGAGTAAAAGATGATTTCGAAGTGTCGGACTTCTGCCCTGACACCGTTCTAAACTCTCCTGCGATGCTGCCAAAGGTCCGTCTTCAACATTCTTCGGCAGACTGCAATTTTGAAAAAAAATGATGTGAAAGGTCCGTTTGCCTTGGTGTGAAATAATTTTTTATTTCAGCCGAGAAGCAATTTTGAAGCTGAAAATTAGGGCAAACGCACCGGCCCGGATGCGCGAAACTGCCAGGCCTGATATTTTGGGGAAACAGAGCAACGACAATTGGGTCGATACCGCCGGCGAACTCTTGTCAAACGATTTGAGCAGGAGCGCCGAGAATTGGGTATTTTCCAAAATTGGGTATTGGGTAATGTTAAACGACATTTATGCTATTGAGATTCATATCTAATAATTCAAGTACATATATTATGTTGAGATTTATATAGTTTGCATTTTTTTCAAATGAATTCAAAACCCTCCCTTAATGAGAATCCTAGTTTCGCCCTGAGTGTGGGCACGAGCAGAGAAGCATTTGGAGCAAAACTTGGAGCAGTACAACTGTACAAGTATTTAAAAAAAATTGCAAGCAGGCCCTTGAGGATTGAATAGCAAGTATCCCATGTTTTAGACATTTATTTGGAAAGGGGATTGGACCTTGAAGATGAATATATCATTTCCATGTTTTGTACTCTAGAAAAAGGAAGAATTGAGAAGATTTGGAAAACAAATCTAGGGTTGCTCAAGATTATGAAAAATAACTCAAATAGTCCCACAATTTTAGCTTATTTCTCAAATGGTACCATAAAATTTCCATTAACAAAATTCGTCCAATAACTGTGCTAATCCTTGCCAAAATATTCCCAGCTACTCTTAATCGAGTTGTAGGCTGACGTGGCATGAGGATTATGTGAGTAATGTAAGTTTGACCAGTCATAAGCGCTTATGTGGCATTGTTGGTAGAGCCATGTGGACTTTTGTTTCCCATTTCTCAATTTCCATTTTCGAAAATACCCAATTCCAACCCTCACTCCATCGCCCCATTCTGTTTGCCCAAAACTGGGTATTTTCATGAAAACGATTTTGTGGGACTCTACTGGATCCTCACTCAGGCTGCTCGGTGGCGTGTGGTGCACTGTCACCCCTTCCCCCTTCCCGGAGAGGCCATTGTTAGCGAGTTTCCACACCAGTAGTTTAATCTTCATCGGGGCCCTGATGTTCCATATGTGCCTTCATTCTTTCCGCTGCTCCATAGGAGCTTCTGCATTTTTAACTCTCTCACCAAACATCATTATTCAAAATTATATCAATTTAGAATAAATTTTCACCACTAATTTCAGACTTAAACTCCAAACACTAATTATTTCTCAAACATACTCAAAATATGTTGAAATACCATTATAGAGTACAAAATAAGGGTGTACTTTCACTACAAGAAAAGTCGTGTTTTCCGAGGACCTAATCCGAGGACCGAGAAAATCGTCTGATATTTCCGAGGACAAAAAGGAGGACATTTACACGATAATATTAGCTAGGAAAATTGGGACGTAAAGTTCTCGGAAAATGTTAATCCGGTTCGGGGTTGAACCGGGTGCCCATTACCGTGGACATTCTCGTGGACTAGTACTTCAAATTATTTACCGTGGACAAAAGCGTGAAGAAATACTCGGGAAAAAAAACCCGATTTCTGCGCTGAACCGGGTTCCTTTTACCGAGGGTAAAACCAGGGACTAGTCCACGGTAATATTAAAGAGGAATCAAGCAAGGACTTCTCCACGGAATTCTCCACGGAATTGAGTTTGTACTTAGGGCTTTTTACAGCCTTCTCTTTTAATTCACTCGCGGGTTTCCATTTCCCCCCCAAATCACGAATTCACCGCGCAACACCATTTTCACCGCCCTCTTCCGACGAGTCCTCCTTCGCCCAGCACCGACCACGCCGACGCCCTCCCCTTGGTTGCTACGTCGCCGCCGCTGTTCATCTTGCCACAAAGGTAACTCAGTCCCGCCTCTGTCTACTTAGATTTTGCGCTCACTCTGCCATTTTGGTTACTGGATTCTGGATGTGATTAGTGCGTTTTGGTTGGCATTTGTTTAGTAGATTTTTGTCCATCATTGGTTCCTGCGACTGCTGGCGTTTTTTTGTTTGTCTTTTTTGACAGCTTTGTCATTCTTTATTGGAAATTGCTTATTTCGAAAGTGTAGCAATGATATAAGAAAATTAAAAATATGGTAGCAAGTGTTTGTCTTTTTTATGTGTAGCAATATATAACCAATAACCAGCTGATTCTGTTC
The DNA here is from genome assembly GCA_030278955.1 of Hygrophila difformis. NCBI lineage: Eukaryota > Viridiplantae > Streptophyta > Magnoliopsida > Lamiales > Acanthaceae > Hygrophila > Hygrophila difformis. Next base: position 27,092,908 of record JAOANR010000001.1, on the reverse strand, counting down.
CTTTTTTTATGTGTAGCAATATTCTCAATTTGTGGCTTATTGGTTCCTCCCATTAAAAATTGCTTATGTTAAATTTTTATCAAAATCTCCTGCAATCACACATGGTGACCTTATCTCATATATAGTGCTAGAATTGCTTGTTTGTGTAAGTAAATGCCGACATGAGCTCATAAAATAAAAATGATGTGGTTTGTGACTTAAATTATATACATTTTCATGAAGTTTGTATGGATGAATCATAGTACTGCACATTACTTAAAAGCTTGTTTGGATGAATCATATTACTTGCACATTACTCAAAAGTTTGTTTTGATGAATCATAGTACTTGCACATTACTTAAAAATGATGTGGTTTGTGACTTAAATTAAACACATTACTTGCATCCGACACCACATAGTGTAATAATAAATGGTTGATTTTATGTGTCAGCAATTTTTATGTGAGCAAGTGATGTCTTTAATCGGAGGAACCAATAACCAACCGATGTCTTTTTATGTGTATCAAGTGTAGCCTCTGAAGTGTAGAATATTCAATTGGGAGGAAGGGAATAACAAAAATAAAAAATTGATATAGGGTAGAGCATTAGAAAAAGAGAAAAAAGATATCAGATAGTAGTATTATATTATGTATCTCAAATCTCAACATGGTGATGCATGGGGTGTGGCATGAAAAGTGGGGACTTACAGTATATATTTTAATAGAAGAGTTCTATTTTAAGGGGACATTAAAAAATATGTTTGTACATATATGTGGATTAATTAAAAATATATATCTTTAATTTGCATGGTCTCATTGTCAAAAAATTATACCTTCCATCATAAAGTATACCGTGTGTAATTTTTAAACTCTGTATCATATATAAATATTATTCTGTTGTGATTATTATGAAGAAAAATTAATATGTGCATTTAATATACTCTATTCTATATCAATGCCTTATGGAACTTGTACACTCGTGCACATTGCTGATGTGAATAATTATAGGAAATAATATATTATGTCAACATCAAGTGTGGGGCGCTCGTGGATGTATAAGAAATACGATGAAAATGGATATGTTTCCGATGAGTTTATGAATGGTGTCAATGCATTCATTGACCACTGTCTCAGGCACCCTACGTTGGACCGCTCAGATGGAGAAATTAGATGTCCATGCAAACAATGCAAGCATGTGAGACGAAACCCTGTGGAAACAGTTAGGATGCATTTGTTGAGGAAGGGGTTTACTCCGGGATATGAAACTTGGTATCACCATGGGGAAGCATATCCATTCACTGGTGATGACGCCCCATCAGACTTAAGAGCCGGTAGGAGAAGACGACGGAATCCAGTGGTTGACTCTGCTGATGTGTCAAACCCATATGTTCAAATGGTCTTTGATGCCGCCGGACCTGATTTTGGCATACACAATGATCTCGCAGACGAAGTCGTGGTCGAGTTGCCGAATGGCGAGGATAAAAAGTTCTTTTCAATGCTGGATGCTGCGGACAAGAAGTTGTGGGATGGTTGTGAGAAGATGACACAATTGTCCGTGGTTGCGCGATTACTGAATATCAAAGCTGAACACAACTTGTCCGAGCGGTGCTTCGACGCCATATGTCAGTTAATAAAGGATTGTTTGCCCGAGGAGAATGCCATGATCGAGAATTTCTATCAAACTAAGAAATTGGTTGAGGGCCTCGGGTTACCCGTTGAGAAGATTGACTGTTGCCAACATAGTTGTATGTTGTACACGGGTGAGGACGCAGCTCTTGAATCATGTCGCATATGTCAGTCACCTCGCTTCAAAACTCTACGTGGGAAGAAACATCCAATAAAATACATGTTTTACTTCCCTTTGAAAAATCGCCTCAAGAGACTATTCATGTCTGAGAAGACAGCTCCATTTATGACCTGGCACCACGATCACCACCATTCGGAGAGTCCGGACATTTGCCATCCAAGTGATGTCTATTAGTGTTTGTCTCTATTCATTTAATCATTCATAACACTAACAGGTTTTAACTCTACCCAACATATATATCTTCTAGGCTTTGATGCAAGAATTATGGAGGGGCCTATGCCACTCCATGAATAAGGGTAGTTTCGCCCCTGCCAACACTTAAGATCAAATGTGTTGCTATCGTTAACTTTCAAACTCTAAAATGTGCAAACTTGTAAGATCCGTGTAAAACAAGCAAAACCAAAAATTACTAGAATATATAATCCAATTTCATCCAAGTTGGCCTAATATTAACAACAAATATATATACCATTAATCTCATATCATTATTCTTCCTTTCTGTTGCATTATTGCCAAAAATTTCAAGTTTTTTGGATTCTATTTTTGAATCGATATGATTGTTTGCTGTTGAAGGCTTAAAAAAGGAGGGCTGAGTATTTGGGTTTGGGCAGGTCATAGTATTAGGGTGGTCAAATGTCCACATATGTTGGTCAATGCATATGTGGCCCTAGTTGGCATAAATAAAATAGTTTAATTCCTTAATCTCATGCCACGTTGGAAAAGTAGGTCATTAAGTCCTTATCGGATCATTTTGAAGATCATTAGCAAAGTTACTTAAGTGGTTGGAAAATAGGAAAAAAAACCCAAAAGGTCCCATATTTTTTAAAAATTTTCCAAAACGTCCCACAAAAATTGAATTAACCTAATCCGTGCCATAAGTTCCTTAATCCTAGTCAAATCGGTCCCAAACGCCTCTTAATTGCAATTGATGCTGACGTGCCACACGATTAATGGAGTCAATGGTTTTTGACCCGAGTGAGCTGTCACTACATGCCATTTGGATCATCCACGTCTGTTATACATGTATTTATTTATTTAATTTAAATTAACAAAAAAAATCAAAAATTGGAAATTGGTATACAGGTGGGACTACACAATTCAAAGCAATTGGAAATTGGAAGTCACGTGAGTCACGTGTCCAATGTCTCCCCCAATTCTGTCCAAGAACGTCTCCCCACCGCTACATCTGTTCCGGTCATCTTCTACACAACTCCGGCGACACTTCGATTTCTGCTACTCCCACCTTCGTCCACTCCGGCCACAGCCCATCGCAGCCACAGCCATCAAAAGCTCCAACCGCAGCCCACCCCCAATTGATGTCTTCTTCCCCAAATCTCAAAATCAGGACACAACAAAAAAGGGATAGAGAAATCCCCCTTCCGACGCTACCATCATCTCTTCCGGACAAGCCACGGCCACCGTCACCATCCCTGCTCTCATCTCTATCCGCCTCCACAGGTCCGGCAGCCCCTAGATTTGCCAACCCCATTCCGACCTCCCAACCTCCGGTCATCCTCCATTTCTGCAAATTCCGGCGACTCAACCGCACCTCCACCACCGGCCACATCTGTCGGCAGTCGTGAGAGAGTGAAATTCGTGTTTCGTGTGTGTGAAAATGGCGCCGGTGAATGTAATTTGGGGATTTTCACCCATATGTCTACACGTAATCAATGAACCCGGTTCAAAACATCTTGACCACACTAATCCTCCGTTGACTCCATTAATCGTGTGCCACGTCAGCATCAATTGCAATTAAGAGGCGTTTGGGACTGATTTGACTAGGATTAAGGAACTTATGGGACAGATTAGGTTAATTCAATTTTTGTGGGACGTTTTGGGAAATTTTTAAAAAATATGGGACCTTTTGGGTTTTTTTTCCTTGGAAAATAGTTTAATTCTTTAATCTCATGCCATGTTGATAAGGACTCTCCAACCATCAAGAGAAAGTGAAACAAAATTGTAGATCATGAGGATAAGGGGTCTTCGATGGGAAGACACACATTGTTACTAAGTGGTTGGGCTTGAGTGTGGTTTGGCACAGTGTTACTAAGTGGTTTTTTTATTTTTATTTTTTATGGACGGACGAAATAGGAAAGTGGGACATAAATAATGAGATGAAAGTAATATTACTTATTTTAATTATATAAAACAAATTGTGTGTATGATGTTCTCCCGTTTGAACAACATGCGGCCCACTTGCAGTAATTTTCCGACCAATTCGCCTTAAATCCCGGCCCAAAATCAATTTCGTGGCCCATAACCCTAAATAAAAATTTATGGCCTAAAGCTGGAAGGACATATTTTTGGTGGCCTAAAAAAATTATTATCTCATTTTCTAAGACCGCGATTCTGTTAACAATAACTGGAACATAACATTTAATTTAGTTTTCTCTGATACTAAAAGCTTGTTGAAAATTTAATTAACAATACATAATTAATAATTTATTATATAATATAGTTACAATAATTTATGATCTATTTATAATTATATTGAAATTCATCTGCATTTATTTGCCGACACATGAAAAAGCAATAAATGCAAATAAATGAATAAATAAATTGAATATGCCTCACCAAGCCGATAAAGTGAATTTACGGGAATCCATGACTCATGATATCTAACTAAAAAGTAACATTACTTCCATCGTTGAGGATACACGACAATCACAATGTTTCTAAAATAGCAGACTTCCGAACATAATCCCAACTTTTTTTCCTCGGTCGCATTTAAGCATGTTCATGTGGTTCGAACAAGCCCGGCACGAATTTTTGACCATTTCTACCACGTATGACATCTCCTTATATGGTTGTCCTATAAAATATAATGTTAAGTGCAAAATAAGTAGTAGAGTCTTTGGAAACCAATAAATTGAATTGTGTAAAAAAATATAGGAAGCTTTGTAATTGCAAAGATGAAAAACGAACATGCACTTCTATGATGTTTGAATACTTTAGAGAATTCAATATCAGTTGAATATCTATTGTTAACTTTTGCATATGAAAATCAGTTGAAAATCATACATGAATACCAAAAAATATGCACAATAATGCTTTATTGATAGGTAATATAGTATAATTGTGAAGTTAACTAAAGAAGCTATAAACATTGGCTGCAAATATGTTTTGTGGACAAGCTAAGCTTGAATTCAATGATCAAGATCTTGGAAGTAAAATATATATTTTCTTATTACAATGTGACCAATAATTGGAACTTGTTGGGACCCGTTGAAATAAATAGATATGACATAAAATTTGTCCGCAACCATATGCCACTTATGTAGAAGTGATGTATTTTTTTTTCTTGATATTGATATGTATTTAGAAGGTAGGTTTATACACCAATCAGATGGTTGGCATTGGTTGTCTTACCAAAATTTTAAAAATCAAATTCAATATAATTAAAAATTGGTCATATGTTAATGTAATCACATAATTTAACTAGCAATCTTTATAGCATGGGGAATCATACTAAATGGGAGCAGTTTCAACGCTGAATTAGGTGTATTCAACCTGGGCTGAATGTGCTGAGTTTCAGTACATTGGGTGCTAGGTTATTTATTTGGAGTAATTTTCTAAAAATTAGGGCGTGCTATTTTTGTTAATGTGATTATATATATGCTTCCATGTATATGTAACCATTAGTTTTGGAAATAATAATAAATGTCATTAATCCAAAAATCATCATTATTTACTTTCGAAATTGTGTAAAATTATAATTACAGAAAACCCTAAACATGTGCTGGTATGATTAGTTACATGTGCTAGAAGTTAACAATTGATGTGCTGATATGATTCATTGCATGTGCTAAATGTACCGAGTGATGTGCTATGTAAATGTACATATTGAGCATTTCAAAGTGAAACAATGCAATGATTCATTCCTCCAGAATGATGGCCAAAATCCAAAATGTTTCCTACACATAGAAGTAATAATGCGTCATTACCATAAATCTAGCAGATTTCCTACACAGTTTCCGAAATGCTCATCATTACCATAATATAAAATAAGAAACATAAAAGTACCTTAATCATCACATCTTATAGCATAAATGGTAATAAAAATCATATTAAAAATATTAGTATATTCATAACATAAACTTATCATTTCAGCTTGGTATGAATCAGCCCACAAACCCAACCCATACTAAATTATAGATTAGAGACCAAATCCAGCATATGCATTTGATATTAAGTGATAATATACCTCAAACAAATTTCCCGAAAATAGGTATAAATAAGGTGTCATTTACATACTATAAATCTACAATATAACCTCAATTACATGGATGAGCCATTTAGCATACACATAGTTACCAATGGTCGTCGGAGAACTTAATCCAAAAAATGATCTATTTAAACCAAAGGAGAAAATGAAGACGGACTTAGCCCTGAAGTTCTATACATTAGAGCCATTGGTACATTAATCTACCTTGTAAATAACACTCGACCTGATATATCATTTTCCATAAATTTATTGCCACGATTTAGTTAATCTCCCACGAGACGATTTTGGAATGAAATAAAACACATCTTCCGCTACCTCCAAGGAACAATTGATATCATTTTGTTATATTAAAATAATTGGCTATGTCTTTACCTGTGGAGCAACGGTAATTTCTTGGAGATCAATGAACCAAACTTTAACTTTAACTGCTACTTCCTCCAGTCATGCGAATTATTGCCAATTCATGAGACCAGTCGAGAATGTATTTGGCTAAGATCAATTGCCCATCTTATCCTGAAAAAGTGTGGGTTAGGTCATCTCCACAGGGATTGTCTAATTCTAATGTGTGATAACAATTAAAATAAAATATGGGGTTTTCATTTAAATAATCTATGAATCTAATAAAGAAATAAAACTGAGTAATCAAAGAAAATAAACAAATCGAAAATAAAAGTGGGATTAACTTTGGATTAAAAAGCCTAGTCCTATGAATGATTTTGGGATTGGTACTTTAATTAGATCATCGATTTATTAAAGATTAAATTCACACACCATTCATAAATTGGTTATATTTGCCAGGTTCGCTTAGACAACCAATTTTTCCTTATCGATTAGATAACTAAGGTACGACCGTTCTTTATTAATAACTGGGAACAATAATCCTAGGTATGACCGTAGGATTTAATTGTCCAATTGTATTATAACCTAGAAAAACCCAATTCAAGTAATCTAAACATACGATGTGTAGATTATTGTCGATTATGCAATTCATTGGGAAGAAACTAATCAACCCCATTGTCACCTATTCAAATAGAAATACAATTACGGGTATCCTATTCAAATTGACAACCAATCATCAAGCCAAAAAAAATATCGTTGCCAAAATATTCATCCAACTCAACATTTGCAAGAATAAACATAGAAATTAGATAAATATCAATGGTGTAAAAATCCACAAAGTGTATCAACAATCTCCCATAGTCCAAGTACCCAATCCAGTCCAAACCTAGAACTAGAAAGGTGAGTCTACCCCATAGTCATTGGAAGAAAGAAAGAACAAGAGATTACAGCCATCGGCTTCAAAATGGATTGAATCAACTCTTGTATTTTCCTCCAAAGAGGACAACTGCTGTGTCTCCTTCCAATACCACTTTCATCCCCAATTGCCAAATCCTCCAATTCTGCAGTCTCTCTGTCTGGTCTCTCAATTTCCAATTTCAATTGCCAATTCAGACCCAAAACTCCTGCCTGTCCCTTTGATGCCTCAATTAATTACATTTTTTTTTTTTTTTTTTGTTAAATGTTGGTTGGCAACATTCCTTTTCACTTGTAACTGCCATCTCTTCTTTGGAATGGATAGTTTTCACTAAATCCCAATTATATATCTTTATCAATGGTGGATGAGGACTTAGCCCAAGTGATTAAGTCCATTGACTTCCAACGGAAGGTCGGAGGTTCGATTCCCCACCGGCTCCCTATCCCTCCATTTTATTCCCTTTGTAATTTGTGTGGCATGGGCTCCCACCACTCCTTTGTATAGGCTGTTGAGGAAAAAAAAAAATTATCTTCATCAATGCTAGTTATGACCATGACTAAGACCACTCGAAACTACTGCCAATTTTTTCTCAAGGCGGCAATTTTTCACTTGTTTTCATTTCATCATCTTCAAGCCTACTAAATAACCAAAATATGCACAAATAAGTGATATTCATATTTAATCAATTTCAATCAACTTAAAATATTAACACATCATATATGAAATAACATTCACTTATCAAGATAATAATGCAGCTTGTATAGCTCAACTAAAAGGGGTATACATCAAAGGAGATAAAATAAAATATCTTACAAAAGTTCTTCCTACAGTCATGATCTTAAGAGAAATGGTGAAACTGATGTGCAAAAAATTCGATCCGACCATAATTTAGCGGATCTATTGACCAAAATATTGACGACTGCAATATTTGAAAAACTCATAAAGATGTTTGGGATGAATCTGTTTAAAGATCTCCAATAATCTAGAAAACAAGGGGATCGATTTCCCCATAGGACTACTTGAAAAGGCTCTCAATTCCATATGTCACGCAAGCCAGCCGGGATCTATCAAGTTGCTGCCATGTTTATATCAATCGAAGGATAAAATCAATTATAGTTTATAAATGCTTTGAATCAATAATCATTGTGGTTATATCATGGTATATACACTGGGTAGTGCTGTAAATAGTGTATAAGAATACTGTACTTTTTTTCATTCATTAGAATTTTTTTTTTTGGCATATGATTTTTTTCCTAATAAAGTTTTAACAAAGTATATTTTGCGTATAAAGAAATCCAGGGGAGTATTATGTAGACATCAAGGTGGACATCTATGTTAATGCAGAATGGATGCCTTCATCAGTTTGCTGTAATTAGTAAATATATCCCTCATTCGAGGGTGTAAGTGGCCTATAAATATTTGGCTTCATTGTATTCAATATGTAATGAAATAAAAAAAAAAAGAATTACTGTTACTATGCCTTGCTCTCTATTTCTTTTTCTATGCATTACTAAATCAGATACATAAATAAATACATACACGTTTTATACAATCACATATAGTATATTATATCCAGCTATCATGTAGTTTTTGACGTGTACCGGGTATTTCTAATCAATCGAGGATCTAGTAGGCATTGAAGGGTTGTCTCCCCAAAACAGAATTATGCATACACAGATGCATTTGGTCATAGCTATTAGGTACTATTATATAACAAGGAAGTAAATTTTTTTTATTATAATATGAAAAAAAAAATGATGAGGCTGGATTGCCCTCACTCTAATCTCGGCAAAAAAGAAAAATGAAATAAAATAAACAATATTTTCATCTACGTATTCCGCTACGCAAATAGTCACAAGAGATGGGCTCCAAGGCATTGATTCTCGCCCGCCTTCCCACTGGGCCTTTTGTTTTTATTTTTTATTTTTAAATTAAAAGAATAAGTAATTCCATCAACTTAATTAAAGATTAGGGGATAGGGACTTACCGGAAAAGAAAAACCATATCGTCCCATAATTTTAAACAAATTTCAAAACAGTCTCACAAATATCGAATTAGACGAATCCGTCCGATAACTACCCTAATCATAGCCGAACCCATCCATGAACCCGGTTTTTGGCTAATCATTGCGTCCCATAACTATCTAATCATCCCGAATCCGTCCCATAACTATCCTATCATCGCCGAACCCATCCTTCAATTAGGAAGTTATGGGACGGGTTCGACGATGATTAGCGAAAAAATCGGTTCATGGACGGGTTCGGCGATGATTGGGATAGTTATGGTATGGATTCGTCTAATACGGTATTTGTGGGATGGTTTTGGAAATTTAAAAAACTTATGGGACTAAATGAGTTTTTTTTTTTTTTCCGGGACTTACCCTAGTGGTCAATAAGTTCACGACTCCAACCTACAACTCGGGGATTCGACTTCCCACCCGGCCCTCTATCCCGCACCTTTTGTTCACTTTATAATTTGTGTAGCATAGGCTCCCACCACCCTTTTTCCTAGCCTGTATAGACTGTTCAACCAAAAAATTTAATTAAAAACTACGTACATATGAAATAAGAAATAATGCAGCTTAAGCAAAGGTTTCGGGTTCGAGCATTTGTGTATGCAGAATTCTGCCTTGGGGGAGACAACTTTTCAATGTCCACCAGGTCCTCGAATGATTAATTAGTCTTGGGCCCAATGTGTCTTGGGAATACCTGATACACGCCAAAAAATAAGGTATAATGGAGCTTAATTTGAATTATCTGTATTTTTATCATACTTTTTTTTGTGATTCTTTTGTAGGTACATTATTTCATAATTACAAATGTTGACACAGCACCTTATTACAAAAGATAATGAATCATTGGACCATCTTATCCAAAAAAATAAAAAAAAAATAAAAAAATTGATAGAAATACTAGATAAATTATTCAGATTCTAATGCAACACAGTTTACGCATATTTCTCGGGAATAAATCAAATCAAGACTATCACCTTCTAACTTAGAATATACTGCCATCGAAAAAAATAAAATTGTAACTTATTTTATGTAAATAGAGATGCCGTGAATTTTGTCCGCAGCCACGTGACACTTTTGAACAAGTGATGTGGTTTTTCTTATATCCATTGATATGCATTTTCAAGGATGGTTCGGTTATTATCTTAACGAAATCTTAAAAACCAAACTAAACTAAATTAGTCATATGTAATGAAAGTCACAAAATTTATCGACCAATCTTTATAGCAGCGGGAGTCATACTAAATTATAGATTAGAGACCCAATAAAGCGTGTGCATTTGATATTAAGTGAAAGTATATCTCAAAAAATTTCAAGAAAAAAATATATGTAAGTGAGGTGTCATTTACATACTACAAATCTACAAAATAACCTAAAATGGGTACATTGATGAGCCATTTAGCATAAATGAATTATGTAAAAAAGCACTTACAAAATTGTTCAAAATAGCTAACACAAATGTAATGATAGCATATGAGATTTCAAGTCCATGATGAATTAAGGAACCTAGAGCGGACTAATTAGAGAGCAGTATTGCAGTATTATGCTGAAAATCATGTCAACCAAAAATCCGTGGTAACTCAGGGTTCTTTCAAGCATTTCAGCCACGCTTGTTGAACATCTTCTTAAAATACGTCTCTATCAATGTTCAATCTTTCAAATTCTGCACAAATCCAAAAGTTGGTGCCTTTTTGGAAGATGCAACATGTTGTAGGATTAAGGAGACAAAGTTATAACATTGAGCTAGAGAGGAAGAGGTAAAAGGCCGGAGAGATGAAGCTTTTTGAAAGAGTCGAGAGGGATTTAGGGATTAAGGTGTATGACTTTTTTTTTTTTTTTTTTTTCTCCTTTCTTTTTAGGAATAAAAGATGTAGGGAATAATGACATTATATCTAATACCCCCTCTGTCCCATACTCCCATTTAACCTATCTGGTTGGACTTCTTCACACAATCCAATGCACTTTTTCAACCGTTAATATTCAAAATATGTAAAAAAAAAAAATTATGTAAAATATATATTATAAAACTACATGAGTATATGATTCTAACACACTCCTCTCGACTATTTTTTTCAAATATGTACTGGCTATAAAATTGAATCAAAGTTGAACAATTTTAAATGTCAAAAAGTCAAACAAGACGCCTTACCTGGGACAGAGGGGGTATTATTTTTGGCGTATACCAGGTAAATCCATGCCATATTGGATATCGAGGATCTGGTGGGCATTGAAGATTACATCTTCCAAAATAAAATTCTGGATATACAAAGACTCTGAGCTCTAGAACTTTACTTAAAGTGTCAGAGTCTCATACCACTCATACCAACTGCGTTTGGTAGATTACATCTAATAATTGAATGATGATATGGTTTAATATATATATATATATATATAAATATATGAGATAATAACTAAAATAGGCCACGTGAAGGGGTCCTTCTACTTTTGGGCCACAATATTTTGATTTAGGAAAATGAGCCATTAGAAGGATTTCGGGCCCAAATTTAGGCCGGCCATTTGGACGGAATCCGGGCCGCAATGGCCTAAAAGTGGAAATGACTGTTGGGCTATTTTAGTTTTTTTTTTCAATTACTTTTTTTTATTTTATGTAATTAAAATAAATAATACTCATTTCATGTCATTATTTATGTCCTACTTTTTTTCTTATTCTATTATTTCTATTTCAATTTCATTTTAAAAAATATTTAAATATTACTCGTCAAACATACCCATCTCAACATATTAATAAATAAATATATTAAATTTTCAAACTCACTACCATTAATAATTCTAATTCAACCTACAACCACATATCAGTAAATCACACGTAAATAAATAAACTAAAATTATAAATTCATTACAATCACAGTATACAAATTCTTAAGCTACCTTTTTTAACAATAGTATATTCCTGCATTTTTTTTTTTTGGTGAAACAGCCTGAGAAGGCGAGCAAAGAAAAGAAAAAAATAAAAAGGAAAAGAAAGCAACAATTAAATCAAGCGACCATAAGTGACTCCCGCTGCATCTTTATCTACAAAGAGACGAACTTCATCCGGCGGATATGCCCAAACAGTGAAGAAATCTTCTAGACACACCGCCTTCCGAGCTAGGCCGTCGGCGACCTGATTCCCTTCCCTGTAAACATGGCGAAGCACACACCCCTCCATTGATCTCATCATGAATCTCACATCTTGCACAATCGGCCATAGAGAATGGCGCCTGTCTACTAGACTTTCAATGAGACGAACAACCTCCCTAGAATCAACCATACAAGCCATTAAAGTGATACCGAGCTGCCCGACCAAAATCAAGCCGAACCGAAGCGCCAAAAGCTCGACCTCCAGGATCGCTCTACTCCCCAAGCTTCCTCCACAGCCGCCCACCCAAGCACCCTCGTGTGTGCGGATAACAGCGCCATAACCAGATCTAGATGGACCATTCAATACACATCCATCCGTATGCAGTACATTGCCCTCAATTCCATCCTGAATCCAACAGACTTGGCGCAACACCTTGTCCCTACTGCCAACATTCGCTGCACGCTGAAAATGGAGATGGAGACGCACAGCTTTCATCACAAGGCTGTCTCGGCTAAGATCTTTCCCCCGGAAAACCCTATCATTCCTTTGACACCACACAACCCATAACATGGAAAGGAAACGAGCACCCCATGTCCTCCAAGCCCACTCAAGCCAGTGACGGCACGAATGGCTATTAAGTTCCTCCACCGAATTGCGGAGATAGAAGCCCCCTCGTTGCCAGACTTGCTCAGCCCATGCGCAAAGAAATAGCGCATGCTTCCAATCTTCGACCTCCTCGCCACAAATAGAGCATAACGGAGACGTAGCAGTCCCTCTATGGTGGCGTAATTCATTGCATGGCAAGGCGCCATGACATATAGTCCATAGGAGAACTCCAATCTTTTCCGGAATGCAAGCTTTCCATATCCAAGACCATCCAGTGTCTGATTGATCTCACAAGGCAATCCAATTATAGCCCGAGGAGACGCTGTAGCATCCCTTAAGGTCTCCCCTCCAGTGTATAACGTCCGGCGTACCTGGGTTCAAAAATGGCGCCGGCGAAGCCTTAATTTTGTTCTTCAAGTCATCCGACAACCAGGAGTAAATAATCTCAAGATTCCAATGGCCATTATCCACCACATCCCTAATGCTAAGCGAGATGTCATGAATATCCACGAAAGGCACATGATCAGCAAGAGGTTGACCTTCCCACCAAGGAGTATACCATAAAGAACTAGTTCCATTCCCTATGCGTACGCCATAAGCATCCCGGAATGCATTAGCAACTTTAACCATCGAACGCCATACTTTGGAGCCTCGGTAATGAGTACAAGGCAATATTCCAGGGGCAGTCCCATACTTAGAGCGAAGCACACGAACCCACAATTTATCCACATCAGTAGAGAATTCCCATAGCTTTTTGCCCAACAATGCCAAGTTCATTTGGTGACTTTTACGAACTCCCAAACCACCATATTTCCTCGGCCTCGCCACTACATCCCAATTGACAAGGTGCAATCCCCGACCAGTGGCACCCTTCCAAATCCAACGCCTCACAAGTTGATCAATCCTGGAGCAAACACCAAGAGGTAACAAGTGAACTTGCATAATATAAATAGGGAGAGAGCACAATACCGCACGAGCAAGGGTAATACGTCCTGCTTTGTTCAACATTACGGAGGACCAAGAGTTGAGCCTGTCTTGAATCTTTTTAATGAGAGGATCAAAATGCGAAATCCGAAGCCGACCATGAATAATAGGAAATCCGAGATAGCAGTCAAGCTTGTCAACATCCGAAATCCCCAAGTAGGAATTGAGCCAACCCTTTTCCGTCTGAGTGGCATTGGGAGAACAATAAGCCGATGATTTAGCAGCATTCATGAACAGTCCAGATCGAGTCCCAAATCGCGCCAGGATCGAAGCCATCATGCAAACACTTTCCTCTTCCAACGCAGCACAGAAAATGAGGTCATCGGCAAACATAAGATGAGAAATGCCGATGCCATCAACATTTAATTTCAAAGGTTTCCAACCCCCAGCGGCAACAGCCTCAATGATTGTGCGAGACAATTTTTCCATGACGATTACAAAAAGATAGGGTGATAGCGGGTCACCTTGGCGCAATCCTCTCCGAGCTTGGATGTTCCCTATCGGCTCACCATTCCATAGAATGGAGAAACTCGACGAAGAAACGCAAGTCATAATAAGCTCCCTACAGTGCACTGGAAGATTCAGTTCTCGAAGACATTCTTCAATAAATTCCCAACTCACCATATCGAAAGCCTTGGCAAGATCAATTTTGATAACCACTCTCCGATGAGTCGATCGCAGGCTCTCCAAGGAACTAATAATTTCCTGAAGAAGAATTCCATTATCCGAAGTACCCCGCCCGGGCAAGAACGCTGACTGGTATGGCCCTATTACATCGCATAAAATAGGGCGAAGCCGATTGACCAGGATTTTCGTTATAACTTTGAAAGAGACATTGCACAAAGTTAAAGGACGAAATTGTTTGATCGAGCTAGGGACATCCACTTTCGGGAGGAGGCAAAGGAAAGCATGCGCCAATCCATCCGGGAGTTTCCTGTCGCGTATGGCATGCTGAATTAAGGCCAGAAAAGGCCCTTTAATAACATCCCAATAACATTTGAAAAAAGCTGCCGGGAATCCATCCGGGCCCGGAGCGGACAAAGATTTCATAGAGTATAAAGCCTGCTCAACCTCCCTATCACCAACTGCTGCTTCCAAGGCCGAAACCTGGTCGGTCGTGAGGGCCTGAAGAGGCGGCAGTGCATCTCCAACGTGAGCGACCTGGAGAGGAGCAAAAGTTGAATTAAAGTATGTGATCGCATGCTCTTGTAGAGCAACCTGATCTGTCACCCATTCGCCATCATCAATTTTAAGAGAGTAGATCTTGTTCTTCTTCCGATGAATTTTTGTCTTCGCATGGAAGTATTTGGTATTTCGATCGCCCGTCTTAACCCAACTATCCCGGGATTTTTGATGCCAGAGGAGTTCCTCTTGCAAGAGGACCTCAGAAAGTTTCCTGGCGAATCTCTCCCTCTAAGCGCCAGAGCCAAGCAGAATCAACTCTCACCAGACGTTTTTCCACTCCAAGAAGTCGATTTTTGAGTTTGCTTTTCCTTGCCCGAATGTGGCCAAACACCTCCTTATTAAAAGTAAAGGATAAATCTTGCACCTCTTTCAACACCTCCTGTAAGTTAGTCCCACCTCTTGAGCAACCATCCTTGACAACGTCCTTATACTGTGCATGCTCTTTCCACATATTTTCCCATCAAAATGGTCGAGCTACCCGTTGAGCAGGGAAGTCGCCACATATTAATTTTAACGGACTATGGTCCGATCCCGTGCGGGGTAAGTGTGAAATTCTCCCATTCTCAAACATGTCGATCCAAGCCAAGTTAAGCATGCCACGATCCAGTCTTTTGCTAATTCGTCTCCCCGCGCCCGCCATCCTCGACCAAGTAAACTCCGTCCCAGTGGTAGAAACTCCTACCAATAGACAATGATCAAAAAGTTCCCTGAGTTCTTCTGCGCGGTCATAAAGGAATACACCGCCATGCACTTCCTCTGCACAAGCTATCTCGTTCCAGTCGCCCAAAACAATCCAAGGTATATTCACCAAATCAGCGACCAATTTTAAAGACTCCCAATTTCTTTTGCGCCGTTGATAATTCGGATCAGCATAAAGGAAGGTAGAGGCCCATCGGCTCGTCCCTTTAGATAGTTCCAACGTGATCATCCTCTGCCTGTGGTCCAAAATATCAAAGTTGCAAGAAATATTTCGCGAGTGCAAGACCCACAGGCCTCCCCCCATACCAATAGCCTCTTGAATGCATATCGGCATATAACCCATCCTATTAAAAAAGCCACTGGCCCTAGAGAAAAGACCTCTAGGCTCGAGGACACAAAAAATGTCGGGCTTCTGTTCTCTAAGAAGATCAGCAACCCATCGTTGAGCCGTGCGACTCATCAAACCACAAACATTCCACACAATAATATTAAAGTCCGCAAAATCCATAAAAATAGGATGGGGATGAATCAAAATACCTATTGAGATCCACCAAATTGTGAACCTCCATCCTCTGCGTCCAGCCAGCCCTCACTACCTCTTGAGTCCATCTCTTCGCCATCCTGGAATGCCTCGCCTGTAATATTTTGGAGTAGCAAAAACTGGTTTGCAGTATCCAACCCTGTCGAGGACTCCCCTTTCTCTCGCAATTTATGGCCGTGATCAGTTCTAGGCCGTTTAACACCATGAGGGGTAGCAGCCCTACGCCATCTCTCTCCATCAAATGGAATCATCGCAAGAGCTGTGTTCTCATCATCCTCAACAGCGACAGATTGTGGAACCACATCGACTCCCTTCCCCTTCACACCACCATCCTTCTCACCAGAAACTTTGCGCTCCACGACAGGCTCCCTAATCTCCTCCGTTATATTAGGCGTAGGATCCTCTACCTTTTTCCGTGGTGGTCGAGATCTCCTATTGCCTTTCCGAACCACATTTAGCCATTCACCAAACACAGGCTCCTGGCTATACTCATCAACCTCATGCATTCCATGATCTTCGTTCACATCCTCGCCAGAAGACGGTACATTAGAGGCCTCCTGCCTAGCAACTTCAGCATCCTCCACTTCCTTTGACTCCTGCACATGAGTGCAATGCCGATCAAAGTGGCCATATCGCCCACATTTAGTGCACAAGAGGTGCAATCCTTCATATGATATAGTTATCCACTCATCGTTCACCAATATTTTTCCCGTGACTGGCTTAGTTAAATCTAGCGCTACACAGACGCGAGCAAATCTTCCCTTAGATGAATCACGAGTGCTATTATCAAACTTTATCACGTCCCCGATACCAGAAGCCAATGCCCACAAGATGTCCTCACGGAACCTATGCATAGACATTCCATTCATCCGCGCCCAAACCAGCGTTTTGTTAACCTGTGTCGTTCGTGGATTAAAATCACGCGTCCAAGGCATGACGGCAAGGTAGTGATTAAAGATCATCCAGGGACCGCCATTCACTACAGTTTCCCGGTCTGATAACAGATCAAATCGCACGACAAAGCAACCAGAGCCAACATCAATTAGTGTCATCGTCCCTTCAATTTTCCACATGCGCTTAAGTCGATCATGCAGCGCCATATATCCGACGTACGTG
The DNA here is from genome assembly GCA_030278955.1 of Hygrophila difformis. Classification (NCBI taxonomy): domain Eukaryota; kingdom Viridiplantae; phylum Streptophyta; class Magnoliopsida; order Lamiales; family Acanthaceae; genus Hygrophila; species Hygrophila difformis. Next base: position 27,075,420 of record JAOANR010000001.1, on the reverse strand, counting down.
CCAAGCGGCTTGATAACCAGTGCGTCCTCCCATTCCTTGCTGGCGTCAACTTCTACTTCTTCAGCAATAGTGAATTTTGGAATCGATTTATTCGGTCCAACAAAGGATTTTTTAATCAGCCCTTCGGCGATAAGATCTCGTCGAACTCGCACAGGGTTGGATGGCTGACTCGCACCCTTCAAGAGATCAGCGAATGACGGAGTAGCCCCCCCAGGGTCATGAGGCGCCTGCGCCGCCGCTCCTGGCGGTGCGCCACCGAAGCCGGAAGGCTGGACGGAAGACGTGGGTGGCAAGGCAACCGCCCCAGGCAGAGACGGAAACCCTAGGAAATTCATAACTCTTTTAATCCACAGGCACTTCAGATTTCGGGTAGTATTATATATTCCTGCATTTAATACTAGTTATCCCTACATAAAGTACCGTTTCCAAAAATTTTGGAATACTAATAAGGGTAATTATTTATTATAACCCTCAACTTATTGAAAGTTGTCGACAATTATACACCTAAACCTTTTTCTTAGAAAAAAATAAATCTTTACTATTAAAAGGTTTTGAACAAGCATAAACAAGCATAAAGAAATACATTGACACAAGATAAGGGTGGTTCGATCATCTGTTTTGAACTTTCATCAAACCACGTGGCTCAACATTGTCTTCATCAGTACGGCATTGATCATCAATGATATAAGAAATAGTAGAGCTTAATTTTGAATTACCTGTAATTTATCATATTTTTTAATGATGCTTTTTACATATCACCTTATTGCAAAATATAATGAATGCATTGGACCATCTTATCCTAAAAAATTGATGGAAATACTTGATAAATGGGACCAGCTTAGGTGCAGAATATTGTACATGCACCATGATGCTCCAAGCCATAAAAATCATGGATTAAATCTGCCATCACTTTTAGATTACTAGGCATCATGTTGTAAATTCATATTTAGGGATTATTTAATTCCATATTTAGGGGAATTTGAGATAATAAAAAATGTATAAATATACCATCACTTTTAGATTATTACGCATCATGTTGCATATGCAGATAATTAATAATTCTGCACAGAAACCGAATTGCTTCATAAATTATCCTGATTTTAATGCAAAACAGTTTACACATATTTCTCGGGAAATAAATCAAACCAATTCTATCACCTTGTAACTTGGGATATACTGTCATCGAAAAATATAAAATTGTAAGTTATTGTATATAAATAGATATGACATGAAATGTGTCGGCAACGATGTAACACTTTTGAAGAAGTGGTGTGTTTTTTCTTATAACCATGTGACATAAATGTAAGTAGTAAAGGAAAAAAAACAATATGGTCCCATAATTTTAAGAAATTTCCAAAACAGTCCCACAAATATTGAATTAGACGAATCCGTCCCATAACTATCCTAATCATAGCCGAACCCGTCCATGAACCCGGTTTTTTCACTATTCATTGCCGAACCCGTCTCATAACTACCCTAATCATTGCCGAACCCATCCCTCCATTAGGAAAGTTATGGGACGGGTACGGCGATGATTAGCGAAAAAACCGGTTCATGGACCGGTTCGGCTATGACTAGGGTACGGTAGTGATGGGACAGATTCGTCTAATTCGATATTTGTGGGATTGTTTTGGAAATTGAAAAAACTTATGGGACTAAATGGGTTTTTTTTTCCAAGTAGTAAAATAATTTTTTTATTACAATATGACAAATAATAAGCAATTGTTGGGACCCGTAAAAATAGTTGTAAGTAGACAACCCATCCTGTCTTCATCATTACAGCCTTGATCATTCATGATAGTCATCGATGTTTTTGGTTTTTTCCCATTCAAGTTTTGTACTTGTGCCTATAAATGGTGATGCTGGATTAACCTCACTCTAATCCGAGCAATAAAGAAGAAAATAAACAATATTTTCATCTACTTATTTTACTACGCAATTAGTCATAAGAGATGGGCTCCAAGGCAGTGATTCTCGTCGTCTGCTTGGCTATATTTATCCTCACTGCAAGCAATGTATCAGCAGCAGATTTTTCTGTGGCATCTGCTGAATCAGAATGTAAGTGTAAATTTAGTATACATGCCAAGTGAGCACTCTTAAGTTATCTTGGTGAGTTTTCTTCTTTTGTCGAATGTCTGCTAATAAAAGAATTTAAATAAATTCTGTTGTTATGATTTAGCTGAGGGAACTGGCGGAAACTACCCTAATCAAGTCTGTTGCGGATGTAAGGGCGCAGACTGTTTGACTTGCTGCCAATGGAGTACGTACTACTAAGCCCGAAGCTCTTCAAATTATTTTGGTGAATTTTCTACATAAGGGTTTTGGGAAAAAAACCCAAAAGGTCCCATATTTTTCAAAAATTTCCCAAAACGTCCCACAAAATTAGAATTAACCTAATCCGTCCCATAAGTTTACTAATTTTCGCCTAATCCATCCAAAGCTCTTTTAATGATGTTTTTATGCTGACATGGCATATGATTATAAAATCTAACAATTTTGACAGTGCCACATTGGCATTTGACCATTTATTAATCATTTTGACTACCCAACCCAAGCCTCAACAACACCCCCTTACTGCCAAATCCAAGACACAGCCCTGACACTTAGCGACGGCGATGATCCCGCGGCCGGATTCACGCCGGAAATACCGCCGACGGCGGCCGGCACAAAAGATCAAACAAAAAATATATCACTCAGAAAGTTTGAAACTTCAGATTCTCAATCACTAAATACAAAAAAAAAAAAAAATCCATCAATTTGAAATTTCTAACAAATACGTCAACCATATATAGTGAAATAATACATTCCAGAAATAGTCTCTTGAAATAGTCTTCGGCCTCCTCCCTCCTCCATTTGCAGACGTAAACCAAAACAAAGATATTCTGGCTCCATGGTCATTGATCTTCGTTGATTTCCACCCGCAGAACCCCAAAAAATCATCAAAAAAATCCAAATCACCAAAACCTCCAAATCACCAAAAAAAAAATCACCAAAAATTCCTAATTCTCAAGAATTCCCCAAATTGAATATCCAAATCCAAATCCCTAATCTCAAAAATTGGAAATAATTTTGAATACCCAAATTGAATATTCAAATCCAAATCTCGAATCAAAAAAATTAGAAATAATTTATTGAAACATCAAGAATCACATGGAGGAGATTGGAATTTGAGAAATATTAACCGAATGGGGAGGTATCCGAACAGTGGCCGGAGAGGGGAGAAGTTGCGCGCGAGAGAGAGAGAGAGAGAGAGAGAGAGAGAGAGAGAGGGCGGCGGCAGTAGGCGGCGTGGTGCAGGCGACGATGGGAGGAGGGCGACAGATCTGGTATAGATGGGCGGCTGCTGTGTTGTGGCGATGGGAGACGAAAGGGGCGGCGAGGGAGGAAGGGGGCGCAAAACGAGAGGGACGATGGAGAGGCGGCGGCGCTGCAAGGCGGACGGCGGTGCTGGTCGGACGCAGCAGAGGGAGGAGGCGAGAGACAGAGAATACGGAGGCTTGGGGAAAACTTTAAGAGACGGAGGCTTGGGTAGGGTAATTTTGGAATGAGGAAAATTTTTACTTCTCTTCGGTCCAAAAATGACATGTAGGCTGCCACCTAGGTTCAATAAGTAGTCAAATTATTGTTAATTCTTAATTATATGCCATGTCAGCATAAAAATATCATTAAAGGGGCTTTGGATGGATTAGGCGAAAATTAGTAAACTTATGGGATGGATTAGGTTAATTCAATTTTTATGGGACGTTTTAAGAATTTTTTGAAAAATATGGGACCTTTTGGGTTTTTTTTCCTAAGGGTTTTGCTAGTGTAATGGGAAAAATCTCTTTTTCGTAGCATACTATATCCACTCTCCATAATTTCGCACCAAGTTTACAAATTTTCATTTTTTATACCAGGTTTTGACAAAAAATAAAAGTTTTAAGTACTTCTTCGTTATATTTAGGTAAACCTAGTATAGAAAAGTGAAGATCTGTAAACTCTACCAAATTTAAAAAGAAAATATACAATATTATGTACTTATTTGATTGTGTATTTACATTCGCTTTTATTTCGTGTGATTGAATTCATAATATTTATTTATAATTATTCTTGCTTGAATTTTTTAAAAAAACAAGATAAGTTATTAATTATTTATTTCAACAAGATTTTAATAAAGTATTATGATCTCAAAATAATAAAAAATATCCCCAAAAAATAAAATCATACTATATGGGATAATAGTAACTTTAGTCAATTATCCACTTGTTCTTCCAAATTAATGACCATATTGGCTATTTTCTCCTAGTATATTACTCCATATACTAATTAATGAATTTTAGTTTTTTCTGATTTTCATTTCAAATTTGGACATGATTCAGCTAAGGGATGATCGATTCGACCTTGGTCTTGGTAAGCGTGATCAAGTGAATTAAACCAGAAGATGAATATGGTAATAGTGAATGAATTTGAGCAGATATGTGCTAGCCACAATAATGTGATGGTGCAGTCTCATGCACCAATTATTATTTACTGTGGGTTTGCTATGGTGTACGTGTGTGTGCAGTGCAAAATATGAATAAAAATGTGGTCAATGAATATGATGCATGACAAGAGTTTGAGGTGGTTGATGTGGTAAAGGTAAAAACTGCGTGCAGCCTTTGGCACCAGTTAATTATTTTGAGTGTGTATATGTAAAAGTCTCGTCATCTTTTCATATTATGAATGTGAAATGTGCGTTTTCCATAAGAATTGTTGCTAATGCAGAAATCATAGACATAATTATGAATATAGCCCACTATTACAAAGACTCTATTCTGATTTTAGGCATAAACGAAATCAATTATTTGAATGGACCGCTACAAAGTATATATATTCACAATTGTGGGACCATTTGAGAAACATATATATGAAAGTTGTGGGATCATATTGGCTTTTTTTCCAAGTAGTCGTGTACATTGAAAATTATCTGGCAATCAAATTTATGCCACTAAGGTCATTTGCCCATGTAATCTCTTTTTGGTAATTATCTCTTTTTCCAATAGAGATCATTATCAGGAGATGTTACCACAAGGCCCATCTACTCATTTTCAATCACCACAAACACCAATTATTGAAATAGGCCAAGGATGTGTATCATTTAAAGAAAAATTCCAAATCGCAATGGACATTTTGTTGATTTTGAGAGAGAAATATTCCATCTGACCAGTTCAAAGAGCGATGGAATACCCTTTGATTTGCGACGGAAATCAAGACTTTTCTTGTGTGAAAATTTTTTTGTCTCATATTTTTTTTTTCAATTTCAAAAACAATCCCACAAATATCGAGTTAGAATAATCCGTTTATTAACTACCTAATTATTGCCAAACCCATCCCAACACGTCTTAATTGCAGACTTTTGTTGAGCTAGCCATCTGAATAACGAAAAAATGGGTTTTTGCCGAACCCATCCTAAATTTTGCCAATCCCATATTCCCATCCCATCCCACAAATTTTGCTTCTTCAAATTTTACTTAATGCCAATTTTTTTTTTTTTCAAACACTTTGGACTAAAAAAATTTAACAGAAACATTCATATGCTAGTGTAATGGGAAACTGTTTACACATATTTCTCTGGAAGTAAATCAAATCAATACTATCACCTTGTAACTTGGAATATACTGTCATCGAAAAATATAAAATTGTAAGTATTTTATATAAATAGATATGACATGAAATGTGTCGGCAACCATGTAACACTTTTGAAGAAGTGGTGTTTTTTCTTATAACCATGTGACAATAATGTAAGTAGTAAAATATTTTTTTTTTTTTTATTACAATCCATATAATCTATATCTATATATATAACAATAATAGTTGTTGGGACCATAAAAATAGTTGTAAGTAGACAACCCATCCTGTCTTCATCAGTACAGCCTTGATCATCCATGATAGTCATCGATGGTTTTGGTTTTTTCCCATTCAAGTTTTGTACTTGGGCCTATAAATGGTGAGGGTTGATTGACCTCACTCTAATCCCAGCAATAAAGAAGAAAATAAACAATATTATCATCTACTTATTTTTCTACGCAGTTAGTCATAAGAGATGGGCTCCAAGGCAGTGATTCTCGTCGTCTGCGTGGCTATATCTATCCTCACTGACGTGTCGCAAGGATTAAGGGTTTAATTATGGGACCATTCGAGAAACGGGAGAAAGTTGTGGGATGATTGACCCGTTAATCCTGGTAATTAACCTCCGATGGGATCATTTGGGCGAGAATTAGCAAACATATTAGATGGATTAAGTGAAGCGCACAATTATGGGACCATTTGAGAAATACACGAAAGTTGTGGGATGATTTTGGCCTTTTTCCCAGCAATATAATGTATCAGCAGCAGATTTTTCTGGGGCTTCTTTTGAATCACAATGTGTTTGGTTCCCGTTTGACCAAGCACCTTTTTCTCCTCAAGAGGCCACTGGAAAATGATCAAACCGGTTAGGGGTTCGAATTATAATAATGCGCCCAATGGTCTGGCCCAATTGCCTAGCCCAACCTTAGCCCATTTAGCTTTTTCTTTCTATGGCCACAACACAATGCTAATTTCAGTTCAACTTAATTATTATTTGACTATGTTAACCATTACAAATTCATCATAGAGTCGCTCAATCGGGTTACGTAACCGGATTCAACATAATCTTAAACATACGTAATGCCTACGCGGTCACACCACCGACCACACAATAGACGATCGAATTTAATTATTTGGCTTAATTTAATGAACTAATTTAATTATATAAATATTTTTTACTTCGTTGAATTAATTATGTACTATCTCTAAAAAAAAAAAGTTCCAGGCCTTAAATGGCTTCCTCAAAAAAATTAAGGAAAATTTATTTTTTATACAATACTTGTCTCTTCACAATTTTATATCATGTTTTTAGATTTATATTTTTTTTGGTACTGAGTTATGACAAGGAAAGAAGAGAAAATCGGACTAGACGAACATGTCCTCACCAAATGCAAGTGGAGACTGGGAATGACGATGGGGAATTAGTGCAAATCACCAAAACATGAATGTAATAATTATCAATAATTCGATGCAGATCAGTACAGTGGTGGAGATAAGGGGTACCGCCTGGTGCCAGGCGATCTGGTCGAGGGTCTTTCTTTTTAAATATTGACACTCATGTATTGGCAAAGGTGTGTGGGAGCTCAAGCCACGCAAAGCTCGAGTTCATATAATATATAATAATATACTATATTTTAATAATTCTATTATATGGTCCCTATTATAGCCCAAAATATTCAATATATATAACCTAAAAATTGTAGTCCGAACATAAATTTCAATCTTAATTTTTAAATATTTTTCCAAAGCTCAATCCTCAATATAATATATAATAATATACATTCAATAATTTAATTTTTTTTTTAATTTTTTATATTGTCACCAAAAAAATTATATAATTTTTATACATAAAAAACATAAATGTCCCAACTTGCGGAGGCATAGAGGTTAACGCGGGGTCTAATGACATGCTAAAAGCAACAACAACCTATAGTTAGCAATATAGTCCTATGGCAGCGCCTTAAGATCATCTTCATCATTGTTCCCATCCACAGCATGGGACGCAGCACCAAGAGCAGTAGCAGCATCGACACTCTCAAATCAACAGGTTCTCAGCACCAAGACCATCTTCATCATCGTTCCCATCGACAATAATTAGTACTATGTCAGTCATCCTTATCAATAGGTTCTCTCCTCAATGTGAGATATCTCCAGGTAACATAAAACCTTGCAAGTCTTTTTAGTACAGTAGCTCATGTAATGCATCACATATACAAACCTATAACCTTATTTCAAACATCACGTCTCCCCTACAGAATTGTTCATATCCAATGTATTGAAACAAATCAAAAGGAGCCAAACTAGGATATTGGACCAAAGCAAAAGAGGAAAAAGAAACGGCAGTGGTAAGAAAGGGACAAACTTCACATAATGATCACAGAAGCATCAGGAACTGTATTGCTCACAAGTGAAACTGACAATGAGTTATCCGCCCACTCTCCATACAAAATAAACACCCACACAGCTCTTATCCCACACCCACCACCTTCTTGTAAATACCACATTCAACTGGCATCCCCTCAACTATCAAAGAGCCCATCATTCACTTAGCTATTCTGACAAAATCAAGTATTCAATATTTTGTTCTATTCTTAATTATTTGATTTTTTTTTTTTTTTTTTGATACACACAGTTTTTCTTTTCCAAAACCAAATCTCTCTTTTTTTTCTTTTTTTTTTTTTTTCTCTTTTCGGACTTCCCATGATTGTCCATTCTACCATAACCAGCAGATTACCGGTCCGAATGAAAGATCAACTCAATCCGAGCTTATTACCAATCAAACCCATCATAGTACCTCCCGGTTAGAATGAAGAACTTACACCCTCCCTCAAAAGACAAGCATCCTACACTCCTAACAGATTCCAACAACAATCTCGTAACATCAAAGAGTGAGACGACTAATGACAGCTCCTGAGCTTCCATTGGTATCAGAGAGTTGAAAACAAAAGCGAGGAAGTGATAGTCGAGAATCAGGGACAAAATGGTTAGAAGCAAGAGAAAGGAAAGAGTCTATAATATTCAGGACAGAGCTCAGACAGTACAGAGAAACATATGAGATGGTTTGGTATAAAAAGGATCCAAAGAGAAGATATCCTAGTGCCCTCATCATTGCCAATACATTGACATAGAACATGTGCAAGTTCAACGTGATGCTAAAAACAAGTTATAGATTATTATTGAACTGGAGCACCACAAAAGCACGTATCAAAAAGATCTCACCAGGTTTGCTTGACAGTGAGCAAAGTGTTTGAAGCAAGAAACGTCTATCCTTCCAGGTGATCAATCACTAGTCATGTGAACTAGACAGGAGGCTCAACTGTACCACATTTCCTTGAAAGCCCGTATGGATAGTTAGAATCAGGCCATGTCGCCATGTCGCAGCCCAACTTAGTCGATTCCGAAGAACACCAGTATCAACCGCAGTCGACAATAATGCTATCCCATAACACCATCCACAACATTCGTGTCAACAAGCACAACTTAGTCGATTCCGAGGGGCACTATCTTCAGCAACCAACCTGAGAAAAGGAAAAACAGAAAAAATAGAAAAAAGTAAGGCAGCAACAGACTTCTGCATCTAAAACCACGACTCCATTTTTACTTCCCCTGTAGCACCTCGCCTAGCCCACTGATCGGCCATCTCATTTCGTTCCCTCAATATGTGTTGAAACCGAACTTCTCCCCCACATCTTAATACCATCACAATCGGCCCAAGTAATCTATTTAGTCTCCAAGGAATATTCTGTGGGCTGTTCATCCATCTCACAACATTTTGAGAGTCAGATTAAAATAGTATTTTTGGAATTGGGAATCCATGATCACGAATGATAGCCTCACACACCCGACTGACCGCTGTAACCTCTGCCTCCGTTGAATCCGCATGCCCAATACTATCCGAAAGCACAAATATGACATCTCCTTTTTCATTTCTAATGACACCCCCCACCCCAGCTGGCCCGGGGTTCCCAAACGAAGATCCATCTGTGTTCATTTTCCACCACCCTGTACTAGGTCTCTCCCAGCTCAAGCTTCCTCTTAGTCATTTAAATTTGTTAATTACAGAATTAATCCTCCAAGTATCATAATCCAACTATTTGGTCTTTTGGCCACACATAACTAGTCTTAAGATTATAAGTGGCCAAATGATCAAATGTGTTGGTATTAGTATTTACTTGGAGTACGAATTTAGTAATCATCAAAATTAATAAGATATTATATTCACGAAACTGACAATTAACATACATACAAGACATTATTATTCGCCAAAAATTCCTTGTGCTACCATACTATATTCTCTTTTCATAATTTGATGCCAACACACACCTTTGCGTGGCTACTATTTTTACGTGTACTCATAAACAGAGTTTTGTGAGGATTTGCACAAGGATATGGATACTTAACTAATCGGTTTTCTTTTTCTCTATAAATTTGTAAATTAGTATTTGGATTGTATAATCTACAAGATCTAACAATATATTACAATAAATTTAACAAAGCATAAACGTGGCTACAAATTCCAGGAGAAAAACCAAAATCATCCAACAACTTTCGTGTGTTTCTCAAATGGTCTCATAATTGTGCAATGAAAGTTGTGGGATGATTTGTTAATCCTCGCGATTAACCTCCGATGGGATCATTTGAGCTAGGATTAGCAAAAATATTGGATGGATTAAGTGAAGTGCACAATTATGAGACCATTTAAATGACACACGAAAGTTGTGGATGATTTCGGATTTTTTCCGTATAAATGCCCCTTTAAACATCTTTAAGAAATGCTCCAACCTGAATGGCTATGGCTCCATGGATCAATGACTTTTTTCAAAAAGTCAAAATTAATTTGCTGTCAGAAACTACGGCTCAAAGACGGCTTAAATTCATAAAATTCGGCTCTGTAATAAATCTGTCTTACTTCCCATACCTAACAAAGACTACCCTTTGCCTATATATACATGATGTAGTGTATTCATTCGATTATCAATAACACTTCCTACTTTCATACTCTCTCTCTTCATTAATACATACTTTCCTCTCCATCACTCTTCCTGTTCCCAATCCCATTCCTGCACAACTTCATTCTGTTTTCAATACTATATTATACTACCATATACTTATAATTATATACATAACAATATATAATTTTATATTCCACTACAATCTTATTGTATAATTTTATATTTACAACACGTTATCAGCATCGAAATCAAAGATTTCAGGAAAACGAAATTTTGCCTTGGCTTACAAATTGACCATTTGGAAAAGGGCATATTTGTTCATCAATCAGCTTATACCCAAAAGGTATTAAAGCAATTCGAATGAATTATGCTCATCCGCTAAATAATCCAATGGTCGTTCGGGCACTTGATCCTGTAAAGGATCCATTTAGGCCAAAAGAAGATGGTGAAGAACAACTTGGCACTGAAATGCCATATTTAAGCGCAATTGGCGCTTTAATGTATCTTGCAAATAGCACGTGACCTGATATCGCATTTGCAATAAATTTACTCGCAAGATTCAGTTCTTGCCCTACTCAACGACATTGGAAAGGCATAAAGCACATCTTTCGCTATCTCCAGGGAACCATTGATCTTGGGTTATTTTACGCCAAAGACTCTCGATATGAGTTAATCGGCTATGCCGATGCAAGTTATTTGTCAGACCCACATAAAGCCAAATCTCAAACAGGCTATATCTTCGCGTGTGGTGGAACTGCTATCTCTTGGAGGTCAATGAAGCAGACTCTAACTGCTACTTCTTCTAATCGTGCCGAAATATTAGCAATCCATGACGCAAGTCGAGAATGCATTTGGTTGAGGTCAATGACTCAACATATATTGAAGAGTTGTGGTTTAATCAATGAATCACAAATACCCCGACAATTTTATTTGATGATAATTCGGCTTGCATAGCCCAATTGAAAGGAGGATATATCAAAGGAGATAGAACGAAGCATATTTCACCAAAATTCTTCTACACTCATGATCTTCAAAAGAATGGTGAAATCGATGTGCAACAAATTCGGTCGGAGAATAATTTGGCGGATCTATTTACCAAGTCATTGCCGACTGCAACATTCGAGAAGCTCGTGAAGAAAATTGTAATGCGGCGACTTCGAGATTTAAAATGATGTCCAAATCAGGGGAGCACTGAATACAAGAATACTGTACTCTTTTTCCTTCACTAGGATTTTTTCCCACTAGGTTTTTTCCTAGTAAGGTTTTAATGAGGCATATTCTTTGCATGAAGACAGCCAAGGGTAGTGTCAGAAACTACGGCTCAAAGACGGCTTAAATTCATAAAATTCGGCTCTGTAATAAATCTGTCTGTCTTCCCATACCTAACAAAGACTACCATTTGCCTATATATACATGATGTAGTGCATTCATTCGATTATCAATAACACTTCCTACTTTCATACTCTCTCTCTTCATTAATACATACTTTCCTCTCCATCACTTTCCTATTCCCAATCCCATTCCTGCACAACTTCATTCTGTTTTCAATACTATATTATACTACCATATACTTATAATTATATACATAACAATATATAATTTTATATTCCACTACAACCTTATTGTATAATTTTATATTTACAACATTGGCACTATTTACTCATTTTTCTGCATAAAATCCCAGACATTCATTGATTACATCCTCCCCATATAGGGCGGCCACTGTCAATCTTATCGTCTGACGTTTCACTCACAGCTGACACACTAGGTACCTCTCCAATTTGGATATGCGAATAAAATAAACTATTTGATTATTTGATTACTGTGTTTTGCAAATATAAGAAACAGATAACTTTATTTGATTTTTCGTTTATAGAAGCTATAGAAGAGTATCTGCAATAATCAGTTTCTAAACGCACATCAAAACTGCTGCATTAATTCTATAATAAGAGGTCTTTATGCAACACCTTCATTATGATGATAATGAAGGAAAAATATTCTTCCACGAATATTTACAATGTGTGCTATATTTTTTAGGGGCAAAGATCAGAATCGCCTTGTAACTCACCCTTACTTCCTGTTTGGCTCTGGTGCAGCCAAGGACCTTTTTCTCCTCAAGGGAGGCTATCGGAAAAGGATCAAACCGATTACGGGTTCGAATTAACAATAATGCGCCCACAATTGAATGAATCTTCCTTGAATTGACCAACAATAACACGATACAACGGAGAATCTGCCTGTTGTTAAGAAACAACGGCGGAATTCACCAAAGACAGAGAACCAAACTACCAGCTGCTAAGGAGCAACGGTGGATTTGGAAGTGGTAACCGCTACAAACTAGGCTAGATTCTAAGGAAAGCTGTAAAGGAAAGCTGTAAAGAAAGCAGTAAAGATAATAAGGAATTAAAATTGATAAAGGTAATTTGGGGGTTGGATTGATCTCTCTGATTTTGAATGCGTCGACCCCTATTTATAGCCGGAGCTGGAATAACCGCTCTCCGGCTAACTCCTCTGAGCCGAATTCTTTCTCTCTTCAATTCGGTCGTTTTGGTTTCGGCTATTTCTTCCCATTTCGGCCGAAATCTTTATCAGCTCCGATCTCTTCCCTTGGTTTACTATGTGCTTTCGGCCTTGCCAATCTCGAGCCCATTCTTCTTTTTGGACTTCCTCTTTCTTCCGGCCCATGTCTTATGGCCCAATAGCTCTTTCGCGGCCCACTATTCCATATGGCCCCAACAGATGCCCTCCTTACTTGGGCGAATTGCTTCCATGCGAAGGAGCCCAAGTAACTTCTCTCTCTCTCTTCCTCCTCGTGCGCTAACTCCTCCTTAATATCCGGTCACGTTCTTCTACGCCTTTTCGTTTGCCCTTACTTTGTTTTTATAACCATTTCCCTCTTTCCTGCTTATTTACTCTCCCTTCGTCTTCTCGCCCTTTTTTCCTCTTTATCGATGGCGCAACCGACTCTTTCCCCTTCCTCTCAAAAAATCAAAGATGTTGAAGATTCCCTAGCTGAAACTTCTTCGCTCCGTCTTATTGATGATGCCCTCGTTACTCTTGGGCCTCTTGCGACTTCAGCAGAGGCCACGATTTCTGCTTCTGTTCTCTTTGGGGAATCGAAGACGATCCCCTTGTTTTCGGACTATTTCTCTGTCAAGCTTTTCGGCCCTCTCAGTACTTGGCCGTTGGTGACCCAGGAACATGTTGCTTGGTACGACAGGGCCCTTCCTCATTGCGGATTAGGTTGGACTGACTCTGGCATTATTCACCTGATTAAGCTGAGTACTCAACCCTTTCCTACTACTTACAATTATATTCAGGCCCTCCTTTGCTTCTGGAACCCATCCATCAACTGTTTCTGTTTCCCATGGGGTATGATGACTCCAACCATCGAGGATGTTAAGCTTCTTCTGGACTTGCCTTCTCTTGGAAAGCCTGTCTTAGGGGTTACTGACTCCGACAAGCCTAATACAAAGAACACCGGTTTTGTTTCTGGGCTCACCTTTGCTTCATGGATTAGCAAGTATCGTGAGGATAAGGCCGAATTCTCTGAGGACGAATCTGTGGCTTTTATGATGCATTTCCTCAGCCGATTCTTTTGGTGCGCCCCTGCCAAGAATGTTATTCTTGAGACCTACCCTCTGGCCAAGGCTCTTATGAAAAAGAATCATTTGCCTCTCGCCGACTACTTCTTGGCGCATCTATATTCTGGCATGTCTTCCTTGGTTTATGGATGGGCTGACGGCCACTCTAGCCGGTCTCATGGTCCTCTTTGGTTCCTTCACCTCTGGTTGGTATGGCATTTCAGGGATATGTCCCTTTTGGAACCTCAACCCTTCGAGACTACCCATCCTTCCGCCAACGATCTTCTCGGGGTTCGGTTTCCCGAAATGCGCTCTGAACAATGGATCTACTATTTTATGAGCCGATCCCCACTTAGTCCTTCTTCCTGCCACCTGTATTCTGGCACTCCGGATAGTTGGGTTCCGGCTATTAACACTCCCCCTTTCGGTAGACCTCTTCCAAAGGCGTTCGCTCAAGTCTGGAATGCTTGTATCATTCCTCGTCACATTTTCAACTGTTCGTTGTTCGTCCCCCCTGACCACTCTATCCCTTCTGAGGTTTACAATCCTCACTTAGTTAGCCGTCAATTCGGCTTTGTTCAGGATGTGGTTGTTCCTCTCTATGGGGACCCGAATCGATACAGCAAATCCTTCAAAGGATTCGGCTCTGAGAACAGCCGAAATCTCTGTCGTATTTGGGCCCTCCGGATTTGCAACTTTGAAGTTCGCTCCTTCGACATCCGTCCTGGTCTTTCAACTGAGCGTTTCGATACCTGGTGGGAAAAAGCTCTTTCTTATGCTAATTTTGGCACTAACTTGCAGAGCCTCCTTGTCTCTCGCGGCTTTCCAGGTATTATGATGTTTTCGGTTGTTGGTTCAGCCCCTGATTACTCCTGCTCTTCTCAAGAGGATGACCCTCTACTTCCTTTACTTAGTAAGTCTTTCGGCTTTCTTTTTATTGTGTATCGTACACTTCTCTCACATTTTCCCTTTTTCTTTCGTCTTGCAGGGGCTGCTTTAGATGATGTTTCCTCTCTTCCCCCTCATCCGCGTATTTCGTCTGCTCCCGCTACTTCCGGAAAACGCAAACGTGCTACTTCTGGTTCAGGGAAGTCGAAAAAAGAACCGGCACCCAAGACGCTGCGACGTTCGGCCCGTTCGCCTCTTCCGGGTTCAGCCTCGTCTGCTGATCAGGTCTCATGCCGTTCTTTTCTTCTATATTTATTTTTTTCCTCACCATCTTCCTTTTAATATTTGTCTCCCTCTCCTTTTTTTTCCTCTAGGCTCTTCGAGTCACCGTCTCTTCCGGCCCTTCTGAATCACCTAATCCCTCATCTACGGCCCTTGATCCTATTGATGAGGACCCGGCTATCACTTCAAGTACCACTCCTGTTCCTTCGGCCGATATGGGGCTGGGATTAACTTCTCGAGCGCCTGAGGGTGGCAACACTGGTTCGGCTGTTCCCATTTCGACTACTTCTTTAGCCGTAGCTCTTCCCTCTTCTTCCATTGGCTCTATTCCTAACCCCTCCCCTGTACACACTCGGCTGGGAGAATTGGCCGTTGGCAATGTTAATCCTCCTTCACCTTTCCCGGATAAGGCTGTTCTAGATGATTTCTTTTCCCTTTCATTTGCTTCTTCTTCGTCGGAACTTCCTCGTTCTTTTAAAGCCTGCTTGGATAAGCTTGATCTCTTGATTTCTGAATCACCCAACGCCTTCTCCGTTCAGACCAGGCCCATCCTATTGCTTATCTCTTATATCAAGCGGACTTTTCCTCAAGACCTTCTGGTCTCTGGCTTATCCAAAGTCGTTGATGCAATGTTCACTTGTCTATTACGGATAGACATGGAGCTTCCCAGTCTCTTGGTTTTTCGCAAAACCCTTGAAGATGAGCATACTTCCCTTACCCTTCACAGGGAGGAATTTGATAAACATGCTTCTGACTACCATTCTTATATGAGTCAATTGTCGGCCAATGATGGCCTCAGATCCAATTACTTGAATCGCCTCTCTGCCATTGACTATGAAATCAGCCGTCTTCAACATGAGGCACAAGGTGTGAAGAATGCCTTAGCCGAAGTTGACCAAGAATCGGCTCACTTGCAAGGACTTATAAAAGAGCTCCACAAATCTGCTCAAGCTCCGCGGGACAAACTTGTTAGTCTTAAAGAGACAACAGACTACCTTGCTTTGAGATTATCCTTCAGTGATACAGTCCTTAATGTTTTCCGCGACTTGTGGTCAGACACTCAGAAGGCGCTTGATCGGATTCGTGCTGTCGCGATTCAACTTCCTTCGGCGCCAAATACTTCAATGTCTTCTGATAATCTTCTCATCAATCCTCCTTCAGGGGATAATCCGAAGAATTCTGGTAATATTTAATTTGTTCTTTTGACCCTGACGATATTCGATGATTATGTCTTCCTTTTCTTTTAATTTCTCTTCTTAGATGCTCCACGTGATTCTTTCGAAGACACTACCGACAAGCTTTTCTCGTCTCAACCCGATGATCCTCTGGTTTCGGCCGAAGCTGAAGCTCGATCGTATCGGGAGTTTCAATCGGTATTGGATCCGACCTCTACTAGTACTTCGGCCGCTCCTCTTACCAGTGACTTCGGTGAAGACATCGCTTATGATTTGAGTGGGGATTGAACTTTGTTGTTGTTATTTTCTTTTTTGGATGTAATAGTATCCTCCTTTACTGTACTCTTGGCTATCATTTTGGCCGATTCGCCCTGTATACTTAATCGGCCCATTATAAAATGTTTGTCTTTTTGCGGACTTATTTTGCCTTTTTCTTCCCTGTTCCCAAGGATATTTTCTGATACCATATTATCTTCTGCAGCTTTATTGGGATTTTTGAAGCGTTTCTTCCGTAATCAATGCTTTCTTCTTTACGTTTCCTTTTTTTTTTTTTTTTTTTTGTTGTAACTGACGTCTCTCCATTCTTCTCTATAAATACCAACTCCTCTTCACTTCTTGTTCCGTAATCTAGCAAACACCAGTCATGAACATCTCGATGCTTTTAATTCCTTCTCCTCCCTGGCCCCCTTGGCCCGTTGGCTCTTCGGTTGGTCCTTTACTTATAAACCGAAAACCCCTTTTATATGCAACGCGAGTTCAACTAATCTTCTCACTATTATCTTCATACACACTGGGATCTTCTCACACTTTTCTCAACATGTATTCCGACGGTCATACTTGGGCTCTGCCCTATCCCCTCTTGTTGTTGTGACCCGTCGTAATCTTACTAATATCGGTCCCAAAGTCTTGGGCGGTCGAATAATAATCGCGCCTTTCTATGGGACCGAATTATTTTCTGAGCTCCGAAGGCCATACCCCTCGAATTTCATCCCTATCTTCAATGCTAAGAAGGGGGTATCCTTGCTGGAGCAAATTAAAATTTTCTTCTTCCTGGTCTGGGAGTTGGCTTTCGTGGCACAGCCATCTCTTCTCCCGCCGACTAGAAGAATCTGGGCTTGGGAATGAATGTTGGCCATCTACCACTTCAGATCCCATTTGCCTCTGCCTCTTTCTAGCCGCTTTAGGCCAGGACGTTTCCCTTGTATATTGTAATTTCGGGCTATCGACGCCGCTTTCGGCCGAAGTAGCACCTTCTTTGTACTTATTCGTTCATGCAATAAAATCTTTACTTTTTCGCATCGCTTAATGTTTAATCCCATACTGATGGATAATATTTCTTCATGTATCTTGCATTAACTGGATTTGACATCTGCTCACCATTTTCGTCCACCAAAACGTACGCTCCATTCGGTAATCTTGTATGAACAATAAATGGTCCCTCCCAATTGGGACTCCACTTACCTAATCGGCCGTCCTTCTGCTTCGGCGGCCATATAACTTTCCAAACTAAGTCTCCAACTTCAAATCGCTTAAGACGAATTCGCTTATTGTACCAATCGGCCACAATATCTTTATTTTTCTGCAAATTCTCAAAAGCCTGCACTCGATTGGCATTTATCTCCAATAACTCATCTTTCATTGCACAATCATACTGTTCGGCTGACATTGAATCCGCCTGGCTTGTTCTCAAAGTCGGCACTGTTATTTCGGCTGGCAATACTGCATCCATTCCATAGGTCAGCCGAAATGGTGTGAACCCAGTAGCTGAGGTTTTGGCATTTCGATAAGCCCACAGTGCTTCAGATAACTTTTCGTGCCATTTTCTTGGTTGATCTTCAATCATTTTCTTTATGATTCCTATTAGCTGTTTGTTTGTGGCCTCTGCTTGTCCATTTCCTTGCGGGTAATATGGTGACGAATGCACAATTTTTATCCCGTATTCGTTCGCAAAGGCCTTGACTTTTTCTCCCACAAATACAGTCCCTCTATCTGTTAAAATCGTCTGTGGGATCCCGAATCTATAAATCAACTGTCTCTTAATGAACTCAATCACCTCCTCTTGTGAAATGCTGACATACGCCTGAGCTTCGGCCCATTTCGTGAAGTAATCTGTTGCTACTAGCACGAACTCATGTCTTTTCGACGAAGAGGGATGAATTTTTCCTATGATATCCATGGCCCATCCTCTGAATGGCCATGGTTTGATCATTATATGTAATTCTTCGGCCGGTAACTTCTGAATCGGCCCATGCTTTTGACATTCGGTGCATCCTCTTGCATATCTTTCACAATCAGGACCCATATTCGGCCAATAATATCCCAGCCGAATAATGCTCCACTTCATCGACTTTCCTGCCCGATGTGCACCACATACTCCTTCATGAACCTCTCCCATTACTCTTCTAGCGTCTTCTTCTCCGACGCATCTGAGCAATATTCCATCAATAGCACGCTTGAATAATAATCCTCCTATTATGACGTAGTCCATCGCTTTCCGTTTTTCGGCTGGATTAGCCTCCGAAGGATCTTCTAATGTCTGTGCTATCTTTTTAATCCATTCGGCCTTCTCTGTTTCGGCCAAACGCACTTCTACATTTCCTGCTGTCGGCATCAACCGATATTTTGCCGCATGTTGAGCCAATTCATTGGCTTCTTCGTTCTTTTCTCTCGGGATGTATTCAATGTACACCTCATCAAATTCCTCTAACAAAGTAACCGCTTCTTCATACAATCTAATCAATTGTGAACTCTTAACTGAAAAATCGCCTAGCAGTTGCTGAACAACTACTTGCGAGTCTCCTTTGACAATGATTGCCCTGACTCCTTCTTCTATCAACCGTTGTAATCCCGAAATTAACGCTTTATATTCGGCTTGGTTGTTCGTATATGACTCTGGCAGTTGCACGAAATATTTGTATATCTTGCCCTCCGGCGTTTGTAGGGTAAACCCTGCTCCAACTCCTGAAGCGGCTTTAGAACCATCAAATGTCATTACCCATGGTTGCAAGTATACAATTCCTATCTCTCCAACTTCTTTCGGCCGATCCTGATGATCGATGTCATCGATTATCGGGTGCGTCACATGATCAGCCAGAAAATCGGCTACAATCTGTCCTTTCATAGCCTTTAAAGGTTGATATCTCAAATCGTATGCATTTAACTTCATGGCCCATTTGGCCATTCTTCGGTTACTGACCGGATCATTCATCATAATCTTAACTATGTCAACCGAAGCTACCACTATCACTTGCCTTGGTTG
Organism: Hygrophila difformis; assembly: GCA_030278955.1. Classification (NCBI taxonomy): domain Eukaryota; kingdom Viridiplantae; phylum Streptophyta; class Magnoliopsida; order Lamiales; family Acanthaceae; genus Hygrophila; species Hygrophila difformis. Next base: position 27,055,694 of record JAOANR010000001.1, on the reverse strand, counting down.
AATATAATATTCTAATTTCTGGCATGCATGATAAAGGCTTAAACATAGTTTATGAATCGGCGAGTACCTTACTTCGGCGTCCCTTAGGATTCGGCTAAGATAGTATATCGCCCGATCCCTTCCTTCATCGTCTTCTTGCGCCAGTAATGCTCCAATAGATTCTTCGGCCGCTGCTATATACAACTTCAAGGGCCGTCCTAAAATTGGAGGAACCAACACAGGTGGATTCATCAAATCCTGCTTCAATTGTTCGAAGGCTTTTTGCTGGTCAATTCCCCATTTGAACTCCTCTTCCTTCTTTAACCTCAATAAATCGGTTAGTGGTTTCGACTTTCCAGCCGCATTTGCTAAGAATCGTCTCAGAAAACCGATCTTTCCAAGAAACTTTTGTAGACTCTTCTTATCATGTGGAGGTTTGGCTTCTTGGATGGCCCGGGTTTTGTTCGCGTCAACTTCTATTCCTTTGTTATGTACCAGGAACCCGAGAAAATTTCCTGCCTGTACTCCGAAAGCACACTTGGCTGGATTCATTTTGACTCCATGCAGCCTCATCCTCGCGAATACCTTCCGCAAATCGTTCAAGTGGCTTTCGATATCTTTGGATCGGACCATGACGTCATCAATATAGACTTCAACACAATCCCCTATGAGGTCGTGGAAAACATAATTCATGGCTCTCTGGTATGTAGCTCCTGCATTCTTCAGCCCGAATGGCATCACCACCCATTCATATATCCCTATGGCGCCAGGGCACCGAAATGCAGTCTTGTGAATGTCTTCTTCGGCCATAAAAATTTGGTTGTATCCTGAATATCCATCCATAAAAGATAGCATCCCCTGTTTTGCGGCCGAATCGATCAACAAGTCAACAATAGGCATCATATACTCATCTTTTGGAGTGGCTATATTAAGATTTCTGAAATCAATGCAAACTCTCAATTTTCCATTCTTCTTTATTACAGGAACAATATTTGATAGCCATTCTACATATTTAGCTGGCCTAACAAACCCGGCCGCTAACAATTTCTCTATTTCTTCTTTTATTTTTGGGACTATTTCGGGCGCTGCCCTCCTGGCCGGCTGTTTATGCGGCCTGAATCCTTCTTTAATAGGCAGTCTGTGCTCTACAATCGACCGCTCCAATCCTGGCATCTCTGTATAGTCCCATGCGAAACAATCCTTGAATTCGACTAGAACCTCCTTGAATCGGCTTGTCATCTGCTGATCAAGATTCGCACTCAACGGGATCTCCCTCGGGTGTTCGTCTGTACCAACATTGACCATTTTCAAGGGGTCTTGAGCTTTGAAATCCGGCGTTCGCTTTGGAATTGCGTCTATTAAATCGCTCCATCCTGCTTTGTCATCTGAAACTCCGAGTTCGGCCGATTCGAACTCGGTCGCTTGATTCGGTTGTGACTCCATCATTTACTTTCTTCTTCGACTGGCCGTTCATCGGCCTGGTATCTGATTTCAAACTCCAAATCTGTCCAATCACACTCGATCACCTGCGGGTACCGATCCCCTACCACTGCTAGGAATGGTTGAATCGGTTCTTCATATAACACCGCATCAATTCGTCCGGCTGAGCTGACTGGAAATGGAGGTTGATCTCCGTCTACTTCTTCTACTGTGCCATCTTTCTTCCAGAACCATACTTTCTGATGAAGCGTTGATGGCAAACATCGGGATGTATGAATCCAGCATCGGCCTAATAGGGCCGCATACGGAACTTCTGCATCCACCACAAAGAACATGGTCGGAATTGATATTGTTCCGACCGTTACATCCACCAATATACATCCTTCGGCCGCGGTTTGAGCCCCCACAAAACTCATTACCTTCATTCTCGTAGGGAGTAAATCTTCCTTCGAGCGACCTATCTTCGTTAGCGTGGATAGTGGCATGATATTAACTGTGGCCCCACCGTCGATAAACATTCTTCTTAGTGGTCTCCCATTGACCCAACCTTTAACGTATAAAGGCCTCACATGCTGGGACATTTGCGCAGTTGGAGGCAAAATCGTACCTGGTTGAGCTTCTGGAACGAATGCCTTATATCCTTCCTCAAAAGATTTCTCTATTTCGGCTTCCGGCCGAAATACCTCAAGTTTATCGAAACAAAAATCCACTATGGGTTCTTCATCACCATAGTATTCTCCATCCTTTTGACAGAAAACCACAGCTGGTTCGGAATCCGACCAATACTCCTCTTTCTCTTCGGTGGTTACTGTCACCATATTCGCGCTAGATCCGAAGTCGAACTTAAATTGCCCAACAGGGGGTGTATCACTATTCGGAATGATAGTTGTCTTCGGCTTCCACTCCCTGGTTCGGACTGGTCTAGGCTTCCATTCCTCTTTCGGCTGCTCACTTTCAGCTTTTGGCTGCACTACTTTCGGCCGAAACTCAATCTTGTTCTTCAGCCGATCCTGTCTTTCTTTCGGCTTCCTCTCTTCTTTTGATTCGGACCTCAAACGAGCGGAAAATACCCTATTGAGTATTCGTCCTCCCGAGAACGAACAGTCATACTCCTCTTGCTCAGAAGCAGCAGCTGCTTTAAGCCGTTGCATTCTTCGTTTGAAAGTACGATATGATCCCTTTCCTTTTGGGACTTTCCTCTCCTCTGCCCTCCAAGCTGAATGGTCATGTCGGCGCTGATCGAAATGCCTTCTTTCTGGAGAGTTTCGGACCCATCGGCCTACCTGAGTATTTGATGGTGGCCTTCTAAGCTTTTTCATTTCGGGGCTAACTGCTTCTTCAGGGACTGTGATCTGTATCACAGTCTTTCCATTCTGCTTATCGGCTGTTAACTTCATCTCTGAGTCCCATCCGTTGGTTATGATTTTCAACGTCGGTCTCTCACTCTTATCTCCAACCTCGATCTCCTGATGTTTCTCCGATTGCTTGATCCACTCTTTTACCTCATAGTTCCCCAATCGGTCAAAGACATTTGTAACTTTCTCTTTTCCCTTCGGAGATCCTAGCCTTTTCCATACTCCTGACTTCTGAGCCGATGGCTGATCCCCAAGCCGATCGTGCACAGAGCTCTTGCTAGATGATGTTTGATCCCCCAATCGGTCATGCACCGATTTATTCTGGTTGGGCTGCACCATCACCATGTTGGCAGCTGGGAACGGATTCTTATCGACTGCCATAAGCCTTTCTGGGAACTTCAGCTTCCCATCATCAACATGTTTCTGAATCAGCTTCCTAAAATGCCCACAAATGGCCGTGGAATGAGTGGCTGATCCGTGAAATCTGCACCATCCGGCCTCCAACTGATCCTTGGTAGGCTGTGGATGGTTTCCTTTAAACTCTAGCAATCCGTTCTTCTGACAATAATCAAATATTTCGTCCATTTGTGACAAGTCGAAAGAGTAAAACCTTTGAGATTCATCTCCTCCTTCTTTCTCCTTGCCTCTTGCTGGCCGAAGTGCTGGACAAGTCATAGGCTTTTTTATGATTAACTCTGCCCTCGCGACTTCGGCTAATGCAGGAACGTCTTCCGCGTTGTACTCTTCCTGAATTTCACATCTATCCAGAGATTCAGCAAATGAGGCAGCTGACTGGATAGGTTGTGACCTTCCACTTCGACTTCGGCTTGATTTGAAAGCCGCCTGTTCCGCCAAATATGTCTCCATCCTTATTGCTTCAGCCGTTAATTCGGCTACCGTCCTCGGTCTTGTTACCATCAATCTGTCCTTGATGGCAAACTTCAAATTCTGCTTTAAAATTTGAATATATTCATGCTCAGGCAGCATTGTCTTCACCTGAGCCTTCACTGCATAAAATCTCTCCATGAATTCAGTAACCGATTCCGACGCCTTCTGTTTGGTTGACGTCAGATCAACTACCGAAACTTCCGGACTAGTATTATAGAATCGGTCATGGAATAACCGCTCCATTTCGGCCCAAGTATTGACCGATCCCGCTGGCAGATTAATGTACCACTCGAATGCTGGGCCAGTTAATGACAAACTGAACAATATTAGCTTGTGAAAATCATTTTGCGCGATTCTGGTACACTGAGCTGTAAATCGGCCGATATGCTCGATGGTAGAGCGGCCGACTTCTCCAGAAAAAGTGTTAAAATCTGGAACCTTCACCCCTCTAGGCAGTGGATACTGCTCCTCGATGTAATCCGGATAAGGTTTCCGATACATCGGCCTATTCTCCTGGCCGATGAGATTCCCAAACTGTGTGCGAATAATCTCGGCAATTAGCTCTCTATCAACCAGTTGTGGTGGATTCTGCTGAAGTGGTGCGTATTGTTGTTGAACCACTGGAGCAGGCGGTTGAACTACTGGTTGAGGCGGTTGATTCTGCTGCTGATCGTACCTCTGCTGCGGAGGAACAAAAGGCCGAGCTCCATGCCCTCCTGGCGGCCTAAAGGCCTGCTGCTGAAAATTGTGAAGATTTTGTGGTGGATTTTGCGCCACTGGAGCTTGCTGCGCTCCCATCGGATACATACTCCTCGCAATTTCGGCTCTAAACATGGCTGGCATTGCTGCCAGGATATTTCCTTCGATTTGGCGAACCGAGTTGGTAACCGCCGCCTCCACCATAAATTGAACCTGATCTCTGAATCGCGGGGTTAAATCATCGTTTGAAAACTCCTGATTATGGAAATGTGATGGTCCGGGGAACCCTGGGGGGAATTCTCCGGCTTCTGGTGCGCGTTCTTCCTGAATCGGCGGCAAGTCGGTCCTCGCCGCCGTGTTTGCTGCTGGAGTTGCTTGTTCAAACGCCATTCTGCGTCCCACTGGGCGTGCCACTGTTTGGCTCTGGTGCAGCCAAGGACCTTTTTCTCCTCAAGGGAGGCTATCGGAAAAGGATCAAACCGATTACGGGTTCGAATTAACAATAATGCGCCCACAATTGAATGAATCTTCCTTGAATTGACCAACAATAACACGATACAACGGAGAATCTGCCTGTTGTTAAGAAACAACGGCGGAATTCACCAAAGACAGAGAACCAAACTACCAGCTGCTAAGGAGCAACGGTGGATTTGGAAGTGGTAACCGCTACAAACTAGGCTAGATTCTAAGGAAAGCTGTAAAGGAAAGCTGTAAAGAAAGCAGTAAAGATAATAAGGAATTAAAATTGATAAAGGTAATTTGGGGGTTGGATTGATCTCTCTGATTTTGAATGCGTCGACCCCTATTTATAGCCGGAGCTGGAATAACCGCTCTCCGGCTAACTCCTCTGAGCCGAATTCTTTCTCTCTTCAATTCGGTCGTTTTGGTTTCGGCTATTTCTTCCCATTTCGGCCGAAATCTTTATCAGCTCCGATCTCTTCCCTTGGTTTACTATGTGCTTTCGGCCTTGCCAATCTCGAGCCCATTCTTCTTTTTGGACTTCCTCTTTCTTCCGGCCCATGTCTTATGGCCCAATAGCTCTTTCGCGGCCCACTATTCCATATGGCCCCAACACTTCCAAAATCACCTAAAATGTATTTAATTTTCAATCGCGCCTGCAATTTACATAACGCCGATCAATTCAGTTCTCCAAATCACCCTTACTTATTTGATCCCGTAACTTATATATAATGCAACTTGGTCCCACAATTTATACAAAATGCCAATTGGGTCTATATTGACATTAAAAGTATATGAACCAAATTGACATTATAGATAAATTATGGGACCAAATGGATATTACATTTCACACTAATCGTCATTAGTGTGATCGAGGACTAAATCGGTCGTTATTAGTGTAGTCATAGGACTGATTCAGAAATTCAAATAAATTGTAGACGATTATGGAATTAAAGGTAAATTATGGGACTATTTTGTTCTTTATTCCATTTTTTAGGGAAAAAATATCGTTTAGTCCTTTTTTTTTTCCGAAAAATCACAATCGGTGCGCTAGTAATTTTTGGCCCCATATAGTCCTCTACATTTGCTAGTTTTTTGAATTACTAACGGACCGATTTGAATTTTTTAGAAAGAAAACGGACTAAAAGATCTTTTTTTCCATTTTTTTAGCGTTGGATGAAACCTTGCAAACTAGTCTTCTTGTAAAATTTTGCACAAGTATAATAACAATGCAATATGGAAGAGTTTGTCTACGGGAAAGACAGTCTTATTTAAATAGGAATTCTGAATACAAAATACCATAATGTTTATCTCATGCATGCAAGCCATAATTTTGCAAAGATCTATATAGAGGTTCGTTTTATACTATGTCATACAAATTCCTTATGAATCGCATGGTTTAATAACTTATACTATAATAGTAGTATATAATAAAGTGAGGAGGATTTTCATGTGTTGAGTAGTTGGATAGTCTTGGGTTAATTTGGGGGCTCGACTTAGGGAACCCTCCCCCCTCCACCACCACCTCCTGGGAAACCTCCTCCACCACTTCCAGGGTATCCTCCTCCTCCACCACCACCGCCACCCGGGAATCCTCCTCCACCGCCTCTTGGAAACCCTCCTCCACCACCAACACCCCGGAATCCTCCTCCTCCACTGCTACCTGGAAACCTTCCACCTGGGATACCTGGAAACCCTCCTGCTCCACCACCACCAAACGGGGATACTCCTCCTGGGAAGCCACCCCCACCGCCAAACGGGAATCCTCCTCCTGGGAAGCCACCCCCACCGCCAAAGGGGTTTCCTCCTCCCGGGAAGCCACCTCCACCGCCACCACCACCAAAGGGGAATCCTCCTCCCGGGAAGCCACCTCCACCGCCAAAGGGGAATCCTCCTCCCGGAAAGCCTCCTCCACCACTACCAGGAAACCCTCCACCACCACCCGGGAGTCCACCTCCTGGTAACCCTCGTCCTCCACCGCCTCCTGGAAACCCTCCTCCACCACCTCCGGGGTATGCACCAAAATTGTTTCCATTCTGGTCAGTCTCCTGAGCTGAGTTTCAAAAACAAATCATATTCTTTAGCGGACCAATTAATTAATATTTAATGGACTAACCCTTACACAACAAATGCAATACAAGTATATATTTGTGTAAGCTGTCTTAATTTATTTATTTACTTATTTCACTCACATGGTTTGTAAGCATCAGACAAATGCCTAGCATCAGTCACTTCCGACGCAATCAAGAGGAATGCGGCCATGAAAAACATAAGAAAAACTTTAGCCTTGACTGTAGCCATGCTTTTTGGCGTAAGAGTATTCGTGTGTCTGTGGATGTGTTTTTGATATTTTCATTTGCACCTCTATTTATACGCTGCAAAAATTTGAAATCCAGGATTGTCTTCCATGCAAAAATTTGAGGTGAGAAATAGTCATATAGACAGACAAGTAGTCTCTCAAGTCAAAGAATAATCCAAGGGTCTTCTTGCGTCTTTCCAACGTATCCTGCAGGTCATTTCAGAATACCGCATTTTTCTATGTGTCTCTTTGCGGGAAAAATGCCAAAAGCATCCCACAACTTTTGTGTGTTTCTCAAATGGTCCCATAATTGTGCACTTCACCGAATCCATCCAATATGTTTGCTAATCCTCGCCCAAATGATCCCATCCGAGATTAATGATCTCCCACGCTGATGTGTCGCAAGGATTAATGGATTAATTATGGGACCATTTGAGAAAAGGACGAAAGTTGTGGGATGATTTACCCATTAATCCTCACAATTAACCTCCATGGGATCATTTGGGTTAGAATTAGCAAACATATTGGATGGATTGAGTGAAGTACACAATTATGGGACCATTTGAGAAACACACGAAAGTTGTGGGATGATTTTGGCTTTTTTCCCGTCTCTTTGCCACCATAAATTAATCTATTGAGAATCTGAAAATATCTTCTAAATTACTTTTTTTACATACACAAAATTTTAGTTCGATACATTGCTTATGCAACTCGAGTACCAATGCACTAAAGTCAACTGGTGGTGATAGTATCAATTCAAAATAGTATTGAGTATGTAATATATTCTCAATTTATTAAATTTAAAGTGTGACCCATCATTTTAAGAAAAAACAATGACAATATGTTATTAATATTTACTAGTATTACCTCTGCCCAATGGGCCGAGATGTGAAAAATGTGAATAAAAAAATTGAAATAAACAAATAAAATTGTTAAATTTTATTATATCGATTACATTCCCCAAACTCCTTAAACTATTTTAAGTATTACATGAACACATGTATACATTGTACAGGAACCGAACAATAGACAATATACCACTACCAATAATTTACATATTACAATTTAGTGTCTTAAAAAAAATACTCCAATCGTCCCATTATATTATTTATGTCTCATTTTTCTTTTTTATCCGTCCCAAAACATTTGTCTTATTTCCATTTCATGAAATAATTAAATACTAATCACCATATCTACTCTCATTACGTGACATTAATAAATAAATATATTAAAATTTTAAATTCAGTACCATTAATGAATTCAATTAGACAAACATCACACTACATATAAATAAATTAACTAAAAATTCAAACTCATAACAATTACATTACATAAATTCCCAATTTACCGTTACTTTAAACATTAATATATTCTATATTAAAAATTAATTATTCCCACATAATATACCGTGTCCAAAATATTTGAGCCACATTTAGTGGCACGGAGGGGGTATCATACAAAAAAAAATAATTTAAAAGGAGAAAACATGGAAAAGGAAAAATAAAAGACTTTCTACTCACGGCTCTACATAGACAAATGAAGTACATAATTGCATACGGTAATTGATTATTGATATTGATTCCCCTAAGGGCATGTTTGTTTTGACTTTTGAAAAAATGAGAAGTCAGTAATAAAAGAAGAAGGAGAGAGAAGGAGAATTCAAAACCAAAAGCAGCTCAAATAATGTTTGGATTGATATTATCAAAGTTGTTTTTCAACAAAAACTTGTTTGGATAAATTGTACGTAGAAAGACATTTGATGTAGTAAAATTACTAAAATGGATATAAATATTATAACGATAATACCTCCGTCCCATTTAAGATGTCTTGTTTGATTTCTGCACACAATCCAATGCACTTTTTAAATCGATCATATCTCAAAATAATATAAATATATGAAATATGTATTCTAAAACTACACGATTAAACGAATCTAATAAGACCGAACTCGACTATTTTTTTCAAATATTTACTTGAAATAATATTGAGTCAAAGTTAAACAATGAACAGTGCCAAAAAGTCACACAAGACGTCTGAAGTGGGACGGAGGGAGTATATTTTACTTCGTATTTAAATGGGATATTTTTGTATTTTTATTCCAAAATTATTTTTCCTTTTTAAAAAAGTAACCCATACCTACTTTGAAAAAAAGTTAGAATTTGAAATTTTGAATCTCCTTTTCCTTTTAAAAAAAGTCAAAGCAAACATTTAAAAAAATTCAAAAGGACTTTTGGGTGAAGCAAAAGTCAAAAGGAGAAAATAAGCCAAAGGCTATAATGCCTTAAGAAATTTGAAATTTCAAAAAGATGTAGATATTTCCAAATTAAATTAGAAAAATATAAGAAAATACTTGTGAATAAATTAAAATTTATAGATGATTATGAAAAAAACAATAAGCATTATTTTTTTTATTTATATACAATTTGATATATTAAACGTTAAAATTTTGTCTTGAATTGCATGAAAACATGAAGTGTAACACTTAGAAAAATGGAGGAATTATAATTTCAATTAATAAAGTATTTGTTAAGAATAATAACAAATATTGTATTATATTTAAATAATAAATATAATATCAACCTATAAAATTTTTGCTACATATTTGGTAATAGCTTTTATCCATAACAGTTAATGAAATTATATTATCTAATGTGCATATCCGGTCAAATATTTTGGAAATACTAATTGTCCGAAATCTCCTTGTATTTTTTTTTTTTTTTTTGAGGAGTATATTATTTCACTTCCACAAAAACCAAACAACAAAGTACAACATTTAAGACCTCCTCTAGAAGGTGTCATCAACCCCTATGGCTACAAGCAGACTGAGCAACCTAACAACTCCAATCATAAATTACAACACATATTCCAGCCACTCGCGAGTTCCACTTCTCAGAATTTCCATTCCTTTTGCTCCTAATCATGCCAGATGGACTAAGATCAATTCCAATGAAATAGACTGAACAGAACAATGTTACCAAGCATCATCAAATCCTCCCAAGGTACTCGACAGGGAACCACATCAGAATCAGCAGCAGCTACAGGAACAACATCAGCATCATGATCCACATAAAAAATGAGCTTCTTGTTTTCAGTACCATTTCTCAACCCCAGCAGCGGCATTTATGTGCCATCCCCGGCTCCGATCTCTTCTCACAATTGGAGTGGCAGTAGATCCCTCATGTAATGTATCACCTTGATCTACCTCTAAAAATGTTTCAACATCGCGTCTCCCCTAAAAATAATGCTCATAGCCAATGCATCGAAACAATTCAAAGGGACATAGCTAGGATGATAGGACCCACATCAAAGGAGAAAGAAAGAGTGATCGGCTAGGGACAATGAAAAAATCATAAGAAAGGTAACAGCAGGTCCGGGAACTAATTGCGCAGAGGTGCTTTTCGTATGGAGGTATCCAAGCCAAATTCCAATAAAAAAAAGCCACCAAGCTCTTACCCCCCTCACTTTATAGACTAGAGATTCTAAACTCAATGAGACAGCCCTCCACAATCAATGAATCCATCCCTCACAAGACTAACTTGACTGAATTTATAACTATTTTATATCTCTTTTTCTTCTTTTTCTTCTTCTTTTTTCTATCTTTCTTTTTTTCCTTTTTTTTTCTTCTTTTTTTCTTCTTCTTTTTTTTTTCTTTTTTTCTTTTCTTTCTACAAAACCGACACTAATAATCAACTGCAATAGGAAACCCACTTGAGTATTTTCCACACTCCCACAGGTTGTCCAAATACCATATCCAAAGTAAGAAAATCACTAACTATCCGATCAAATCACCAATCATAAACCATCAAAATACCTCCCGGTTATCATAGGAAAATCACCCCCTCCCATTTGAACCAATCTTCCAAGGCTCCTTAAAATTCTAACAGCAATCTAACAATATCCGATGAATATTCAAGGGTGAATTAATAGGAATACCTGACTTTCCCAATGCTAAATAGTAGCTGTAATAAAAATGGGGAGTAGGCAACAGAGAAGGAAGACAACATGTGGTTGAGAAACAGGAAGGAAGAATCAATAAGTGTCATAACACGGCTTAGAAAAGGGAAAAGGAAGGTAGGCAAAAAGTGTGGAGAAACAGTATCCAAGGAAAAGCATCCTACTGCCCTTATTATAACCGATACATTGGCATGAGACATTTGTAAGATCAACTTGAATGCCTAGACATTTTATAGGAGATCAAGATGAACACTACAAGTACACGTATTAAAGAGAGCTTAGTGTTCAGATCTCACCAGGTTCGCTTGGCAGTATACAGTATGTAATTGGGGCAATAAACATCAATCCTGCCAAGTGTTCCATCACAGACGTTTGGAGTAGACAGGGGCTCGCTTTGCAGCGCTATTCTTCAGGCAGCAGTGTGAATAATAAGAACCATGCAATGCCAGTAGTAGTCCACAAACACAAAATGATTTCTCATGACACCAACCGCAACAACCGCGTCTGAAAGCAGAACATCGTCCATCAACCTGCAATGCCCTGCAAATAGCAAAGAAAGAAAAGAAGAGGAAGGATCAAGACGGCAGCAGCCTCCTGTTATCATCTCCTTGTGTACCCTAAACCCTTATACCTTTTTTTTTTTTTATTGAACAAAAGCATTATTTCTATCCAAGTTTGAAGTACCAGCAAGCAACAATATTGGTGATAATGGCCAAAAATGACCATTATTTTCAATCCATTTCCGTGTCTTAAACGGGCATTTGATCGCATTCCGGTCTTACATTAAGTAAGAAAGCAGTCGAATTGGACTAATTTATGCATAATTGTAAAAATAATAAGCTGGTGTGAAAAAGACATAAATATGTAATTTTATTACATATTTATGTTAGAAAAATCCAAAAACATGAGAAAAAGAAAAGGAAACAAAAAGATGGGAAAAAGATAGAAAAGCCCACAAAAAGAATATTTTCGGCCCATCTGGCCCAATCCAGCAGGCCCTGGAAGACCTTTGTCGCGGAAGCCCCTTGGCGCGATGCAGTGTTCCGCGACAAAGGCATGTTCCGCGACCAAGTGGCCCAAATGAAGAGGAGACCAGCCAAGCCCCTTGGCGCGATGACCTTTGTCGCGATGGCATGCTCCGCGACAAAGGCATGTTCCGCGACCAAGATGCACAAATAGAGACACAAGACCCAGTCGAGAAGCCTTGTCACATGCAGTGTGTTCCGCGACCAACTTGATGCTCCGAGACAAAGCTGTGATGTGTGTGATGTCTTAAGACACAATGGGCTAGAATCAAGGCCCATGGGCTTAGGGTTACACTTCTATAAATATGAGGTGCCTCCCATGAGCTAAAAAGCTAGTTGGCCAGTAGAGAGATTGAAATTGTTGTAGAGCTCTTGCAGGCAAGCTTAGGAGCTCTTCCTTAGGTAGAGTAGTTTAGGTTTATTTTCATGTATTATTTAATTTTTGCTCTTAGTTTAGCTTAGTTTAGTGTTTTACTGTTCACAGTTGCTTAGATAGCCATTTTTACACTATGTTTTGGTTTCTAAACTCTTGTTTTAGGGTTTGTAATACCCAAATCATGGGTATTAACAATACCTCTTCAATAATATGGGAAAACATTCATCATTTGTGTCCCAAATCATGAAATGGGTCTCACACCCCATGGATTTATGCTTTCTTTTTCATTTTGGGGTCATTTGACCCCCATTTTGTTATTTTTATGTTTACTGTTGGCATATTATGGATAATGTTGTGTGGATGTGTGATCAAACCCTAGATTAGGACTCCTGCTTTATTTTAATATTCTGCCCATCCTTGTTATTTTTGTTTAAGCATGTTCTTCTTTATTTTGAATGTTTCTTGCTTATTTTTAGCTTAGAATAGCTTTTTGATCTGAAATAGGGTGAGATCACGCTGTTTGCATGCCACTGTTCATTTCTGCTTTTTCTGACTTTTGTCCTGAACCACCTTGGGCGCCAACCGCCTTCTGGCGCGGAACCACGTTCCGCGACAAAATGGCTGTTACGCGACCAAGGTGTTTCAAGACACTTGTCTCCATAATTTAAAACCCTTTGTCGCGGAATACCTTGTCGCGGAGCCACGTTCCGCGACAAAACTGTCCATGCATAGAGACAAAGGAGCCAAACTCTTGCATTTTGTCTTCATGGCTTTTTGTCGCGGAATCATCTTGTCGCGGAGCCACGTTTCGCGACAAAATCCCATTCTGAGACAGAAAAATTATGCCATGTTCCTTGATCTTTGAACACCTTGTCGCGGAACACCTTGTCGCGGAACCACGTTCCGCGACAAAATTTCCATGCATAGCGACAAAGGTTCAAATGCTTTAAAATTTTATGAAAACACTTTGTCGCGATGTCACTCTTGTCGCGGAACCACGTTCCGCGACAAAATCTTGCATAGCGACAAAGAAGCGTTATGCTGCCAAAAATTCTAAAAACTTGTCGGGATGTCCATGTCGCGGATCTCGGTCCGCGACAAAATTTATGATATCGCGACAAGGGTTCCTCTCCCTCTATTTAATTTCAAACAAACTTCATTCTCTCCCTATTTTATATTGCAACACTCACATCATAGCCCCACGGGTTAGGATGTAACATTCTGGAATTGCAATATAGGGTGTTATGCTGCCCAAATTTTGATTCTCCATTTGCATCACTTAACTGATTGAACCCTTGACTCATTAATGATTAAAGATTGAGATTAGCAATAATCAAACTTCAATAATCATCATGACTAGAGGACCTTTGTTCAATTGCCATTAAAACATTCTTGTATAAACAAAATCTCGATGGCTTAAACAGATAATCTGGACTGTAATTAATTATGGTAGGAAGGATTATTTAAGACCATCAATTGTGGACCCAATCCACAACCTTGCATGAGAAACCAATGTCTCTCATACAAGGGATCTTCTTTTATTTATTATTTGTTTTGTCTTCGTGTGTTGTGTGGAACCATTAGTAAAGAATACATCAGACTAATGTTGGCGGGTACTCCCTCATGGATAACTAGCTCGTATTCTGGGTATTAGTTACTAATTGTTATTTTGCATGATCTGGATGGCTGTCAGTGGAAGCCTTGGCGGTTCGCCCATCCGGGGTTATAATAGCTGCTCGGCTGACTCCCATCCAGATACAGTTTTATTTTTATTATCTTAATTTCCAAACCTGAATCCCAATCCGTACTGGGAGTCAGTTGGCATCAGTCAATGCCAACTGATGATCATTATAGAAGGGAAGCATGTAGGTTTTTATCCGAATTCACAGACAGTGGAGGCCCAACTGGTGTTGACACCACCATTATAGGGTCTAAGCAGTCTAAATTCGCTCCATCCGAGTGATTAGGAAATTGGACAGTAGATGTTTACAGTCCAGCTGATTATTCTGCCATTACTTTGGTCCCTTGACCACTTCATTCTGCGTTTCACCTTCTGTTTAGACCCGCATTTATATTTTGGGTCAATTAATTTTACACTTCCATATATCTTTATGCATGATAATATTATATACTATTGTGGTCTGTACTTATTTTGGGATCCTTCCCTTGGACAATAGAAGTCTAGATCTTAAACAGATATTGCTTTATAAATTTCCAACAAAAACCTCTTTATAAAATCCGGATCTGAGTAAGGGATAAATTCTTCAGTTATGACTAATTCATATTCTGTCAAGGGTTGTATTTTGGGAAATTAAGAAGCAGATTCAGCGATTAGGTCTCGCCTAGACTGAAAGGGTCTGTGTTTTAACTGAGAGTCTAGTACCTGACAGGGAATGATTTTCAAATCCATTATTTTCCAAAATTGCTGGTTGATGGAAATGTAAGATTAAGTCCTACACCGAGATGGGGTCCACTTGGATTCAAATACAGTGTAGTAAATAATCTTAGAGGAACATCATCCAGGCCTTGGTTATTTTCCAAGATAGGGTTGAGTTTTCTTTCAACTGCTATCCTCTTCTGCCAAAGCCTACTTTTGAGTCCTGAGTGAGTGCATCCGGAACGAACTAATTTATTAGTTCGTTTCATTAGTTTGTATCTCATAATCACCCGGAAGGAAGTGAACACACTAGTGGTTCACTGAGAGCCGGGAATTCTTGATCCATACTCCTTCATCCTGATGGGGAGCTGTCTTTTACTATCAGGGTCAGATTTTCAAAACCTCCGAGTGATAGGTTTAAATGCTTTCTTTACCGCTTTCTTTTAACCGCTTTCATTAGAGGTCACTCGGTTGTATTGAGAGTTGTGTAACTGCTACTAGGATTGACAGTTAAGGGATAGTTTAGGGCTGACTTCAAATCTTTGGGTGTGACATGGGAGAATGATAGTGGTACTTGGCATTTCAATAAATGATGTGTCGGGTGTTGCTTTTCCACCACAGATGAAGTAACACACCCAGGCCAGGGCAGTTACGAATCTGTGGTATCTTAGAATTTGCGGTCTTAAGAACATGTAAACTCATATTGCAAGTACCTGTCTGTTAAAGGGAAAGCCTTATTGAGAGCATGAGAATTAGCTATCTGATAGAATTATCCCAAACAAAGATCTGCGTATGAAAATGGAAGTTTAATATTGCTGTATCTCACTCTTGTCCAATTTTCATTCTTTTCTTCCTGTCCTTTCTGTCTACATTGTGACTCAACTTCACGGTTGGCACAATGCACCTTTTCCCTGCTTTCGTAGATAATGTTTACTGCATTCCTAGAATAATTTTGATCCGTTTTCTAGAATAGATTCTTTTGCTTTGTAGATTAATTTAACTGCTTTCAAGATCTAGTTTAAATTCCCGTCAGTAGATATTAATCATCTTTCAAACCTATTGAGCAATACGAATGGAAAATCTGGTAAAACAACGTGGGACCTGCTTCTATCGCACATCCTCCAGTGAACGATCCGGTCTTACTATAAATTACTGCAATTTTTGACACCGTGCGCTTTCGGGGGCACAGTTTCTTAACTACGAGCAATAAAAACATGACTACTTATAAATATATCCCTAATCACAACCCCACCATCATAAATTGATTTCATTAAATAAAACCTAAACCAGGACCATGATTTTTCGGAAAATACTCATGTAGTGGGAACCAGTCAAAAGTTTCATGGCAGGAAATCTTATGGCAAGAATTGATGAGAAGTATCATGGCATATTTGCCGGGGATCCTCAGTGTGACAGGCTGAAGGTCAACCTATCCCGGCTATGCCATGAGATTTGTCAACATTTCATGACAGAAAGGACCACAGCGCCATTTGAAACCAAAGCACCACACTTGAGTAATAAAAGACTAATAATCTTGATGTATCCCTAAACCCTTTCCCGTGAATCATAACGCTTTTCATTTAATAAATTCAATCCTGATCTATTTTATAGAAAAATGCTCGTGTTAATGAAATTTGTCAAAAGTTTCATGGCGCCGTTGCCGGGGAGGATGCAGCGCGGTTTTATTTAGAGAATTACATTCCTCATTGCTCCTAGATTAGCCTATACATATAATTATAAATATTCACCTTCAGAACCACTTCTAACCTGGGGATTGTACAGGTACTGTCATTATTGAAGCCGTTGTTCTATGCAAAGGAGGAAGCAGACGCCAGCCGAGATCCCGTTTAATTCAGAGATAGAAAAGACAGCTCGACGTCTTAGGGCGGAGACTAAACGAAGAAGGGAACGGGAACGACAGGCATTACTTTCGCCAAGCACTACCAGCGATATTTCCGAAATGGCAAACCCTGACATCCCACCAATCATTCAACCCAATCCCCCACTTCACAACATTGAGGAAGACCCCGAAGATGCTGATCATGATGATTTGGATGATCCCCCTCCCCAGATCATACAAGGAGGTGAGAATCCACCAAACATGGAGCAGCAGCACTTCGAGGCACCCCCTCCCAACCCGAACCAAAACCCACCAAACAACCAAAACCAACCAAATCAGCAAAATTTCCCAAACCAACAGAATCAGCAATACCATAACCCCCATCAGAATCCCCCGAATCCGAATGATTTCAATGATCCGAGGAACTATTTCATGCCTCAGAACTACTACCCACAGCAGTACCAAGGCGGGCCTGAGAACAATCATCAAGCAGCAGCTGCTGCTGATTACATGCAGCCGATTTTAGAGCCATATCTGAATATTCCTGGACAAGCTCCATTCTTGGCCAGGAATTTCGAACTGAAACCGGCCCTAATCAATCTAGTCCAGAGCAACCAATTTGCCGGAGCAAGTCATGAAGATCCCCATGATCACCTGCAAACCTTCCTAGAATTGTGTGACACGATCAAGAATCGTGATGTACCCGCAAACACTATTCGACTAAGGCTATTCCCCTTCTCTCTGACAAGCGGAGCACGAACATGGTACAAGTCACTGCCCGTAAATCAGAAGTCTACATGGGAAGATGTGATCAGAAACTTCCTAGCAAAATACTTCCCGGAGTCCAAGGTGGATGAATGCCGCTCCAAAATTGCGGAATTCAAAATGAAACCAGACGAGTCCTTGTATGATGCAAAGGAAAGATTCTTCAACCTGCTCAGGAAGTGTCCTCAACATGGCTTCCATGACTGGGAGAGACTGAGAAAGTTCTACAGTGGTCTGACCCCAGCATGGAAATCCATGCTTGATGCTGCCGGTGGTCAACATTTGCTCTACATACCTATGGACCAAGCCTGGGCAAAGATTGAAGCCATGAGTGTCAACCGTTCTGTCCTGACTGATGATGGTAATCTCACTCCCCCTCGTAGTTTATGTGCTGTAGGTACAGTAGAGAAGTCAGACATTGAAAAGCTTCAAGAGCAAGTGGCAGCGTTGTCTGTAAATCAAGGAGTTGGAAGTTCTGCGCAGGGACAGCAAACTGATGTGATCTGTGGACTGTGTCAAGGTGCTCATGCAACTGACACATGCGAGCAAGTCACAGCTGAGAGCTGTAACTATGCAGGAGCTTTTCCAAATAGACACCCGAATTTGTCTTATTCAAACAACAACGCCTTAAACTCACATCTCTTGAACAAGCCACAGCAACAACAGTTCAACCCTCAGCAGAACCAAGGATTCAATCAGAACAGGGGCCAACATTTTCAGAATCCAGGTTTCCAACCTCAGATCCAGCAGAGGCCACCTCAGAATTTCCAGAACTTTTAGCCCAATCAGAGTTTCCAGCCTCAGTTTGTCCCAAACCAAGGCCAGTGGAATCAAAATCAGCATCAAAATCAGAATCAGAATCAAAAGCCTCCTTCAAGGCTTGAGAATCTGATGACTGATTTCATCACTAGTCAGAAAGAGATCAACAATCAACTGCAGGCCTCCATCAGAAATGTGGAGACCCAAGTTACACAGATGGCTAATGAGATGCAGAAAAGGGACAAAGGAACATTGCCTAGTACTGCGGAAAAGAACCCGCAATGCAAGGCAATAACCTTGAAATCTGGAAGAGTACTAGCTGGACCAAAGGGAGCAGATACTGGAGCGGAATTTGAAGAAGATGATATTGTTGACAATGCTGGTAAGGAAGCTGATAATGGGAACGAAGTGGAAAAAGAGACAGCCGAATTGCAGACTGAAGCTGCGCCTGAAATGGCTGAAACAGATAAGGGTACAGGTGAAGGTACAACTTCCTTCCCTTCACCACCAAAAATTGCTAATAACAAGTACATGCCCAGGATTCCTTATCCTGCGCGGCTTAAAAATAAAGAACATGATCTTAAATTCAAGAAATTTCTGCAACGATTAAAGTCTGTAGGGATAACCATTCCTCTCACAGAAATGATTTCCGAAATGCCCATCTATGCTAAGTTCTTGAAAGAATTGATTTCAGGAAAAAGGCAGGTTGAGCAGGAAGAGGTAATTATTCTCAACAGCACATGCAGTGCCATCGTTCAGAGGAGAATGCCTGAAAAGAAAGAGGACCCCGGATGTTGCACACTTCCAGTACAATTCGGAAAGGCCAAAGTGAGTATGGGGCTTTGTGATTTAGGATCAAGCATCAATGTGATGCCACTAGCTATGGCTGTTCGCCTTAAGCTTGGAGAAATTCAACCGGTCAAGATGAGATTGCAACTTGCAGACAGATCGATCACTCAGCCCGTAGGAATCCTCAAGGATGTTGTGGTCAAAACCGGGCAGGTTCTTTTCCCGGTCGACTTCATCGTCCTCGACATTGAAGAGGATTCTGAAATGCCGCTTATCCTTGGACGCCCATTTCTAGCCACTGGTGGTGCACTGATTGACGCTAAATCCGGAAAAGTCACCTTAAGGGTCGATGGCGAGGAGATCATCTTTGATATGGAGAAATTGCAGAAATTTCCGAATGACAGTTCTTGTTTCTCATTTGAAAATGTAATAGTTAGGGAAGAGCCAGACTCTGAACTTGATTGTGAAATGATGCTGGATGAACTATCAAAGCAGGTACTGAAGCCTGCTGGCGTGGAGCACAAAGGATGCAAAGCCGTTCATTTTGCCGATCCCGAAACAGGGGATTTGGAGGAATTTGACGGCATCGAATTCCATGATGACGCCAACCAAGAGGAGGAAGAGGATCCTGTACTGATGCAGGATCCCGAAGGTAAATCTGTTCTCCCACTACCCCTTTCTCGCAAACTACTCCCTTCCGTTGAATGTCCACCAGAGCTTGAACTTAAAACACTACCCGATCATCTCAAGTACGCGTTTCTCGCAGAACATAAAAAGTTACCCGTGATTGTTTCGGCTAAGCTCTCCCAAGAGCAAGAAAACGCTCTGGTGGACGTTCTTAAGAAACATGTACATGCAATAGGTTGGACCATTTCTGATATAAAAGGAATAAGCCCGTCTATTTGCATGCACAGGATTCTAATGGAAGAAGAGTTTAAACCCTCCCGTCAACCTCAGAGGCGATTGAACCCCCTTATGCAGGAAGTGGTAAGGAAAGAAGTTATCAAGCTCTTAGATGCTGGTATAATCTATCCTATCTCTGATAGCAAATGGGTTAGCCCGGTGCAGGTCGTACCCAAACGAGGAGGGATGTGCATAACCAAGAATGAGCAAGGAGAAGAGGTTGCAACCAGACCAGTGACCGGATGGAGAGTTTGTATTGATTACCGGAAGCTGAATGAGGCCACACGCAAGGACCATTTTCCATTGCCATTCATTGATCAGATGCTTGAGAGGTTGGCAGGGAGAGAGTTTTATTGCTTTTTGGATGGTTATTCTGGTTATAATCAGATTGTTATCTCTAGTGAAGACCATGAGAAAACCACTTTTACTTGCCCGTACGGCACTTTTGCCTATCGACGGATGCCTTTTGGTTTGTGCAATGCACCTGCTACTTTTCAAAGATGCATGATGTCTATTTTCTCTGAATTTATCGAAAAATGCATTGAGGTCTTCATGGATGACTTCTCTGTGTATGGAGATACGTTCGAAGATTGTTTGACCAATCTTGCTAAGATTTTAAAGAGGTGTGAGGACACTAACTTGGTTTTAAATTGGGAAAAGTGCCATTTTATGGTCACTGAGGGCATAGTGTTAGGTCATCGCATTTCTCGTGCAGGCATTGAAGTTGATCCAGCCAAAGTTTCCATCATTTCCAATCTCCCTCTTCCTAACTCGATCAAATCAGTTAGGAGCTTCTTAGGGCATGCAGGTTTTTACCGGCGATTCATTAAGGATTTCTCTAAAATTGCCAAGCCGCTCACTAATCTGCTTTGTAAAGAAAATCCTTTCTTAATAAATGAAGCGTGTGTCCAAGCCTTTGACACGCTCAAGAAGATGTTGGTTTCTGCACCGATAGTGCAACCACCCGATTGGTCACTGCCTTTCGAGGTAATGTGCGATGCTAGTGGTCTCGCCGTAGGCGCAGTTCTTGGACAACATAAGGATGGGAGACACTGCGTAATTCATTACGCAAGTCATGCCCTGAATGAAGCCCAAGTTAACTACACCACAACGGAGAAAGAGATGTATGCTGTAGTCTTCGCGTTTGACAAGTTCAGACAGTACCTGATAGGTACAAAGACCATAGTATACACTGATCATACAGCATTGAGATACTTGTTTAGCAAACAAGATGCAAAACCTCGATTAATCAGGTGGGTACTTCTGTTGCAAGAATTTGACATCATAATAAAAGATAGGCGAGGTCGAGATAACGGTGCTGCTGACCACTTATCTCGATTAGATAATGATAAAAAGGAAAAAGCCGTCAATGAAGATTTCCCGGACGAACAGTTGTTCGCGTTGCATCTGCATAATCAAGCTTGTCCATGGTTTTCCGACATCGCTAACTTCTTGGCATGCGGAGTAACCCCACAGTTTTCGAACTATCATCAGAGGAATAAGTTCAAACGAGATGTATTAAGTTACTTCTGGGAAGAACCTTATCTCTTCAAACACTGCCCTGATTTAATAATCAGGCGATGTGTGACCGAGCATGAAGCTTATCAAATTGTCAGAAAATGCCATGAATCAGAATATGGAGGTCACCATGGTCCCGCTCGAACGGCCCACAAGGTCCTCGAATGTGGATTTTATTGGCCTCACATCTATGAGGATTGCAGGACATTTGTTAAGGGCTGTGACAGATGCCAAAGATTAGGAAACATCTCCAAGAGGGATGAGATGCCTCAAAAGGGGATTCTCACACTTGAGATCTTTGATGTATGGGGCATTGACTTCATGGGACCGTTTCCACCATCTGGTGGAAACTACTATATCTTGGTAGCTGTCGATTACGTATCCAAATGGGTCGAGGCTGTCGCATTACCGACCAATGATGGTAGCCAAGTCATCAAGTTCCTCAAGAACAACATTTTCAGTCGATTTGGCGTACCTAGGGTGGTGATATCTGATGGAAGAACACACTTTATTAATAAAGGTTTTGAAACTTTAATGATTAAAAATGGGATCCTCCATAAGATAGGCACGCCTTACCATCCTCAGACTAGTGGTCAAGTCGAAGTATCCAATCGCGAAATCAAACACATACTCGAAGCCACTGTCGGGATAACCCGTAAGGATTGGGCACGTAAGCTCAATGATGCTCTATGGGCATACCGCACAGCATATAAGACTCCCATCGGGATGTCTCCATATAGGCTGGTCTTCGGAAAAGCCTGTCATTTACCCGTAGAGCTAGAGCATAAAGCTTACTGGGCCGTTAAAACGCTTAACTTCGATCCGAAAGTTGCTCAGAGCATACGTAAGTTGGACCTCAATGAAATTGAGGAAATACGAGCGCAAGCTTATGAAAGCTCTCGAATTTACAAGGAGCGGACCCAGAAGTTGCACGATCGCCGGATCAAACCTAAGCATTTTTATGTTGGTCAACATGTGTTATTGTTCAATACTAGGTTGAAGCTGTTCCCCGGAAAGCTCAAATCTAGATGGGAAGGACCACATGAAGTACTAGAGGTGTTCAAAAATGGAGCTGTCAGGATCCGAACTGATAGGGGCGATATAGTGGTGAATGGACAACGATTAAAAGAGTACCTAGGACAGTTCGATCCGGAGAAAGAAAGCCAAGCAGTGGCAGACCCGGCCTACACTCAATAAGAAACAGCATTAAAAAAAAAAAAAAAAAAACAACAAACACAAAAATTTTAGTTTATATATATATATATATAGTATATATTTACAGTACTTATTTCATGACGAGCAAGTACCCAAAGATCAATTAAACATTTAGAGTACTAAGACTCTAAATGTGAGGATGTTGATATTTGGAGAAAATCTAATGCATTTCATTCATCTATCTTGCAGAAGTTCGGAACCACCAAAAAGAGGAGCAGATAAGAATAACATGGAAAAACCAGGTTCTTGGTTGGATTAGTTCCATAAGTCTGAGAAAATGCTTTCGGAAATTAAAGAAATTTAATACCCGAAATAAAATTCACAGATAAATGGAACTGACCCAACCTAATTTTATGCAAGTGGATTATTTTAATTCTCAGCCCAGCATTTTGAATTTACTTGGACTGAATTTATTCAGCCTAAATCAAATAAAATGGACTCAGGCCCACATCACACTCGGGCCCAGTCCAAGAAAATTTGAAAATTCAAAAAATTCTTTGTCGCGGAAGGTCCTTTGTCGCGATGTCATACATCGCGACCAGGCCCTGTTCCGCGACAAACTCCCTTTTCCTTCTTAACCCTTCTCCGGTGATTGTCGCGATGCACCTTGTCGCGGAGCATGACTCCGCGACCAAGCCCTGCTCCGCGACATGATCTGCGTTGACCTTGTCTCCATACTGAGCTTTGTCGCGGTAGCCTTGTCGCGGAGCATGACTCCGCGACCAACCCTCAAATCCGCGACCTCTCTGATGTCGCTATGCCTTGTCGCGGAACCTGGTTCCGCGACAAAGTCACGGATTCCGCGACAAAAGTTCAAGTATTTATACCCCCCCACCCCCTCCAGTTTCTTTTCACTTTCTCTTGTCATTTCAACTTCCTCCAACTTCTTCACCTTCTTTTCCCCCATTTTTCTCTCATCCGAACGAACACCACGTGTTCTTCGCAGTCTTGCACTCCTTTTCCAAAGGGAAACTATGGACCGATTTCATGGACTCCTCCCAAACCTTGGACCCGTGCCTAGACCCGAGCCAAGGAGAAGAGGGTAAACCCTGTTTTCGCCATGTTCATAGCACCCATTCGGACCCTTTATTTTGTTTTTTATTTTGTTGTGTTCTTGGTGTGGTGTGGTTAATGTGTGCATTTAACTTTAGATTTTTGGAAGTTTTCAAAGTGCTCTCGGTTATGAGCACCATTTGAAACGCCTGAAACCCCATCTTGAAACTGGTAATGGATAAGATTTTGAAGTTTAAAACTGGAAAGAACAAACTGATGAACATTCGGGTATTGTTTTGAATATCTTGATGTTGTTGGTTTGATTGATCCTGATGTGATGTGCACAGTGTTGAGTTGGTGTAATAAAAGAGGTAAGATCCCTTTGGGCACATTTGCCCCCATGTTAGAAATCTCATGGGAATAAATGTTTGTTTGTTTATGGAAACATAGTACAAACACCCAATAGGAAGCTTCCACTTTTAATAAAAACAACTTTTAGAAAAAGACAAAAAGAGTCATTTTTGTTTAATGTTTGACTTGAGTCTTTTGTTCCCAATGGAACACTAGTGTGAGTAAGATAGCAGTACTTTTGTCACCCAACTGCTATCCTTTTCAAAAATCCAAAATGGGACCACTCACATCCCACCTTTGTTAAATAAAACAAGTCAACCATTTTTAAAATTAAAAACAGTGTTTGCAAATTTTTGGAGGCTTTAACTGTCCAAACAGTCCAAGCTGTCCAGAAACAACAGATCCGTTCCGCCACGTCTCCATTGCACATTCCAATATTCGAGCATTCCATTTCCATCTATCCATCTCATTCCACTTCCAACAAGTGTCTCGGACTTGTTTAATAAAACTGAAAACTTTTGGGCCCTATGGCCCATTAAAAAGATTTTAGGCCCAATGGCCAATTTTATTTTATTTTGGGCTCTTTAGCCCATTTAAAACCAAATATTATTTGCATGTGCTTTAAATTAAAATTCAAGTCAGAAATTTAATAATCTCACATCTAGAGCAAAGCTCTAAATGTGAGGATGTTGGTTTCTGAATTTGAATAATTTCTGAAAATTATATAAAAATTGGATTCATCACTTCTTATCTTTTCAGGGGTAATCCTCCCATTCCAGACCCTGCTCCAGAGGGAACTAAGTTGCTGGACTTACCGCTAGAACTCCTTGGTGAAATCCTCTCCCGGATAGGAGAGGATGAAATCAAGGATGTGTTTACTGCACAACGTGTATGCAAGAAGCTCAGGGATGCTGGGAACCTTGCCATCGTATACAAGCGATGCGAGGTTAACACCTCCACTGTGAAGAGATGGCAAGTAAGGATCCGTCGGCAGAAGGAGAGATTCCTGCGAATATGCACAGCGGCAGGAAACTTCAATCTTCAGCTCATCCCAGCACTCAGGGCATTTGCAGAGGGGAATGAGGAGCGCGCTTGTGAACTGCTACGCCCGGGACTTGAGGACAACCATAAGACGTCAATCTTCACCCGCGGATTGATGCTTATGAGTAAGACGGATGAAAGCCAAGTTGAGCAGGGGATCAGAATGATCGACAGGATGGTGACAGATCGATCAGTTTTTCGGTACACTTCCACCAACGTCCTCGCTTGGATAACAGACAACCCAGACAACCCACAACTGTGGGCAGGCCAAGGAGTCAGAGTCTACTGCCCAAGATGGCATGCACCTCTGAGAAACTGCGATTGGTGCCTGCGTTGTGAGCTTTCCAGCTGTGTCCTCTGGCTCCGATACATGCCCTGAAGAAGAAAGGAAGAATCCTAGTTCCACTTTACCTGGCTCTATTTCATTTCCATTTTAGTAGTAGTAATCTGCAAGGGATCCCCCCTTTTGTGTGTGCAGGGTTGTATTAACTGCACGAGAATCCCTTGCCACGGATGTATTTACTGCTTTCCCTAAATTGGAACTCAGTTTTTGAGACCACTGAACAATTCTTTACTGCTTTCCTTTGAAAAGATGTCTGCACAGTCCGAGATGAATAAGTGACTGTCAGGCCAAAAATATGCTGTTGACATACTCAGTATGTCAGCAGTGCCTCTTTACTGCTTTCAATTAAATAACCAGCAAAAATATGCATAAACTTGCTCTAAATTCACAGGTTGAATTTAGGCTTATGATTGAATTTTCAGACTTTCAAATTGGGATAATATAATTGAAGACATGCATGAAATGAATTCCTGAGGTTTTGAGCTATAAAAATTTAATGATGCGATCAGCTTATTGGGTAATAAATCTGCATGTTAGAGATTTCGATTGAATAAATTGTTAGAATTAAGCTTGGATTAAATTTGAGAATATTGTATGACATGAATTAACCCAACCTTGTGAGATTTGAGCCATGAGTCACTTTTACTCATTCATTTTCTTTGATGTGTGAATCATTTTGATTAAAGGAAACTAGAACTTGCAATTGGGACCGATCCAAGACCATGCCATATTCCCGAAATCGAGCATATGATCGAGGCACCTAGAAAACCCAAATTTTTGGCCTTCGTTTGAAATCCAAATCCAAAAATATTTCCCTTTAGGATTAACCAATTTGAGCTTATAAGCCTAATTTTTCTTTGAAGCCCTTCATATTATTCCTAGCCTTACAAAAAGACCAAGAAATTCAAACCCGAGTGTGCAAGGATGAATTCTATCAAAGGCATTAAAATTATGATCATCAAAAAAAAAAAAAAAAAAAAAGAGAGAGAGAGAAGTTGAATTTCATTCAACATCAATAAATTGCGAATGACAAGCAATTAGACAATAGTCTAATGTCATGCAAAAGAAAATCAAAAAGAAAGAGAAACATTGATGATCATAAATTTTAAATAAAAATGCCAAGTTATGATGGAATTAATTCTTGCCACTTCTTAGCCCAATAATTCCCTTCTCCCACCTAATGTTACAACCGTACGCCCCGTTATAACCCTCAAATTAAGACCTCGTGATTTCGATTTGAAGAAATGAGCCGGTGGCGAATTGGTCTGATTGCAAGCTTATGGGATAATTTAATTAAATGTGATTTTGAGCGTTCATGATTAAACCCCAATTGAGAGTGAGTGAATTTTTCCGATTCTCTTATATGTGAGGCTTTGTCTTATTACACATGTTCATGTCATCCTCTAATTCTCATCCCTAATCTTTGCATTTTTCAAACATGATATTCATGAAAGGTTGATAATAATGTTTGATTTGTAGGCCCGATGTAGTGAGCAAGTATCATTTCATTAAACACTGCAATCAAGGGAATTCAATACTTGTAATTTTTGATTGTCTTATCCCAATCCAAAAAGAATGTGATTTATGAAGCCACGAAAATGAATTGAATATGTAGAGTCCGTGTTCTTACGAACATTGACTCTGACTGCTCGGGGACGATCAGTATTAAATGTGAGGATGTTGATAATGGCCAAAAATGACCATTATTTTCAATCCATTTCCGTGTCTTAAACGGGCATTTGATCGCATTCCGGTCTTACATTAAGTAAGAAAGCAGTCGAATTGGACTAATTTATGCATAATTGTAAAAATAATAAGCTGGTGTGAAAAAGACATAAATATGTAATTTTATTACATATTTATGTTAGAAAAATCCAAAAACATGAGAAAAAGAAAAGGAAACAAAAAGATGGGAAAAAGATAGAAAAGCCCACAAAAAGAATATTTTCGGCCCATCTGGCCCAATCCAGCAGGCCCAGGAAGACCTTTGTTGCGGAAGCCCCTTGGCGCGATGCAGTGTTCCGCGACCAAGTGGCCCAAATGAAGAGGAGACCAGCCAAGCCCCTTGGCGCGATGACCTTTGTCGCGATGGCATGCTCCGCGACAAAGGCATGTTCCGCGACCAAGATGCACAAATAGAGACACAAGACCCAGTCGAGAAGCCTTGCCACATGCAGTGTGTTCCGCGACCAACTTGATGCTCCGAGACAAAGCTGTGATGTGTGTGATGTCTTAAGACACAATGGGCTAGAATCAAGGCCCATGGGCTTAGGGTTACACTTCTATAAATATGAGGTGCCTCCCATGAGCTAAAAAGCTAGTTGGCCAGTAGAGAGATTGAAATTGTTGTAGAGCTCTTGCAGGCAAGCTTAGGAGCTCTTCCTTAGGTAGAGTAGTTTAGGTTTATTTTCATGTATTATTTAATTTTTGCTCTTAGTTTAGCTTAGTTTAGTGTTTTACTGTTCACAGTTGCTTAGATAGCCATTTTTACACTATGTTTTGGTTTCTAAACTCTTGTTTTAGGGTTTGTAATACCCAAATCATGGGTATTAACAATACCTCTTCAATAATATGGGAAAACATTCATCATTTGTGTCCCAAATCATGAAATGGGTCTCACACCCCATGGATTTATGCTTTCTTTTTCATTTTGGGGTCATTTGACCCCCATTTTGTTATTTTTATGTTTACTGTTGGCATATTATGGATAATGTTGTGTGGATGTGTGATCAAACCCTAGATTA